>JAVSCE010022737.1:0-600000 GCA_032199065.1 Smutsia gigantea | reverse complement strand
TTGTGGTGTTGAATTATTGTTGTCATTTGTCTCCATATATTGCTTGATCTCTGTTTTTGTTTGGTCATTGACCCATTGATTATTTAGGAGCATGTTATTAAGCCTCCATATGTTTGTGGGCTTTTTCATTTTCTTTGTGTAATTTATTTCTAGTTTCATACCTTTGTGATCTGAGAAGCTGGCTGGTACAATTTCAATCCTTTTGAATTTACTGAGGTTTTTTTTGTGGCCTAGTATATAATCTGTTCTTGAAAATGTTCCATGTGCACTTGAGAAGAATGTGTATCCTGTTGCTTTTGGATGGAGTGTTCTGTAGATGTCCGTTAAGTCCATCTGTTCTAATACGTTGTTCAGTGCCTCTATCTCTATTTATTCTCTGTCTGGTTGATCTGACCTTTGGAGTGAGTGGTGTGTTGAAGTCTCTTAAAGTGAATGCATTGCATTCTATTTCCCTCTTTAATTGTGTTAATATTTGTTTCACATACGTAGGTGATCCTATGTTGGGTGCATAGATATTTATAGTAGTTATATCCTCTTGTTGGACTGACCCCTTTGTCATTATGTAATGTCCTTCTTTGTCTCTTGTTACTTTCTTTGTTTTGAAGACTATCTTGTCTGATACAAGTACTGCAACTCCTGCTTTTTTCTCCCTATTAGTTGCATGAAATAACTTTTTCCATCCCTTTACTTTTAGTCTGTGTATGTCTTTGGGTTTGATGGGAGTCTCTTGTAGGCAGCATATAGATGGGTCTTGTTTCTTTATCCATTCAGTGACTCTACATCTTTTGATTGGTGTATTCAGACCATTTACATTTAGGGTGATTATCGATAGGTATGTACTTATTGCCATTGCAGGCTTTAGATTTGTGGTTACCAAAGATTCAAGGGTAATTCCCTTACTGTGTAACAGTCTAATTTAATTCACTTCATATGATATTACAAACACAACCTAAAGATTCTTTTTTTTCCCTCCTTTTTCTTCCTCCTCCATTCTTTGTATGTTATGAATCATATTCTGTACTCTTAGTCTATCCCTTGGGTGACATCTATTTAGCCTTGAGAATACTTCCGTCTATAGGAGTCCCTCCATAATGCACTGAAGAGGTGGTTTGTGGGAGGTAAATTCTCTCAGCTTTTGCTTATCTGAAAATTGTTTAATCCCTCCTTCAAATTTAAATGATAACCTTGCCGCATAGAGTATTCTTGGTTCAAGGCCCTTCTGCTTCACTGCATTAAATATACCATGCCACTCCCTTCCGGCCTGTAAGGTTTCTGTTGAGAAGTCTGATGATAGCCTAATGGGTTTTCCTTTGATCTTTTTTCTCTCTCTAGCTGCCTTTAAAAGTCTGTCTGTATCCTTGATCTTTGCCATTTCAATTATTATATGTCTTGATGTTGTCTTCCTTGGGCCCCTTTTGTTGGGAGATCTGTGCACCTCCATGGGCTGAGAGACTATCTCCTTCCCCAGATTGGGGAAGATTTCAGCAATTACCTCCTCAATGACACTTTCTATCCCATTTTCTCTCTCTTCTTCTTCTGGTACCCCTATTATGCAAATATTGTTCCGTTTGGATTGGTTACACAGTTCTCTCAGTATTCTTTCATTCTTAGAGATCCTTTTTTCTCTCTGTGCCTCAGCTTCTTTGTATTCCTCTTCTCTAATTTCTATTCCATTTAACGTCTCTTCTATACACCTAATCTGCTTTTAAATCCCTCCATTGTGTGTTTCATTTCAGATATCAGTTTCCTTATGATTGAATCTCTGTCCTAAATTCATTCCTGAGTTCTTGAAGATTTTTCTGTACCTCCGTAATCATGTTTATGATTTTTATTTTGAACTCTCTTTCAGGAAGATTGGTGAGTTCAGTTTCATTTGGCCCTTTTTCTGTGCTTTGTGAGATTTTGGTCTGAACCATATTCTTTTGACGTTTCATATTTCTGTGTGGTGCCCACTATTGCCCAGTAGCTCCAGTCTCTGGAGCTGCTCAGCCCCTAGGGTGAGGTTGGGGGTCATAAGGGAACAGAGCTGATGCCTGGGGGGATGAAGGAGCTCTTTCCTGAATCTCGCCTGCATTGCCTGTCTCCCATATGAGAGCCAGTGGGCCGAGCACACAGGTGTAAACCTCTGTGCTCTGTGTCTCTAGCTGTTGTAGGCTGGGCCTTCCTCTGACTGGCCTGATGCCAGAACAGTGACTGCTGGTTTGCAAGCAGGTGCCTGCAGGCCAGTAGAAAGGCTTGACAGGCTGCACATCACAGTGGGGGGCCTTGGAGCTGAGTAACCAGCCAAGGGGGTGGAGCGCCTGAAGCTCCCCCAAATTCCCAATCTGGTGGGCAGTGTGCACCCAGACAACCTTGTGCCCTATCCCTTCTCCAGTGCAGCAAGCTCTGTGCAAACCCCGCCTTTGCAGCAGCCCTCTGACTCCTAGGAAGCCTGTCAGATCACCTGCCTTTCCTTAGTCCCAGAGCAGCCAGGTGTGGATTCCATCCTCTGCAAACAGCCAGAATCTGTTTCTCAAGCACTCCGCCTGTCCCAGCTCCCCATCCTCCAGAGCACCACACAGTGTGGGTTTCTGCTCACAAAGCAGACCTTCAGGGCTGGATGTTCAGCGGTTCTAGGCTTCCACCCCTCCCCGCTCCGTTTCTCTTCCTCCCGTCAGTGAGCTGTGGTGGGGGAAGGGCTCGGGTCCCACCGGATCAAGGCTTTCATACGTTACCCTGTTTCGTGAAGTCTGCTCTGTTCATGAGGTCTGTATGCAGTCTGGTGCAGCCTTCTTTCCTGTTGCTGTTTGAGGGTTAGTTGTATTAACTATATTTTCTCACTATCTGTGATTTGGAGAGGAGTTCTCTGCCTCACCTCTCACGCCACCATCTTGAATCTTTTTTCTCTTGCATGGACTTTTACAAACATCAATTGTGCTTTGCAAATTTATCTCTTAAAATTTTCAAAATCTATAAATATCTCCAGGAAGAGAGATGTCTCAAAATCTTCAGGCATACTTATTAGGAGAACATTATTTTGGTTGTTCACAGCCAAAGGTAAAAACTGCAGAGACAGATGCTACATCCTTCTTGCAGAGATAAGAGCTTCGGCCAACCTTCAGGGCCACACAGCTTTTGTTCTGATGGGTCACCACTCAGGCCTGTAGGGATTACACTAAATGCAAATGGGATTGATCTATCAACCTAATCACTCATAAGAAATAATAACAGTGTCATTAGTTAAGTTTCCAAAACAATCCAGTTCCTGCTTGAAAGTCAATCCCTCAGAAGCATGCTAAGACTTACTTTTGTTATGACATTTGTGTGAAGTCACAAAGGTGCCTTTGGTCTTTCTCTGTCAACGTCAGTGTTCTCTAGGGAAACCAGTGTGGTGATATGGATAAACAAAGGGTGGCAACTCAGGGTCTCCAAAGAGAAAGACAAAAACATAATTATTTTTAAGAAACCCAGTTAGTTTCTCATTTCGGTCCAGGAAAAATTAGAAAATACCATATCTCTTTCCCCAAGGGCTCAGCTTGCAACCAAAACCAGAATGTGTTCTACATCTTTGAATCATGCTTGCTGATTTGCCAGAATTCTCCTAACCTGATAAAATATTTATATACTTGCACATTCACATTAGGCTATATTTAGACATATTTATATGTGTACATAATCCAATTTTACAGGCATAGATAGATCCTAGTAAAAGAACTGGCACAAAACTTTATTTCTCTTTGAGATGTGTACTCATTCATTGTGAGTATTCATGTGTATACACACGTGTGTATGTACACCCATGCCTGTGTGTTTGCTGGGAATACAAGAATTTACAAATATGGTCCTTGCCCTCAAGGAGCTTAAAATACGACTTAATCTAGTAGTTGTAGTTTAGGGCTGATTCACTTGACATGATTTCTCTGGCAATCTTTGTTTATATAGGAAAGGCCATTCATTCACTGTGCAGTGATATGACAAAAGATTTTGAATTTTCATCTTCCACATCTGTCTCTCTTGTTTTCTGTTCAATATGTACCGTGAAGTTAGCCTTTAAACTCTGTGAACCCCAGATTTTTACTCACAGCAGCTTGCCTTAGAGAGATGACATACATTGCTCATGACAACAATTTCCAGGCATTCTGTCACAACAACCTGTTCAACTGATTTTCTAGTTGTGCAAGTTGCAATACTCAGTCTGAGGGAATGGCTGTAGCAGGGCTAAAAGAAACATTCTGAAAATATTTTCAGATGCCAAAGAACAAGACAATCATTCCATCATTCAACAAATATATCTGCTTGGTGCTAGCTGCTGAGACAGAAAATTGCTTCCAAATGTCTTCCTCACTCATTTCAGAGTCATGGCGAATCTGATGACCGAGTCTTGGCCATGGTCATAGAAAAACAGCCCAAATCCCTTTCCTAAGACATTTTTGTTAGGATTCCTATGAGAGAGTGTTAATGGGGAAAGGGTTGAGTGTTCCTAAAGGCAGAAATACATGTATTATTGGAGATATATAGGGACTATTCCTATGGTATAATATTTGTAAATACAGTGTGATTTTAGGAAGAAATGTGAATTATCTGTATGACACCAAAAGTACAGACAACAAAAGAAGAAATAGATAAACTGGACTACATCAAAATTAAAAACATCTGTGCCAAGGGACACATCAATACAGTGAAAAGGCAAGCCATGGTGCTAGAAGAAAATACTTGTGAATCATATATCTAATAAGAGGTTAATGTCCGGAATATATAAAGAAATCTTACAACTCAATGACAACATCAAGAAAAAACAAACAACCTGATTAAGAAATAAGAAAAGACTTGAGTAGATATTTCTCCAAAGAAGACATACAAATGGCCAATAACCACAGCAAAAGATACTCAGCATTGCTAATAACTAGGGAAATACAAATAAAAACCACTTCATACCTGTTGGGGGGGCTACTATCAAATAAGCAGAAAATAACAAGAGTTGACAAGAATGTGGAGAAATTGGAACTTTTGTGGTATATTCACTATGGAAACTAGTGTGGTAGTTTCTAAAAAACTTAAAAATAGAACTACCATGTGATCAAGCAATTTCACTTCTGGGTATATAGCCAAAAGAATTTAAAGCAGGGCCCAAAGAGATACTTGTATGCTCATGACTACAGCCTCATTATTCACAGTAGCCAAAAGGTAGAAGCAACCCAAATGTCCATTGTCAGATGAATGGATAAACAAAATGTGGTAATACATACAACAGAATATTATTTAGCCTTAAAAAGGAAGGAGATACTGACACATGCTATAACACGATGAACTTTGAGGACAGTGTATCAAATAAGCCTGTCACAAAAGACAAATACTGCATAATTCTACATATATGAGGCATCTAGAGTGGTCAAACTCAGATGACAGAAAAAAACAGTATGGTGTTTTCCAGGAGCTAGAGGAAGAAGGAAATGGGGAGTTTTGTTTAATGGGTATAAAGTTTCAGTTTTGTAAGATGAAGAGTTCTGGGAATCTGTTTCACAATAATGTGAATATATTTAACATGACTGAACTATACACTTAAAGATGGCTAAGACAATAGGTTTTATCTTACATGTATTTTATCACAATTATTAAGAATAAAATTAAATAAGTAAATGGCCCCAATGCAATTTTAGAAAATTGATTTCTTTAAATAAAAATGAATCCAAAATTTAAGACAAAGTCAGCAAGCATCTCTCCTCACAGTTGATAATAATAAAAGTGATACACAACAGAAGGAATTACTTGAAGACTTTAGGAACGATTCAATTAGTCAGAATTCACCAGAGAAACTGAACCAATAGTATGTATATAGAGACAGATTTATTTTAAGGAATTGGCTCACATGATTGTGGGGGCTGGAACATCCAAAATCTGGTGGGCAGGCTGCAGGATGGAAATACTGTCTGGACTTGATGGTATACTCTTGAGTTCAAAGGCTAGGAACTCAGATCAGGTTTCTATGTTGCAGTCTGGCTGCAGAACTCCTTCCTCATCAGGACTTTTAAAGCCTTCAGCTGATTGGAGGAAGCCCACCGACATTATGGAGAGTAATCTGCTTTACCCAAAGTCTACAGGTATAAAATGTTATTCTCATCTAAATGAGAATAATCTCATTTAAATGTTAACAAATTAACATTTTAATCTTAATCTTTCCAAGAATATCTTCACAGCAACATTTAGACTGGTGTTTGACCAAACAATTGGCACCATAGCCTAACTAAACTGACATATAAAATTAACCATCACAGTACTGATACAGATTTTCTTCTAAACAAACATATCTGTATTTATATAAGTTATTTTCTTATTCCATAGTCACCTTGGGAAGCTACACGCTTATTCCATTGATGCTTTATTTATTCTCTTTTGGAAAGTCTTTTTTTTTGTACCAGCTATAGAGCCAGTCTCAAAGCAAAAAAGAAAATCAATACCTTGAATTATAGTAACTTCTAAAAGTGGCCAAAATACAACTATTTTGTTTACTTAATCAGTTCATTAAAATAACTTTGCTCCAAAGATTTGGGGGATATTTTAGCAATCAAATTCACTTTCAAAGTTGAATTTACCCACTTTGCAAATCTTTAGAAGCATGTGTCACTAGAAAACATTGCATAGGTGGTATTTCAAAACTGCTCCAAGTATCAATATCACTTATTTTAGGATAACACTCCCAAAGGTAAAAATCTTCCAAAATTTGTCCTTGGTCTTCTATATTTGTATGTAGTAGTCATTTATAGGTAAGCCTTTGAGCCAAGTTGTAATTATGGATTTGTAGTATTGGGAACTGGGATGTGGAGGAATATTATGACAAGTATAAAAGATCTCAATCACATTGTTCATAATACAGAAATCTGATTAAGCAAATTATAGTATTAACTTAAACTGGATTGAATACTATGTGACTGTCTATAATGTTATATACAGGGCCAGGAAATACATGAACAATTCTCAGGCAGTGAAACTCCTAAAATTTGTGCACAACTTTTGTATGTATATTCAATTTTCTAAGGCGAGTGACCCTAACTGTGATATAACATGTTATAAGACAAAAAAGTTAGGAAACTATGTAGCACAACAATATTTAATAGAACGAAAAATGTTCAAGTTATATTGCTAAGTTAAAGAGGCAAAATATAAAAGAAAATGTGTGGTATGCTGTATTTAAAATATTTTATGTGTGTTTATAAATAATAATGGAAAAAACATAAACCAAAATGTTAGCAGGAATAATCTCTGAATAGTGGAACTATAATTTTACTGTTGTTCTTTTATTTTACTTTGCTGTTGGCTTGTCTGTATTTTCTCAGTTTCCTACAATAACATGTACTGCTTTTACAAAGAAGAAAATAATAATAAAAATTGTAGCTGGAAATGGAAAGAGGGAGAGTGATTTGTCTGTGTCTCATCAATTTTGATTTCTTCTCAATAGCTCATTGTTATTTTATCACAGACAATGGTGTTTTGGATTCTGCATGATTTGGAGACCTCCAGGAAGCAGAATTAGAAATATAATAGATGTACTGGGGGAAATGTCTGTGAAAGACAAAGAGGAGCAGGAACAGAAGCAAGCCAAGAGAGACTTCAGACCATGTTTCTGGTCTGACACCCATGAAAAGAGACAGTAAGGAAGAACGACATAGTAGCAAGAGCCTCAGGCTGAAGTGACCTCTGCAAAAGTCCCAGCCAGACTTATAGGGAGCCTCAGCTCAGAGATAGCCCGTTGAGAAATTCCACATAGAACAGAAGTGGCCCAGCTCTTGTACCCCTGTCATGCCCAGCCATTGACCGGGAGCCATCTGGGGAGAGTTTGGCCTCAGTGTGAACGTGGAGGCGGACCCCAAACGCGCAACAGCTGACAGCTCCCTGCTCTCCTCCCAGCTGGTTCTCTCCTGATGGGAGATCTGAGTGGCATACTTGGGTTACTGTCATGTGTTGATTTTTTATTTCATACATATAGATTTATTTGTGGCTGCTAAAGTTGTTCTTATTTCCTATATTGGAATTCAATATCCATTCCTTCCACATGTTCCAAAAAGAGCGTAATGTTCCTAACTTCAGTCTTCAAAGACTGTGATTTCCAGGTGTATCACCACTTCAACAATTTTGAGACCTATTTTTGATTTGGAGTCAGAAGAGTTGGACTCAAGTCCTAGATTCATCACTTTCTATCTACATTGCCTTGACTTTGCTTAACCTCGGTTTCCTCATTTGTAAAGAGGGAATATCCATGGCTTATCTCAGAGGATTCTTTTAAAGATAAATACAACAACATAGGTATAAATCCCTGGCATATAGAAAGTACTAAATGTTCTTATTGTGGAAAATGACCCTAACAGATACTATTGCATCTAGCTTGTAACATTACCTCACTTTACCTGGACAATTTCTCTTATAAGCCCATCTCCTCATTGATAAAATAGAGCAGTATTACTCCCTATGGCACTGAGTTATTAAACAAATTACATGAAATCATACAGCTAGCATTTATCCCATTACCTAACACACAATAAGTCTTCAGTAAATTTATCATTTAGGATTATTTGCTACAAGCACATTAGTTTGTTTTAATCTTGAAGTTCAGAGACATTATATTTATTATATTATGTATTATATGACAATCTTAGTCTCACAGGAACTAATAATATCTTAATAGTTATTTTTCCCCAACTTGACATTTCTTTTGAAGTAAATGCACACAAATACCACTACTCACCTAAGATGAGCCAATACCATACAATAATACCTAGACCGGGATAACAAGCAGCTTTACTGCGTTGATCATCAGTTTTCATTAGATTTGAGATTTGCTCCTTTAAGAGAAAGACATGCTTGAATTTTTCTACATAGATTTTGGCTAGCCATGGATTATTAGTTTCACCATTAAAAATAATAGCAACAATGATCCGTATCTTTTAGGTATTTGTCCTTTGTTTTGGAGTTTCAGCTGGACATTTAAAAATGTAAATTGGATTTATTTTTCCTTCTGTTCATCTGCCAATTTTGCCCCTGACAGTATACCACTTGACACTTCAGAGAGTTAAGGACAGAAGTACATTGGGAGAAAAAAAGAAAAATGGCTTAGAATAAGGAAAGACCACAGAAATATGTATTCTATGTTCACTTGAAAGTAGGATGGGAATAAAACAGGAGATGGCAGTGGAAGCTTCCAAAGGCAAAACTACGAACTCTCACTTTTGACCACTGAGTATTGGGAAATGAAAGATGATCATAGATAAGCCAAGCTTTACATTCACAGATTGACAGCTCCCGATTTCACAAGGCTAGTAGGCCAGACTAGAATAGTCTCTAGACTCTGAGTGAGAAGCCTTTCTTTCATATTTGAAAAACAAAGGCAATCTCATTATGTTGAGTCTTTAAACTCATGGGTAAAATTGTCACTCGGACATGCTTGTTCCTGATAAGGAAATCAATTTGAATAGAAGTGCAGAGACCACAAGCTCTTTTCTCCCAGAGCCACTAAGCAGTCACTTTTCAGTGACTAATGATTTTTCCACACTAATCAACAGATCTTAATTATAGCAACTCAACTTTTATTAAATTAGTTATTGCTTCAATAACCCACTACTCGAAATCTAGATTCTCAAAGTTTTGATTCAAAATGAATAATTTTCCACCATCACAGATCACCAAGAATTCAAAAGTATTTATCGTCCTTGCCAAAGATGCAGCATAATTATATAATTACCAAGCATAGACAAGTTTTCCTGTACTAAGAGTCAGGACTTAGCTTTCATTCCAGGCCACAGTCCCTGAAATTCAGCTGATCTGCCCCTCTCTTCAGGATATGAAAGCAGCTCACTAAATAAGTCACCCAGAAGTGGGAAGGAAAAAAGAGAGAAGCAACTAGAACTGTAAGTGTTGGTGCAATTTTTAAAATCCAAACAAACATCCTAATAAAACTGAACATGATAAGCAGAAGAAACCACAGATGGTTTGAGCAATTGGCAAGTGCGTATCCTTCTTTCATTCCATTATCAGGCATTTATTGTGTGCCTACTGTGTGCCAGGCTCACATGGAGCTGAACAGGCTTAACCATACTGTAGGATTTCAGGCAACCCAAACACCCATCACATGAGCAATCAGTGTGGTGCCAATTACAAGTCTGATTCTTTATACCTGACCCCTCTCTATGAAAAACGGATTCTTTCTGCTGTAAAGTGACTCAGAAAAGAGGTAATTTCCCCTCATGAATCTCAGATAATAAATTTTACTTCAAGATTTCTGTGGTTTAGATTTCTTTCAGGTGTAAACTGAAGACCTAAACCAGATTTTTTTGTTTGTTTTAAGTAAAAAAAAACAAAGCTAAATGAAATATAGCAATATCTCTACCTATCTACCTCACTCCAACACGCAAATTCCTAATATGCATAAAATTCCCAACATGTCGCTTGACTCTCTCTTCTAACATATGTCTTGACTGAAAAGAGACCCAATGTAGTAAGAAATGGGTTAGGTATATGGGACACTCCTCAGAGAGCTAAGGTTTTATTGCAGTTTTGTTATTGAAGCTTGGAATCTAAAATATGAGTCTGGGAAGAGAGGGGATTCCTGGCAGACATGGTGTACCCCAAGGCCCTGTTCACTCTCCCCAGTGTTAGCATAATCACAGGAGTTGTAAAGCCATAGGAAAATGTTTGCCATTTTGAAAAGCTTCCCTCACTCATCGTGGCATTTCAACAGACCTCAGTATGTGTTTGGTTTCCTTTTATGGAAACAGCATAATGTCCTTAGCCACAACAAGTCATTAAGAGACCACAGAGGACAACTTAAGTGTCAGTTTTCATTTTCATCCCAACGACCCTCATTCTCATCATCTGTCTTAAGGCATCAGTTGTCAGCTCAGTTCCCTCTGCCCTTCAAGTAAGGAAAAGCGATTCCCTGGAGGAGACTGAAGGAAAAGCAAAATTGATAGGGCATTTACATAAGAGATAAAAATGAGTGAATTGAGGGTTCATATACTCTCAACCCCCAAAATAATCAGATCACTCAGAAAAATCTGCCCTTCGGTTCAAATCTGTGGCAGGACAGAGCAAGGCAGTTCTGCCAAAAAGCTCACATAGCTTGGCTTCCAGGGGACCACCTGGTAGGTTCGCAGTGGTAGAAAAGAGACCAAGACAAAAATAAAGAAAAATGTTAATAAATGATTGTGTTTTCACAAAAAAATTTTATTCAGTTCTGTAAAATCACTCATTTCAATAATTATTTCCACAGCTAACAGTGCTTAGAAAATGCCAGATACTATATGAAGCCCATTATACAGATGATCATATTTAATTCTCATGAAAATCCTGTGAAGAATTTACTATTATCATCCCCATCTTACAGATATGCATGTTGAGATACACAGAAGCAAAGGAACATGCACAGCTCACAAAGCTAATTAAGTTCCACTTTCTGATTCCAAAGCCCTGGTGGCCAGCTCTAGCCTAGGGATCCAACCTCCTCCCAGAAGAATTGTTCCCATTATCTATTTCTGTGTAACAAACCACCCCAAAACTTAGTGGCTTAAAACTCTAACTGGCTCTCCTCTTTCATGGTCCTGCATGTTAAATGAGCTCAGTGAGGCAGTTCATGCCCAGGGGCTCATGTGGTCACAGGCATATGATGGCCAGGCCAAAAGTTATCTGAGGGCGTGACCTCACTGGGCTGGGTGTCCAGGATGGTGCACTGCCTTGGCTGCCCAGTGATGCTGGCTGTCAACTGCAAGCCCAGGTGGAGCTGTTGACCAGGGCACAACCCATGGCCACCCATGTGACTTCGGTGTCTCACAGCGCAGCAGCGGGTTCCCAAGAGCGAGTGTTCTCTGAGAAGAGGGCAAGCATTCCGAGAGACTCGAGCAGAGATTACGAGGTCTCTTACGTCCTGCTCTCAGAAGTCCTATAATATCACTGCCACAAGTGCTATTGGAAGGGCACAACAGCGAGTCTCAGGCATTCAAGAAGAGAGTATAAAGGTCATGAATTCCAAGAGCTGTTGGGTTGATCTTTGGAAACTCACTCCCATAGTCATGTATACCTGTAAAGTACAAATCTTTATGCTCCCCTCTGGGAAAAAGCCAGAGAAAGGAGTTTAGCCCCCACAAAGCTCTGGGAATGGAGAAGTTCTTACAAAGATGTTAAGCCAAATACATTACTAAGATGCGGATCTGAAAACAATGACAAGAAAAACAAATGCCAGTTTTAGACATAAATTTAAATCTAATCCTCCCATGTTCTCTGTGCAGAAACAAGCACTGATTGCACACAAATAATGAATTCCTCGCATCTCCCCAAAGCACTGCCCTAAAGGCAGTCATCTCAAGGCCTCATATTTGGCAGATATATGTTTTCTTTTTTAATTATTCTCCCTTTATAATCCTACTGATTCAGAGACATTATGGCATAAGTAGAAAGATGGCCATGGGCTTTGGGAAGATTTGCTTCCAAAGCAAACAGGCCTGAATTCAAATTCAAGCTCTACTGGTGCTCTGAATCCTTTGGTAAGACTTAACCTTTCTGACGTTCTGTTTCCTCATCTGAACAATGGGCCTAATAACACTTCTTCTCTAGCTGAGTGTATGCATGTCTCTCTGTCATTGACATATGTAGTCATTATATATTCAGTTCAATATTCAAATTGAAAACATATATTCAGTTTTCTCTAAAGCTTAAAATACCTAACAGGAAAAGAAAAAGTCACCTACATATCTCATTTTATAAGGAAGGACACCAGGAAGGAGAACTTCAGGAGATCAGCAGGCTCAAAGCTCTAGCCCCTGGGGATCTTCCCTGGTCCACTTTGCTCTGTAATGGGGCCTTGCCTGACCATGTCCTGTATCTAAGAATATTTGATCCTAATAATTCTAAACATAGGCAGGAAGACCATGAAAGACAGGAAAAGGAAGGAGAGAAAAGGCATAGCACAAAGATGATGTTCACTGAACAATGCCATACCACAGTAGATATACAGTAATATTTATTGAGAGGGTGAGTAAATCTGTGGCAGGACAGAGTGAGGCGGTTTGGCTGGGTGGGTGGGTGGATGGAGAGACAAACTGACAGAGAGATGGATGAGTTTTAGTAAAAACTTTTTTTCCTCGTGCCAGTGTCAGGAGATGGGCTCTCACCTCCACCTCAGGAAGTCCCTAGCATTCCATACTCCTTAAACAGAGGTAGAACAGAATTCCCTCTCTCCTTTCCCTGAAAATGTTCTTTCTACCTTGGTTTGTTGTCTCAATGCATTTTTTCCTCCTTCCTCCTCTACCTGCCTTAGAATATTTAAAAGGAGAGATCAACAGCCAAGGGGGATAATTGTGCGCTCTTAGTCTATGAAGGGGGAGCTTCCCTCTCCTCTTTGTTTAACTTGGAGAGCACAGTCCTATCCTCCAGCATCTACATCTAGCGTCAGGGCTAGTGTCCAGACTCCGGAAGTTTTCCTCCAGCATGCTGCTCCTGGGTCAGAGGACATTGAGGAGTTTGCGTAGGACTTTCCTGTGTCCCTGGCAGAGGTACTAGGGCTAATGGCTGAGGACACAGGGCCTAAATATACCACACTGGAAAGTGAGCCACACAAAGTGCTTTTGAAAATTGGCAGAACCAGCCCTACTACCATCACCACCCCCAACTACCCCTCACACACACACCAAACCTTTCTCAGTGAGACCTAAGGAGAGAGAGGGGATAAAAAGTTGACAACAAGAGCTACCAAATTCATGGTCTTTGGTGAGAGATATTTCTTTTTTTTATAATCATCTTTTTTTGAAATACAGTTTATATACAATATACTGGTTTCAGATGAACAATTTAGTGATTCATCGACTGTGTACATTATTAAGTGCTCACCATAAGTGTAGTTACCTCCTGTCATCATACAAAGATATTACAATATTATGAGCTATATTCTCTATGCTATATCTATCTCTGTGACTAAATTATTTTATAATATGAAGTTTGTACCTCTTTATCCCCTTCACCTGTTTCACCCATCCCTGCTGACTATGGTAACCAACCACCCATTCTGTGTTTATGAGTCTATTTCTGTTTTGTTTGTTCATTTGTTTTGTGTTTCAGATTCCACATATAAGTGAGGCCATATGGTTGGTATTCATCTTTCTATGACTGGCCTATTTTACTTAGCATAATACCCTCTAGGTCCATCCATGTTGTGCAAGGGCAAGGTTTGTTTCTTTTTTTACGGCTAAATTATATTCCATTGTATATATGTACCACATGTTCTTTATCCTTCCATCTGTTGATGAACATTACGGTTGCTTCTGTATCTTGGCTATTGTAAATAATCCAGCAATAAACATAGGGGTGAATGAATCTTTTCAAATTAATGATTTCATTTCCTTTATAAAGGTAGATTCACAGAGTAGAGTTGCTGTGTCTTATGATATTTCCATTTTTGGTTTTTTGAGAAACCTCCCTACTGCTTTCCATAGTGGCTGTACAAATTTGCAATCCCACCAGCAGTGTACATCGGTTCCCTTTCTTGATAAGAGATATTCTTAAACAAGACTGGAGAGGTGTGTTTCCTCATTCTTCACAAAACCCAGAGATGGGCAGGTTTGCAGGATAACTATTTTTAGAGACTGAGGATATCTGAAAAAATGTAACTGGAACCTCACCCTCGGATGGATGCTCACTGAATTGTACAATCTGAAGCTCCACACTGGGGTTGCCGTCCACATGGAATGTCATAAGATGCCTCCCAGGAGAGCTTGACATGCTTCTCCTAGAGTTTAGGGACATCCAGGAATGCAGAGCTTGGTACCTGCTGCTCTTGCAGAGATTTATGAAGGCAGATGCGTGTTGAGCAGCCTTAGGAAGAAGACGGAGGCAACAATCTGTCAGGGGATCCCGAGAGGACTCCAGCAGCTCCCATGGGTGCTACATGGGACACGGAGTTAGCGAGAGGAGCAGAATTTAGGGGCTTCCCACAGGGTTTTCAGGCAAATAGAAGTGAATCCCCCTTTTACCTTGCACCTACCCCTTCCCCAAAGAGAGTGTTGGAGACATGGATCACTAGTAGGGGCAAAAAAGGACACACATCTCCTCTCTAAGGTAATCTTCAGCACTAGAGAGACACAGAGGAGGATCAATGACATCCAAGGAATTCCAACCACATCATCAATGCAGAGACTACCCCACAGCGGCAGAAAGAGCCAAACAAAACCAGACCCAAAAAAAGGACAACCAGGGACTCCTTCCCACCACTGCCTAAGGCCCATAAATCGCAAGGGATCTTGCTCCTCATTCCCTCTCCCTGGCCCCAACCCAGGAAGGTCCCAGTGGTTCTCATCCAGGACACCCTCTAGGAGGCGTTTGGAAAAGCGGGTTGTCATAAAGACTGAAGGGTACTCTAGGAATTTGTGTTGGGGATGTTGGGGGAGAAATACTGGGTATTCTGAAACATAGTTCCACTGTGAGACCTGTCCCACCTAAAGTGGCAGTAGTGTACTCCAAGGGGAAAAAGGCTGGTCAGCCCAGGTGGGATGGAGGCGTCTGTCTCAGGGTAGGCTAGTTCCCTCCATGCCCCCACCTCTTGCCTATCACCTCCCTCTCTATTCCAAGATGCTAAGTTTGAGGAAAGTGAAAAGGCAGTTTATACACTCCTGCCCTGGATCTCCTAGGCCTCAAGTCAAACCTGTAGTTTGGAAGAGGCAGAAGATTAGATGTAAACTGAGTCTGAGATTTTTTCCTTTTTTAACCAAATGGATTGAAATTTCCATAACTGAATGAGAGCAGAAAGTTATGGAACCTGCCAAAGATGTTAAAGAGTGAGAAGTGGGAATTCAACTGAACACCAGAGAAATCAATAATTGGGAAAAACGCAAACATCTCAAATTTATTCCCCACTTAGTTTGAACTTCTCAGTAACCTCTTCCATAAAGGGGAGTAAGGTCATGGTTTTCAAACACGTCACGGAAGGAAGGTCACAGACGAATGCTTCTGTCTGCCTTACTGACCACTGCAGATAAGCAGCTGCTGCCCACCCGCTGGAAACATTACATCCTGTTTCTGCCGAGGACCCCGGGCGGAGCCCAGAGGCTGCCATCTAGGGCTGTGGCAGTTAGATGGAAAGCTCATCGGGAGCCTAGCAGGGGTGTCAGCCCATGGGCACAGAGGCTGCACTCCTGCTGCAGGGTAACCAGGGGTGGGCGATAACCATGCGACGGGTTTTCCCCTCCCCACGCCGTGGTGGCTGCCTGATGTCAGAGCCCATCACCCCCAAGGACCCAAGGAGGAAAGCGCCTGGGACAGGGGGAGCAGGCCAGCCTGAGGAGGCCTGGGGAGCTTGTGCCTCTGATATATAACAGAATTTGCTCTAAGCTTCCATCCCTCCACTCAGCTGTCTTGGCTCACAACAAACATATAACTAGATCCCAGCCCTCCTTAGTATTCTCCCTACCTCCCTTTCAGAACCCTCATCCATATTTAGAGAAACAAATAATTGGAAAATACTCTAATTAATACCACATCAAGAAGTACCCCACCTGATAAAAAATACCAGTTTGTATAGACTTTTGGAGGACAATTTAGCAATATCCATCCTATTTTTAATGTGCTTACTCTCCGACCAAGCAACCCTTCTTTGTATTTATACTGCATGTGTGTGTCATGCCATAGCTGCATCCCCATATGGCCGATAAATATCTGAAACAACCACCACGTGTGTCTGAGTGTTCCCTTCGTCCAGTCTGTTGTCTCCTGCCGGCACACCTTGTACATCCAACGTTCTGAACTACCCAACTTCTGATTGGTTCTTTCAGCCAACACTCTGATTTGAGAGTCTCCTAGTGCCCCCTTAAAGTATGGTGACCAAAAAATGAACCTCAGGTAAATTCTAAACAGAAAAAAGCACAGTGGATCTGTGGCCTTCTATGACCTCCCCCTAATTCTTTCTGCAAGCTGAGGACACTTTCCCAACTCAGCAGCGACAGCAGCCTGATGGCTCACTGAACCTGTGACCAGCTCAGGAGCGGTGGTTTATGCCTGTGGGGTTCGTTGTGGGACTTGGGTGGATGGCTCCGCATGCAAACTGAAATCAAGATCTGTAGCTCAACCTGCCCTTCAAGTGCTTGCTTCCAACTTCATTGACTGAACTCCTGATTTGTCTCCCTTCTTTCCTCCACTCAGCTGCTATGTGATTGACCACAATTTAGAACTATGTAGGCCAGGGTTCAAATCTCTCCTCTATTTTTTCCTAATTCGGTCACCTTGGGAAAATTATTTATTCTCTCTGAACTTCTGTTCTTTTGATTGCCTTGGAAATAATAACCTTGACTTCATAGTAATGTGAAGCACTAAAAGGTTAAGTGAGATATAAAATTATAAAATGCCTGACACATAGAAACCCTTCAACATACTAGTTCCTTTCTCCTGACTCCTTGCCTTTTCTGCCTGTACCTCAAAAGGAAAAAGAAAGCATCCAATTCCTCCCAGGGATGTCTGGACTCCCAGTTGCCACAACAAAATCTACCATCTGCTTTCATATTTCCTCAACGCTGTGCCCTTTGGTACAAAGCACATGAACCGATCCTAGACAAAGCAGAAAAAAGTCAGAGCAGACTGAGGTGTTCCTCTTCCAGGGGACGACGTTTGCATCTTCACAGAAGTTTCCCAGAGTCTCAGTGCTTTGGGGATCAAAGTCAGAGTGTAGGATACAAAGTCAAGAAAAGGAGATTCTCCCCACCTCAGTAGTTTGATATTGACACAGTGTGGCTGCAATATGCCTCAGTGGAAGATGGCAGGGATGGGAACACCAGGCTGAGGACCGCCACTAGCTCAGTGGCCATCACAGCAGTAAGGCTATTTGCTGGGCTCAGAGGGGCTAGGAGCTTTCACACCAGACGCTGCTGCACAGAGCTCCAGCTGCAGATGTGCAATCACAAAGGAGGCTTCCCCTGTATGTTATCAGAAACCAGCAAGGAGAAGTGGAGGCCTGCAGCAAATAGTGTTTGTGGTCCTTGCCACTCTCTTCAGCCCACCTGATTTGGGCCCAGCTGTGGTGGACAGCCTTGTATGCAACACCAGATTCCAACTCAAGCTCCTACCCAGGTATCGCCAGCTTTTCCTTCAGGGACTTTTCTCTAAAACCCAGAAAGACTACTGAGCCTACATGTATCCATAGTCCAGGAGAGAAAGAAATTAGCACCCCTAGAATCAATTTCTTGGTGTACAAGAGTCAGTAGATAAATGCCCCACTTCCAGCCCATTGGAAGAATTATTCTGAGGTGCCTTCTATAAAGCTCTGCAGAGCCCCGATTGCCCACCGCAGCAACCAGTTCAATAAAATATCTTCCTGGGATTTTCTGCCTTCCCTGTCTCATCCTCCCTACTTCTCCATGGTGCTCCCTAGGATTATCTTCCTTAAACTACTTGAACCCGGTTTGTGTTTAAGGCTCTGCCACTGGAAATTCTTTTGCACCAGGGCTTCACATCAGCTGGAGAAATGGTGACTTTTTTTGTTGTTCCTGTTGATACAACAACATTTTATCTTCAGACTAATATGGCCTGAGAGATACAGAAACTTCTTCATTGTTACCTGGGACACTTGGTTATTCTCCAGCCCAGTAGAAGTTCTGCCAATAGAATTAGCTTTTCTTTCTTCTGTGATCTTCAGCATCTCACATGTGCTTTCATTACTCATTTCTAACATTGCAACACAAGTATTTGTTAAACATCTGTCTCCTTTTAAATCATGAAAAGCAACGTCTGATTCAATTTTGTGTCTCTAGCACCTAACCCAGCACTTGGTACATGATAGATATTCAATAAGTATTAGTGAATTAATAAATTCCAGAAGATTGTGAGGGGGATTTCAGTTCAAGATAATAGACTAAGAATATTTATTTCCTCTCCATCCTGGACTCTATTAAAATGATATAAAGAAGGTATTAAAGTGATAAAAACTTCCAGTAACCAAAGAGCACTGGAGAGATTGTAAGCACTCAAGAGAGTTCAGCAAATTTCTGGAAAATGGAAAATATATGAAAATCTGGTGAGTGATGAGGAGTGAAAAGAAGCCAGTTTGGATTTTGCTGCAGCTGGAGTGGGAACAACCTACTTGGCAGAATTCCAAGAATAGTCTGGATTCAATGATGGCAGGTATTGGATATGGAAGTGAAAGTGCCACTAAAAATGAGTATAACTAGAGACATATGTGTAGAACACTTAACATATCCTCTACCCATTCACAAAGTACGGCCTAAACTTAAACCTAGGCAAAATTCACATTCTTTTTCAAGAAAATTGAACAAACTGTTGGAAGCATTAAATTGATTGGTGCAAGTATTAGTTCTCCAGAATAATAACCTGCCAAATCCAGCATTTACTCTCCACTCCTGTATGGACTAGCTCTCTAGAGACTCACAGAAAAGGAAAGCATGAAACTCACAAAACTCAATAACAAAAGAAAAACAAGTGGATTTAAAAATGGGCAGAAGATCTGAATAGATATTTTTCCAAAGAAGACATACAGATGGCCAAGAAGCACATGAAAAGATACTCAACATCACTAATCATCAGGGAAATGCAAATGAAAACCACAAAGAGATATCACCTCAGTCTAGATAATTAGAATAACTATACAAAAAAGACAAGAAATAATAAATGTTGGCAAAGATGTGGAGGAAAGTGCACTACTGATAGCGATGTCAACTGATGCAGCCACTACAGAAAACAGCATGGATGCTCCTCAAAAATTTTAAAATAGAAATGTCATATGACCCAGCAATTTCACTTCTGCACATTTATACATATAAAACAAAAACACTAACTTGAAAATAATGTTCATCTTCGTGTTCATTACAGCATTATTTACAATAGCCAAGATATGGAAACAGCATGTGTCCATTGAGAATGACTGGATAAAGAAAAGGTGGTATGTATATACAATAGAATATTATTCAGCCATATAAAAGAATGAAATCTTTCCATTTACAGCAATGTGGGTGGACCTTGAGGGTATGCTAATTAAAGTCAGAGAAAGACAAATAACATGATATCACTTATATGTGGAGTTTAAAAAGTAATAATAAGCCCACAGATATAGAGAATAAATCGGTGGTTGCCAGAGGTAGGGGCATGGGGTTGGGAAAAATGCGTGAAGGGAGTAAAGAGGTACAAGCCTGTTATAAAATAAATAAGTCACAGAGATGCAATGTACAGCATGGTGACAATAGTTAATAATACCTCACTGCATCTTTAAAAGGTGCTAAAAAAAAGATCTTAAGTGTGCTCTTCACAAGGAAAAAAGATTTTTGTAGCTACGTATGGTGATAGATGTTAACCATACTTAGTGTGGTAATCATTTTCCAATATATACAAATACCGAATCATGATATTGTACACATAAAACTAATATAATGTTATGTCAGTTATACCACAATAATAAATAAATAAACAAATAAAACAAAGCATGGCAGTCAAGAAGCCATACTAATATAAAAAGAGCTCCCAGACAGTCTTTCTGACCACATACTTGAGAAAAGCCTGCAAGATAAGAGAAATATTAAGACAGAGGAAGAGAGGAGGACAGAAAACACATAGCAAATAGAGGAGACCATTTTCTGTTTTTTTACTTTTTGCTTTTTTTAGTCCATTTTTTAAATGTTGACATATTTTGAGATTTTTTTTTAAAGAAACTGTATGCTTATAACAAGAACAGGATCTACAGAAAACGATATAATCAGAGAAGAAAGAAAGGCCAGAGATAAAACTATAATTGCCAATATAAGGAGTTCTGAAAAAGAGTTGGTAGGAAAAGTTGAAAAAAAACCCTCAGAAGGTAGAGAAATACAAACACACACACATTTGTTTGAAGTATTTTGAATTGAAGTGTTCACATGTTTATATGAAGTATAAATATATATGAAAGAAAATATGAGACATGAAGAACAAACTAGACTGTCCACTATCCAACTAACACAAGTTCCAGAAAAACAGAGCAGAAAATACAAAAAGGATATAGTTTTTAAAGAAATTACAGAAGAGAACCTTTAATAAATCAAGAAAGGCACAGATTTTTCAAACTGAAAGGTATACCATGTTCTAAGGATGAATAAAAAGGTCTGGCAACTAGACATACCCACATAAAATTTTAAAACACTAATGATAGATAAATACATAAATATATGTTAAAATTTCAGAGAGAAAAAGTAGGTCATCTCTAAGGAATGAGAAAATAGCATCAGATTTCTCACCAACAACACTGGATGCTAGAAAACAGAGCAAAGCCTCCCAATTTCTGAGGGAGGATTACTATTTTCAACCTAGGATTTTATACCCAGCCAAATAATCAATAAAAAGAAAAAAATCCACATTCAGTCATCCAAAGATACATCCAAGAAAATAGCACCTTTTCTTTAAAAGTCACTTCAGGATATAATCCTGCCAAAAAAGGTAATAAAGAAGAAATGGAGGTTTAAATTTGCTTCTGAAATTGAATATCAAGCTAAAACTATATTGAGCTGAAAAAAGCATATATGAGGTAGATGGTACAAGTAAGCTTAATTATCATCAGTAGAAATGTTAAATTGGATAAATTAAGATGTGGTGTTGTAATTTATAATGAGAAACATATATTTGGACTTCTTCTACTGTCCTGACACGTAATATCTAAAACCCTTGGTATTTCCTAAATGGGGAGAGTCATAAAGTGTCCTTTGTTAGGTGAACAGAGTAACTTTTGGAAAGCACCTGTGGATGGAGCTAGTTACTAGGAGAACCAGACATGTGATTAGAAGGTTGGAATTCTCAGACCCACCTCTGTGACCTCTGAGGAAGGGAGAGGGGCTGGAGACTGAGTTCAAACAACCCAATGGCTAATGATTTAATCAATCATCCTTTGTAATGAAGCTTCCATAAAAACCCAAAAGGACAGTGTTCAGAGATCTTTCATGTTGTTGAACCCTTGAAGATTTGGAGAAAGTGGCTAGCTTGGAGAGGGCATGAAAGCTCCACACCCTTTCCTCATACCTTGTACTATGCATGTCTTTTGTCAGGCTATGCCTGAGTTATATCCTTTTATAATACACTGGTAATCTAATAAGTGAAATGTTTCTCCAAGTTCTGTGAGCTACTTTAGCAAATCAGTTGAGTCTAAAGAGGGTCATTGGAAACTCCAATCTATAGCCTGTCGATCAGAAGCACAGCTGATAAGCTGGGTTTGCCACAAACATCTGAAGAAGAGATGGGGGTCGAGGGGGGAAATCTTATAGGACTACATCCTTAATCTGTGATATCTGATGCTCTCTCTGAGTAGATAGCATTGAGTTGAATTAGGACACCCAGCTGTCAGAGCATAGCTTAGTGGTATGGGAAACCCACTCCCACACACATACATCAGAATTGGGTGCAGAATTGTTCATTGGTGTCAGAACCATTTTAAAAGAATTATTTCTAAAGGTACATTTTCTAGGTTTATGGACAGACCCCAAAAGAACCCAAAAGATAAACTATTGAAAATGATTGCTTCTGGGGAGTGATTATGGAGAAGAGAAAGGTGGAGCTGGGAACTATGACTTTTTATTATAAGCCCCTTTTTCTATTTTTTTTAGCATGTGCAACAGTTGATTTGATGACATTTTTTGATTTTTAAATACCATCAAGATTTAACAGTGCCTTAAATTATGAACTTTACTTATTAGTGCACTGATAAATGATTGAAGTACAAATTAATAAGTTATGCTGATAATTAGGTTGCCTCAGTTTCTTCATCTCCAAAATGGATATATTAATGCCAACTTCACAGGGATACTATAATAATGTGTGAATGGCCTTTAGCATGATGCCTGGGACATTATCAGCTCTCTGTGAATGGTAGTTACTCTTTCTGGAAGACAGATGATATAGCTGTTGATTCTTATCCTACCTCCACCACTTACTACAAGCTGTGCAGACTTGGGCGAGTCTTATTTGCCTCATCTGTATCTCAGATATAATAATAGTCCTGCTTGAAATAAGTTAAATCATGTGAAAGGCTTATTAAGTAAATACTTAATAAATGGTGAATACTATGTTATTAAATAAATCTTTACTATGAATATTTTATTTTGGTAGTCTTCCTCATTAGATATATTTAAGTAATAGGGAATATTCAGATTCATTCAGATCCACCAGAAAATGCCTCCTCTCTAGATGTCTTCACACTCTACTCTGCCTCTTAGAATAATCACCAAATTAATATTCTGTTTCTCAGTATTTCCCATCCCAATTTTAACAATGAACCAAAAAGAAAACCAAATAAATTCTCTTCTGTGTACTCCTATGGGCTCCAGGTGTGAGGAAGAAAAGGAAGGAGGGAACAAAAAAGAATCTGTGCCATAACTTCATTATCAGTGATGGGAATGGGGGATTGAAATAGGCAAAAAGTGATTAAAAACATGCACTGCTGTTGAGTGGGAAATACTGATCTAATACATGTGATACAGATATTTCAAAAATAATGCCACAGGATGTATTATTGAGTCCATGGTAGCATGCAACAAAAAATAGTGGACATTTTCCTTAGCTTTTGAGCAGCTTTTCTGAGTACCCAGAATGAGAAAGATTCATCCTCAGTTAGAGAAGCACACATGTGATTACTAACCAGAGGCAGGAGGAAAAGGGCACAGACATTTCATGTGTGCTGCGTGCCAGACACTTAGAGTTAATTCATTAATGATCACAACAAACCCTTGATGGACATATGCTTGACCAATGAACTAGATGAGGCTCAGGGATGTCAAATACCTTGTCCAAGTTCATGCAGCTGGTAAGGGAGAAAACAGAGATTTGAACCCATGACTCCAGATGCTATACTCTTTTCACCAGACCTCCCAGAATGTCACCCACACCTCTTGGTGCCCTGGTCAGGAAATCTGGAGACAGGGTTTAATTCCTGGAATGGCCATCAGATAATTTAGGACAATTTACCCTATTAAGGGTTTTACTGACTCCACGCAAAATAGAACTGTATTTTGTATAGCATGATAAGAACACAGAAAGAATGAACTCATGTTTATAAAGTACTATGCAAAGCCAAAATACACTTTTATTTTTAAAATATTCTCATATACAGATAAATTTTATACCCTCAAAAAGGCATTCTAGGACCCCAAATTAAGATAAGGTTTCAAAGTCTCCCTTTCTTAACCCACCACATATCAAACAGTGTCTTTCCAAAGAGCATAGATGATGTTTTCTTGGAGCTTAGAAAATAAATGTCAATACTTGTGGTATTTTCTGTGAATTTAAAAATGCTAGCCCCAGAATAAAAATATATTTGGGGGAGAGGTAATACAACCCAAGCCAATAAATATTCATCAAAAAGACTCACATAGAAAACATGTGAGAATCTAAGTGTGTTTCTTCAAAAGAAAGAAAGTAAGTTGATGCTAAGATTGAGCCATGATGGGACTTCAGCTCAGGTTTCCCCGAGCTGCCTGCAACAACATTGACCACCATTGCCCAAAAAGTCAGGGCCAGAGAGAAAACTCACAAGCTCCTAGTATGATGGAAATGCACTCCATGTGTCTGAAACAGCCTTCTGTTTGCTACCATGATAAATGTAGAGTTCTTGCATCATTATGGATACCACAACCATAGTCATGTCCTTCTACATTCCTAGAAATATTGAATATACCCAGAAACTATATTTAATCCACATCTTCCTCACCCACCAAAATGAGGCATGTCAAATCATTACTAGATATATTGTTCTAAAGATCATGAAGTATTGATGATCCAAGCCTAAAACTTCCAAATTCACCAAGTGCTGGACACATGTCCTCCTTGCTTTAGCAAAGGCTACCTGCAGTGTATGCTAAGTAGTTGCCACACTCCTTATTTTATGAGCCCTACCATGATAATTTTATGTGTCAACTTAGGCCATGATACCCTGATATTTGACCAAACATTATTTTAGATGAGATTAACATTTAAATCAGTAGACTTTGAATAAAGCAAATTACCCTCTATAATGTGGGTTAGCCTCGTCCAATCAGTGTACATTCATGGCCTTAATAGAAAAAGACTGACCTCCCAGAAGGGGAGGGAATCTGCCAGCACACTACCTTTAGATTCAAACTGAAACTCTGCCCTGGCTCTTCAGCCTGCCAGAGTACCCTGCAGATTTGGGACTTGCCAGGCCTCCACAATCACGTGAGCTAGTTCCTTAAAATAAATCTAGATAGGTGGAAAAGTAGATAATGATAGATAGACAGATAGATGATGATAGATAGATAGATAGATAGATAGATAGATGATAGATAGAATGATAGATGACAGATAGACAGACATCCTGATGGTTGTGTTTCTGCGGAGAACCCAAGTTAGAGTCACAGAACTGACAAGGACACCAGAAGAGCATGAAGAGCATTTGCAAAGTTGAATGTATGCTGTCATCCAACAGATGTGGCCACAGGTATCTCAAATTCAACAGACACCAAGCCAAGAGGCAAGTGTTCAAATTCTGGTCTGCCACTTGTTAGCTATGAAACTTCAGGATGTTACTAGTCCTGTGCCTCCTTGTCTTCACCTGTCAAAAAATAACTACTGCGCAGGCGGCATTGGGCAACAGCTCATTAGATGCTGTCCTAACACTCTCCACTGCTACCTGCCTCTGCTTTCCTTCTTACTCCCAGTCACACAGACACATTCTCTAAAAACCACCTCTCATCTCCACCTTCTCCCTTTCCCTCACAGCGCACCCCTTACCCTCAGAGCCATTGATTCTACATCCCCAGTGTCCTTCCCATCTGTGCTTTATTTATCCATTCATTCCACAGACATTTCCTGACCACTATTTCTGGCCTGATGGTGGTTTTGGAAGTGTTGTGAATACAAACTAAATAAACAAAGGCTAAGTACTGCACAGCAGAGGGGACTTTGCATCCCCACTGTCCCTGCCTTTCTCAACCCTCTGTCATTCTCCAGCCTCTCCCTTGTGTTACTGATGGAGCTTCCTAAGCAGTTTTCTAATCTTTGTCCCTCAATCCATCTTTCTCAAAACTCAGGCCAGTTTGCTTCTCTAGGCCTCTAAATAAAGTCTACAACTGTCCACAAACAACCTTTATTTCATCATCTCCCAACATTATTCTCCACAGTGGGCTTCCTGACCACTGCCCCAGAGCACTGTGGTCCGAGGGGCAGCTGGTGCCTCACTCTGATCACCTGCCCAATGCTTCCGTGACCTCCCAGTCAGAAGTAACCATTCTTCCCTCCCACAGTTCTTGCATTTGA
This sequence comes from Smutsia gigantea, assembly GCA_032199065.1. Lineage (NCBI taxonomy): Eukaryota > Metazoa > Chordata > Mammalia > Pholidota > Manidae > Smutsia > Smutsia gigantea. Next base: position 573,768 of record JAVSCE010022737.1, on the reverse strand, counting down.
CATTCCAGCTGTTGTTGTTTATGTAGCTGAGCCCTGGCTTGAGCCCAGGCCATTTTCACTCCAGGATCCAGACCGGGGCTGGGCAAGTCTGGAGGGGCCCTGGGGTGGGTCAGCCAAGGTTCTAGTGTGTGTGGGTCTGAGCAGCCTCCTGGGAAATGAACTCATCCTGAGGGAAGAGAAGGCCACGCCTCACAGACCTGCTCCAAGGACAGTCAGCCAGTGTCCAAGGAGCCACTCAGCTTGTCCTTGGCCAAGACCACAGGGTTGCATGTCTGAGTTGTGTAATCATCCATTTGCACTCGGCAAACATGTGGTGAGTGCCTGCTTTCGGTCAGGCTCGGTACAGGGCCCTGGGGATACAAAAGGGAGCAATACAGATCCATTCCCTGACCTTGAGAAGCCTAACTTAAAGCTTAGTGGGAGTTCTAATAAAGGGAGCTGCAATCTAAAAAATGGGTGGTTTTTGTTTGTTGTCTTTGTTTATTGATTTTTACAATCTTTATAATTTTAATTCTGACATTTGTAATTTGAACCCCTGTACAACTGTGAGAACAGGACACAGTTGTGGTCTATATGTGAGTGTGTGACACGTTGAGGGAGAAAGGCTGCTTTTCCCTCTTGATATGAAAGGTAGGGGAGGTCCAGGCAAGAAAGCTCAACTGCGTGAGCATCAGACGGGACAGCCAGAGAAGAGACAGGAGACGGCCTCATCACCCACAGCGTCCAAGCTCCAGGGACGACGGGCAACCCACCTCTGCGGCAGAAGCAGGGAAACGGCAGCATGGGCCCCGGGTGGGGGGCTGGCACGCAGCACGGGGAGGGATGTGCCAGGAAGCCCAGCAATTTCTATGTGTGTTAGGACCCTCTTTCTGCCTCAAGAGAATGTCTTAGGGAAACCAGCATTATTTTCATTGCTCATCCACCAACTTGTCATTTATATAAGGGCAGACACTCTGTCTTATTGTTTACAGAATCAAATCAGTAACTACCCAAAAGTAGACATGGAACAAATTTTTGCTGAATTAAAATGAGTATGAAGAACTCAGACTGAAGTAAAATAGCCAGAGTGTACAAATGCATAAAGGAAGAAAAGTAAAGGGTCTTATACTTAAGTGGGGTCCCCCCTTATAGTACAATATGAATTTTGTACTCTCTTCATTTCACTTTGGAGGCTTAAGATAGAAAAGAAGTAAATACAGCTAATTTGTTGCTAGTCGTCTCATATTAGTTCTTTGTTACTACAAAGATAACACATTTTCATGATGAAAAAATAAACTGGTGAAGGATGGAAAGGGGAAAGTAAAAGTGAACACCAGACAGCACAGGGCAGAACACTCAGTGGTGGAACCAGATAGAATTATATCATCTGGAAGCTATCAAAAAAGCTTTGCCCTTCTACTTCTCTACACTTCAAGTGTAATGATTTCCCTGTCACCTGGGACAAAGGAAATAGGAATAAAGTGATAATGTGGCTTTCTCACCATCACACAAGCCAGTTGACTTCAAAAGTCCAGACTAGTGTAAAAGTCAGACTGATAATCCACACAAAAGGATTCGAGTACCACTGGTTTACCAAATAAAGCCTTGGCCCATCTGAAGTCACTCTCCCAAATTCTCAAGCATAACCTGCTGGACTTTGTCAGAGAGAGGGAAGGTAGTAGCCAAGCCATTCGACAGGGACTCCAAGTTCATTTTTCATTAATTCCTGGGGAAGCAACAAAAGAAAAATTTTAATTATAAAGATTGAGGATGCCCATTCTTATTGGCTGCTTATACCATGATAGAGAAAAAGGGTGTTTTAGTAAAAAGAAAAAAGAGACAGAAGCACTAGACTTAGTTCACTGCTTAGTAGCTGGGAGAACTTCAGCAAATCATTTAACTTTCTGAGCTGCTGTTCTCTCTTTGGCAAAAAGAAAGAGTAATTCCTACCCTGCCTAGCTCATGGAGCTGTTGTGAAGGAAGATGAGTTTCTGGTTCTGATAATTCTAAAGAGTGATATAAACGGAAGGTATGAAGCCTGTATTACTCTGAAGTACTATACCAAAGGGTCTCAGATCTTCTTCCCCCTATTTCCCCCAACGTGCTCCACCATAAACTCAACCTCCACTGCTTCCTACTGTCCCATCACCCCCCCTCCGGAGGATTCTCTTATTACTGGAAAAAGTGCCCAGTACCCAAGGATCACTCAACACAAGGTCAATTGCTGACTGTCAGCAAGAAGGAAAGGCAGACCAAAGAAATAAAGTCTGTGTGAAAGGAGAACATTTTGCTCTCATGGCTCTGCCCATAAGGTCCACATAAAGGTGAATATAACATAAAAAACTCTGGCTACTACAGCTATGGTAATGGAGGACGCCTGATATTTGCTAATATAACATACAGTACAGAGGGAGTTGTCCTAGGAAAAACCCATGTGAGCATAGTGCACTGACCCTAGAGCCAGACTATAAGCAACATTTGATAGCTACACAACCTTGAACAAATTAAAATACTTCTGGACCTCAGTTTCCTCATCCACAAAAGGAAGAGTATAATCATGGCACCAACCCCATAAGACTGCTGTGAGGATTCAGTGAATGAACATGGGTGGGGTACTTGGCAATGCAGTTGGAGCAAGGGAATGACATGAGTGTCGATGGTGATTAATGGTGACAGTGGTGGTGGTGGTGGTAATATAGATAACTCTTGAGTCACTATGTTGTATACTTGAAACCAAAATAATATTGTATATCAACCATATCCCAATTTTAAAAATCCATAAAAATGGTGGTGGTGACAAAGGTGATGATGGTGGTGGTTTTGAGTACACCTCTCACTGCTCCCACATAAAACTAAGAGACAAAACACAGCAGAGAAAGAAGTGCCCTAGGAAAAGGCAGCAAGGCCCCGCTTTCTGCAGAGGGCACATTGGAGGAAACCAGGTGTCTTAGTCTGTTCATGCTACTATAAGGAACATATCATAAACTGAGTGGCTCTAACAACTAACATTTATTTCTCACAATTTTGGAGCTGGAAGTCCAAGGTTAAGGTACCAGCAGAATCAATGCCTGGTAAGAGCCTGCTTCCTGGTTCATACGTGGCGATCGTCTTCCTGTGTCCTCACATGGTGGAAGGGCAGGGAGAGAGCTCTGTGGAGGCTCTTCATAAGGGTACTAACACCTGCCAAAGGCCCCACCTCCTAATACCTTCACGCTGGAAGTTAGGATTTCAACGTATGAATTTAGGAACACACAAACATTCAACATAGCTCCAAGCTTCATCAAGGTCAGGCCATGCAGAGAGAGGCCTTACAATAGCAAACAAGAAACAAGAGCCCAGGTTATAAAATCCTTAAACTGTGAACTTTAAGCAACTTCATTCAGATAGACTGAGAAGTCCTAGCACTTTCTATTAAAACCCTGATAGAGGGGAGGGTCCATTCCAGTGGGTGCAAAGGATGCTGGTAGAGGGGAGGGTCTCTGGGATAGTGCAAAGCCAGGGCCAAGGAGAATGAGCTAAGGCACACAGGGCCAGAGCAGGATGGTTCTGCTGGCCTCTCCCACTGAAGGGGTTACTGAGTTCACAGTGAGGAAAGACAAGTTAATACCAGACTCACACTCTTGACACACTTAATATTCTGTTTTTGTTTCATTACAACATTTGTTTAAGCTAACTGTTCGGTAAAGTGTCTATAGCTCATCCCATAGTTTAGGTTCATCAGTGAATTGTTTTTCTTTGTTCATTCAGCAAATATTTATGGATCGTTACAGAATTATACACCCTGTGCTCGGGAATAGGAGTCCAGAGATGACCGCTTAGTTGGAGAGATAGAATGGCAAACACCTATTATGCTGCAGGCTCAAGTTCTATGTCCATACTGAGTCCCCGGGACTGTGGAAGTGCCTAGAAGGGTAGATCATGAGAGGCCTTGAAGCCTTGTTAAGGACTTGGGACTTTATTCTGAGGTCACCGGAAGATGTTATCAAGTTCAGTGCTCTACTGGTATTATTATAAATGCTCACACAAAGTGAACCCCAAATACCTCATCCAGATTCTGGCACTCAGAATGAACTAAATTAAAGCCTCCCTGTGCAAAATCACCACCCAAGGCTTACTCCTTCTGGAAGTGGCTGTAAGTTATATTATCTTCATCCACCAGTGATAGAGAGCTAGATAATGACTTCCCTGCAGTCTCAGAAAGAGGTAAAACTTAATTCAGATAGACTGAAATCCAGGAATCCTCTTCCTTAAAAAACAGGAATAATATGCAGGCAAGCAATGCTTGTATTGGCTATAAGATTCCCAAGATTATCCAAAGATTATCGTAAGAGCAGAGATGTCCAAGGCCAGGGGGGTTGCCAGTTGACTACTAAAATTTTAGAGGCAAGAGGAAGGAATTTGAGTCATTTCAGTGGTAAAAATAGAGCACGCTGGATGGAGGCCAGCCACCTATTGTAATAATCAAGATGCTTCTCTTTCTATGTTTGAAGGATAACATCAAAATTCAGACTAGAAATGTTTATTTTATTTCCTAAAACCCCACAGGAAGCCTTTCTTGGTGGCAGCTACAGAGTTTCTACAAAGGAGGGCCTCAGGCCAGGAACCTTCTTGGAAGAGACTGTCCTGAAGCTGCATTTGGGTAACTGTCACCCTGTTTTTAATCGTTTGGTGAGATTATCTGTGATAGCTTGGAGACCACGGAGAGCAGGCTGAAACACTTCTAAGCCACCCTTTGTCACGCAGCCACAGCCCGAGTGTGGAGCATTTACCGGGGTAATGAACCTGTGGGGCTGATCAGCGTCCCTAGTGGGAAATGAAGGCCACGCTACTGGAAGGACATGTGACGATGCCTACAGGGTTTTGTTCCTTCGCGCCTTGTTTCCATGCTCTGGGGGTAATCCCTGAAGTCAGGAGGGCAGGGAAAGAATATATGTCATTACCTGCGGCCATGACATTCAGTCTGAACCAAGTGTGAGGTGTATTTTGAGGAGCGCTGGGAGATCTCACTTCGTTCTTTCCACCATCTTCCCCCACAAGCCCTGCTTGGTCCTGAGAATTCCCACATTTTTTACTTTTTTCAACTAAAGACATTGAAAGCTCCGATGGAAATGCACATTTTATCTGGGAGGGGTAACACACTGAGTCATTAATAGTAACAATTACTTGAATGACTTCATCTGGCTATCCGGCCATTACTGGGCAGTTTCCAAGGTAATAGTAAAGATGCCTTTTGATCCTGGGGAGAAGGCCAGAGGGTGCCTGTCTGAGAGACAGACTCTGGGTGTGGGCCCAGGAAGACACTAAAAAGAGCCTTACTGCCTCCCCACTTTGCTGGGACTGGCCTGGTCTCATTGTCTGAGTGATTTGGGCTGAGATCATGAGAATTATTCAGGCTACAGCTAATTGCCTTATTGTAAACTTCAGGCCCTGTTCAGAGAATAGATTAAATGCTGGGGTTACGCATTCACCAACTATGTAAATTTCCATGTATTACTTAAACACTTGGAGCCTCAGTTTCTCATAAAAAGTGGGAATAATAATAGAGGATTCACTTATCTCAAAAAGCTCCTGTGAAAATTAAGTAAATGAAAGAAAGTGAGAATGCTTTGCAAATAGTAGACGGTTACTGAAAGGACACAACAGGTCCAGCTATCACACATCTTGGTATTTGCCAAATGAGTTGAGCACTTAGGTCCCCAGAAAAGCCTGCACACAAATTTGCAATTATGAATTTGCCAATATATGGAAGCAATAAAGATGTTCTTCAATAGGTGCTGAGTGATACATCTGCACAGTGGAATATTATTCAGCAATAAATGGGAATGCACTACCAAACCATGTAAAGGCACAGAGGAGCCTTAAATGCATATCACTAAGAGCAAGGAGCCAATCTAAAAAGCTTACATACTCTATGATTCCAACTACCTGACATTCTGGAAAAGGCAAAACTAGGGAAACAGTAAAAAAGACCAGTGGTTGCCAGGGTTTGGAGGGAGGAAAGGATCAATAAGTGGAGCAGAGGAGATTTTTTGCACAGTAAAATTACTCTGTATGGCACTGTAAATGTGGACATGTCATTACACATTTGTCAAAACCCAGAGAAGGTAGAGCACAAAGAATGAGCTTAACGTAAACTACGGATTCCAGTTACTAATAAATGTATCAAAGGATGATGTTACTCCTTATTAAACCTTTTTGGTGGCACCCAAATAAAGCCCATACTCTGCACAATGGCATCCAAAGCCCTCCATCCGTGGTCTGTGCTCTACCCAGCCTAGATTACTAGGACTGCCCTAAAAATCTCATGCTCAACTGCTGTTTTTGCTACCCAACATCCACTTTCCTTCTTCTGCTAAAGTCACCCATTTTCCTTCAGGATGCACCTAATCCACCCTCAGTTTCTGTGGCTCTGTTGGGGTTGCCCCACCACACTTATATTCCATGTTGGGCTTATGATCCAATCAGAGGTAACCTAGAAATTTCAAAAATTTAAAAGCCAGCCCAGTCAGAGGTAACCTAGAAATTTTAACTGGAACTGTTAGGGTAAACAGGTTATCTTTTCACTGGGGCATCAGGGAGACAAGATTGAAACCTGGCTGTTTGTCATCTCTGCCACTTCATGGGAAGATCCTGGCATATGAAGTGAACAGAAAAGCAAGCAGAGCCTGGGGAAAGCAAGAACCCTAATGGCATCCACTAAACACCTGGATCCAGCTGACTCTGAAGCTGGTCTGCATTTCCCACCCCTTAGACTTTTCAATTATGTGAATCAAAAAATTTGTTCTTTATGTTTACACCCATTTGAATTGGTCTTCTATTATCTTACAGCCATGATTCACCGAAGGAGGATGCTTTTCTGTGCCTCATTCTGTTTCTTTTTCTCAGCACACCCTGTTGGTCTGATAAACACCTGCTCACTCCTCAAGATCCAGTTCTGGAACCACCTCTGTAAAACTTTCCAGACCAGTTTGCACTTTCCCTCTAATTAGAAAAGGTCCCTCTCTTCCTAGAGCCCTGACAATGCCCTGTCCTGACTTCCAGAGTACACTCTCTCTCATTTATACTAATTATGCTACATTGTGTCTGTCTCAGCCACTAGACTGTAAGTCCCTCAATCCCTCAGTAGGAAGTGTCATAGCTTGGACTCCTCAGACCTTTTGGAATGCTTGTTGAATGGAAAAAACATTATTAACACTGGATTTTGTGGGCAGAAACATGATACCAAGGAATGAAAAATAAAAAGCAGGAGAAACTGCTGCCAAGCATCAAGTTTAGAACAGAAACTGAATCTAAATAAGATGGAGGAGGAAGATATATAAGGAAAAAGTGATTTACACTCCTACTATAGTAATAGTCCTTACTGTTTTCCTGCCCTGCTGTCACCCAACACCTTGGATCATTTCAGGTTTGTTTTTTGTATTAAAAGCCCCCATAGAAGAGATAGTTAGCTGTCCCTCAATATCTGTTCTCCTCTTCTCATATAGAAATAGAACCCCTAATATGTTGCTGGATAACAAGGTTGCCCAGGATTACAACTACATTTCCCAGTCTCCCTTGCAGCGAGATGTGGCCATGTGGTTATTTTCTGACCAATGGGATGTGAGCTGAAGTGGTGCATGCAAGTTCCTAAGAGTAGATGCCTACTTTCTTCCTCATTTTTTCCTTCCCACAAGTTGGATGGTGAGCCATTATGGACTACAAGGATAAGAACCATAAGATGACAGGAGGCTGGGTCCCTGAAGTTGCTATACCAGCCCTGGATTATTACACTGGAACTGTTACATGAGAGAAAAAACAAACTTCTAATTTATGTAACCACTGTGATTTGGGTGGGTCTCTGTTTCAACTGACAAACTCATATCCTTATATAACTAAGGCACCACCACCTCCCGCTGCCCCCTTGTCTCTCCTGTGTGTTCATCTTCCTTTTGCTTTGAATTGAAACTATTAGAATTGGGAGCTGCCGAGCCAAAAGAAGCAGTCACAAGTAAAATTCATAATGGTTTTCCACCTTCTGGTCTTTCAACTATCTTCAAGAAATTACATCTATCCACTACAAAAATCCCCATTGCACCGCATGAACATAACTGGTTTCAAAAGCTTACTTGCCAAAAGTACATTGATGCAACCATCTGATTTGGATACTAAGAAATGAACAATTACCAAGTTGTTCATTACATTTATTTATAGGAGTTTAAAACCAAAACACCCCCAATATCCAACAAGTAAATTTGACAGTTTAATATAGCCATTAGACTAACATTTATAGGGAGCATGTAATGATATGGGGAATTGCTACAATGAAAAGAGAAGAAAAAAACAGGATACAAAGTAGTAAACAAGTTGTAAAAAGATTGGAAAGAAAACAATAGTCATGACAAAATCCTATTATGTATTAAGCACTTGCTGCATATACCAGGCCCTGTGCTAAGCATTTTACACGCACTTTCTCATTTAATCCCCAAGAATTCTATGATGTAAGTGTAATTACTTTTTCAGTTTTATTAATGAGAAGACAGACTTGATGAGATGAAGCAACTTGCCCAAAATTCCACAGACCACAGTCTCAAGTGTATCTGACACCCCAGCCTGTGCTCATCACGCTCACAGCCAACGATTTTTTCACATGGGGTTAAATGATCTTTTTACATATATTTCTGATTTTCTTTAGTTTCTAAATTTTCTGAAAGTAGTATTATCTTCTAATTAAAATCATGCAAAGTAAACTTTATTTTTTTAAAGAAGGAATGAGTACCCACGCCCATACACAAACAGCATGTTTTGGTTTTTCCTAAAATGGATGTCAGAGTAGCACAGCAGAACCTCAGAGAAAAGCCAGTGTGGGTGAGCTGACAGCACAGTGGGGTTAGAATTCTCAGGTTTCTTCATTCTCCTTTCAACAAAGGCCCATCGCTAGAAATGCTGTGAGGCAGCAGTACTTAACTGCTAGTGGATCGACTCCTCTGAGAATCTGTTGAAAACCATGGACCCCTTCCCAGGACAATGCAAGAAGCAAGTGAGTGCATCCGCACATACACACACACACACACACACACACACACACACATTTGGTGCACAATTTCAGAAGGTTGACAGATGTAACCACACCTATGGACAGGTCCCAGTTACAGAGCCTCTGATACAAGGTGACATAAGAAGTCCACTTTGTCCCACATGTGGAAGCTCAGCTCCATCTCTGGCATTGCCATCTACCCAAGAAACCGTAGATGCAGTACTGCTTGCCAAGACACCTCACCACTAGCAGGCATGTACTCTCAGGTCTTTGTTGATGTGAGGATGCACTTCAGCAGATTTATCTACATTCTTCACTGATGCCCTGAGAAGTGTTTGGGGATGATGCAGAGGAGAACTAGCAGGCTACATGGATATGAACTCATGGGGGAAGTCATGAAGACAACACAAGGGTAACTCCCAGGAGTGCATCCCTTCACAGTTAGAAAGCATTTTCATGTCCTAGATCTCAGCTGACCCCCCACAGCCCTAGGAAGAGTCATTAATCCTGTTTTATATATAACCCAGCTCTCTACTCTCAACATCATCTAGAAGAGCTAACTATATTTTGGCCAGCTTCTTGATGCAAACCTTTCACCATTCCAATAAGAAATCCAGCTGACTTAATTAAGTGTATTGTTAATTTTTCTAGAATTATTGAAGGTTCAGGGAGCCCCTGCAAGGGTCATCTCACACAGGGCACAACTCTACAAAATCCCAGTTACACCTCTCCCAGGTCTCTCTTCCTGTTCCACTCCCCTCAACCCCACCATCCTCCCCACCCACCCCTGGCAATCCCCCTTTCCCTCCTGTATTACACAGAGCAGCTTCCTGCTTTTATGTGAATAAGGCCTTATTAAAGCATCTTATCAACAAAGCTAATGTATTAGACATTTGTGGGGTTTGTGTTTTGTTTAGTTTCTTTCTATTTCCAGCCAGCACCCACTTCCTGTTCTTGTGATAACAGCCCTTATTTTCCTTTGAGGAGCCATTCCTCCCTAATTCCCAGTCCATGAGGTCCCAGAAGAACTGCTGCCATGATCCCATGACTCAAACCAGCCAAGCAGAGCTTCGCATCCCACTGGTCACAGTGATTGGAATAGACGAGTGGCTCCTCAGGCACAAGGAACCTCCATGACACTCATGCTGAGGCTTCTGGGAGGGAGGATTTGATTCGGTCAGATATGAATCTGACAGGATATAAAATCTAGAACTGCTGCCATCTTGCTATAAAAGGATTCTGAGACCAAAGCCACACACAAAAGATCGCTGAGAGACAGTACGAAAATCAAGTCTTGATGATGTGATTTGGGCCTGATGCCAGCAATGTCTGAAGCCAACCCTGGAGGGCTGAATGGCGACCACAAGATACATCTACATCCTAGTTCCTGGACCATGTAAATGTTACCTTATATGGCAAAAAGGGAATATTATCTTATATGGTTAAAAAAAATGTGCAGGCGAGCTTATCCTGGATTATTCAGGCCCTAAATACAATCACAAGCATCCCCGTAAGAGAGGGAGATTGGATGCAGACAGAAGAGAAAGTACAGGCACGCAAAGAAGAAGCTGATATGAAGACGAAGGCAGAGATCAGATGTGGTCATAGTCATTCCAGCTGTGGTTCCAATTTGAAGGAACACCAAGGATGCCAGGCAGCCATGAGAAGCTGGAAGAGGCAAGACCCCCAGAGCCCCCGGAACCTCTGGAGTGCAGCCCTGCAACACTTTGATTTTGGACTTATGGCCTCCAGAGCTGTGACAGAAATTCCTGTTGTTTTAAGCCACCAAGGCTGTAGCAATTTGGAAACTAATACACCTGCCCTATCTCTGGACTTTTCATTTACTGAGCCAATAAACTCCCCTTTCTCCTTAGGCCATTTTGAATTGGACTTTTTGTGTCACTTGCAGCAAAAAGAGTTTTAAATCATGCAGCTGGTCCATCCTTAAAAATGAATTCCCATGACAGCCATAAAGATGATAAAATTTTTCCTCATTCCATTACATACAGGTGAGGAAACTTTTTATAGAGATGAAATTATTTTCTCAAGGTAGTATCCCAAGTACATCCATGACAAGCATCACAAGTATAAAATCCAGGATTTTATGATGTGACTCAAACCCGGTTCTTCTGACTCCATATGCCACGTTCGTACATCATGCTCTGTGCTCTGCAGGAGGCGTTCTGTTCATATTCAGTGAGCACAGTATAGTAATGACCACACTTATGGGTCCACCCTCAAGCAGTGATACAGACACCAGCATTACCACCAGATCTATTATCTTAAACTGCTAGTCTCCAACTCTTAGCATAATGCCAGCCTAAAGAGTGAAGTACAGGTGACCATTTGAAGAGTTCTAGTCTGTCTATTTTGTGAGAGCCCCTAAATATCTAGGGATAAAGCCAAACCCATAGAACGTTTCTTTCTTGGGCCACATCACCCCAGCCTTTCTTAATTACTTCATTGTATTGTGCTTTAAGGTCATGTCCTTGACTTGTATGAAGAAATACCTATTACTGCTTTTACTAAAAAAAATATTGTCAGGATCATAATAGACTACCCATTTGAATATTCCCTATGTAAATCTCATTTGAAACATTTATTATATAAGTGAATGCTGGAAAGCTCTCCCTCCAACCCCCTTAAAGAACTAGTATGCTTTCACCATTTTGTTAATGAGGTGTGTATCCCTGATAGTATTTCCCTTTGCGCATTGGCTGCCAGACAGCTCACAAAGTTCAAGTCCTAGTCTGGCATCTATGTTAATCCTTACAGCAAGTTTGCATGGTTATATTCTTTTCCTCAGATATCATTTTCATCTTCTATAGAGTGGAATTCTAAGTGCAATATATGTTGCTTAATTTTATGTGTTTTGACTGGGCCATAGGGTGCCAAGATATTTTGTTAAATATTATTTGTGGTGTGTCTAGCAGGGTGTTTCTAGATGAGATTAACATTTGATTTGGAAGGCTGAGTAAAGCAGATTGCTCTCCCCAGTGTGGGTAAGCCTCATCCAATCCATTCAAGCCCTGAATAGAATAAAGCCTAAGTAAGGAAGAATTCTCTCTCTCTCTGACTCACTGTCTTTGAGCTGGGACATCAGTTTTCTCCTGCCGTCAGAGTCAGACTCAGACTGGAAAACTTATACTGTCAGCTCTTCTGCTTCAGAGGTCTTCAGATTTGGACTGGACCTATACCATTGGCTTTCCCAGGGTCTAGACTTCTCAGTCTCCATAACCATGTGAGTCAATTCCTTACAACAAATCTTTTTAGTTCCACAAAGGAGCTCAGCAATGAAGCCAAGGGACCTTCACTGCTCATCCCTCCAAGGTTGCACTAGACCTAAATGGCACTTTCCCAAGAATTAAGAAACCTCTCAGGGCCTTGGTTGCCCTGTATCTTGGTGAGTTGGGAGTGAAAACAGGGTGACCTCAGGGCCTACTGGCTCCCAGGCAGAGAGAGGACTTTGCAAGTGCTAGGCAGCTGCTGACATTGAACTTCTCCACCCTGAGCCCCTTTCCTTCTCTTCCTCTTCCCTTTCCGATTTTTCCCTTTTATTTTCTCTAATTGTTTCTCCCCCTACACCCACATCTGCTGTAGGATGGCCCTTCCAAGGCCTCAGCTAGGCATGACATACAGTGGCTGGTGGACCCTTACCCTGCCATGCGCATCCTAGAATTTAGAGCTTTCTTCTGAGGACACTAATACCAGCATAAACATCTTAGTCTTGAACACTGAGTCCTCCCTTGAGAATGCTGCCAAAATTACAAGCAAGTAAGAATCTTCACCAACTCTCCCAAAAGCTAGGCCCTGCTCTGTACAACCAGTCTCCTATCCTGATGCACTGACTAGGTCCAGCTCAGACCTCTATTTTTGGCCAATCAATTCAAAGACATAATAGCACTTTTAAACAACAGCCAATATTGGGAAATAAGTCTTTATTGTTCAAATAATTGCTACCAGAGATCACAGGCCCAGCTCATAAAGCAAGAGATCTCAGAAAGCATTTCTTATATAGTAACATGGAAACCATCTGTTCTGAAGCAAAACATTTCAATCATCACTTAATATTCAGAGTCAATTAAATAAACTGTGAATCAAGAGAGGAAATAAGTAGCAGCCAAAAAATAATTTTCACAATAGAACTGAAATGAATCAGAGCATTCAATTCAACCTTCCTCCTACCAATTGTGAAAAACTATGTAGCCTCATGCATTTTTCTTAGCCATAATAAAGAATATTATTTCATGTTATGAAAGAACTCTCCAAGAATTTGGTGTGCAAAGTTAACAGCCACTTGACTCTCCCTTTGGCTGTACCAGGGAGTGGGTATCTTTGTCTCCCCAGCTGGCACAATCTATGTGCTCAGTACAAAAACTGGGACACTGGGCAGGCATCCATGAAATTGGATCCACTGCTCCCTTACACCCAATCTGGCCCACACAGCTCTACTTCTTCCCAGGCAACTTAGACTTCTCCTGAGGTCTGTGTTTTCCAACACCAGTTGTGGAGAGAGTTTGTATTCTTGCCAGTTGGGGTTCCTGGGCCTTGTGCAAATTAGGGGATGTCCCTGAGCAAGCTGCCAGACAATTATGAATTGTCCTATCACTCCAGGGGTAGCTTAAGAGGCCTGTCCATACCAAGGACACACAGCACCTCAGGGTCTGGAGCCCCACTCAGCCAAAGAGGCTCCTAGATTAAGAAGCTTTTAGCAGACATGTGAGAGGAGCATGGTCTCCTGCTGGGTTTAAATAATAAGTATAAAGATATTTCCAAATAAGCAATTCAGGAACACACTCATGAACATGCAAAAAAAAAAAACCCAGGAAATAAAGGGAAAATTACCTCTCTAAATAAACAAAAATGAGTATAGCAGGCATTTGTAAAATCTGTATGGAAGACAGATATGCTTGTATCTGAAAATTAATTTTCTTCAAAATGTATATTTTCATCTTAACAATCGTTGCCTCTAAGCGGTTTTCTACTTCTTTATAATTTTTAAAAACTTTTTCAGGTTTTAAATAATGCACATGTAGTATTTTCATAATCAAAATATATATACATATTGTTAAAATGCCACAGTGCAGGTCCCCATATATAAAAACAATTGATGTATTGGACATAAAATGCAACACCTAAACTAGGAAAACAAACACAAGGGGAAAGTGAACATGTGACCATTTTACAGCCTCTCTGAAGAACTTTTAAACATAGTTGAATATTTCAGAGCTGGATCATGGACTGGGATCCTATGAGAATTTCAGCATAAGACCCAGAACCCTGGGAGGTGCGGCTGTGTGTGGAACTCTGGACCCCACCACTGCTCCAGGCATTTTCTCCAGCCCATATTTAGGGGTGCTGGGATGGAACTGATCTGGGGAGGGACGCTCCACTGTTTAATGAGGACTTAAAAACTCTCTGAGGCGAACATTTCTGCTATAATAAGAAAATTAGGGGGGGGATTCAAATTAAAATAGCCATGAAATGTCATTTTCACCCATCCCATCAGACTGGCAAAATGTTAAATGTTTGAAAATATTAGGTGTTGATGAGGATTTAAGGGATTGGGTTTTCTTGTACAGTGCTGGCAGGAATATAAGTTGGTACAACTATTTGAGAGGGCAATTTGAATTATACTATTAATCTACACGCATACCTACAAACACACACACAACTCAGTCACATCAAGTACAGGGTTGATTATTGCAAGAGTAATACAAACATTATTTTTTAGTCAGTCTGTAATACCACAAAAGCACAAAAATAAAGATCATGAAAACTGTATTATACAAAACTGACAAGTTGACAAGATGGGGGAATCCCAAATGATCATGGTAGGAGATTTTCAACTGTCTGCCCTTTGAGAAGAGGGGTTAGGTGGAGAATGGAAGCCAATCAACCAATTTCATTAAATCCAGATTCACAATATTATAGTACCTACCCTAGAGAAATACTCACACAGCGGTTCAAGATTGTTCCCTGGAACACTGTAATAGAACGGAAAGCACCTAAAAGTCCATCAGAAGGGAAGTGCTTAAATTATCCTGGTTTCACACTATGAAGCAGTAGAACACAGCAGATGTGTATGTCCAGACATGGGAGATATTCCTACTGAATAAAAAGTTTAAAAACAAGCTACAGAATGATACTACTGAGGTAAAATGTAATACCATTGATACCACTCATGTAAAAGTAAAATATATATGTTTATCTAGATAAATGTATGTAAATTAATTTTTAAAGTTTTAGAAAAATACATATTAAAATGATAGCAGTAGTTACATCTGGGGTAAGGAATGGGATAAGGAGGGTCAAATGAACCTTCAACTTGATCTGCAATGTTCGATTTTTAGAATTTATCATAAGAATGTATTTGTGTATTTCTGTGCAATTAGCATAAACAAGATTTTTAAAAGAAAGAAGCTCTTAGGGAGACAGGCAGAAACCCATGTGTGCTGTACCCACCTGGGAAACACCATGTATTCCTTTGGTGCTTTCCCCAAGGAGTCTGGAAAAAGCCATGGGGAGCAAAGAGTTCCAGCTCTTGCTCAACTGTATTTTGATTCCCTTTTAAATTTCTTTTGGTTATTTGCTAAAGACGGCTTCATACCTCAAAAAGGAGAAGAAGTGGGGAAGAAGAGGAAGAGAGGGTGCAGGAGAGACTAGGGTGAAGAGGAGGAGGGTAAGATGGTGATAACTATGGAGAACTGTACTCATTCCCAGACCTGTGAGTAAAAGGGGTCCTGCCTTAGAATCCTGGCTTCCAGCTTGACAGCTGGGTGAACGTGAGCAAGTATTTGCATTTTGGACCCTCCATTTTTTTCTTCCACAAAGAGAGTTAGCCAGAAAGCCTAGGTAAGTTTTCTAGCTTGACATGTGGTGCATAGTAGGGAGTGAGGAAACAGTGCCTCTGATCAGGGATATAGGGAGCAGAAAGCCTGAGAGCAAGGGGCTGGATGGCTCTTCCATGTTGGAATATGATTAATTCCTTCTGAAGGAGGCTGACAAAGTCCTCCCATCTGTTATTTGACAGAGAAGGGAAAGAGATTTCATCAGCAGCCCTGAACCTTAGATCTGCAGAAATCCATAGACGTAAGATTCATCAATTCCATAGGTCATTGTTATCCTTAGACTTTATATTTGCAGCACTCAATAATTTACAAAGCATTTTCCTTTCCATTATCTAATGTGATTCTCACAACTTGGTCAGGTTACCAGGGCAGATAATGTTTGGAAATTGAGGCTCAGAGTAACTAAGTGACTTTCCAGAGTCACTAAGGAGTAGAGCACAAACTCAAACTGGGTTTCACGTGTTTACACGGCACCTCTGTCCCTTGCCTTGGTGAACCAATCACATGAGCAATGAATGCAGGTGGAGTGGGCAGGAGGTGTCGGGGTGTGGGTGAGGGTGCTAAAGGACAGTTATTTCTGAAATGTCTCTCCCACTACCGGTTAACCCCCACCCACCCCATCAGTATCCATTCTGTAGCTACTCCACAGAAAGGACCACAGATACCAGCTTCCCCTGTGGGAAAATTCTCTCTCAGTTCAGCCTTGTATATAATCCAAAACCATCATGCTTGAATCTCCTTTATCCACTTTAAGGTATCATTCACGTTAGGCCATTGTCTGTCTTTGTCCTTGATAAAGTTTTCCTGCTTTCTCTAAAGCTCCCCTCCTTTTCCAAACATAAGACATGGGGAAATTTTTATCCTCCATATTTGTTTGGACACCTTCTGAATCCTTGGAGGATGTTCTGAGATCATGTTCTATCCCTGCATCGTTTTTTCCAAGATCTGCTTCTAGTGTCAGAATCAGATGGTCCCTTAATCTTTGAGGGATTAGAATAGATTTTCCTTCTCTTATGTGTGAGGTGAACTGTGACCACTTGACTTAGGTGGCTTTGTTCCTGCCAGTAACAAAAAAGGGAATTTGATGAGGAAAAATCATTTGGGCTGGTTTTCAAGAACGTGGTGAAAACTTTCAAGATCTGTGTGTTTTCAGATGCAGTTACACTCAAAAGAAGAAAGAAAAGGGCCAAGAGGGAAGAAGACGAGGAGAGAAAAAAAGAAGAAAACAAAAAGAAAAGAAACCCATTTATATCAGGAAATGTTGACAATTTTTAAACAGTGTATTTTTTCCACCTGTGACCCTTAAGCAATGCACCCAAATCAGGACCTATAAAAGTCAGCCCAGAGCTACATTTCTGTAGTGTGTCTTTGCTTCAATAATATGCTAAAGTATTATAAATCCTTTGTCTGAAAGATGGGAAGGAAAGACAAATTTTTCATCCAGGCAACTTGGATAAGATACGGAGTGAAATACCATAATGTCTTAATGAGCCCTTCAACAAGATTGCTAAGAGACTGATTTTCGCTGCCAAAGCAAAGCAAAGAACTGAGAAGTTTGCTGCATAAATTAGATGAACTTGGCCTAATTCCATCGCAAAATAGAGACTTTGGGGAGCTGGGGAGTAGATGTTCTTTGCCTGGGGAGTAGCCTCCCTTTTCTGCTCCCTTTGTCTCTGCATATCAAGTTCCTCTAAAAAGTAAAGTACACAGGTATGGAGGTAGCTTATTGATACTTCTATTTACAGTCCTACAAAATTAACATTTTTGAGTATTAACTAGATGCTAGAGACTTTGAATCTATCATCTCATTTAATTCTCATGACATGTCATCAGAAAAAAAATATCAATCCTGATTTTCAGTTGAGCAAACTGATGTTTTAAGAGAGGTTCACTAAGCTGCCCAAGATAACAGAGCCAGGAGGTGGGAAAGAAAGGATTTTAACTCAATCCTATCACATACACACATCATTTTGTATCGTATGCATCAAAAAGAGAGCACCTAAAATCTGTTGGGAGATCCACGTGGGATACAATATAATGAATCTATTTTTACAATGGTCATGGGGGAGGAATTTATATCTGTGGCATGAGTCGTCATGAGATCATGTCATGAATTCAGCCTATGCATATCAGTGAGAGAGATTTCCTGTTCTCTGTTCCCTGCCTTCTAGATGTGGAAAACAGAGTCTAGGTGACTTGGCTTAGGGAGTCACTATTCAAATGAGAACTGAGACCAAAAGTTCTCAGCTTTCGGCTCTCTGATCTTATCTTAAAAATGTTGTGGTTTATCATTATAAAAGACATTCCCTACAGACATTGTGGGTAATGTAGACTGTAGTTTTTGTTAACTCTTTCAAAAACTGATCAACAAATTCAGCTTAAGACAGATGAAGAGTGCTGCCTCAATGTAGAGTAGTAGGACAATGAACTGAAGGGGAAGTAGTTAAGGGAATGAACAGGGTCAAACAGACTGGGTTTGAATTCACATTCTACCTCTTGATGGTCACGTGCCCAAGACAAATTATTTAATATCAAGACCATCCATTTCCCCACTTGAAATATGGAGATAATAAAAGTATCTTCCCCCATTGGTCTACTGTGAAGATGAGTTAATACATTTAAGCCCCTTGTTCACAATATCTGATACATTTTAGTTACCATTATAGGCACACTCAGAAGAAACAATATAATGCTTTGTCTAATTCGGACATTAGGCACACCTTCTTAAAACTAAGCCTGAGTCTTAAAACAATTCTTCCAGAAAATATAATCTCTCAGATATAGTATGCCTGGAATATAGACAAAATTACAGAGTTGAAATTGAAGTTAGTTTTTATATTCATTCTTCCCCTTTCAGAAAATTCAAGACATCAACCACCAATACAAAGTACCAATCATCCTGTATTAGATAAAATTGAAGGTGAAATATTTTCCTCCTCTTCACAAAACCATGTCACAGCGTTATTGTTTAAATCTGATACAAGTCAGCAATCTTCCTGTGTCTACATTTGCTCTATTAAGTAGCTGATCACCATCCTGTGTCTAAAAAGATTATATAATCAGAGATCAATCTTACAGAGCTCTTACCTCCAAGAATGGATGACAGTGACTTTAAAAGTATTCCTTCTATAATGTACTTTGGCATAATTAATAATTTGGGGGGCTTTAGTTATTGAACAAAGTTACAGAGAATATAATATACTTACCATTACTATATCCTGTAAACAAATTATGAAATGAGTGAATTAAGAGAAGGGACTGAGTAAATAAATAATGTTAAGCGGCCTTTGCAGTGCTCTCACGCAAGCCAGTTTCAGGACGAAATAAAGAACATTAGCGCCACCTGGAGGCAGGAGTATATTTGACATGCAATGTAGAGAGCAATCGTGGGAGAATGTTTATTAGCACTGAAACATGGGGCAAAGACTGCCTAGTTCTAAATCGCACACATGTGGCTATTGAGCACTTGAAATGTGGCTAGTCCAGATTGAGATGTCCTGTGTGAAATACACGCCAGGTTTCAAAGACATAATGTGTAAAAAAGAATGTAAAATGTCTTTCTTAATTTTATATTGAACACATGTTAAAATAATATTTTTGACTATATGAGGTTAAATAAAACATGTTACTGTAATTAATTTGGCCCATTTGTTTTTACTTTTTTAATGTGGTTTCTAGACATTGAAAATTATATATGTAGCTCACATTAACTTTCTATTGAACAATGCTCACCTCGTCTGTGCCACTCAGAATGTGGGCCATGGACAAGTATGGGTGTTCATTACCTGAGAGCTTGTTAGAAATGCAGAATCTCAGGCCCCATCCCCACCCTGATGAATAGGAATATGCACTTCAGCAAAAATCCACAAGTGATTGGCATGTATGTGAAGTCTTGAGACTTGCTAACAATTGGACAAGCAGATTCAGAGTGGTAATGTGGCTTGCTCACAGCTTTCTAGCTGGTTGCCCTAAAGCCTGATTCCCCATTGGTCTTGGAACTGCCAAATGCCCCACTGCATCATTCTGCAGACCCTTCCATCTCAGAGTAAAAATAAGACTGCTGTTTCACTAGCAAAAAAAAAACAGAACAGATTATTATAAATATATAAGAAAATATCCCTCATGTGTGTCCTCAGGGATATTTATAACAGAATTCTAGAGTATTCTTTAGCACTTGTGCAAGCAAGTCACTGTAAGTCACTACATAAGAATGCAGAAAACTGCGCTTTCTAAACTATTCCTACAAATAACATTCTTTGACCATGAAAGGGCCAGAATTTGGAATCAATAATGTGCATTCCAATCACGGAGTCACAAAAAACTATATAAAGGAGACTAATTCATTTAGGATAAGCAAAAAGGTGAAAGGAGTTTCAATTTGTAACTCAGCTCCTTGCGAGAGGGTCTTTTATTCTTTGAATGTCCACGTCCACACAATATGTTTAGCACACAGAAGGCTTTGAATAAATATGTGTTGAATGAACATATTACTTTGTGTTGATTAGGTTCTATATCTCAGGAAACATTCCTTTCTTTACATTGTCTGGTAACAATGTAAAGAAATTCAGAAAAACATTTAAGTGGAACCATAGCTACAATTAGTAGTGCTTTTATGCCTAAATCCCTTTGTAATTAAGCATATTTTTAACAGAAAATTCAGACACTAACTTTGCTGGTGAAAATACAATCCACCTCATAGAAAGCAAAGGTTCCAGGTTATATAAGATAGTATTGACAAGTAATTCCAAGGAGCAGATGTTGTTAAAATATTTTCTCTCCTTTTTATAAAGATTTTTGCTAAGATTAATTGAGCTTAATCAATTTCCAGGTACTGTGCATATGACCCAAATGTCTTCTCTTACAAAAGATTGCTTTTTTGTATGCCAACTAGAAAATGTAGATTTAACTTAGGAAATGAATTTCTGTGTTATATGAACTAAATAGACCAAGTAAAATAGGAAGCACATTAATGAAATGATGTTTTTTAATGATGTAAGTCATATAGGAAGGAAAGTTTAACTCCCACTCTCTTCCTTTCAATTGTCCAATTTCCTCATATTTTATCCATTACTCACGTCAGGTTTTGTTATTAACCTAAATAAAATAATAGGACAATCAATCTTGCTTGTTATATAGAATAATGAACAGATGACTGTTACATATAATTATTGGAATGGTAATAATAATAAAAATAGGCCAAAATATTAATTTATATATCATTAATCTAGTAATGAAGTATGCACTGCCTTAAAGTCCTTGTAGTGATGTCTTAAATAGATATGGAATCATTCATTCATTCATTCAACAATATACATTGAGCACCTCTATGCCAGACATTGACACAGGCACTGGAAAAATAACAGGGAATAAAATAATGGCAGCCCTCCTGGAACATTTCTTCTCTCTGGAAGAAAGAAGCAATGAACACATAGATGATGAAATACATGGTTCATCAGACTGTAATGAGTGATATGGAGAAAATTAAGGGGGATGCAAAGAAAGGAGGTACTGTTTTATATAAGGTGTCTCTCTTCACTTTGAGTGGGACCCTGAAAGAAGCGAGGGAAGAGGTCATGCAAATATCTGGGGGAGGGCTTTCTGGTTAAAGAGAGCAAAAGTACAAAGGCCATAAGGCAGGAGCATGCTTAGTGGGTTGAGGGGCGGTGTGGGGCCAGGGTGAGAGGAGACGGATGAACGAAGGCCACAGTGGGAGAAGAGGAGATCAGAGAGGTAGCAGGAGCCAGATGGGGCAAGACCATGTACGCCATTGTACGGACTGTGGATGCTCTTCAAAGTATGAAGAAAAGGCACCAGAGGGTTTAGAAGACATGACATGATCTGACTTAACCTTTAAAAGGAACCACCCTAGCTGCTGTGCTGAGAAAAGGCCTTAGGGATGAAGGCAGGAGCAGGAATGCAAAGATTTTCACAGTAATCCAGGCAGGAAGTGTTAGTGACATGAACCAAGATGATAGGGGCTGCGATGATACAGTGGTATCAGACTCTAGGCATGTTTCAAAGGTGAGATCAGCAGGATGCTCAGGTGGATCAGTAATGGCACACGAGAAGACGAAATAGGACTTCGACATTTTTGAGCAATGGAGACCCCAGCTCCTGGAAAAACTGGAACATGGGTAGATTTGGTGGGGAGGAAAAAAGAAGGGAAGATCTGAGCTTGCTTTTAGAGATTAATTTAAGATGGCATTTTTTTTAAATCTATAGACTAGAGCAGAGTTCAAAGGAAAGGCTAAGGCTGGAGTCCTTGGCATTATTTCAGTCCCTTAGCTCCCGGTTCCCACCCATTCTCCACCCTGCCGCCAGAATGAGTTGAAAGGTCTATTCATGTTACTCTACTGCTTAAAATCCAGTCACCATCCAACTGCCCCACTGCCTAAATATGACAGACATAGTGCCCTGTACACCAAAGCATTCCACTCAGAAGCCAAATTGTGTAGAAAAAAGCACAGCAGCACCAATTTACAGATGCTGGAAGCTGATGTCAGCACTCCACCTGCTTACAAACGTGGAACAGAGTGACTTCCCTCAGAGGGGGGTTTCATGCCCCACCACCAACGCCTGACCTTGTTGGGGCCGTTCTCTTAGTCTCCCGGGGACTCTTTCCTTCCGGCTCTTCTCCTGTTAGGAATTCCCAGCAGACTTCCAGACCCAGCTTCCTTCAGGAAGTCTTCAACGACCACACCAGCGAGAAATAACCCCTCTATACCTTCCATTTAGCCCTTATTCTCTTCTTTATTCTGGTTAGTTTTTCAAACATATATGAAATTAGCATTTTGAACACTTGTATGACGAGGGATGTATAAGGTGCTTTCACTTGATGATTCTTGTTGGATCTCCTTACGGAAGACTGTATTGTGCTCACTGTACAGAGGAGGTGTTCATGCTTGTCAAGGACCTGCTCTGTGCACAGAGCTTTTAGAATGTAACTTCACTCAACACACTCAGCAGGCCTGTGAGATGGCTTCTATTTTAGAGGTGAAAATAAACCCAAATAGGGTCACACAGCTCATTGTAAGTGATGGAGCAGTCAGTCTGAAAAATATGCCCACTTCCAAAGTCCCCACAGCTTTCCACTCTGATATGCTGCCCGCAGAGCCTATGACCTCCGTCCTGGGGACCCTTCCTTGTAGCTTATCATATAAATCCTTAGGCTCAGTAATTGTGTTCACTCATTCATGCATTCATTCAGTCATTCCACAGATATTTACTGACTACTCCTGTGTATAAGGCACTGTTCTAGGAGCTGAGGATACACTAGTAAACAAAAAGGCAAAAATTTTGGCCTTTATGCTATTTACATGCTAATAAAAGCAATAACATTAAAAAAATGAATGCATGTGACATGGCATGTGGGGACTATGGAGAAATATAAAGGGAGTGTGGAAAGTGGGAAGAGGGTGCTATTGCAAATGAAAGATTGGGAAAATCCTCACAACGGTGAAGAAGCGGGCCATTCACTTACCTACAGCAAGAACACTGCAGGCAGAGGGCACATTCCGTCCAGAAGGCACCGGGCTTGGTGAGTCAGCATAGCCGCTAAGCCATGAATGCAGGCATCACCACCCCCACCCCCACCAGCCCCCTGACCCTGATTCACAGTTTGAAGCCCTAAACCCCAGCGCGGCTGTATCTGGAATAATGAAGTAATTAAGATTAAGTCTTAAGTAATTAAGATTAGGTAATAAAGGTGGGACCCTGAATCTGAAAGGACTGGTGTCTGTCCTTATAAGAAGACACACCCGAGAGTTCAGCAGCTCTCACACTCTCTCCCTGGTGCAGGAGCAGGGGAAAGCAAGAAGGCAGCTGTCTACAAGTCAGGAGGAGAGGTCTTGTTGGAAACTGATCCAGCTGGATCTTGATCTGGGTCTTTGAGCCTCCAGAATGGTGAGAGAATTAATTTCAGTGGTTTAAGCCCCCCGGCATATGGTATTTTGTTATGGCGGCCCGAGCTGACCGACACAGCCACTGCAGCAAAGAGGGAGAGGAGCAGAAGAGGGAGGAGGAGAGGAACTCGAGGAGGTGGACAGGGACGGGGCATTATTTGGTTTGGCAGAACGTGTAGCTAGCGCCTTGGAGGTCACTGCAATGATCTGACTTTTACTCTAAATGAAATGGGCTCCCGATGGAGAGTTTGAGCAGAGGAGTGACATGATTTACTTACATTTAACAGAATTATTTTGGCTACCGTTTGAGAATAGATTGTAAGGGGAGCAAGGAGTGGAAGCAGGATGCTAGCTAGGAGTCTATTACCATAGTCAGTAGAGACACAAAAGTGCTGGACCAGGATAGTAGGAATAAGGTGGTAAGAAATGGTCAGATTATGAATACACTTTTCTAACATGTTTTAATGTGAAATACAATGAACATGTATAAAAGTACATAGAACATAAATATACACCATAATAATAATTATAAACACCCAGGTAGCTACCACACAGAACAATAAATAGAATATTGCTAGGACCTCAGAAGTTTTCACAGATAATCCCTTACCAAACAAACTCCTCTCCCTTGTAAGGGCCTTGCCTTTTATAATAGTCATTTCCTTGCTTTTCTTTCCTGGTTCTGAACACTTTGTATAAGTAGAATTATACAGTGTGTACTTTTGTGTCATGAATTTTTGCTCTCAACATTATGTTTGTGAGATTCGTCCATTTTGCATGGAGCTGTATAGGGTTCATTTTAATCTAGAATATTGGACTAGATTAAAACCCAATTCACTGTATTCATCCATTTTATTGTCAATAGACATTTGGGTTATTTCATATTTTGAACTATCATGAATTTCATTTGAATATTCTTGTCTGTCTCCCGGTGCACATGTACATTTATCCATAATGTACACCCAGAAGTGGAATTGCAAGGTCATAGAATATGGAGTCTTCAAGTTACTAGATAATGCCAACCTCTTCTCCAAAGAAGCTGTACACATTTATACTGCCTCAACAGTGTTCGGTGGTTCCAGTTACTCTAGAATTTTAGCACTTGGCTTTTCAGCTGCTTTAATTTTAGCCATTCTGATATAAACTTAATTTGCAACTCCCTGATTATTAATATGATTGGTTACTTTTTTGTGCATTTGTTAGTAATCTCCGTATTTCTTTGGGGAAGTGCCTATTCAAGTCTTTTGCCCATTTTTCTATGGATTGTCTGTCTTTTTATTTGCTAATTTGCAAGATACTAATCCTTTATTAGTATGTGTATGTATGTGTAGCAAATACCTTTCCCTATTCCGTGCCTTGTATTTCATTCTATGGTGTCTTCTGATGAAGATAAGATTTTAATTTTACTGTTGTGGAATGCATTGATATTTTCTTCTGCTTGCTTTTTTACATTTTGAAAAAAGAAAATTTCTCTACCACGAGATCAGATAGTCTCCTATGTTACCTTTAAGAAGATATAGGAGAAAATAGTCTCCTATACTACCTTTTAGAAGATTTATTTTTGCTTTTCACATTAGGTCTTTAGGAAGGGCTCCCATTTCCATCTCTTTCTTCCTTTCCCTCCCCCATCCATCTCCATCTCTTGGGGTTTGCTCATTTGTCCTAGCCCCATTTATTGTGAAGTTCATCCTTTTCCCCACTGATGTATCATGCAACCTCAATCATGTATCAAGTGTTTATATACATGGGACTCTGTTTCTGGAGTCTCCTTGGTCATCCTTTACCCTTCCTACTTCCATATAAATGTTAGAATAGGCTCATTAAGCTCCACAAAAAGATGGAGTTTGATTAGGATTACATTTGTTCCATAAATCAGTCTAGAGAGAATTGTCATCTTAACCATACAGTCTTCCAATCTGTGAGCTTAGTATGTCTCTCTTAAAATATGTCTTCTTTAAAATATCAGTAACATTTTATTTTCTTTGAAGAAGACTTTTATATCTTTTATTAGATTTATTCCTAAACATATAATATTTTATGTTATTGAAAATGATGTCTTTATAGTAACTGCACTAGTGGGGGTGAGGATTTAATAATATGGGTTATGGTTGAATCACTGTGTTGTATATTTGAAACCAATATAAGATTGCATATCAATAATACGTCAATAAAAATGGTATATTTGAAGCATTTATTTTCCATTTTTTGCTGGGAAATAGAAATGATCAATATTTACAAATTGGATTTTGTATCCAGCAACCTTACCAAACTCTCCTATTAATTTTAATATCTTATCTGTAGACTCTATTGGAGTTTCATATTATCTTCAAATAATGACTTTGTTTCTTATGTTGCATCCTTAGACCTTTCTTTTCTTTTTCTTTCATAATGATTGAGCTGGCCAAGACCTTCAGTAAAGCACTGATTCCAAAGGTGATTGATTTTTGAATTTATATTTTGAAGGTAAAGCGAACAGGCTATGCTAATGGATTGTATTTAGTCTGTGAGAGAAAGATAGGAATCAAAGCTGAGTTCAAGGTTTATGGCCTGAACAGCTGGAAGAATGGCATTGTCATTTACTACTGCAAGCCCAGAGTTGGTCATTATACAGTGCTGGTAATTATGTGAAGAAAGACAAAAACTGATTGGTACTTATTGGCAATGATCTCTTGGCAGATTTTTTTTTTTTTTGCCTGGTTTTCCACTTTTGAAATAACTCACTCCGGGAAGGATTTAAACATTAACAAATGGTCTCAGTCAGGTTTGACTTGTGGCTTGCTATTAGCCACTGCCCTCTATAGGGGCTTGTCTGAAAATGAGCAGCTATGCATTTTGATTAAAATCCAAACCAAAAAACATGGGAAATTTTTCCCTCCAGCCTCAGTCTTTCCTGTTCCACTACACACACACAGTCATGCACACACCCACCTATCCTGTTTTGCAATCTTTCCCCAGGTCAGATAACTACAAGAGACCCTCCCACCCAGAACACTTGGTCTCTGCAATGCACTTACAAATAGCTTGTCTGGAAAGGCCAGCTGCATTTTTGGGGGTTAACCTTATGCTTTGGATTGTTGAAGTCATATTAAACTATCCACCAGTTTCCTGATGTTTATCCAACACACAGGTAGGGTATCTCATTGGGGTAAGGGTGATAAGCCAGCCACCTCTCCCCTCACCTACCCCTCACCAGCCACCCAATCTCAAAAATGTAAGCTCCAAAAGGTAGAAATATTGTCCTATAAACTTTTTGTCCTAGTATCCAAAGTGGTAATTGTCATATAAAAGGCATACTGTATTTTGGAACTGACATTTAAAGGCTTTTAAAAAAAATACCTAAAAGAGTTAAATTTTCATTTATTATAACAAAATCAATATTGTTTAAAATTGATGAGTTACAAAATAGTATTGTCACTATATGGAGGTGAATATCAGAAGAAACAGCTGGTAGAGTTAAAAACTTTGCCTCTAGGGAGTGGAACTCTACTAGGGAAAAGAAAGGACTTCTGTTTTTAATACAATTTTTAACACTTTCACTTAATGTTATTTGCAGTTGCCTTGATGATTTTCTGCTTTACATATCTAAATTATGTACAGTCCCAACATCCTAATACAACTATTCACTTTTGTGCATGACCTGCCCTCTTTATCGATATCGACACACATTCATGTTTATATAGTTGTTTGCAGTCATAGCCATGTATTTTAAAGTCAGCTGTTTTTCACTTAACCTACTGTTTCATCTATCATAAACAGCCTTCCGTGTTTCTACAATCTTCACAATTATCATGTTAATTGCTGCATGATATTCCAATGTGGTATTGTACCATAACTTAAATACCCTAAGTGGAACATTCAGGGTTTGTTTCCATTTTTGCCATCGAAAAAAGTGCTGCAAGACAGACTTGCAGGCACGCGGTCTTGCTCCTTTCACTTCTTTTAATCATATTGTTGATTCACATTATGGGTTCCCTCTAGATACCCCAGGGCAGATTAGAGACTAAGCGAGACCGGGCAGCCCCAGTTCAGGGAACACACCCGTGATCTCGCGCGACTGGGCGGGGGCCTCGCAGGGGGCGTGGCCGAGCGCACCCCGCCCCCCCGTCGCGTCACCGACGTCGCGCCTGGACAAGAAGGGCGCGCGCTGCGCGGTGGCCGCACCTACGCTGGTGGGCAGAGTGGGCCCCGAAAGCGCGGAAGTCGGGCCCTCAGGCCATGGGCTCCTGGGCGGGGGAAGAGCTTTCGGTGCTGAACCCGCTGCGAGCTCTGTGGCTCACGCTGGCAGCTGTCTTCCTGCTCACCCTGCTGTTGCAGCTAGTGCCTCCCGGCCTGCTCCCGAGCTGCGCGCTCTTCCAGGACCTGATCCGCTATGGGAAAACCAAGCGTTCTGGGCCGCCGCGCCCAGCCGCCTGTCGGGCCTTTGATGTCCCCAAGAGGTAACCGCGCCCCGGCTGTGGGCCCGGGTTGCCAAGGCGCGGAGAGCCCAGGGCGCCCCGCTCGGCAGCCGACAGGGGGCAGCAGAGGCGGACGCGGGGCCGGGACGCGTGGACCGGGCCGGGGAGGCCCAGGCGGGTTCCCCGGCGCGGCGTTGCCTGCGCCCAGCACCCGAGCTCTGCCCGCGTCCGCCTGGTGGCCCCGGGAGCCGAATGCCCCGAGGAAAACTAGCCTCGCGCACTAGCGAGGGCACCAAACCGTGAAGTTGTGGCCGCACTGTGTCTTTCCCTCGGGCAATGGCAGCGATTCCGAATTTAGGCCTGGTCACCAGGTTAAAGTCTGCTGTGGCCCCAAATTGTCCTCTGCCCCCCCGCGCCCCCTCCCCCCCCCCCGCACTTCAGAGACTCAGTCTAACTTCAGGCCGCCGGAACTCACTTGAAGAAATGAAAGCGGGCCAGCCCTTCTTGCCTCTGTTCCCCCTATTTGCCTCTCCCACCCGGCACAGGACGAAGGGTGCCACCTCCTTCGGCCACACTGGCCCTCCTACCCCTCTCACCTCGGCAGGTGCCCTGGAGAAGGGCCCAAGATGGCACATTTTAGGCAAGCCTGTTACCAAAACTCCATTTGATTTTCAGTAGTTTTCATAATGAAGTTCAATGACAGATTGCATCGTTGGAGCTTAAATAGAATTATTTCAGAAATTGTAGGACTTGTTAGTTTTATCTTTCTTTGAAGTCAGAACATGGCTGGGAAAAGTCAGCCAATCCCTTCTAGATGTAAGAATATAGCGGTGTCTTTTCTATCTTTAAGATGCATCTTAATAGGCATTTAGGAAGGAATCTGGAGGAATGTGATAGGATGTCTCATTTATTAAAACACCTGAGTTATTGCTCAGACCTCTCATAGGCATGCCCCAGGGTCCACAGACAAGAAAAGAGCTAAGTATAACTTAGCTTCTGAAATGTAGATAACCCCCAACTTTTGTCTGTTGGAGAAAAGATTCATTGGGTGTTAACACCGAAAAGGAAGAACTAGGCCATTCTGAGGAATGGTAAAGGGAATAAGGCCCTGGGAAGAAGAAGTACTGAGGACAAATTAGTTAAACCTTCTATTTCTTGGTGGCTCTTTTTAAGCCAAAATTACCTGGTATCCTATTTATAGTCAAGTTTGATTGTTGTACTTCTTGTTCTACTTGATAGCAATGGTATTCCTAGATTGTTTCTTTCTTTTAATGTTACAAAATGAAGAAAAAAATTACTTCTTAGTGTAAATTCTAACAGTTTATTTTCTGAATTTTGAAAAAGGTGTTAGTAACCATGGATTAAAGGACACGTTTCATTTCATCCCCTTCACTTGCCTATTTCTCTGGCTGCCATACCCCAACTGTTAGTACTCAAGTTTGTTATTTGACAGCCAGAAACAGACTTGGTATCTTTCCCTTATTCATTACTACAACAATTGGTACTCTTTAGGTTTCCTGTAATTTCTACTTTATTGTGAAATAATGTATGCCCCTCCTTCTTCCAGAATTCTAGAGTAGAACCTCCCATGATATTCAAGTGATGTTTTGTTTTCTAAGTTTAAACAAACATTTCTTTTAGTATTGGAGAAGATACAGCAAATCCAGGCCAGTAATTAAAGACAAGTATGCCTAAAGACTTTACTGAAATATTTTACCTTGTACAAAATTCAATAGTACTCTAAAAGTGAACTGAGCCAGTAATTTTTACACTTAGAAATAGGCTGCTGTAAATCACATTTCGGCACCTAAAATGGTGGTTGGGCAATTTTTGTTTGGTATTTTTTCATAAGGAGGCAGGAATAAAACTTTAAATCGATTCATGAGATGTTTGATTTCATTACCCCTGTCTGGTAGATTTTTTTTTTAATTAAGATGACGTTGCTTTTCTTATTTTGTTTCAAGCTCCTACAGGAGTTTTGATTTCCCAGAAAGTCTGAATAAGGAAGTAACTTGAAACATGAGTCACCATGTATAGTGTATGTGAAAGTACTTGTTTCTAAAATTTCAAAATGGTATCAGATGTTGCACTGACTCAGCTCTGGAGGCAGAGAGAGCCATCCAGACTTTCCCCCTTGAAGTTCAGGGGTCCTAACCAGAGATCCAGGGGATCTGTGGATAGAATTCAGGGCAAACATGTATTGGAAAAAACTTATATCTTTATTTTACTAATCTCTAGATGAAATTCAGAGTTTCTTTAATGACAAGTGTAATCAACAAACCATAGTGGAATTAGCAGTACTGATAATTTTGTGCCAGTGTGTTTTTATTAAGGTATCATTGATATACACTCTTATGAAGGGTTCACATGAAAAACACTGTGGTTACATTCACCCATATTATCAAGTCCCCCCCATACCCCATTGATGTCACTGTCCGCCAATGTAGTAAGATTGTGCCAGTGTTTTTTAATCTTACATTAAAAGTGTTGAAGAGAACTCAAAACAGTATTGTCATCACTATAAGAATACTGCAGTTATTCTCCACTAGATCTTGTTATTTGACACATTAACTAAGAAGCATATATATTGCTGTATCAAAATGGTTTTTTAATAGTTGAGTTATCTATATTTCAATATTACTGGTTTCCTTTATAATCTCTTTCTGTTTTATGCTCATAGTAATATTTTTGAGGTGGGCCTATAGCCTTCACCAGACTGCCAAAGGAGTACATGGAAGAAAACTATTAAGCCCTGCTCTAGTCCATAAACTTCCTATACATTTACATTTGTCTTGTTTGTTACTGTATCCCTGGATCACTGCCTGGCAAATAATATTTCAAAATCAATATGTTTGACTGAATTTTTTAAAAGAAAAGGTTTTAGGTTTAATTGGTTTGTTGATAAACTTGACCACTTATTCCGAGAATGACTTTGCATGAGATACCTTCTCTTTCATTCATTATTTAACCAATGTTAGTTAGTAGTGTACTTACTATGTGCCAGGAGCTAGTCTAGGCTCCTTGGAGATTTTGTCCTTGTAAGACAGACAGTAAATATGTAAACAATTCTTATAAAACAAGACAATTTCAGGTGGTAATAAGTGCTTCAGAGGAAATCGAGCAGGTTTACCTGATCACGAGCAAGACAGGAGTGGCGATGGCAGGGATGGGGATAGTGACAGTGACAGCACTAGAAAGGATGGTCTGGGAGGGGTGAGGTAGGAGGTAAGTCACTGAAAGAAGCAGGGCTGGCTCACCAGAGCCTTACAGTAGGCTGTGGTGGACATCAGATTTTATTCTTAGTGTATGGAAAGCCATTGGTGGCTTTAGGATGAGGAAGGGGGCGTGACATTATGTAATTTATGTTTTGAAAGGAAGACTAGCCATTGCTTGTAGGAAACTGGATAAGAGGTTGGTGCAGTGGTCCAGGCAAGAAGTTGTAGTATGGATTAGAGTGTTAGCATAATATGCCTGCTTGTCATATAGGTGGTGATGATATTAACGCATTTACACAGGGTCAGGCACCTAGTCAGAACTCAGTAAACATTAGTTCCCTTCCTTAGTTAACCCCGTCACTCCCATAACTGGGCCTGGCATCAGTTCTGGAAAATATGTATGAGATCACTCCTGGCTCAGAACCGTCCACTGGCTTCCAACTCACAGGAAGAGCCCAAGACCCTCTTCGGCCTTGTCCTCACCACCTCACTGACTTTGTCTTCTGTAGTGCACCCCCCATGGGGTTCCAGTCCAGTGTCATAAGCCTCTCTGCCAGTCCTGTCTCCCACCATGGGGGCCTTTGGACTGCCTGTTGCTTCTACCCAGAAGGCTGTACCCCCAGATAGCCACATGGTGTATGCCGTCACTTCATATAATATTACTCAAAGTTTACCTTCTCAATGAAGCCTTCCCAGTCCACCTGTTTAAAAGTATAATGCTACCATCCCCAGTATCCCTTCTCTTCCTGGCCCTAGTTTTCTCAGTAACAATTACCGCCTACTGACATAAAATTTATTTTTGCATGGGAGTATAAGGTCCATGACAGCAGGAATTGCTTTCATGTTCTTTGCTGTATCCCCAAAGCCTAGAGCAGTGCCTCCTGTATAATAAGCACTAAAATGTTTATCAAAGGAGTGTTTGGTTGGTGCCAAGCCCTGTGTTAGCATAAGGATCATCTTATCCCATGGGCTTGGAAAACAGTGCTACAGTTAAGCAAAGTGCCAGGGAAGAAAAAGAGGGAGAGTGTCTAGATCAGAGCAAGTGGGATTTTCAGATCTATTCTTTGAGGGTATAGCTAGGTCTTTTTAAAAAGCAAGAGATGGATAAAGAGTAGAATGTGTATCTTATAGAGGGAAATCAGGCAAGCAAAACGAGATAGAATATACAAAACCTAGGAGTAAGAAAAACTGCCTCTGAATCAAAAACACTGTGGCACAAGTAGGGCACAGCAAGATGTGGCTTAGCAGCTTAACAAACATATTTGAGTGATTTGTTTAACTTAAGGCTTGGTATAAATTGGTACATGTAACATAAGGCCAGAAAACAAAGCAGGTTCAGACAAGTCTAGATGGCATGAATAGGAGTGCAGTGGTATGATTTTAACTTGTGAGGCAGCAGGGCTGGGTCTAGAGCCAAATGCTGCTCCTTACTGTGTGACCTCAGGTAATTGACTTAACATCTCTGAGTCTTAATTTTCTCATCTGCCACTTGAAGGTAATAACAATAAACTCAACAGGATTTCTACCTAGTTACCAGGGGGACTTTCTTTTTTACTTAAAAATGAGTGATATGAATGAACAGTGCTCTGTGTGTGTGTGGTAAAATACACATGACAACATTGTCATGTATATTTTTTTGAGTGTATGTCTTAGTGGCTTTAAATACATTAATGTTGTTGTGTACCATCACCACCGTCCATCTCCAGAACTTGTCCATCAGTCAGAGGGATTTTTAAAACATGAATTATTACTTTACGTCACTGCTCAAATGGCTCATCATACATTGTAAAAGCCAGTGTCCTTCAGACCCGGTAGCATCTGCCCTTCCCGCCTCACTGCCGACCCGTCTCCACACTGATGTCCTTTATTATTCCTCAGGGCCTTTGGGGTTGTCTTTCCTCATCTTAGAAAATTCTTCCCTCCAAAATTACAAGGGTTACTCATTCTAGCCAAATGTTACTTCCAAAGAGGCGGTCCTTGATCACTCATCCAGAAGGGTGTCCCCCCTGCACCTCTCTGCCCCCTCACCCATCATGCCAGATGTCTACATGTATTTGTTGACCAACCCCTGAAAGGTAAATTTCATCAAGGCCAGCTTATTGAACATTGCCTGGCATGTTCTAAGGGCTCAATAAGTAATTGTAAAAAAATTGGGTAGGTAAAGTGGCTGGCCCAGAAGTTGCTCCCCAGGAGCCAGCCCCACCCGTCTATGGGAGCCTGCAGAGCAAGGTGCTGACTCTCAGCTCTGCTTCCGTGGCTCAGACCATATATGGGCTCAGTTCTGGGAAGTGTGTCTTAAAGGAAGACCCTGGAAGGCAACCAAAGTCCAGCGGCCATGTGGGGTGGAATTGACACCGATTCATGAACTTTTGAGATTGGAGAAGGTTAGAATCAGGAATAGGGGAGTTCAGCGAGGGCAGAATCAGTAATAGAATTTGTAACAGTTCGCAGAATTAAGTGGATTGTTATGGAATGATCAGATTAGATCAATGTCATACTGGGCTGTGGGCATGGTCTGGGGAACCGCAGGTTCTGGCACAAGCATAGTCTGGATCGTGTAGTAAAGGAGTCATGAAGTTCATGTTTAATCTTCTTAACTCCAGGTCTTCTTACTTCTTCACAGACAAATGAGACAAGAGGGAGAGGACTTAATATGTAAGTGGTGCACTAAAGACCAGGGAAGGCCATCACCTCCAGGCACCCAGCAGAGTCAGAAAGATTATGAATGATTTGAACAGAGAAAAAGAGTGGAGGTGTAAGGATCTCAAAAGAAGCATGTTAGGCCTTTGAGCCTCACATTAGGTGATTTCATTTCAGCAAACATCTTTCACATTAAATTAACATGGCTGATTTCAATCTTTATTGGCTTTGTGATTTTATTTGCATCTCATTTGCAATGATGTTGATTGCAAAACAGACACCATACTTTATGAGATCTGTAACCATCAAGAGTGATACCTAGTTTTATGAGTTAATATTTGTCTTGTTATTATAAAAGCAATTTAGGTTAACACAATTTAGAGAAACACTAGAATCAGAAGACCTTTAAGGTTTCTTGCAGGTCTGAGAGCCTGTGATTGTGCAAATCTTATGTAACACTTGTGTGGCTGTTGCAGCAATATTTCTCAGGGTTTAGAAATCTTTCACAGATTTGGCTTGTGTCAGCACAATCTAGGTTCTCTCTGCCAAGGCCTGGGCCCCTTATTTTGGAACTTGAGCCCAATCCTGTTTCCCAGAGATAAGAGCAATTGCTAAGTGACCATCAATCTACATTTAACAAGGTCAGTCATGTTCTTGTTCACCTTAGGAGGCCTCTTTTTCTATGGTTTCACCAGTTTAGTCATTTGAAAGGACATTTAAAAAATCTGAATGCCCGCAGGATTCAGGTTCTATTAAAGAGCAAAACTATACTTGGGAAGGGGAAGAAGAGGATGGAGAAACTAAAAATAGTTTTCCTGCGTAATGCTTTAAAGTGGGTCTCCTCTGATTTTTACTGATCTGGTGTTGCCTTTGCAGGTATTTTTCTCACTTCTATATCCTCTCAGTGCTGTGGAATGGCTTCCTACTTTGGCTCCTGACTCGGGCTGTGTTCCTGGGATCACCTTTTCCAAGCTGGCTTCATGGTTTGCTCAGAATTCTTGGGGCTGCACAGTTCCAAGGTAATGACTCCCCTGGCTAGTGACAACTGGTCGCATCCTGTTCCTCTTTCCTTCTTCAGGGAGCCCTTCTCAGTATTTCATAGCCACTCGGGGCTCCTCAGCCAGGGTTTGGTAGCGGAGGGTGAGGGCGAGAAGCATTAGGCATTCTCTTCAGGGCTCAGAGCCAGTGGCCCAGGGCATGTCCCCAGGTCCTTCTCGGCGATGCAGGAGGAGTCAAGAGTGTGCTCTTTATCCCTGACTTGGACAGGACTCACTGTCCTCCCTCTGATAGTTTCAGTACTGTTGACAAATTTGTACCAAAGTCTTCACACTTCAGGAGAAAGGCTTTTAGGATCCCTGGAGTTTGCCTTGAAACTTTTATGACTTATATAGCCCCAACCAAAATCATGTCTCAGAACTCCAGATTTTTATAGAAAATTACTTCCTGATCACTCTTAATCATCTTTGATCATTAAAAATATGTTACACTATACTAAGGCTTTGATTATATAATAAAATTGACTGTAAATTGTTTTTGACCACATGATTACAAAATAGCCTTTAAATTTGCTCGCTCTGCCTTGGATAAAGGATACAAAGAACAGTTAAAAATAAGGAATTGAGGATAAAAAACATGAACTAGCTTCAGTTAATATCAGGCACTGGGATCTATATGCTAACAAGGTGGAAAACCTAGAAGAAATGGACAACTTCTTAGAAAAATACAACCTTCCAAGACTGACCAAACAACAAACAGAAAAACTAAACAGACCAATCATGAAAAACGAAATTGAATCAGTAATCAAAAAACTACCCAAGAACAAAACCACTGGACCTGATGGATTCACCTCTGAATTCTACCAGACATATAGAAAAGAAATAACACCCATTCTCCTTAAAGTTTTCCAAAAAATAGAAGAGGAGGGAATACTTCCAAACTCATTCTATGAAGCCAGCATCACTCTAATACCAAAACAAGGCAAAGACCTCACCAAAAAAGAAAATTACAGACCAATATCCCTGGTGAACATAGATGCAAAAATACTCAACAAAATATTAGCAAACTGAATTCAAAAATACATCAAGAGGATCATGGACCATGATGAAGTGAGATTCATCCCAGGGATGCAAGGATGGTACAAATTCGAAAATCCATCAACATCATCCACCACTTCAACAACAAGAAGAACAAAAACCACATGATCATCTCCATAGATGCTGAAAAAGCATTTGACAAAATTCAGTATCCATTCATGATTAAAACTCTCAACAAAATGGGTATAGATGACAAGTACCTCAACATCATAAAGGCCATATATGACAAACCCACAGCTAACATCATACTTAACAGCGAGAAGCTGAAAGCTTTTCATCTAAGATCGGGAACAAGACAGGGATGCCCACTCTCTCCACTGTATTCAACATAGTACTGGAGGTCCTAGCCATGGCAATCAGACAAAACAAAGAAATACAAGGCATCCAGATTGGAAAGAAGAAGTCAAATTGTCACTATTTGCAGATGACATGATATTGTACATAAAAAACCCTAAAGTCTCCACTCCAAAACTACTAGAATACCTGAATTCAGCAAAGTTGCAGGATACAAAATTAAGACACAGAAATCTGTTGCTTTCCTATACACTAATGATGAACTAACAGAAAGAGAAATCAGAAAAACAATTCCATTCACAATTGCATCAAAAAGAATAAAATACCTAGGAATAAACCTACCGAAGGAAGTGAAAGACCTATACTCTGAAAACTACAGGACACTCCTAAGAGAAATTAAAGAGGACACTAACAAATGGAAATGCATCCCATGCTCTTGGCTAGGAAGAATAAATATTGTCAAAAGGCTATACTACCTAAAGCAATCTACAGATTCAATGCAATCCCTATCAAACTACCAACAGCTTTCTTCAATGAACTGGAACAAATAATTCTAAAATTCATATGGAACCACAAAAGACCCTAAATAGCCAAAGCAATCCTGAGAAGGAGGAATAAAACGGGGAATTATGCTCCCTGACTTCAAGTTCTACTACAAAGCCACAGTAATTAAGACAATTTGGTATTGGCACAAAAACAGACTGACAGACCAGTGGAACAGAATAGAAAATCCAAACATTAACCCAAACATATACAGTCATTAATATTTGATAAACGAGCCTTGGATATACAATGGGGAGATGACAGCCTCTTCAGCAGCTGGTGTTGGAAAAACTGGACAGCTACATGTAAGAGAATGAAACTGGACTACTGTCTAGCCTCATACACAAAGGTAAACTCAAGATGGATCAAAGACCTGAATGTAAGTCATGAAACCATAAAACTCTTAGAAAAAAACATAGGCAAAAATCTCTTGGACATAAACATGAGCAACTTCTTCATGAACATATCTCCCCGGGCAAGGGAAACAAAAGCAAAAATGAACAAGCGGGACTATATCAAGCTGAAAAGCTTCTGTACAGCAAAGGACACCATCAGTAGAACAAAAGACATCCTACAGTATGGGAGAATATATTCATAAAAAACGTATCTGATAAAGGGTTGACATCCAAAATATATAAAGAACTCATGCACCTTAACAAACAGAAAGCAAATAATCCAATTAAGGAATGGGCAGAGGACATGAATAGACACTTCTCCAAAGAAGAAATTCAGATGGCCAACAGGCACATGAAAAGATGCTCCACATCGCTAATCATCAGAGAAATGCAGATTAAAACCACAATGAGATATCACCTCACACCAGTGAGGATGGCCAACATCCAAAAACAAACAACAACAAATGTTGGTGAGGATGTGGAGAAAAGGGAACCCTCCTACACTGCTGGTGGGACTGCAAATTAGTTCAACCATTGTGGAAAGCAGTATGGAGGGTTCCTCAAAAAACTCAAAATAGAAATACCATTTGACCCAGGAATTCCACTCCTAGGAATTTACCCTAAGAATGCAGCAGCCCAGTTTGAAAAAGACAGATGCACCCCTATGTTTATTGCAGCACTATTTACAATAGCCAAGAAATGGAAGCAACCTAAGTGTCCATGGGTAGATGAATGGATAAAGAAGAGGTGGTACATATACACAATGGAATATTATTCAGCCATAAGAAGAAAACAAATCCTACCATTTGCAACAACATGGATGGAGCTAGATGGTATTATGCTCAGTGAAATAAGCCAAGCCAAAAAAGACAAGTGCCAAATGATTTCACTCATATGTGGAGTATAAGAACAAAGAAAAACTGAAGGAACAAAACAGCAGCAGACTCACAGAACCCAAGGATGGAGTAATAGTTACCAAAGGGAAAGGGACTGGGGAAGATGGGTGGGAAGGGAGGGATAACGGGGAAAAGGGGGCATTACAATTAGCAGATGTAATGTTGGGGTGGCGCGGGGAGGGCTGTACAACTCAAGAGAAGATGTAGTGATTCTATAGCATCTCACTACGCTGATGGACAGTGACTGTAATGGGGTTGGTGGGGGGACCTGATGAAGGGTGTAGTTTAATAACCATAATATTGCACATGTAATTGTAGATTAATGATACCAAAATAAATTTCAAAATACATATATCAGTCACTGTGTGAGGGGCAGTGTTAGATACAAATTGTTCTGGTGGTATCTGCCCTTCCAGCAGCCAAACTACTGGGTCCCTAGGAACAATTCTTTTTTATATAACCAGGGGAACTTGTTGGAAAAAGCTGACATTTAGAAGGGAAAATTTGTGCAAATCCCACTTCACCCACTAAAACTTCATCTCTTTATTTGTTTATTCTGGGACTGGCTGGGGTTCTGGTATTTGGAGGGTTGGTTGTGAGGAGTTTTATTTGGTTATTTGTTTTAGCCTATTACTGAAGAGTTAAAACTAGGTTTTACAATTTTTAAAATACAAAAACTAGGCAAAGCTAATCTATGCTGATTGAAGTATCCCTAAGGGCTTACTTGGGAGGGTGGAGGGAGGGGGCATGCCTGGAAGGGAACACAAGGGGCTGCTGGTGTTCTGTTTCTTCCTCAGGGTACTGGTTATATGAGTGGGATGGGTTGGTTTCATTTGTAAAAGTCTATTAAGCTGTATCCATATTGTATCCTTATAATGGGTGTATGTGTGTAGTATTTTTTTTTATGTAGGTTTTATTCATTTTAAAAACTAGCATTTCTTCTGGCTTCTTTTGGGGCAGAAGGGTGAGAGGCAGGTAGGAAAACAGATCTCAAGGCTCATAGTTCCTTAAAAGCATATATTTTTTTAATACAGAAAGAAATATATAATATGAAAAAATATATTTTTTAATACGGAAAGATCCCACCAGGTGGATTCTCTATTCCAAAGTCTTCCAGGAACTCTTCCTATCATCTGGCTAGTAGTGCCGGGAACCAGAGACTCACAGATCGCGGGTTCTGAGTGTATAGACCCCTTCACAGTGTTGTCCACATCACATGAAAGGCTTTCACATGACAAAGCATAGTCAAGAGACCTGAAATTGTCCCAGCTCTGTCCCTAGCTCATTGTGTATCCTTGAGCCAAATACCTTGACTTCACTTGGCCCACTTCCCAATAGCCAGAAAAAGGGAAGGTATTAGATTAGATGATATCTAGGGTCCCTTCCTAGCGCTCATCTTGTTTTAACACTGTTGAACAGTAAGGAAGAACATGACTTTGGATTAATCTCAGAAAGAGAGAGGCTGAATATGTTGCATTCTGAATCGTAGGGGGTGAGCTGGCGCTGTCTGCATTCTTAGTGTTAGTATTTCTGTGGCTACACAGCTTGCGAAGACTCTTCGAGTGCTTCTATGTGAGTGTCTTCTCCAATGCTGTGATTCACGTCGTGCAGTACTGTTTTGGACTTGCCTACTACGTCCTGCTTGGCCTGACTGTGCTGAGCCAAGTGCCAATGGATGGCAGGGACGGTAAGTGGTCCCTGGGGTCTGTTAGAGCTGAGTCACTGGGAATGAGACACACTTCAGGCAGAGTGCTCCACCGAGCATATGGAAAGTTGAAAGGAGACCTGCCCCACCTACTTGAATTTGAAGAGTTTGGCTTCTGATAGTAGCTTTAAGAAGTCAACTTGACCAAGGGTGTTTACATTAACCGCAACTGCTAAAACCTGAAAGGCACCAACTAGCTGTTATGTCTCCAGTAAAGATAGCAAAGTACAAAGTATTCGGGAGGCCTGATTTAAGGATAAAGGAATGGGATTTTGATTTTCTTCAGTGGGACTGAAGTCTGTGAACTTGGTGAAGTAGGTCTGGAAAGCAAGAGGGAGTGTGGTGAAGAGTCGGACAGGAAGCAGGGGCGCGAACACAGGAGAACGAGTCGGCAGAAGGTCGCCTCTCCACCCTTCTGACTGGTGCATGCACAGAGGGGTGAAGGGTAAGCGCGGGGTAGGGGAAGTTGAGGAACAGAATTGAATCACTCTCCATTACATTGTTCTGTTTTCTTTTCTCCAGAGTACCGTCTAGCTCTACCTGAAATTATCTTGGTTATTGATTTGTTTACTTGTTTCTGTCTCTTGCCACTATATATGACATGGGTTTATCAAAGTATTCATTTTGATAAATTCATGGGGTGTGAGATCTTGCCTGAGTTACTCACTGCTTTATCCCTTGAGAGATGCCAGGCTCCATAGTCACTCAGTAACTAATGAGTAAGTGACTAGTATGCAGATTAGACCCTCATTAAATATGAGCCTTCCACCTGCCTCCCCTTTCCCACATTATAATTCCAACTTACTCTTACAAATCTTTTTTCCCTCATAGGTAATTGTTCTGTGTTTAGAGTAGGTGACTTGGCAGTGTTGTGAATTCTCAGACACTTGCTTCAACCTTTAATCCGACAGTGAATTGTTCTAAAAGTGCTCCAATATAAAACTATTTTCTATATTTTGTTTATTTTTAACTTACAAGATATACCTTTTCATTAACTGGCTAAACCTCGTAAACATTAAGCATCTTTAGTAGATTATTTATACAGAGCAAGTTTTCAAAAGAAATCAACACAGGTAAACTTGAGTGGACTCTCATTAGTCGGAAGCTGTGGTCCACTAACTCCTGCCTCCAGGGACCCACGTGGAATAGATCCTTGGTTCTCTTACCGGAGTCAACTTTGCAGACTCTCTTGGCTCCAGGGTCCCAGAGTCCTCTCCTTTGTCCTTAGACGATTTTGTTTCTTCAGTCAGTCAAGTCAGACTAACCTGACTACTTCCTGCTGATCAAAGGGAAGACCCAAATTTGCTTTTTCTAATGCTGATTCCTAGAAGACTTGCATTCTTCCCATCTTCCTGGTAGCTGGAAAAGGTAAGATGGAAAAATAGTTTCCCTCTAATCAGAAAGGAATACTGTTTTGTCTTCCATCTTGAAGTTTACATTTCTCCTCTTTTTGAGAAGCCCCACCCTAGCCTTTACTTCCAGTGCTTCTCTTCCCTGGTCAGAGCGAGTCAAGGCAGCATTTTCCACGCAGGGGCTCTGTAACCATGGCTTAGCAGAGTAGCTCAGAGTAAGATTCTTTTAGGAAGTGTTTTCCTAACTGTAGACAGAAAGAAGATGTAAAACCATGCTTAGAAATAGAAACATAAAGTAGTCTCACCACACAAGTAGGAGGGAGAGCTGACCTTTGTGTTCAAAGCACTTGAAGAAGGAAGAAGAAAATGTGTTTCAATGTGGAATTCTTTGCCAGGGGCCACTAAAGCTGCCCCTGGCTGAGAGTCTATCTCCACCATCCACGAGGATGGTGGTGTCCTCTCTGTACTTGGGAAGTTATATCAGGATAATCTCCTAGTTAAGAGGAGCAGATAAGTAGATAATTGTGTTCTACTGACAGTATGATTTTTTAATCGTCTCTGAAATTTTGCAGAGTTGGCTAATAAGATAATTCTTATTTCTGTAGTCTATATGATAGGGAGAAATCTCTTGATGCAAGCTCGTTGGTTCCATATCCTCGGAATGATGATGTTCATCTGGTCATCTGCCCATCAGTATCAGTGCCACGTCATTCTCGGCAATCTCAGGAAAAATAAAGCAGGTGAGAGAGCTTTTAGGGCCACTGCATGTAGGTTTCAGCCCTCAGGAGTGAGTTTTCTGCATTCCTTCACTCTTTTCCTCCTCCTCTAATCTGCTGACTAATCTATCAAATACTCATTTTTGATGAAGTACCCCTCTGGGTCTTAATCTTCTCATCTGCAAAATGAGTGTTATACTGAAAGATCTCTCTGGCCTCTCCTATTCTATTGATTCTATTCTGTGCCCACATTTGAGGACGTGCATTACATGTCTGTGTCTAATCAGCATGTGAGCACTAGTGTTACCATGCTGAGTTAGTAATATTCCAGTGAAAGCAAAAAAAACCCCTTGACTTTTTAGTTAGCTTGTGTTATCACAGGTATAGCTTTTATTGAAATATGAAAAATGGAATAGTACTATTAACACTTACCAAGTGCTTATTTTGTTCTGGGCCCTATTCTGAGTGCAGCTTCACAATCCTCACTTGAGGTGGGTGTAGTCTGAGCCTTGTTTTACAGATGAGGAAACTGAGACACTGGGAAGTAATGTTACACAGCTTGTAAGTGGTTGAGCCAGAATTTGAACTTGTGCAGTCTGACTCTGGAATCTTGAGTTCTTAATTACTAGCTTGGAGAATTAGATAAATGAGCTTTCGTTCATGCTTATTTACAGCTGATAGTGTTACCCAAGCATGTGACTTTTTGAGATGTAGTAAGCTGCTGAGGGAAGTGTGACAGGATGGTTCACACACAGGTCTCTAGTTTTCTAAATCAGTTTTTGTATATTATTTGGAGAATGAAGTGATAAAACTTTGTTTTCACCACTTCATATGTTCAGAAAATCTTCTTTTTTTGTTTCAGGAGTGGTTATTCACTGTAACCACCGAATCCCTTTTGGAGACTGGTTTGAATACGTTTCTTCCCCTAACTACTTAGCAGAGCTGATGATCTACATTTCCATGGCTGTCACCTTTGGATTCTTCAACTTAACTTGGTGGCTGGTGGTTACATATGTCTTCTTTAGCCAGGCCCTGTCTGCTTACTTCAGCCACAAATTCTACAAAAGCAAATTTGTCTCCTACCCAAAGCATAGAAAAGCTTTCCTACCATTTCTGTTTTGAGATAACCTCAGTCATAAAGAATGCAAATCAGGTGACAGGCATGATTTCTAAGGACAACCAAAACTACAGACCAAAGTACAGTTTCTGCAGAAATGTTTGAAACTTGGTTCCATTTTTATACCCCAAAGTCTTTACTGAATGGGCAAAGCATTACCTCTCAAGAAAATGAATCTTCAAAGAAGAAATAACTCTAGCAGACCTGGGAGTGCTGTGTCTGCTTTCTGAGGTACTTTATAAAACCAACCAACTGCTAAAAAGTTCATGAGACTTCTCCAAGCTACTTCAAAATCAAACTAACCAAGCCTACATGAACAGCTTTGAACATACACACATATACACAAAGGAAGAGAGGAGGTCATCTGTGCCCTTGATGTTAGGGACAAATTAACTAGACTACATAATATGCAGTATACAGATGCTCAGTAACTGTTGTATCTCAGTAAAAGCAGAATAGCCTTTGAAAATAACAACATATGATTTCACACCAACAGATTCAGGGAAAATTTAGTTTGTTGCAGTTAGTTTATACTTTTCACACATTACCACAAAGACTTCCAGTTGTGTAACCATCAGTAGTAATTTCCACTCACCTCCCACTGAAATTACAGCCTAACAAAGTTGAAACCTCTTTTATTTATACTTCTTTGACATTTCTTTCAAGGGAGTACCTTAAAAGTGAAAACATCTGAAAATAAAGTATTTTTATATTTATGCTTAAAAAGTCTTCATGAATGGAATTGACTTGCCCTCCAGCTGGAGAGAACTATAGCCTCATATTGGATTATTGTCTGCCTTAGTTTATTTTAATTAATAGAATGAATCTGAAGGTATTTAGGAATAAAGTTGACACTTAAAATAGCATATGTTAAAGAAAATACCCATAATTAAATCAAAGGGAAATAAATACATAGTGTGAAAGAAAAAAGCTGGAAAAAAATACTATAGCCTGAGCAACACAGGAAAAAATTGCACGTGTGTGCGGTGTAAGGTTTGCTGGTTAGCTGAGGTGTTAACTTCATTGCTTTTATATAGATGTCATATTATACTGCAAAGTACCAAAGTTCTGCACTAATACGTACCTTGCTATAGGGAGAAGAACGTCATTATTAACCAGACCCATATCAAATGCACAGTCTAAGAATGTCCTCCCCACCCCGTCCCTGGAGTAGTGAACAGAAGCTATTAAATTGAGATTCTTTTTAAACTTTAAATATATGCATATCAAAGCACATTCTAAAGTTCTTAAAGTGATTCTACTGTAGCATTTTCTCATCAAACAAATGCCACTTCAATCAGTTGCCTAGTCTAATCAAATATATGACATTTATTTCA
Organism: Smutsia gigantea; assembly: GCA_032199065.1. Classification (NCBI taxonomy): domain Eukaryota; kingdom Metazoa; phylum Chordata; class Mammalia; order Pholidota; family Manidae; genus Smutsia; species Smutsia gigantea. The sequence goes on along the minus strand of JAVSCE010022737.1, from coordinate 529,327 downwards.
TTTATCATTTAGAATTGGCATCCTCAGGGCCCGGCCTCAGGAACAGAACTTTCTACACTAGAAATACAAAGCATATTGCAGTTTGTTTTTAATTTCCACACAAATGGCATGAATAATTTTTCATAGCAAATTATTTGGGGGGAAAATGTATTTAGCTTTAGCATGCAATTTTATACCTAGGTTAGACTAGGAATTTAACAGATGTTCTGGAATTTTTTTGTACTTCTAAGTAAAATAATGAGTGTGCCCTGTGAAGAACCCTATTAGGGGCTATGAGGAGATGATCCATGTCCCCGCCGTCCTTGTTCCCACTTCCCACTGTCCTTGCTGTCCCTCACACTCATTTTCATGTCTACTCTCCCTTTCCTTTCCTCGCCCCAGCACTGCATTTCTAGGTGGAGATAAAAGAGGTAGTGCTGTCCTCAGGGGTTCAGAGCAAAATAGAGTGCCTACAGGGACAGCACCATAGAGTGCAAATTCTTCCCGTGGGTAATCCAGAAATAGGGTGGGGTGGAGCCTCTTGATTTTCCTGCTGGTTTAGTTGAAAAGCCTTAGTCTTTCATGCTCAGTTACGGTTAAGTTAGGGGAAATGATATGGAACTACCTCATTAACCGTCCATGGATTCCTTGGATTAACTACAGACTATAAAAGTGTGCTGAAAATAGCCTTTGTTTTTTTAATTCTCTAAACTGTAGCTCATCCTCTATACTAACATTTGCTTTCAGTAAGCATGGATTATTTTGTCTCCACAAAGCTGTATTTTGTATTATACTTTTAATTCAATGAGTGGTTATTACTAGAATTCCTACCCCAAAAAAAGAATTTTTTAATATGAAGCTTAATAGATGGTTTAAGAAGACTGTAAATATTTGCATAATTAAAGATACCTGAAAACTCAAGGACCATTGATAAGTAATGTATCTCAAAATGAACTGATATATTAAAGGAGACCTCAAAACAGTAATGAGCAAGTAGAAAATCTTTACACCTATTTAAGCAGTTTCTGCCCACTCTTCCACATGCTTATCAGAAAATAATAAAAGTCACTCAACTGGCTTGTGTAACCGTTACTTATCATCTAACCTAAAATTTTTCTGCTAAATGGACAAGAAACAGTGAAGGTGGCAGTGATCCATAAATAATTCATGTGACACACAAACTCACCATTTTTCTCAAATACCAATGATCTCCTAGAAAGCCATGTATCAGTGTTAGGGAAAGCAAAATTTACTTATCTAAATAAAAACATTATTGTAAAGAGCTACTTTAAGCACACAATTGAGAAAGTATAATATTGGGTCTCTTCCTTCAAAAAGACGAACGCTTGAAGCACATAGAGGACAAAAGAATACAAGGGCTTTGTCAGTGGAAAGACAAATCTACCTCCTGAGTCTAGCCTTCTGGGTAAACCTCGTAGCATATGTGCATTTTTTATCAGGGCTCCGAGGCATACACAACACCTTTCTGTGAATCAGAAAAGACATCACTAAGGACATCCCCATGGTAGCAGGGCATGAACCTCTGTGGGCACAAAAGTCAGCTGGTGATGGGGCTTCATCTCAGTGAGTAGAGCTCGGGCTGGATGTCAGTCCCACTCAACCTCTTCAGCCTGGTGCCCATTGTGCAGTGTACAGTCTGCACGACCTTCCATAGAGACTGCTCATCAGGCTGCCCACCTGTCTGCAGGCTCTGCTCACTCTTGAGGTAAACAAGACTGATTTCAGGGAACCATCTCATTGAGAAAGATGGTAAGAGTAAAACTAGGAGAAGGAAATAAGCACTCCATGCAAAACACCTGTGCTTCCACACACACAAAAGGAAGTTTGGTGGACAGTAGGTAAGTGGCCCTCAAAAAATAGAATGTATTCAGATATTAGAATGCTGGCCGCAAATCAAGATAATATTTTACTTCCTTTCAGAATACCAACTCCTGTCTTTCCAGCTCATTGCTCTAGTACTGCAACCCCAACAATCTTTCCACCCTACTGGGACATCCAGTCTACTGCTTTCATGGCAGCTGTATCGTCCCTCATTTCTTGTAAGTCTTTCCTTACCTCCTTTCCTTACCCTGCCTAAATTCCAGGTCAATCACTGTGATCAGTCCTTTGTTTACATCCTCTACTTTCTTGCCTCCCTGCACTGCTTCTTCCTGCTGATTTAGCAAAGTCACAGCCCTGGTTAAATTCAACTCCCTCCTTTGTGTGTGCACCTATGCAACTGAACTGTGGCTGGAGAAATACAGCCTACCGAGAGTCCACTCAGATTCATGACCACTAAGTCGAGTGGCCTTTATTCTGCAGCCATCCTAAAATTCCCTAGGCCATTCACTCACCCACTCTGTAGACTGTTAACATCTCTGTCTTCATAACAGGAAGCTAATGGAAGAGAACTTTCACCAGTCACCACCAGTACCTCCACCCAGCCTAAGTATCTGTGCCCCTATACACCACCCTCCCGTGTTACTAGTGTTGAACGATGCTTTTTTGAAAGAATGTAAGATCATGATTCTCATACAAATAAAAAATGAAAATGTGCCAAAGATTTAGTCAACTCATTAAGTGATGAGGAACCAAGAAGAAGTTAGAACCAGTTCAATGAAGAATCCAAAAAGCAGATACCCATATGGATAATGGGGCATGCCAAAATGAATTTAACAAATGCAAGTTAATTGCTTAATAGGTGCCAAGCTGCCTTCGTAGCAGGGGAGAGAAATCAATTGTACCTCCACTGGACAAAATTCAATTATATATCTATGGAAAAGAATTACTTGTATGGTCCTTCTACAATAACTTCCTTTGACTTACAGAGTTGTAAAATAGCTCAAAGACAAGGCACAGATAACTGGAAGAGTGTACTAGATGACACCAATAATATTTTTTGCTCATTTCAAAATCATTTACAGTTTTTTCCCTGACATCAACAAACAACCTCTGGATTTCTGCTCAAAGCTAGGCTCTCTACTTGAGCACTAGCTTCTACCTAAGGACATTGCTTGGCCATTCTTCCTCCCACTAGATCATCAAACTGTTGCCCTTTTCTCATCATTCCCATAAGAAATATCTTCTAAAAACCTTCTAACCCCATTCCCCTCACCAGACAACCATAGGATGTCTCTGGGGTTTTTTTGCAGCAAAACCAGTAAGATGTATTTTATTCTTACCAGCTTCAGTTCTTTTCCTCCCACACCCCAGTGGCTCTTTAGACCTCACAGCCCTACTGAAACTGCTCTGGAAAAGGTCAACAATCACGCTAAATCCAGCAGTCACTTCTCGGTACTCACACCGACAGAGCAGCAGGGGCCACCTCCACTGGGTAACCTTCTCTGGCGCCAGGACTCGCCCTCTGGGTCCTCCTCCTACCTCCCTGGCTGCTCCTCCCCAGGTTCCTCTACTGATTCCTCCTCTTTTTGCCTGCCTGGAATGTTGGAGGGCACCAGTTCTCAATCCTTGGTCCCCTTCTCTGCCTATACCCGGTGCTCTCATCCATCTCATGACTTTAAATACTATTTAAATGCTGACAACTAAATGTATATGTCCAACCTAAATATGCTGAACTCTAGACTCATATATCCAATTGCCTATTTAACATCTCCGCTTGATGTATCATAGATATCTCAAGTTTGATGTGATTTAAATTTCTGATTTTCCTCGTCCCCCACACGTGATCCACTACAATCTCCCCATTTTTCACTTTCTCAAACCAAAAAGATGGAGTCTTCCCTGACTCTTCTCTTTCTCTCACACTCCATATACCAATCCATGGTTCTACCTTTAATATACATCCAGAATCCATCCCTGTTGTAACTATTGACTACCATCTTGATTTGCGCTACCATCATTTCTTTCCTAATTTACTGCAACAGACTCCAACAAATCAGTCTCTCTGCTTTCTATCTTATTCCCCACAGCTGATTCTCAACACCAGCCAGAGTCACCTTTGAAAAACAAAACCTACTCTCTTAAACCCTTGCAACAGCTCCCAGTTTCTCTCAGAATATGCCAGAGTTCCACTTTAACCTACCAGACCAATATGATCTGATGCCCAGTCACTTCTCCTACCCCATCTCCCGCTGTTCTTCCCCTCTTTCACTCTTCCTACACTCTGGCCTCCTTGCTGTGCTGTATACAGTCATGCTTCTATATCAGGGCCTTTGCACCAGCTGTTCTCCTTTGCCTGGAGACCCCCAGATAGCCAGCCACATGGCTAACTCCCTCACCTCTTTCAAATAACTGTGTAACAGAGTACTCCAAAGCAAATATCTATTACCTCATAGTTTCTGTGCATCAGGATTTCAGGTGCAGCTTAGCTGGGTGCCTCTGCCTCAAAGGTTCCTGCAGTCAGGGTGACTAGGGCTGAGGGCTCATCTGTAAGCTCCACTGAGGGAGGACCTACCTCCAAACTCACTCAGGTGGTGGTTAGCAGGATTCAGTTCCTCATGAGCTACTGAACTGAGGGTGGGGAGCCTCTCTCAGTTCTCTGCCACATGGTTCTCTTCATAGAGCAGCTCAGAGCATGTTACCAGGTCCCATCAGAGCAAGTAGGCAAGTGAAGGCAAGGCAGTAGACACAATCTCTTTGTAAATTAATATTGGAAGTGACATCCCATCACATTTGCCATATTCTGTTTGTTAGAAGGGAGTCACTAGATCCAGCCTACACTCAAAGGGGCTTACACAAGGGCAGGATTATCAGGGGGTGTGGATTGTTGGGGGTCATCTACAAGGCTACTTACCACAGCAGCTAGGGGAACAGCATTCCGGGCAGAGGGAACAGCCAGTGCAAAGTAGTCTCTTCTCAATAAAGTGACCTCTTCATTAAACGTTGCAACCTAATCCCCTCTTTCTCATTTCCACCTCCCTTTCCTGTTGTGAGCAATAATAAATACTTACTGCTTTGAGCCACCTGGTTTTGAAGCAGTTTGTTCTGCAGCAATAGTTAACCTATGCACTATCTTCTAAAAAAAACTCTACAACATGCTTTTTCACTTGTGCTTATTATTTTATTGTCTGTCTCCCTTCACTGGAATGTAAGACACATGAGGGCAGATTTTATTGTTTTGGGCTTTTTGTTGGTTTGTTTTTCTCACAGATATATCCCCAGCACTAGAAGAGTATCTGGTACATAATCAACACTCAATATATATTTATTAAATGAATGCTTCTATTGTCACTGTTATCTGCATAAATCACTAGTCTCCTGCCTTTACTTATTGAACTGCAGTAATGATCTACCTTACAAAAACTGAGTACAGCTTATATTAACATGTGTGGAAAGCAATGATCCAACTGTGCATTTATACTAATAAGAAACCAGTGGCAATTTTGGTAAGGAGGAAATAAAATGAAAGTCGGTCAGAAGAAATGCTTAGAAATTCATAAATTGTTAAAATCCTGTTCACACATTTTAAAAAAGGGTTTTACAAGAGAAATGCAGCATTTTGGGGAAATCAGAATAAGTACAATTATTCTTCAAAATACTAAGATTAAAAACTGCCTGGGGAAGAGGACAATGATTACTCCTCAACTTGAAGCCAATATTTTAATTCTTGTTCCTCCCATAAACTTAAAAAAAATCAGCATTTTGAGATTTCCTGTTTTCTGACCTCTACCCTGTGGCCTGCTACTGACTCTGACTGTGACTTTTTGACATTTGGATTGTATAAAATCTTTGAGGTTTAAAAAGAAAAAAACCCATGCCAGAGGAACCATGTAATCCAATAAACTGGAAAGAACTTAACTTATTCCTCTGTAATACTTTCCCTTCAATTCTGTGCTTATGAAATGAGAGCAAGTCATTTTCAGTGCAAAATGTGGCCCATAGTAATGAATGGAAAGGGTAGACTTTGGTTTATCAGGATTAATCAGCATTCATCTCTCCTTCCCACCTAATTGTAATGGCCAAATTGTATTTCCAATTCATCTTTCTTCCTGTTCATCTAAAACTGTCTGTGGAGTTTGTTTTTGTGGTTTTGCTTTTAAGAGATGGAAACGAACTTCAGATTTCAGGATAATCTTGTGATTTGGATTACAGCATTTGGTGAAGAGCAGTGATACAGGAATGGATAAACTTTTTTCTTGCCCATACACCAGAGTCTACAATTATGAGAGTAAAATGTGTCAGGGGATGAGTGGCTTCTGTGAAAATCGAGCTCAAAAACTTAGAGATGGAAGAGACATCAAAATTTCTTATTTTTCTAAACAGTTGTTAAACTATTATACATTTACCTAAATCCATTTTGAGCCTCTTGTTCATAATCTCAATTAGTAATATCTTTGTGTTCTTGTATCCTCCATATTTATTACACAACTTTTGTCTTTTATAAAACTCCCTCCTTCGTTCCTTAAAAGAGTTTTGTTTTTCAGTTCTAGAATTCCAAAATGCATAGAAAAGTCAGAATTCGCCCTTCTCACAATCATGATTTTTTATGCTTTAATATTTTTCCCATCTCAGAACAACTTTCCAGATTGTCAAATGACTAAATTGTACTGGTCTTATTATTGTTTTATATAAGATGTAGGCTCTTAACTCAAATAAATTTCATTTGCATTCCCTGTATTGCACTCTCTGAAATGTTTTTATCAGTAATTTAGAGACAGAAGAACCTGATAGCAGAAGGATGTGTTATAATTGAACTAGTAACACGTGAGTATGCCATTTTTGGCGTGCATGCTAATAGAGTGGGGACTTAGCATCAAGACCACAAGGCATTTTGAGATAAGTATAGACCTTAAAACTGATTAGTATAGCAGTTGAGAAAGGGCATGGCTGCTTCTGGACTGAGCACCCATTGTAACCTGCCTTGCAATATCCAGGCCTACCTTTCATTTTCATGACAAGATCTGTCCTCATTACCATAAAAACTATTACATAGTAAATGAAGTAAGAAAGTTAAGGCAAGTACTTCTGCTACTTGTTGGAGCAATGGCAGTGTGGTGTACCTACTAAAGGAGACAGTATTTAAGTAAAGGTCAGAGGCACAATTATGAACCTTGCTCTGCCCCTTCATTGTCTCCCACTCACACACTGTATTCTGATTAGATTTCCCTAGTCAGCCATCTTTCATAGTTTGGTCTAAGACAATATTTGCACAATTACCTTTGGAAACTCTTGACAAAGAATAATGCCATTTTAATCTTGGATCTAGGAAACAATTAAGTCCTCCTAAGAAACAGTGGGGGGGAAAGTGGAAATCAATCATGAGAGTCTCTGTAAGTACAGGCAAAGGTAGGAAGACTCCTACCAAACTCAGGAATTTTACCAACAGGCACATTTGTGGAGTGGGTGCAGGAAACACAATGGTTACTAAGGATATTCTTCCTCCTAAATTACATGTTAGATTTCCTTTTTTGCACCAACTTTGATCAGTTCAGTGCCTTAGATAAAAGAGCACCTCTTTCCAGCTTTTTACATGTTACTCCTCTGAAAAGAGAACAGCCATTTCTCTATTCAACCAAATTTCCTTAACATCTACTCTATGCAGTGCACAGAGGTAGGTTCTGTGGTGAATACAGGGTTCTATAAGACAAGATTATTGCTCTCAAAGAACCCATGTTTCAGGATAAAGATGATGCAGATTAGCTACAATATGTTGCTTTAAGTTATGGTTATGGAGGAACATCTGTCATTACTGACATTTCCCCACCATCTTATGTTCTCTTCTGTAAACAACTCATGCTGACACTTGGGCTGGAGCACCATGAGCAGGGCCAGCTGCGTGAGCATGCAACCTGTGCAGTTTACGCAGGGCCCACTCTCAGAAGAGGGTCTTGCTTGCTTTAATCTCTGCTGTCACTGTCTTGAAAGTCTTAATTTTATTTTTACATTTGTATTTGGTGAGTTAAATACAGTGGGACAGTGGAGTATGCACATGAGCAGAGGGAACATGCCCAGAGGGGAAGCATGCATGTGTGTGCAGGGCTCAGGATGGGCACCGCAGCATGCATGCACAGGCAGCAGAGCATCTCAGGGAGGAGATGGCTGGGCAGGGGCCTGGGCCCATGCTGCAGAGAGCATGGGGGCAGCCAAAGCAGAGGCAACGGCCAGGGAAGCCCTGGCTTCACAGACAGGAAGGGGCTCTGTGTGGGGGCAATGCGAAGACCTGCAATGGGAGGCCACCTCGCCAATCCCTGTGTTACCTGCACAAATATCAACTCTCAGGCCTGACACTGGGACAGGAACTGCTGGCACTCAAGACAGAAGACTTCATCGGTAATTCATACCAAATGAGAGTGAATACAAGAGCGCTGCAATATAGTATATCAGGGAATTATTAGAATTCTTAAAGACTTTAGAAACTCTATTTTGAAAACAGCTACAACATTGCAAAGCAAATAACCACATGTGTAGAAATAAAAATGAAATGTGAAGATCATTACAGTCTACGGAGAAGAACACTGTTTTCATATGAAGGTTTGAATGAACCAATTATTAATAAGGAAGACAATGAAGAACATTTTTTCCTTGTAATTGAAGATACAAAACAGGCCTTTGAAAGTATATGCAAATCATGAAGCTACTTTCAGTTGCTTGTATGACTTCCACAAGTTTCAGGAAACATTTCCTTGTGTCAGGGAACATTAAAATGCTTTTGTATATGTGTAAAATGCCAATGGACAATTTATATTTAAATTCAGATTTATATAAAACTAACTGATATGAAAAATTAAATGTGTTTAGAAAAATTATTCTGCAAGGATCAACACTCTAGAAGTATTAAAATTTACATTTCAAAACAATTTATTAAAAATTTATCTTAGTGTTGTCACAGCCTATAAAATGTTCTTAATAGTTGCATCAGCAGAAAGTTCTTTTCCAATGAAAATGATCAAAATGTGTTTGTGATCTTGTATTTGCCAAGAGTGACTGATGTTTCTTTCTACTGAAAAAGAAACTGCATGAAATGAATTTCTTATCTATTGAAAATGAAAATTAAATGGGAGGGACAAATCTCGATGTATTAGCAGACAGACAAGTGAGCCAGAAAAATATTATATCACATTAATAAATTATTATTGTTTATTGTATTATATAAAATTATGAAACCAAAAATATTACTTTTGCAATTTTAAGTTCATGTAGTTACTCATTTATCACTACTATCACTATTAATTACATTAGTACCTGTAACCACATTTCTTTTCCTGCTTTTTGAACAGGGGTCCCACATTTTCACTTTGCACTGGGCCTGGCCAATTACATAGCCAGCCCTGATCACAGGTAAGAGTATGAAAGATTTTTATCATAAGCCATTACTGAAGACAGTTTGTGGCTATCAGTACTTAAGAAGTGTAGAAAAGAGCAAGAAATATAACAAAATGCATGTTCTCAATGTGTTCCATACAAAATTTATCAGCTGCTTAGCAGCCATTTAATCCACGTTAAGAGTAAAGCAATGTAATCCTAGGGACTAAGGTGCAGAATTCGCATAAGGAAAAATCTGTTTGTATTTGGTCCAAAATGGATGTCCCAAGAGAACAGTTTGGCACAATGCCTCCAAAGCATTGGCAAACCCATTAAAATTACGGTTTTTGCCAGCCAAAGAACAGCAATGACCATCCATTCAAATAAGGGCCAAACTCAGGTGCTTTATAAACAGTAAGCCTGTTAGATTGTCCTTGTATCAGCATTCTGTGATTTTCAAGTACTGAGAGTTATTTTTCCAATGATCAGAGAAATGGCCACCACAGATGGGTCCCCCTTCTATTCTTGGTTTCTTCTGAAATGATGATTTCTAATGAACTTTTCCATAGAAACAGAATCATTAGAGATGACTTACATCTGAAAATGAAACAGCAGAGAGAAGAACTTAACACCAGATGAGTCAAAGTTGCTTCCCATAAAGCTAAATAAGATCCACTTAATTATAACTGTTTTTAGTTTTGTATGATGTTATTAAAACTAATTTATTGCAGGCATTAAGAAATGCAAAGAAAGATGATGCAGTTACCAAAACAATTTTAGTTCTATCTTCTTGACTTTTACTAACATCATAGATTTCTAAGTGATATAATTTATGTGTCAATGCTTTTAATGGACCATCTTAGACACGTTTCTAGGTCTTATATATTGTTAAAACAGATGGAGAAAAGCTGCAAGCATGTACAGAATTACAGTAGAAGAAACCATAAGCATTTAAAATAGTAGGAAAAACAATTTCAACATATAATGAGAAAATAAATATTGGTAATCTATACAGCCCTCTTACAAATCAATGACAAAATGACATGGCAGCATGCCTCCATTTTCTAGATGAGTGTATCAAAGTTAACTGTGAAAGAGAAAAGCAAGTTAAAAAAGAGCAGTCTGAGGAGAGTGCAGAACAGAGTGGCATCCAGTACATGGTAGATGACTGGTAATTATAGGCTGAAAAAACCACGGAGCTTTTGTTAGGCCCAGCTGCCTACCTGTCCACTCACCCCTTCCTCCTAGGCATCTCTAAATCACTCCCTAGCACCAAAAGCTTGGATTTTACAGTTAAAATAATTTAATGAGTTGCAAAGTGGTCAAAGGGAGAAGTGTGTTATAGATAGCATTCCTCAACACAATGGTTACACACACACACACACCTGAGACCAGCTATTTATCTAAGTATAGGTTCCCAGAAAGGTGGGACTTTGGCATCATTGCTGCAGGCCTCTTGTTAACCATGCACACATGGATCCAGTTGTTTGGAGAGTGTATGGTTAGGTGTTTTCATACTGTATGCCTTGCTCCGGTGAGTAGAGGAAGGATTGAAAGTTGGTGGCTTGCAAGCCAAACCTGTCATGAATAGGTGTTGTTCTGCCTGCATAGATTTTTAAGATTTTGAATTAGTGAATGTGATGGGTAATATTTTGTGTCAACTTGGCTAGGTTATAGTGCTCAATTGTTTCTTCAAGCACTTATCTAGATGTTGCTGTGAAGATATTTTGTAGATGTGATTAACATCTATAGTCAGTTTAAGTAAAGATTACCTTCAGTGATGTTCAGTGATGTGCGTGGGCCTCATTTAATAAATTAAAGGCCTTGAGAGCAACATTCAAAGTTTCCTGGAGAAGGAATTCTGCCCCCAGGGCTGTAATATAAATATATTGCCTGAGTTTCCACCTGCTGTCCTGCCCTAAGTATTTAAAACTTTCCAGCCCCCACAATCACCTGAACTAATTCCTTAAAATAAACGTCTTTTACCTCTCTCTCAGTCTCTTGCTCCCTCCCTCTCACTCTCCTTTCTCCTTCACGTGTGTGTGTGCGTGCGTGTGTATGTTTGTGTGATGTTTCCCAACTTCCCTAGAAGTTAACTATGACCATTCAGCTAGGTTCTGGCCAATAGGATGTAAACAGATGTGCTTTGTGGCAGCTTCCTTAAAAGGTACGAACCCTATGTCCCCTTGTTTTTGCTGTCAGTCCTCCTCTGCTGCCTGGAGCAGCTGTTGGAGCTCTGGTCCACATACCTGGTCAAGAAGATAAAGGCCGCACTCTAGGGATGGTAGAACAGAAAGCTGGAGGGAACCCAGGTCCCTGATCAACTGTGAAGCTGCTGCATTATTTCTCAACTGCCTCTCAGGAGAGAAAAACATTCCTATCTAATTTATGCTAGCTATTATTTTGGATTTTCTGTTGTATTTAGTGGAATGTAATACTAATTCAAAATCTGGAAATTTCACATAAGAATACAGATGTCAGGCTTCTCTCCTGACAACTTGGAGTATCTCATAAACCTGGGGTCATGCTCCCCAACATAACAATTATCTAGGGCAGGTTGATGGATGCTGTTTTATTAGGGGGGTGTCTTTTATTTTCCTTGGTTCTTGTCCCCTCTGCAACAAAGAATTGAAGGGCAGAGACACAATAGTGGAGCAGAGAAAACGTTTTATTTAAAGTTACCTACTTAAAGAGAAAAGTACGGGCGACCTCAGGAAGGAGAAGCACCCTGAAAGGTTTAAGTTTTATTTAAAGAGAGAAAGTGCACTCTCAGAGAAACAGGAGTGTGGGCTACCTCAGAGGGAGAGCGCACTGAAAGGGTGGGAAAAGTTTAAGGCAAAAAGCTTACCCACTTAGAGAGTGGAGGTGACCTCAGAGAGAGGTGAGCACTGAAAGATTGGGGGTTCCCCCTTTTAAGGATTTTTCAGGAATGTGACAAAGGGCTAGGAGAGTGGATTTGTTAAGTGGTCTCAAGACGTTTATCTTTGATGAGACATCAAGTTTATTATCAGTCCTCCAGGTAATTCTGCAAAATTAGCTTAACACAAGAAATTTACTGCTCTGATTCCCTCCCAGGATAGTAGCTTCCTGGTCTGGGAGCATATCAGTTAAGACTGCCTGCCCTGGCCTCCAAAGTGGGCTGAGTTATGTCTGTGTGCTAAAGAGTATGTTAAGAATCTTACTTCTTAACCTCTTGGGTTTTAAAATGCAATTTTAGCTTTAAGATGGAATCTTCCTGTCTTTTTTATGCAGTTGATAGCTGGGCCTTTTCGCAGGCTAGAGTAAATCTTACAATGGCATGATCTAATGATCTAACTGACACAATGAAGACATGGGCTGGGCTCAGACATTTTTCTTTATCTGTGGAATATTCAAATATTCCAGGCCAAATTGCTCTTGGCCTTTTGAGCTTTAACTGATTAACTCATTAACTCTGAGTGTTTTTTGGGTTTCTAGTTTTAACTGGCTAACTCTTTGAGTCCCTTGTAGTGGGCTTTACTGACCTTAATTCTCTCTCTACTCTGCTTATATCTATTTTCCTGCCTAACACTTTCACTTTTGACAGGGCTAAAGACCCCACCAGGTTCTTTTCCTTTAAGTTCCTAGAGGCATTTCAGCTTGTCCATCTCTGACAACATGCAAACAGCATGATAGGTTGTGGGTAAAATTGTAATATTTCCAGAATATCTCACCTGGCTTTAGTGCATCTGCATCCTCAGGGGTAGAGAGAAGTATGGCTTTAGTGAATTTGCATATCAATAGATGTTCCTCAGGGGTGGACAGAAGTTCATCTCCATATCAGTGGGTAATTACCTGGGCAATGAAGGGCTTATCTGAACCTGAGAGGTGAGGAGGGGATGCTGGTTTTGCTTCTGCTGGAGCAGGAATGAGAGATGGCCCGGACTGCAGTTTGTAAGCAATGAAAAGATTTTTAAATTTCTCCCTTTGTTCGGTTTTAGAGGTATTGTGCCCCAGGATTTCCTCTCCCGTAGTTACATAGGTCCTCGTGCAAGCTTTATGTTGTCTTCTTAGGTCGTTTCTCTTTTTGGGAGAAGTTGGGCAGGATAGAAAAATCATGGCTGCCACCTTATAACTTACAGTCCTCCTCTCTCTGTATCATTTTCCCAGGAGCGTTCCCAAATTGGCATAGTCCACAAAGGAAGATGTTTCTGAGGCTGGCGGAATTAAGGCATTCCTCTACCCTCTGAGATATCTCAGCAGTCACAGTCCTGAGGCCTGCCCCCGGGGCAGGTCTCTGTGGCCACAGACTTTTTTTGCAGTAGGGAAGCTCCACTCGTAAGACAGGGGAGGAGGGAAACAAAGGGTCTTCCACTCCATGGTTGCAAACTTTTTTTCATTTTAAAGACATTCACCTAGTCTAATGAATTTGTACTCCTCTAGATTATGTAATTTTGACCCAATTTCTCATTAATATTCACCTTATTTTAGTGAAATAAGACAAAGTGAATGAGTGAAATAGGACCCTATCTCCAACTAACTTTCTTACAGGAATATCTAATCACCAAACTCCTGGCATTGACATGGCAATGGAAAAAGCAGCTTGAGAGGATTTCCCCTAATCTTGGGCAGGGAGGTGGGGGGCTGGGGTGGAGTGTGTGTTGCTGTCAGACTGTAGTGGACCTGGTACCATTCAGGGAGGAGAGATGTGGGATAAAGGGTGTGGGTAAACTGGGGTTCCTAGGGCCAGGATGCTCACTGAACTTGAATGTAACTGGCCTGTTGCTATGCTACCAGTTCCACACCTTTAGGCAATAAGACATTATTGTGTTAATGTAAGGCTGAGCACTGGGTGGCAGGGCTGGAAGGCTGTAGGAGAGTGGAGCGGAGGCTGGAGTGGTGGCAGCACCGAGGGACTGACCTGCCACCTCAAAATAAAGTTGGGTATAACCTTTTCACCCCAAGAACCCTTTGCTGTAAATTTCTTTGGTCACAGTGAATCTATAACGAACTTGCCTGGAGCTGAAACTCATTTGCAAGACAAAGGGCTTTTGGTGAGTTCAAGACCCATTTTTGTCTTTGGCTGTGAATGAACTCAAGGCCACTAGGACATAAGCAGGATGAACTCTGATTCTCGGAATCAGGCCAAGGACAAAGACATAAAAAACTACTCAGGGCTGCTCAGGCCTTTGGAGAGGCATGTATGAATGTGACCTTCAAAAGTGAAGCTGAGACAGGGACCGTGGGTATAGTCAGAGCAGTGAGACAGGGACCATGGGTGTAGTCAGAGTAGGGTGAGGGCCTCTGGAAAAAGCAAGGCAGGATATTTGCAGCCAGAGCAATGTAACTACATGCAAGGAAACCCCCTACCAAAACTCTGTGTTAAACATTCAGCTCTAGAGTCAGTGAGATTCTTCAGTGAGATCAGTTAATATACCCCAGATAAAGAAGAGTAGCACATGTTTATATTATGCTAATCATTTTATAATCATGTGTAAGGCTGACTTTAACATGCTACAAGGCCCAGGCCTATGTGCTGTCTTTCCTCCTTCAGACCTGATGAAGTGATTTTGCAAACTGGGCAAACTAATTTAGCATGCAGGCCCAGCCATAAACAACACAGTAAAAGGCAAGAAGGATTCCACCCTAAAGGTAAGAATGCATTTTAATACCCAAGAAGTAAAGACATTAGAAATTTTAACTTACTCTTTAGCAAACAATACCTCAGCCCACCTTGGGGGCTGGGCAGGCGGCCTTGTTTCATATGCCCCCAGACCAAGATGCTGGTATCTCAGGGAGAAATCATCAGAGCAGGAAGTTGCTTGTGTTAATTCTAAATATTCTGGGACCACTTAATAAGTCCACACCTCTAAGCTTTTTTTCATGTTCTCAAAAATCCTCAACTGCCTATAAACCCCCTAGACAACACACCACTATGGACTCTCTTGTCCCCTCCTGGCATGAGCCAGGAGCTCTGTCCTTTCACTTTATCTCCAAATAAAAGACTGTACCTTGCTCTCCTACCTTGAGTGAGTGTTTGTGGAACTCATTCTTCGGCTTCGTGAACAAGAACCTGGCATCAGTAGGGTGAGGGCCTCCAGAAAAAGCAAGGCAGGATATTTACAGTCAAAGCAATGTAACAATGTAAGGTCCCTATCAAAACTCTGTGTTCAGCATTATGCAAAGTCAAGGTCACACTAATTCTTCTGGGTAAAGATACCAAACTAGGAATACAGACATCTTTAGTGAGATCAGTTAAAGGTCAAAAGGCCAGAAGCAACTTGGCTTGGAATGTTTGAGTGTTCTGCAAGGGGATCTCTGCATAACCCGTGACTTCACTGTAAACAGCCCTAGCAAACAGACAAAAACCCAGCCCACCTTGAGGGCAGGGAAGGTGGTACAAATCCACACTCTAAGCCCTCAGTTCCCCAAAATCTTCAACTGCCTATTAATCCCCTAGACAATGCACAACCCTGGGCTTTCTTGTCCTCTTGTGGCGTGAGCCAGGAGCTCTGTCCTCTCACTGTATCTCTCAATAAAAGCCCCTGCCCTGGCTCTCCTACCTTGGGTGTTTGCTGAGTTCATTCTTCAACTCCGCAAACAAGAACCCTGGCATCAGAGCTATGACAAGATTAGAAATTGTTTTTGAGCCAGACTATGTCTACATGTGGGTAAATATTTCCTGAATATCTCCCCTGGCTTTATTGTTTCTGCATATCAATAGGTGTTCCTCAGGGGTGGATAGCAGTTCATCTCCATATCAATGCGTACCTGGGCAACTGAGGGCTTATCTGAACCTGAGAGGTTAGGAGGAGGGCTTGCTTGCTTCTGCCGGAGCAGGGAAGAGATGCCCCAGACCGCAGTTTGTAAGCAATAAACAGGTTTTAAACTATATTTCTCCCTTTCACTGATTTCGGTTTGTTTTAAAAGTATTTTGTCCCAGGATTTCCTCTTCCCTGGAGTTACGCTACATCTAGATTTATCTTTGTCTTTCTTTTCATTCTCATTATTTCATTAAGCTAGTGATTCATTCATATCTGAGAGTTTTCTATAGCCAGGCACTATTTTAAATCTTGAGATTATAGTGAGCAAAACAGGGAAGTTTCCTGCCCTGATGGAACTTACATTTTAGTTGAGAGATACAGATAATATATGAGTAAACAATTAGATAATCAAGATAATTTCAGATAGTGCTAAGTGCCCCAAAAAACTAGAAAGAAAAAACTTAAAAAAGAAGGTGAGACAGAGAGTGACAAGGGTGAGGGCAGAGGTCTGCTTTAGGTGGATTGACAGGAAGGGTACTCTTGAGCAGAGACCTTATTTACCTTAAATGACCAGAAGATCTTAAGAAAGTGTTCTAAGAAGAGAAACAGCAAGTACAAAACTCCTGAAGTAGAAACAAGGTTGAACATGGCACACGAGGCAGAGAAAGCCAAGAGATAAAGTCATACAGAAGGCAGGGCTTAGATCACATGGAACTTTAATTTAGAGGTAGAGACTTTGGACTTTATTCTAAGGATATTTTAGAAGCCATTAGATAATATTAAGCAGGGGAATGAAAAGACTTATTTTAATTTTAGAAGCCCACCCTGGCTGCTAGTTAAACTATATAGATTGGCAAGAGTGGAAGCAGCAAGGCCAATTAGAAGGCTATTTTAACAGTCCAGGTGAGAAATGACACCTACTATGACAAGGTAGTAAATAACAGTGGAGATAGAGGTGAACAGATTCAGGATCTATTTTGGAAGTAGAAACAACAGAATTTGCTGGTAGGCTGAATGTTGGCTGGAAGGAAATGAAAGGAATCCAATAAGGGATGCTAGTTCCATTTATGAGATGGGAAGACTGGGGAAGGAAGAGGTTTTTTTTTGGAAGTAAATCGAGATCTGTTTTGTCCATGCTTTGTTTGAAATGCTTGTGAAACATCCAGATGGAAGTGGCAAAAAAATAGTTCCAAAAATTAGAATAGAGCGCAAATTTCACATTCTTTTTGAACTTTCAGCCTGTTTGTAGAGTCCTAGGAAAGTCCATGAATGGGCCTGAAAGGGAGTTCCCCCTTTTCTCTGGACTAGCAGTGGCCCCCCACAAGGGTCCAGATCACCATCATCTAAAGGGCTTCAGTATGCCAATGAGTAGCAGTAAGTTTCATTTCACATAGAAATACTTTGAGTTGAGGTCAAGAAGTTGTAAATTGATGTCATTAGCTGACATTTCAATTTTCCAAGTTCCCTCTCTAATTTTGAATGATCTTCCCTGGACACTTGCCTTGATTTCTGGTCTCTGCTTCCCCTCGCCTTTTTCATCACTCCCTGCCTTGGCTTCTCTAACCAGGCTTTACTCTGTGGACTGTTTAAAGTAAAAAGCTTTAATCCACCCTTTGCTGCTTTGGGGATGCAGGGAGAGGTCTCTAGCAGAGTTCAGGGAACAGCTCACACCTTCCCTTCTGAAAAGCTGAAGAAAAAGAGTAAGAAAGACAGGCAGTCAGATTGGTTGGAATGACTCAGGTCTGGTAGCCTGGTGTGCTGGGGTAATACCGAATAAGAATCAAGAGCTGTCCCCACCGAAGTCTACCAGGAGAGCAGCAGAGACTATTTTTCCCTGTGGGCTGCACCTCCAGAGAGGGAAAAGGCGACAGAGATGAGCCCAGCACCCTCAGTTCCTCCACCCAAATCTACCTTACATCATCAGGTGAAATGGCTAAGGCTCTTTGAGAGGCCAGGAAACTCCTCCTCATGGGAACCTAGAGTGAAGAAAGGGCATTCTCCTTTAACAGATCGTGCAAATGTTCATCATTAATTGGCTGGTTTCATGTTTGGATTTTCAGTAAGTAGGGCCTAGGGAGGCACAATAGTTACACCCGAACTGTTCAAGACGCCTCCTGGTTACTTACACTATCACAGAAGAATGTATAAACTACAGTAGCACGAAGCAAGGAGTGAAGAATTCTGTGAGAGGAGGTGTTGGGGGAAGACTTCTGAGAGGTCAGGACTGAACATATTTTGGAAGTATGAGTAGAAGTTAACAGTGACAGAACAAAGGAAGTTAGTTACAGACAGTAAGAACAGCGGAGACGAAAGCTTTACTAACCCATTATATAATGTGGTATGTTCAGTGAACTCAAAGTAGGTTTGTTCACTTTACCACAGAACCTTTTGGTGGATTCATTTCTTGTTCCAGTATTTTAGTGATACCCTTCCTTAGCAGGCACATTAGCATGTAAACTTATCATAACCAAAAAGCTCAACTTTTAAATTTAAGACGTAAAATATTCTGAAGCCCAACCAACCATTCTATCCTGTTTTCTACTCTGGTTCACCCCATCCCCATCCTTCAAAAATCCTAACACTCAATTTAAAAATCCAAACATTTTCAGAGGCCAGGCTAAGCCTGGTACGGCACAAAACATCCAAAACGGAAAGGCGTGCAGGACAAGGGCAGTGTTCGATGTTTTTGGTCTGCGGATGATTACAGACAAACAATATCCAGAACAAGTCTTGAAAATTTTCGACCGTTATTTCTTAAGTCCTGTTTGAGAGTTTGTTTTAAATAATCGTGTCCTGCCCTTCTAAGAACACTGTCCTGAGTAGACCGCCGCGTCGGAGGCGGCACCTAGAATCCGTAAGGAGTGTGGAACCTGGCTAGGTGTGGCGTTCCCCGCAAGTGCCACGTAGCCAGAGTGCTGGAACTAATGTGACACACAGGGAAGGCTAAGAAGGGCGAGAGGCCGGCCTGCCTCTTAGGGCGGGAGGGAGCAGAAGTCGAGAGCCGAGCAGCTGTGGGACCGCGGGAACAGAGGGGCAGAGGGCCGCAGGTGGGGCGCGAGAAGGATGCTCGGAGCGAAACGTCACCCGGCGCCCGGTACCTCCCGGGAGCGCCGGATCCAATGGCAGGAGGGCGCGAGCCGCACCTCAACCTGCCCGGGGACGTCACGACGCCTCGGCGGACGCCGGGCCAATGGGAGGCCGTCGCAGACAGGGGCGGGGCCCGGCGAAACCGGGCTGGGCCGCGCTGAGACAGTTGGCGGAGCTGTGTGGCCCCCGCGGGAGACACGGAGGACGGAGCGGGCGGCCGCGGACGCCGGCCTGCCCCGAGCCTGGCGCCCGCCCGTGCCACCTCCCGCATGGTGCAGATTCCTCGCTAGGCGGCGGAGGCGGCGGTGGCAAGAGGGACGTACCGCGGGGTCTGCTCGGGGTCGAGGCTTCCCGTCGCCCGCACTTCCTCCTGCGGCGCGGGTGCGCGGCCGCCTCGGCGGGAGGGATGGCGGCGGCGGCCCGGGGCAGCGGCCGCGCATCTGCGTCCCGGCTGCTGCTGCTCCTGCTGGTTCCGCTATTGTGGGCCCCGGCTGGCGTCCGGGCAGTCCCCGACGAGGACCTTAGCCACCGGAACAGGGAGCCGCCGGCCCCTGCCCAGCAGCTGCAGCCGCAGCCCGCGGCAGGGCAGGGCCCCGAGCCGGCCCGGGCCGAGGTGAGCAGGACGGGCCGGGCGGGCGCAGCTGTGGGAGCTGCGGGGCCGGCTGCGCCGGGTACCAGGCTCGTGGTCGCTGGAGCGCCGCCCTTGGCTCGGGGCTGCGGGCGGGGGAGGGGAGCCTGGCCGGGAGCGCCTCTTCCCGGGTGAGGCCCGGCCTCGCCCGGCTCTTCGGGGACTGCGGGGGAGGGAGCGCAGCCGCCAGCCCACCGGAACCCTCCAGAGCGGGCGTGCCGGGACGCTGCCAGGGATGGGCGTCCGGTGGAGCAGATCTGTCCTGGGAGCTGGAAATACTCCTCCCGAGTAGGAAGTTTTTAACAGAGGGCAGCTGGGAGGCTTTTCGCGTTCTGAGGATAACAGGCCATTGTGGTGTTAAAAACTGTCCCGGACTGCTTACCCAAATTGTTTTGTTCGACTTGTGGTTTTTGCCAAACATACATGGATCATGAAACGTGACTCTTACTTTTTAAAAACGTCTGAAACGTGCCCTGGTTTGCAGAGAGCAGCTCTTAGGAACGCACAGGAATGATCAGTCTTTGGCACTACAGAGTGCTGCGGCGCTGTGGGATGACAAAACCAAATTTATGAGTGTACTAGACCCTGTTCCTTTGCCTTCACTAAATAAATATAAATGAACGTCTTCGTTTATGTTCACAGGATCACTTAGTCACTTGCATTCAAAATCTCGGCAGCGTTTTAAAATTTATTCCCTCTTCCAGCCCTGGGCCTTCTGCTCATATACATTTTGGACGCCTGGGTTTAGGCTCTCCAGAGCCTCTTCTACCTCTTCTAGGAGGGGACGGTTTGCTGCCCAACCGACGCCCCACCCCCACCCCAACTGTCCCCCAGGCGACATTCCTGCGGTCACCTAACCAATCTTCCTAAACTGAATTCTGTTTTACTTCTCAGAAATATTAAGTGGGTTGCCCTTGCATACTGATTTCAGTCCATCCTCTTCTTCAGGCGGAACCTCCCACTCAACCACCAGGCTTTTTGGCCGCTCCCTTGCCCGCAGGCTGTGCGCCTTTACGTGCACCGGAGACGTGCCACGTGCTCCGTCGCTAGTCTCCCACAAAAGGCTTCCCTGAGAAACCGGGCTTCACCTTTACCACTTTTCAAGAACCTCCAGATACCACCTCTTTTCTGTGAAGACTTCCCTAAAATGTCCTGGTTAAAAATGATTTCTCTCTCGTGCTGGTAACTACTGGGCCCACCTGACAGACCTCCTGGCCATCTCCACTTCTGAAATTGAACTGAAATGCTGATTCATCTTTTAGCCTTCTGTCATTTAACTCATTTTCAGAGTTTTTTTTTCAAACAGTAACTGCTTTGGTTTAAGTAACTGAGAGATTTTGAATGTAATTTTCCAGTCCTTTCATCAAAGTTTTAGTCATATAGTGATTTTTGAGATATAAATGGTGGTCGGTATGGCTATTAATAATACCCTTTTAGACCGGTTGGAAAAATCTAGCCATGTAAAATAAAGGCAACAGTGTCCAGCGGCCATAATTAAATGGTCTTCAGGATTCTTGTCTTTACAACAGGATATGGAGAGAAGGAGCAAGCACAATATAACATCGTTTTTGTCTTTAGTATTTTGATAAATTCTTGTTGGTGCTTTTTAGATGGGAATTTATTCTAATTTCTTGTGTATTGTAGAATCTCATTGTCTTGTTTTAATTCTGGTTTTGATGTAACGTTCTGATACGGCTCAAGTTTTTTTCGCCCCCTGTTACAGTGTGTTGGAAGAGATTTGTCTTTCACATGTTTTCTAAACTGTGAAATACAAGTTATCATTTGCTTTTTTTGTCTACTTGGTGGGGGTAAGATATGGTCAGAGTTCAATTTAATAGCCATATCAGCCAGGATTCATCATTGCTGAAAACCCAAAACTTATGACTGTTTTGCTTTTGCAACTACGTGCAGTGGATCTTTTTAAAGGGTAGGATATTTAAACTTACTCTCCATGCCGTTGTGTGAAAGTGGACTTCTGAAAATGAAGGGGGGAAAATCTCTCCTTCATTGGTAGGCATTCGACACTTGAGTAAGATGTATTATAAAAATGTAATTAAAGGGTGCTCTGAAGCCAGATAAATGAACTTGGAACAGAACTTTCTACATTGGGTGTTTTTTCCCTCTATAATCAGGCAGAAGGGTGGGGGAGTTCAGTCTGAACTTACAGTTAAATTAAACCACAATTTACAAACCCACGGAAAAAAAGCACTGTTGATCGCTTGGATCCTTTCATTTATGCCGTTTATGTTTCTATCTGTTTTACTCAGTTTTTTTCTTATACCTCCCGTGGGCCGAGCATGAAATACAAGAAGCATTAAATCCCATTAGTTGGGGAGATCAGATAGATTTAATAAAGGTAATTTATAATTTGCTGCTTACTCTAGAAGTGTAAACTTCTCTAGTTGCATAGCACACTGTTAAAGGCACAAAAACCTATTGCCAAGAAAGTACAAATTCTTGTTACTGTATTTCTGCTTCACTGTTTCTTGGTATTTATTTTATTATTATGTTTTAACTGTAAGAAAGTCTTCACACAGTATTTTAAGCTTTTTTCCTTTTTCATCAAGTTGAAGTTCTCCATCCAGTCCAGCCTTCCCAATTCTATAGCTAAGATTGAGGCTGTCAGGTGTGAGGACTCCTGTCTTACTCAGAATTGCTGTCTCAGAATGAAATGATCATTATGTTATGGAATTTATCTGGGAGTATGCTGCCATCAAAGCAATTCATTAAAAAAAAAAACAGTGAAACTAAATACATTTAACACGTCAAGTGTCAAAACTTATAAATACTAAGCTTTCATAAAAATAAAGTCACACATTTGTTAAAATAAAAATGTATTGTTATATATTATTCTAATATGAATTAATGAGTAATGGTAATAAAGAGTAAGATGTTATTTAAGAAAAACAAACTAAACCATCCATAAAGATATGCTAGTGAAAATTTATAGTAAAATGTTATCTTTTATTATAATGCAGTCTTTTAAAACCAGGTTTATCCATGGTGTCATTGTTCAAGTTGCATGTGTTTTTGTGCACATTTTCCAACTTCTGAAAAAGGTTCTTCTGATTTCATACAATCAAATAAAATGTTTAAGTTCTAAACAGTTCTAAGCCACTTCTAAGCATTTTCCATTGACTCCTGTATCTTCAAGTAGTCTCATCTCTTGTGTGATAACTTGTTGGGTGAGTTTGTGTTTTTTTGCAAGGGTATCTGTCTTTCCCTTGGTAGCAGGCTGTAGATTTTGTTTTGAAGACAGTATCTTTATCTGCTGTAGTTGCATCATATGTAGGTGTAGATTCCGAAGCAGGTGTCCCTATCAGTTTCAGTCCAGTCACATATGTGTTCATTTGACCTCGAACTAGAATAGGAATTATTTTGTCATTGTTAATTGCCATTTTCTTCCTTCTCTTGAAGATCATGGAAGCATGAAAGAATATTTTCTAAATGAGGGTACCTTTTTTCATAGTTTTTCAATTTGGAACTAATTTTATGTTTAAAGAAAGAAGAGTTTTATTCAAGTTGATGCTGTAAGTCGTTGACCCTGTTCTCAAGATGTAAATAATTTGGGTCTCAGGACCAAATTAAAATACTAAAATAGTTGTCTTTGTCCCAAAGGAAACACTGGTATTTCATGACTCACAGTGGTATGACACTGTAACCATAGCGGAACACCAGAACTGGAGTTACAGTCACTGTGTCCGACCTTTCTGAACACATCTTAATTGGTTCTTTGCCTGTGCTTTTTGCCTTCCTGTGTTGGACAGATGTCTCTGTGCCCGTTCATCTCTGACCTCAGTACTTTCCTTTCTCAATATATTCTCTCCCTTTCACTGGTTCCTTCTCATCGGCTTACACCTGCCCATAGGTTTCATCTATTTGGGAAAGAAAAAGAAAAGGCCATTAATTTAACTGTACTGAACTGCATTCGTTTCTATTCTTTAGTTTTATAAACCAGATTTCCAACTAGGGAATTAGCGGCTTTCTCACGTGGTTTTAATTTTCCATTATCTGGCTTCTGACCTTGTCTTTTTATTGAAATTCCTTTTTTTGAAGGATACCTAAACTTACCTAATTCCTAAACTCACGGGTCTTTTTTAGTTCTCATTTGACACAGTTAACTAACTTTCCATTTTAAGAGTTCTGCCCCGTCTTGGCTGTATGAACTTGGGAAAATAATTTAACCCTACTGGTCCTCAGTTTTCTCCTCTTGTTTTGAGATAACAGCTCTTAAGGTTTTGAGTATCAAAACAGTGTATATGCAAATACTTGGCATCTAGTTAGCTCACTAAATGGTGATTGCCTCTAGCTTAACCATCTGTGATGCTCTCCTGCCTGGCTCTATAAATATCTAAGACAATTTTGTTCCGTGACAACCCTACCCTTCCCTAAATACATACATTCTCTACAACTCATTTTTTTCAATTTAGTTTCTGAATTTTCCCTTGGAAATCTCATCTACCAGCAACCATATACATACCTTGCATGCTGGCCTTACACTCAGGTGTTTTATTTCTGATGACCTCTTGGAAACTTTGACTTGAAGTGCTTTTTTATCACTTGAAATTGAACGTGTGAAACCAAACCATTTTCCTTTGTCTTCCTCACATACCTTGTAGGAATATCAGTGTTTCTACCAGTCAGTCAGGCAGAAAACCCTACCGTCATCTTGGATTCTACCCCCTTTCTAACGTTCTGTTGATTTTTCCTTCACTAATTTGTCTTGTGCAATTGACCTGATTAATTGGTCCAGTGGCTGACATTCTACTTTCTGCTCTAACCTATATTAGTCATAGTGCCTTAATCATGTTTGTGCCTTCTACTTGAAAACTCTTAAGGCGTTGCTTCTGAGGTGATCCATAAACATACAGGATTTTCAGTCTGGACCTAATTCAGTTTTCACATCTTAACACAACTGTTCATCTGATATGTTTATTCCCCTTTCTCAGAACATGCCTGTATTCTTTCAAACTGTCAGTCCAGGGAATGATGTAAATGCATGTATCCCCAAGCATTTTAATTTAGCTACTCCTTGAGTGAATAGTACTAAACCCACTAAGAATCCAAGGAGCCTTTTGAAGAGAACCTCAGAGCTGGCTTCTCCTGTTAGTTAAAGATTGCCCTGCAGGTGTTAACTTGTCCATTCTTCTGGGTAGTGAATGAGTAAGTGCAAATCACGCACTTTCTTCTGATTGGAACTGCCTTCTGATTAGACCTGCCTGAAGCCAGTTACAGCCTAAAAGTAATTAGACTTCCATAGATGGATTAAGAGATGGGGGTCAAGAGGTTTTTGGAGTGATGCCCAACAGGTGTCTGTAAACATGTGCATGGTAAAAAACCCAAGAGGTACAGAAGAGTGTAGAGTGAAAAGTGTTATCTCCTCCTCTTGTATTCTAGTTCAGGGTTTAGCAAACTATTCTAGTTCTGCACTTTACCACTGTCTGCCTTTTTTTTTTAATTGTATTGAAACAGAGCTGCAGCTGTTGATTTAAGTGTTATCTATAGCTGTTCTCAAGCTACAGCATCAGCGTTGGATAATTATCACAGAGACTTTATGACCAACAAGGTTAAATATTTGTTTTTTTAAGAAAAAGTTTGCCAACCTGTTTTATTCATCCTGGTTCCTTCCTGGGAACATCCATTATTACTGTTTGCTGAGATTTGGCTGTTAACAAATGTGTTTAGACTTTATATCCCTATCTACCTCCCCTCCCCTTTGCATACATACAATGACTATATACATACTTTTGTTCAACTTAAAATACCTTAGCAATTTTTTATTATTTTATATAAAACTTGTCTTTAGCCCCATAATATTCCATCACATGGACCTACCATTGATTTAACCAGTGACATTTATTTTGTCCGTTTTTATTATTACAGATGATAACATTACATTTACACATGTTTCTAATACAAAAGAGCTGAACTCCCTGAGTGTTTCTATCTTAAACTTTGTTTCAATCGGGTACCTGCCATGACTCATCGCCCACAGTATACATCCAGTTTTGCTTGAAGAGAGAGGGTCACTAGGACTGGAGTGGGGGGATAGGCCTCGCTTCAGAGGTTCTGTGTAAGTTGGGTCTTGAGGAATCTAGGTGAGTAGGGGAAAATGAAAAGGAGGTAGGAAGGGAAGTAGGAGTGTATGATTGAAGGCTTGTGGTTACCAACAGCTCGACATGCTCTTGTGCTCCACCATCCAGTACTCCAGCCATGAGCCATGTGATGGTTCTTAAGCACTTGAAATGTGGTTAGTCCAGTGGAGATGTGCATCAAATATGTGCGGTGAGCAGATACACACTGGAGTTTGAAGACTTAGTATAAAAAAAAAGGGAAAGTTAACATAGCTCATTAAAATATTCCTAGAGTAGTATTTTGGATATATTGGGTTAAATAAAGTATTACTAAAAATTATTTTATCTGTTCTTTTTTAAATGTGGCTACCAGAAAAATTTGACTTAGGTTACGTGGTTTACATTATTTTCTGTTGGGCGGTGCTGCTCTTATCTTTCAGTGTGGCATATAAGGCTCATTTTGGGAACTGGTACATGATGAGAGATGTTGGACAGTCATCATAATTAAGTATTTGGATTTTATGTTCTAGGCACAAGAAGGCCATTACAGTTTCTTAAACAGAGAAGTAACGTGATGAAATTAGTTTCCGGAAGATTAAAATGGTTATGTTGTGTTGTGCTGCAGTAACTGAGTGCTCACTGTGTGTGGGGCATCATCCTGAGAGGCTTTTGGGAGTACTGACCCACTGAACCCTCAGACGGACCTGCCAGGCGCAGGGTACCTCACCTTACAGCTGAGGCTTGAGTCACAGGGAGGGAAACTTAACTGGCCCAAGGTCATACAGTAACTGTTAAAGCCTTGGCTGCGAACCCCGCCAGTCCAGATACCAGAGCCCCACGTTAAAACGCTAAGTCACTCTGAAGGTAAGTTAGAAAATGGAGACATCCTTGCAGGTAGTAAGCATTTAGGCATTTGATGGACAACGAATGATTGGTAACTGATCATTTTCTAACCCTAGTTATTACGGACATTTTAAGTTCTGGAAATCTTCTATCTTTATAATACCCTCATATCTTTGTTTTAAACTCTTACCACCGTGGTTTGTGGTTTAACACTGTGATTTTGGCTATCCAGGACCAGCTCAGTATTTAACAAAAGCTCTAAGTTGATTTTAAGAAAATGTAGGTTTCTGTTTTGTTGTACTCATAAGGCAGATTTTATCCTCTTCATTACACAGAGGAACCAGAGAGGCTAAGTGATGTGGCTAAGGTTTATGGCTGGGAATTATAAAATCACAAGAATATGTAGTTTTGATTTCTACTGTGTTTGTTTTTATAAAATAAACATTTTCTGTTTGAGCTTGGAGCTAATTGATCATAAATGGTGTGTATTTATTCCTAACAATTTTCTTGGATTTCATTTCCTAAATATTTTACAGTGAAGTTTCTTCATACAAAAGATATTTCTGAGGAAAATGGTTGCATCAGTGAGAGCCAAGTTGAATGCTTATATATATATTTTATTTATTAAGGTATTATTGATATACACTCTTAAGAAGGTTTCACATGAAAAAACAATGTGGTCACTACATTTACCCATATTATCAAGTTCTCACTCATACCCCAATGCAGTCACTGTCCTTCAGTGTAGTAAGATGCCACAGATTCACTATTTGCCTTCTCTGTGCTACACTGTTTTCCCAGTGATCCCCCACACCATGTGTACTAAACATAATACCCCTCAATCCCCTTCTCCCACCCTCCCACTCACCTTCCCACACCACTTCCCTTTGGTAACCACTAGTTCCTTCTTGGAGTCTCTGAGTCTGCTGCTATTTTGTTACTTCAGTTTTGCTTCGTTGTTATACTCCACAAATGAGGGAAATCATTTGGCACTTGTCTTTCTCCGCCTGGCTTATTTCACTGAACTGTCCTCTAGCTCCATCCATGTTGTTGCAAATGGTAGGATTTGTTTCTTTCTTATGGCTGAATAGTATTCCATAGTGTATATGTACCACATCTTCTTTATCCATTCATCTACTGATGGACACTTAGGTTGCTTCCATATCTTGGCAATTGTAAAAAGTGCTGCAATAAACATAGGGGTGCATATGTCTTTTTGAATCTGAGAAGTTGTATTCTTTGGGTAAATTCCAAGGAGTGGGATTCCCGGGTCAAATGGTATTTGTATTTTTAGTTTTTGAGGAACCTCCATATTGCTTTCCACAATGGTTGAACTAGCTTACATTCCCACCAGCAGTGTAGGAGGGTTCCCCTTTCTCCGCATCCTCGCCAGCTGTTCTTAGTCTTTTGGATGCTGGCCATCCTTACTGGTGTGAGGTGATACCTCATTGTGGTTTTAATTTGCATTTCCCTGATGATTAGTGATGTGGAGCATCTTTTCATGTGTCTGTTGGCCATCTGAATTTTTTCTCTGGAGAACTGTCTCTTCATATCCTCTGCCCATTTTTTAATCGGGTTTTTTGCTTTCTGGGTGTAGAGGCATGTAAGTTCTTTATATATATTGGATGTTAACCTCTTGTTGGGTATGTCATTTACAAATATATTCTCCCATACTGTAGGATGCCTTATTGTTCTGTTGATGGTGTCCTTTGCTGTACAGAACTTTTTAGTTTGTTGTAGTCCCATGAGTTCATTATTGCTTCTGTTTCCCTTGCTTGAGGAGAGGCATTCAGGAAGAAGTTGCTCATGCTTACATTCAGGAGATTTTTGCCTATGCTGTCTTCTAAGAGTTTTATGGTTTCATGACTTACATTCAGGTCCTTGATCCATTTTGAGTTTACTTTTGTGTATGGGGTTAAACAATAATCCAGTTTCATTCTCTTGCATGTAGCTGTCCAGTTTTGCCAACACCAGCTGTTGAAGAGGCTGTCATTTCCCCATTGTATGTCCATGGCTCTTTTATCATATATTAATTGACCATATATGGTTGGGTTTTTATCAGGACTCTCTATAGTCTGTTCCATTGGTCTGTGGGTCTGTTCTTGTACTAGTACCAAATTGTCTCGAGTACTGTGGCTTTGTAGTAGAGCTTGAAGTTGGGAAGCATAATCCCCCCAGCTTTATTCTTCCTTCTCAGGATTGCTTTGGCTATTCGGGGACTTTTGTGGTTCCATATGAATATTAGAACGATTTTCTCGAGTTCGTTAAAGAATGAATGCTGTTGGTATTTTGATAGGAATTGCATTGAATCTGTAGATAGCTTTAGGCAGAATGGCCATTTTGATAATATTAATTCTTCCTATCCATGAGCACGGGATGTGTTTCCATTTATAGTATCTTCTTTAATTTCTATCATGAGTGTCTTGTACTTTTCAGAGTATAGGTCTTTCACTTCCTTGGTTAGGTTTATTCCTAGGTATTTTATTCTTTTTGATGCAACTGTGAATGGAATTGTTTTCCTAATTTCTCTCTCTGCTAGTTCATTGTTAGTGTATAGGAATGCCACAGATTTCTGCATATTAATTTTGTATCCTGCAACTTTACTGAATTCAGATATTAGGTCTAGTAGTTTTGGAGTGGATTCTTTAGGGTTTTTTGTGTACAATATCATGTCATCTGCAAACAGGGAGAGTTTGAGTTCTTCCTTGCAAATCTGGATGCCTTTTATTTCTTTGTGTTGTCTGACTGCCGTGGCTAGGACCTCCAGTACTGTGTTGAATAGAAGTGGGAAGAGTGGCATCCTTGTCTTGTTCCCAATCTTAAAGTAAAAGCTTTCAGCTTCTCGCTGTTAAGTATAATGTTGACTGTGGGTTTGTCATATATGGCCTTTATTATGTTGAGGTACTTGCCCTCTATACCCATTTTGTTGAGAGTTTTTATCATGAATGGATGTTGAATTTTGTCAAATGCTTTTCAGCATCTATGGAGATGATCATGTGGTTTTTGTTCTTCTTTTTGTTGATGTGGTGGATGATGTTGATGGATTTTCGAACGTTGTACCATCCTTGCATCCCTGGGATAAATCCTGCTTGATCATGATGGATGATCTTTTTGCTGTGTTTTTGAATTCGGTTTGCTAATATTTTGTTAAGTATTTTTGCATCTGTGTTCATTGGCAATATTGGTCTGTGATTTTCTTTTTTTGTGGTGTCTTTGCCTGGTTTTGGTATTAGAGTGATGCTGGCCTCATAGAAGGAATGCTTATATTTTTTTATGATGCTTAATGTGCCTAGGGTATTGGAAGAGAAAGGAAACTCATGTTTAAAGGCACTTCAACATAGGTGGATCTAAAGCGGTAATGGAGAGAAAGCTAGAATCCTTTAAAATGGTGTTTGCTCAATCAAGATCTGGGTTATAAGGAATAGGACTAATGTCAGATATTTTCTGAAATGTTAAATTTCCTCAATTTTTAGCTGAGAGGTCTGGGCTATGTAATGCTCAACCTTTTCTGATTTTTACTGTGGAATTTGGGAGTCAGTTTTCTGTCACTGCCTGTGGGTATCTTCTAGAATGGATAAAGACTCACCAATTTTCTCAGTATTGGAGTTGAGGCACCCAGTCCTTCCTGTCCCTTATGTGATTGCTACAGAGCCTGAGTTGGCAAACTTTTTGTAATGGACCAAATAATAAATATTTTGGGTTTTGCAGACTACTTAAGGTCTCTGTTGCATAATTTTCCTTCCTTCTTCCCCCTTTCTTTTTGTGTTTTTGCAACCCCATGAAAATGTAATGACATTCTTAGCTGGCACAGGCTGGACTTGGCCTCACGGTGGCTTGCGTGCTAGTCCCTGGTTTTAGTGTCTCTTTGTCTGAGGTGATCTTCAGAGGGCCGTGCTTTCTGAATACGAGGTGCCTCAGAACCAGTACAGAACTTAGGACTAAGGGTTGAGCAGCTCAAAGTGACAGTCCTGTCAAAATGTTTAAAGTGCTTGTTGCCTTTTTGGAGCTTTGTCTCATTT
This sequence comes from Smutsia gigantea, assembly GCA_032199065.1. Taxonomy (NCBI): domain Eukaryota; kingdom Metazoa; phylum Chordata; class Mammalia; order Pholidota; family Manidae; genus Smutsia; species Smutsia gigantea. Next base: position 498,774 of record JAVSCE010022737.1, on the reverse strand, counting down.
TCAACTTAGAAAGACCTTAATCTCAATCAAGACTCTGGTTTAGTCTTTTTTATTAGGCCACATTACATCCTAGGATATATTTTTTTAATTGAAGTATAGTTGATACACAATATTATATTGGTTTTAAGTATACAACATAAAGATTCCACAGTTATCAACATTATTAAATGCTCACCTCAACTAGTGTACTTCCTGTCAACATAGGATGATGTGACAGAACCACTATGTTCTGTATGCTGTAATTTCGTTCCTATGACTAATTTATATTATGATTGAGATTTTGTGCCTCTTTATCCCCATCATCTATTTCACACATCTACCCCAATGCTTCCCTGTGGTAACCACTAGTCACTTCTCAGTGTCTATGAGTCTCTTGCTGTTTGGTTGTTTTAGATTCCACATATAAGTGAAATCATACAGTATTTGCTTGTTTCACTGAGCGTAATACCCTCTAAGTCTGTCCATGTTGTTGCAAATGGCAGCATTTCTTTTTTATGGCTGAATAATATTCCCTTGTGCGTATGGACATCTTCTTTATCCATTCATCTACTGACAAACACTTAGGTTGCTTCCATATCTTTGCTATTGTAAATAGTGCAGGAGTAAACATAAGGATGCATGTATCTTTTTGAATCAGATTTTGTTTTCTTCAGGTAAATTCCTTCCTTGGATATTTTTAGACTTCAGTCTAGGACCATCAGTATATCCAACTGTATACTGAACTTCATCTTAGCTAGAGCCATCTCTTGTTCTAGCTCTGTGGAAAGCTTTCTGGATCCTACTTTGTCGTATAAAGTGTTAATGAAATTTCTCTCAGTTTTCTGTTTGAATGTTTGATCAATATATCTGGGTCTTCCAAGTTACAAATAAATATTTGAGTGAGACAGAGAGCTAAGAACTAAAACTTCAAATCACGAAGTGGTAAATAGCAGACACACACACACAAAAATACTTAGAAAAAAAGGTAACTTTAATGTGTGGATGGATATAGCTGGTTTCTGCTCTCTTTCTAAAAAATTATTTTGTAGAATTGTACTTGAATCTGCTTTGTAGCAACTATCATTCAAACGTTGCTGCCATTATTAATGGCTTTCAAAGTGATTAGACAGAAATAAGTCTAATGACCATGACAGAAGAACAATCTTAATTCACATACAAAATAAAAGAATTTTAAATAATGAAGTTTTTTTTTCTCCAAAAAATAGCTGATATATGTTTTTTTTAATTTCAGAAAGGATTTACACCAGCTGCTCCGGTTCATACCAATAAAGAAGATCCAGCTACCCAGACTAATTTGGGATTTATCCATGCATTTGTCGCTGCCATATCAGTTATCATTGTATCTGAACTGGGGGATAAGACATTTTTTATAGCAGCTATCATGGCGATGCGCTATAACCGTTTGACGGTATTGGCTGGTGCTATGCTTGCCTTGGGCCTAATGACATGCTTATCAGGTGAGTGTGCTTTTTCCTCTTAATAAGTATATTGAATTAAGGAGAAAGTATGGTGTATGGCACTGAGTCAGTAAGTCATTCAACTAGTTAGTTGGATTTGGTTCACAAAGTTCCATAATTTAGCAAACTGAAAATGGTGTTTGCATATAAACTCTTAAAAACCATACTGTACTTTTAAAATTAAATTTTGAGGCATTAACAGCCAAGATAGCATGCTCCTCATTTATTCACTAGTGTTCTATCCTTGCTTGGGCGTGTGTATATCCTTGCTTTTCTTCTTTTCAGTCCAGATAAGCTTATTTATATATGATACCTTAGAAAGTGCACTCAAGCCACCCCAGGGAACTGCATATTTTCCTGTTGAAGGACATTTGGTCGTCAGTAACTGAGGGCTCACTTTCAGTTGATGGTGTTTTATACAGCTGTTTTCCCAGATTACAGTAAAGCAATGACATGTTCTTAGATTTCCAGTTTGTCTATTTGAGTTACTTCCCCATAGTCTTCAATTTTAAAGAATTACACCATGAAAAAGTAAATGTAACACTAAATGATTACACATAGTTTAGTTTCTGATTCAGAAGCCACCTTGAGCCATGTAATCGGGTGGAAAATAGTGAGCTTTCCCTTTAGGATCAGACCTGGGTTGGAGTCTGACTCGGCTGTGCAGTAGCCTAATAAAGTCCCTTCACCTAAAAGGGAGGTAATACCTGGTGGCGATCTGTATTAAAGGAGATATTATAGTTCAGGTGTTCAGTCATTCATGCTTCAGCATGCTGTAGATTTCTCTTGAAACTTAAGTTCTTAAAGTCCTGAACAAGTTTTATTTCTGGCTACTTGGATTCAGGTTCAAGTTTTAGTCTTTTTAAACATAATATAAATTAGTATTTTACTGATAAAAATAACTCAACCACTCTTCACATTTTAGAAATTATTATTATTCCTATTTCACAATGAAAACATAATTTTCTCTTCAAAAGCAAATTTGGATTATAGGAAATAGGAACCGTGGGGAGAAAATGTGAATGGTGAAGTCACTTGTTCGGAATGGGTTTAATATCAGAGATTTTATTTTTGAAACTTCCAGCTTTGAGATAACTAAAAAAGCTGTCCTCTCCCTCTGCCGGGTCCCTCTTCAGAACCAGGCTCCATTCTTGAACTGGGTTCAGTTCCATTCCTGAGCTATGAGTGGATGAGTCTCCTCTGGCCTAGCTCTCAGCCTGCCTCCCTCTAGCTGCTGGCAGTGTCACATCTCCTCACCCGGGCCTATGAAAGAACAGGCTCTATCAGTGGTCTTCACACCTTCTCCTTGTGTCTCTTTAAAATCATTTTGAAAGACTGTGGACCCCCTTTCACACTGAGGACATCTAAACTTTTCATCTTAAGGAGCTGCAGAGATTTAATTTCTGGTATATGATATAAAATAAACTATTATGTATTCTTTTAAAATATACCCAATGGAATCTAAATACCGTTCGCAATTTGATACCTATTGGGATATGGGTATCCGATCCTGTATGATACATACTGGTCATCATTCCTATAAAAAAAACCTGAATAAACTTTTCTTTAACATTTGGAAATTTACATTGTTCTTTTTTCTCTTTTAATTCTTATTTTCCTCATGGAATTTTACCTTAGTGATTATAACTTTCTCCTTAATCTTTTATGAATCACACTGTCATTTATCTGCAGCAAAAATATGCCTATAAATGGAATTTAAAAGATGATGAAAGTCTCCTTAGTTAAGTCTCCAAAAGTTAACATTTTTCAGATTGAGTTATAGTTACTAGTAGTACATAGTTTATCAAAACAAATATATCACAAATTTAAATATTTTTTATAAGTTGAAATGCATCTATTAATGAGGTCATAGAACTATTCTTTTAAAATTAGTTTATGTGTCTGTGGATGAGTATTACTTATTGATAGAATGAAGCACGGTGTAGAATAAACTCGGATTTTTTTTTAAATAGATGCAAGGGTTGAGAAATTTTATTTATATAAATAAGCAGGTAGGAAGGGATTTTGTTATAGCCATGTCACTCCATTCATTAAAGTGAATTTTATGCTAAAAATTATATATTGGTCTGTCGTTAAAAATGATTTTTATACAGCTGACAACTAAATATGGTTTGAAATACTGCTGCTGTTTTGTTGATAGCAGAGTTGGAACCTGTCATGTATATCAAAAACAGTTTTTCTGCAATTTATCAAATGGCTATTCTTAACATGTTAGTTGTACTTAGAAGCACCTTGCTTAACTGGATTATTTAGAAATGATTCATAAAATTAAGAGGTTGTTAATTTCAGTGTACTTTTGCCAATAAATGGTCTCATTTAAAAAATTGTATTGTATTACATATTTTAAATATATTTTTGCCAGAACCTTGGAGCTGCAGATTTAGCTCATTTAGTTTATGGAAAATGTCTGCTGCATTACCTGATTGTTGTGTCGGTTCTACTAAGTCTGTAGTAAATTACTGAACTCAGGATTATTTTCTGTCAGAAAGCATTTGATGTGGTGTTTGAATTTAAATAAACACGATATACATCCCTATTAAAACCATCTACTTTATATTGTAAAATGGATGAGTGGATGGGGGAATGGGGGAGGCATGGGACCCAGCCTGAGTGTGCCATCTGGGTCAAAGAAGACACTACAGACTCGAGAATTTCTTTCTGAGGCTCTGCTGTAACAAGCTTCTGCCCTGGGGAAAATGCGGTTGTTCACACTGGTTGGGGGATGAAAGAGGCTTGACTTAAAACATACCCTGTTTTTAATGCCATGCATGACTTTAAAAAATGTCTAAGACCCAGAAGATTCCAAAGCCCTCTCTGATTTAGGACATCAGTATTTCAGAACCCCTTTTAGAGGTGCCCTAGGATATATATTTTTCTATGCTGTGAGGAAATACGCCATAGGTAGCTAGGCAGAAGGCACCTTTGTAAAGTGGGCAGAGGGCAACTGGGAAGAAGGAATGTGAGAAAGGAAACCTGCATGACCCTTAACCACAGCCTGTGTTCCAACAGGGGAGCTTTAAGAAGGCATGCACACAGGGAATGTGAATGCGGAAGGTACACATGGAAATGGTCTTACATACATTATTCCTCTGTGTCCTCTTGTAAAGTCTTCCTTTACTCTTGGGGCTAGGGGTGGGAGGGGATGTCAGTCCTAGTTTGTAGATCCCTCCCTTGCGTCTCTTTTCCCTTTTATCCTTCAGCAGAGGGCTGAGTGTGAGGCAGGCCGCCCAGGGTCATATTCAGGCTCTGCCCACCTCTTAGCATCTCTGCCATCTGACAACAGGAGTGATAATTGTAGTTACTTCTGCATTTTATTATTACTGCTGCCCCTCTTCCTCACAGCCTTCCTCATGTTTCACTCCTTACCTACTTAGAACCTGATTTTGCTTCTGACATCTTTGTAAAAGCTTCAGTGGTCAGCTTTCCCAATTACAGAGTTCAGTTTTCATTTTAATAAGTTCCTCAGACCACATTCATGGGTATTGCCATTTTATTCTCTTGGCTTCTGTGATACCATGTGCTTCTACTTACATTTGTCTCTGAAAAAAAAATTGTGTACCATAAACACTGATATTCTCACAGTTTTATCTTTGGCCCATTTTTTCCCCCTCGTACTAATGACCTCAAGCTAAGTGTTCTCAGAGTTTGAACACTGCTGAGATGTAGAGAGACGAGTACGTTTGTGGCTCCATTCTGACTTGAAGCAAAGTACTTGCCTTAAAGAGAAATAACCTCTCCTTATTCCCAAAACAAAAGTGCTTGAGTGTCCGAAGATAGGTTTCCAAAGAAAGAACAAATAGAGGGACAGTAACCAGGGGAACAGAAAGATACTGTCGAGTAGTTTTATGCTATGTAGATGTCATGGCAGAAAAGATATATACATATACACATAATTTAATATTATATCTTTATATACGTAGATTGATATATTCTTTATCATCCATATTGTGATTTTGTCAGGCGAGCTAATAATACCTTCTGTAGCAGTTTTCCCCCATCCCATAGAGGATCTAGCCTAGGTCAGGTATTAACATTCAGTTCTCTTTTAGTCTTTTAATCTGAAGTATTTTCACAGCCTTTATGTGTTTGACAAGTTTAATTTATATATATGTGTGTGTGTATACACACACACACACACACACACACACACAGAGGCACATACAGTAAGATGCACGAATCTTAGTGTCCAGCTCCATGAAATTTAACAAGCGTATGACTTACACGATTGTCCTCTTAATGATAGGAAAGAATAGCACTGAATAATTTAGTCTCTTATCAACGTTATTTGAATATATGTATAAGTAATTATTAGTTTTCTTTCATAAGATACACTTATTTTAGTTACAAAGGAACAGATTTGGAATCATGCTCTGTGAGAATCTTGACATGATCCTTTGCTATTAGAAGTTTGTAATTTAAAGACTTGTAATGAGGAAAGATCACTTTCACATGAAAGTGATGTAGCTTCCAGGCTGTAAGATCTCAGGACCTTTAGAGGGCATCCAAGTTAACTTTCTGCCTAAAGTACTGTGCCCTGCATGACATGTGGCATGCCAGGCTCCGGCTGGATGGGCCTGAGAGGAACTACTCCCTAGGGAACATGGACCGTCTTCAGTGGGATCATTCACTTCTTGGTGACTTAGGTTAGGCCGCTGGCTAGGCCTAGGTGTTCAATATTGATGGAGGGGAAGAAGTGGAATTATTTAAGGTTATTACATGTTAGATGAGCTTCTTATGTGAACCATTTTTCCTTTACAACAATGATAAACTGTGATTTCTGAAGTTAACTGTTCCTTTGGTTGGCTGCGATAAATGCCGACTCACCAGATACACTGCTGCATTTCCTTCCAGTTTTGTTTGGCTATGCAACGACGGTCATACCCAGGGTGTATACGTACTATGTTTCAACTGCATTATTTGCCATTTTTGGCATTAGAATGCTTCGGGAAGGCTTAAAGATGAGTCCCGATGAAGGTCAAGAGGAACTGGAGGAAGTTCAAGCAGAATTAAAGAAAAAAGATGAAGAGGTAAGTAGTAGCACTGTTGAATATCTGGACAAAAAGGGCATTAACTAAGAAAAGACACTCCACAGTTGTTCTTCAGTGGCTCTCCATGTAGGTGTGGTATGGGTGGGCTATGCAAAAATACTTTGCTTAGTTTCTTTGCTCACAGCTGCCTGTGAGTGTGGGTGTGGTAGAGAGGCACTGGGATGGATACTGATCTCCTGTGCTCTGGTTCTTTCATTACGTTGATTAGAAGCTCCTGAAAAGCAGGAACTGATAAATTTACATGTTTCTTCCCGTAGCATTGAGCATGGTAAGTGATGAATAAGTATTGTTTTTTTTTCTTGGGAAGAGATGGAAGAATTAAGAATATAGCATTTCTTGCTATATGAGACCAGTGGTTCAAAAGAGATGTTTGGGGCTATATAACTTCAGTTTTTTGGAACATATTCCATAAAATTTAAAGATTTTTAAAAACAAACACTGAGTACTTTTCTGCTGTTTTGATTAGCTCCCTGGATTATCTTTTTTTTTTAATTCAGTTTCAACGAACCAAACTCTTGAATGGGCCAGGAGATGTTGAAACGGGTACAAGCACGACAATACCTCAGAAAAAATGGCTTCATTTTATCTCCCCCATCTTTGTTCAAGCTCTTACATTAACATTCTTAGCAGAATGGGGTGATCGCTCTCAACTGACTACAATTGTTTTGGCAGCGAGAGAGGTGAGTGATATGTGAGAGACTATTGCTTCTCTATTACAACTAAGCATTACTAGTGCTCCAGAGGACCTGGACAGAGTCAAGTTGGGCCAGTGGATTATTTCATATACTAGACTCTTTTAGATCTGATAGTCCTGATATTCTCTAAAATCGGCCTCCCAGTTTCTGCAGCCACTCAGATGATATTCTTGTGTCCAAACGTAATTACTCTCTTGAGACTCATCTTGCTGACTCCCTTCCCTTCCCTTTTGCCAAAAGTGTTGCTGTGGTAGTTGTCTTATCTTGGTTTTCCTTATTTTCTCAGAATTTTCCTTTGTGTATTAAGACTGTAAATTGGTATAATATTATTGAAGGCCAGATAATTGGCAGATTTTTAAGGCCTTAAAAGTATGTATCTTTGGGTTCTTCCATTCCTTAGGCTAAAGAAATAATTGAGTTGCTGCAGATGTTACTTACTTAGAAAATACTAAATCAGTGGAAAATTAAAAACAGCTTAACTGTCCAGCAGAGGAGAATTAGCTCAGTTATTAACAGATTTCTATGTAGCTCCTAGGATATTCACACTTCAATCAACAGGACTTCAGGAAATCAAAATATTCACTGTACTTGTCTCTGGGTAATGCTATTACAGGTGACTTGTTTCTGAATTAACATTTCTGTTAAATCTTAGCTCCAAAGTACTGAGTCCTCCAGTGGTAAGCTAGAAGAGACCTCAGAGCTTGTCTGCTGTCCTTTGTTCTAAAGAAACAACCTGAGGCCAAAAGACTGAGTGGCTGGTTGAAGGACTTAAGCTGGTTGGTAGCAGAGGCAGGGACTAGAAGCCAAGGCTCTCTGCCTTCTAGCCTTTTCTACCGTATCTTATTCATAATTCTCAAGTGCCACTTATTTAAAAGACACCTTTCAGGTTTTTGTTTTTTAAAAATTTTAATCTTTCTTTCTTCTGAGGGGAATAGTAAAGTTTTACACCTGCTCCCCCAGGTCATGGTGACCAAGGAGTGGCTGGGATGGAAAGCTGCAGCTGCTTTTCAGGCTCCTCCTGAGCTCAGCTTCATACTGCTTACCTGTCAGATTACAGCTTTCGCTAGATGGTAGGATTTAGATCATCTTGAATTTGCTCTTAACTCCTAGGATATGTCTACCATAAAAGAACAAGTTCCTTAATATAGGCCGCAGTTTAAAATGTAAAACAAGAGTTGAAGACCTGGCTGAGATAGTTGGGTGCCTTGCGATAGTTAGGTGTCTTGCCAATGGGTTTCAGCCCCAGGCAAGTTCACTATGGATTCAATGTGACCAAAGAAATGACAGTAGAACGTTCTTGGGTGAAAGGGTCATACCCAACTTTATTTCCACAGTGGCAGGTCAGTCACTAGAATCCCATCCACTCAGAGTGAGTCTGCATGCAGCAAGCTGGTCTCTGCCTCTGGGCCCCTCTGCCCGCACAGCTGTCCTCTGGGCCTCTGTCTTCGGTGCTGCCATCACTCCAGTCTCTGCTCTTCTGCAACCTTACAGCCATGCCATTGTGTTGCCCAGAGCACTGGGCAGAGCTCTTTATATAAAGAGTCAATAACAACGTATTGCCCACACATGGGCAGTGAGCTAGCCAACCAGGGCCCGGGGAGAATCCTGGCAACAGGAACTTTCATTTTATCCAGAGTCATTGCATTTTCTTTCCTTGCACTATTACGTGTGTGGCACAGAGTGACTTGGGACAGACTCGGCTCCCTGTCCAGGAGGTACACCAGCCCGCTGTGCTAGCAGCGTGGGGTGCGCGGACCGGGTCGGTGTCTCTAGTGACTGCGCTGCTGCACCTCCCCACGTTCCCTTACCTGAGGCTGGGGTACTTGCCCACTTCATGAGTTCCATGGGTGAAACAAAGTAATGCACGTAGGGTCCCCAGCACAGTGAGCCACTCAGGGTTAGCCGCCTTCCACACTGCCGGCATCTTGGGATATATAACGAGCTCTTTGGGGGCAGAAATATAGCTGTTTTTGTTCCCTTAATATTCCTTATTTTCTTTTCTGTAATTTTTTTGTATAAACCGTGCTGTGGTAGTTCAGTTCATTTTCGTCTGAACTTCATTTCTGCTTCCAACATTTAGTGTTCCCAGTTTGGATTTTACAGAATCCTACTGTCCTTTGAGATACTAATTGGGTACTAAGAAAAAAAATGAGGGAAGGAGGTTCCAGGGTCCAATAAATCTAGCAAATAACAAAGACTGAAAAATCCTGTATTAAAAGAACTTTTTAATTTTACTGAATGCAGTGTTTTTTCAGTTGTCACTTTAAAATAAAATGAAACCATCCTCTAGGGTATCAGCATCAAAAGTTACAGTAGACAAACATTTGGGTGGTGCGTCCCCTCTGCCATTCTTGGAGGCTGTTGCAAACCATGGCAGGTCCTCAGCTGGCCCCCCCGCCTCTGCACAGCACACGGCCTTCCTCCTACCCCAGACAGCGGGCGTCCTCGTCTCTTCCCCTGCACCCACCTGGCAGCAGTCCCTCTTCCTCCTGTTCCAGATCCCAGCCCTCCATGCCCCCAACTTCATAGCTAATTGATGCCTTTATCTGTGAGCATTTTAGTATGTGCAAGTTTTTTCATCTAAAAATATTGTGCCCCTTACTCAGTTTGACTTCTTTTTCAGATTACCACCTTCTCCCTTCCCCAAGTCTGAAAGGGCTTGGCTCTGATGGGAACAGGAGGTGGTCCCATTTTCTTGCTTAATGAACCCATTAGACTCCACAGTGCCGATACGGTGCTTCGAGTTGACCACAGCCGTGGCGGGCCCTGCTGGCATCCTCCTCGGAGGGTGATTCCCTGGCCACCTTCTCCTTGGGGCCAGGGGATTCTTCTGTCATCCTCTCGGTGTTGCTTTCCTCCTGACTGTTAACATCTGTCTGCATTCTCTCCCAGATATACCATACTCAGTCCTATAGATTATTCTCCCTGTGAACTCAACTGACTCTTGAACTTGAAACACTTGTTGGCATCCATAAGCCCTTCCTGTACTGCTTCCCCTACCTGTACAGTCACATTGGCATTAGTGTAATTCACAGAATTACAGGTGAGAAACTTGGGTGTCATGCTTGATTTTTTCATAATGGCTATCATTCCTTTATCACTAAGGTATATCAATTAGGCCTCCTTGATTTCTCTCAAATCCATCTGCTTTTCTCTGCCTGTAGTTTTCCCACCACAAAACATTGTTTCTTACCAGGGCTGTTGCAGTAGCCGTCAGGTTGATCACCTTGCCCTTCAGTTTTGTTCTTCCAGTTCATTCTCTACGTTACTTTTTTTTAAAGCATAAAGCTGCCACTCCTCAACTGAAAACCAATCAGTCTTAAAGTCTAAACTCGAGAAACTCTAGTGACACTTCCTGGGTCCTTCATGACCCACCCCCAACCCACCTTGATGGGCTTTGCTTCTGTGACATTGGCTTCCTTCAGAAATGCTGCAGTACAGTACTCTGCGTTGGCTCACGCTGCTCTGGTCTGTTGTCTTCCACCAGCGTGTTCCCTCCTCCACAAAACAGTCAAATCCCCCTGCTCGTTCTTCAGAGCTATCTGTTGTGGAAAACTCTGGATGGTCTTGGTCTGAGTGCCTCCAGTTTGTTTGGCACCAGCGTTTACGGAATGAATACTGTGTTATGTTCGTGGCACTAAGGTAACACACTGAGGACACAGTGGAGAGTGAGGCAGGCAGGGTCTGTACTGTAGCGGCTGACTTACAGAATCACAGTATCAAACGGTACCTGAGGGAAGAGATGTCTAGGTTTTAAATCTCAGCATTTGTCACCCAAGAACTAAATATTGCCTGTCAGTTAAGTTTAGCACCTGTTGAAAGGCTGAATTAGGGTTACTGTGATTTTATAAACGGATTTGAGTTTTTTCTACTTTTACCTCTAGTCCTAGGTATTATTGGGACACAGTCCTTCAGGTAGCTATTATTTTGTTTCATAAATTATAACCTCAATTTTTTATTTTTTAATTTTGGTATCATTAATCTACAGTTACATGTACATTATGGTTACTAAACTCCCCACTTCATCAGGTCCCCCCCACTTACCCCATTACAGTCACTGTCCATCAGCGTAGTGAGATGCTATAGAATCACTGCTTGTCCTGAGTTGTACAGCCCTCCCTGTGCCCCCCCAACATTACATCTGCTAATCGTAATGCCCCCTTTTCCCCCTTGTCCCTCCCTTCCCACCCAACCTCCCCAGTCCCTTTCCCTCTGGTAACTGTTAGTCCATTCTTGGGTTCTGAGTCTGCTGTTGTTTTGTTCCTTCAGTTTTTGCTTTGTTCTTATACTCCACATATGAGTGAAATCATTTGATACTTGTCTTTCTCTGCCTGGCTTATTTCACTGAGCATAATACCCTCTAGCTCCATCCATGTTGTTGCAAATGGTAGGATTTGTTTTCTTCTTATGGCTGAATAATATTCCATTGTGTATATGTACCACATCTTCTTTATCCATTCATCTACTGATGGACACTCAGGTTGCTTCCATTTCTTGGCTATTGTAAATAGTGCTGCAATAAACATAGGGGTGCATCTGTCTTTTTCAAACTGGGCTGCTGCATTCTTAGGGTAAATTCCTAAGAGTGGGATTCCTGGGTCAAATGGTATCTATTTTGAGTTTTTTGAGGAACCTCCATACTGCTTTCCACAATGGTTGAACTAATTTGCATTCCCATCAGCAGTGTAGAAAGGTTCCCTTTTCTCCACATCCTTGCCAACATTTGTTGTTGTTTGTGTTTTGGATGTTGGCCATTCTCACTGGTGTGAGATGATATCTCATTGTGGTTTTAGTTTGCATTTCTCTGATGATTAGCGATGTGGAGCATCTTTTCATGTGCCTGTTGGCCATCTGAATTTCTTCTTTGGAGAAGTGTCTATTCATGTCCTCTGCCCATTTCTTAATTGGATTATTTGCTTTCTGTTTGTTAAGGTGCATGAGTTCTTTATATATTTTGGATGTCAACCCTTTATCAGATACGTTTTTTATGAATATATTCTCCCATACTGTAGGATGTCTTTTTGTTCTACTGATGGTGTCCTTTGCTGTACAGAAGCTTTTCAGCTTGATATAGTCCCACTTGTTCATTTTTGCTTTTGTTTCCCTTGCCCGGGGAGATATGTTCATGAAGAAGTCGCTCATGTTTATGTCCAAGAGATTTTTGTCTATGTTTTTTTCTAAGAGTTTTATGGTTTCATGACTTACATTCAGGTCTTTGATCCATTTTGAGTTTACTTTTGTGTATGGGGCTAGATAGTAGTCCAGTTTCATTCTCTTACATGGATCTGTCCAGTTTTGCCAACACCAGCTGCAGAAGAGGCTGTCATTTCCCCTTGTATGTCCATGGCTCCTTTATCATATATTAATTGACTTGTATATGTTTGGGTTAATGTTTGGATTTTCTATTCTGTATAACCTGAATTTTTGAAACCATTTTATGCTTTTGTTCTTGCAGACTTCAGTGTTTAATAATTCATCTTGCTCAGATGGCAGTTTCAGCCTTGGCTTTACACTGATGTTTGTTATACTTGTTTCCAGGATCCCTATGGTGTGGCAGTGGGTGGGACAGTGGGACACTGCTTGTGTACCGGGCTGGCAGTGATCGGAGGAAGAATGATAGCACAAAAAATCTCTGTCAGAACTGGTGAGTCTTTTCTTTTAATTACAAAGAAAATACCATCTGTTTTAACTCTTAGAATCACTGAGGGAGATTAGAAAAAGTTTATTTTTTACTCAAGAACATTGGTAATATTAGAAGTCCATTTTATTGTCGCTACTATTGCAAACATGGTCCATTTTTCATGTGTATATGTTCGTGAAATACAACTTAATCTAAAAGGATTCCTGGATTCATAGAGTTTTTTGTCAACATATTTAAGTCAATAAAATAATCATGTGGAAATAGAACTTTCTGGCCTTAAAAATGTGTCTTACAAGATTGGGATCATAGGTATAGACATATTTTGTGATTCTACTGAAATTTTCTGTCGCTGGTAGGTTCTAAAGATAGAATAAAAACAATCTCTGCTTGTCAGACGTTGTTGAACACTCTTTTTTATAGTTGGGTTTTATAGTTGTGGCTCTGTTGCTGCTCATCTGCGCTGTCTCCGTCTAATCCTGTCATTTTTACAACAACGCTAGAGAAGCAGCTGGTTCTTACTGTTCAAAGTCAGGCAAGTGAAGGGTTCTTTACTGTGAAAATGGGTGTTAAATGTTTCTAACTTGTTATCAAGGTTAGCTTATTAGTTTGGAGGAGTAATGGGCAATATCTTGGTCCCCTCACAGAAAAAGTGCCTTATTTAACTTTTTTCTCTTCTCTTACAGTGACAATCATAGGAGGCATCGTATTTTTGGCGTTTGCATTTTCAGCACTGTTCATAAGTCCTGATGCTGGCTTTTAACAAGCTATTTGTTCATTTGTATTTAAAGACAAGAATTACCTATCTTAATGTACATAGTGTACATTATAACTAAAAGTGATGGAAAACACTGTATTTTGTAGCACTGATTTGTGAGTTTGGTGCATTTAATCAAAGTATTATGTCCTAAAGAAATAATCTTTGATTCTATTTGCAACATGGATTTTTAAAAAGAAACCTGACGTTCTAAGTGTGGATTTTTCTTTTCTCCAGCATAATCATGTTAATGTAATCTTTTTGAGTGTCTTTGGCCTTTTTGGGCAACAGTGCATATAAATATACATGGCACACTGTGCAGGGGGATCTACCACTTGATTTTTCGTTGACCCCTTTATAAGGAATACAAATTTTCTTCTGGATCACTGAGGCATTTTAAGATGTTTACCTTAAAATTGTTCTTGGGGGAAGAACAAATGAATTTCTATCTTTTGAAACATTTCCCCAACCCAGTAAGCAATAGTTTGATCAGAAGTCTTAAAAAATTTTTAGGTTGTTTAAAAAAAGAAAAAAAAAAGGAATGTATTAGTGTCATAACATGACTGCTCGCCAGGTCCATTCTTCTTTCCTTTTTAAATTGGGTGGGAAGCCCAATATAAAAACAGTCAATATTTGACAATGTGGAATTACCAAATTAAAAGTGAATACTATGAGTGTATTCATATTTTTTCTATATTGAATAAACAATGTAACATAGATATACAATGTAAATAAAAGTGGTATGACCAGAGCGTGTGGTCCTTGTGTGTTATACAAGTGCATAACTTTCTAATTATCAAAGTAGTAGTAAATTTACAGACCAATTCCTAAAGTTGTAAAAATAGGAGCCAAGCATTGTTTTAAAGCATGTACTTTAGCCCTCATGCAGTTCTGAGGTACAGGCATTCATGTTAGTGTTAAAAAGAAAACTTGCCCAAAGTTACATGGCAGATAGAGCAGGGAGTCAAACCAGTTTATTTCTAGAACCTGTAATCAAAGATTATGGTTAAGACCACCTTATAGTATAATAGTTAATTGAGTAATGACTGTCATTTTAGTATTCTGACCACTGACTATTGATCAAAGCAGCAGAACTGCTTTCTCTCAGCCACATGTGCTCTGTTACCATCGGCACTGACACCATTGACAGCATCTTTAACCCTGAAGGATAGTTTGTCTATAGAAACTCCCATACGTTCCTTGAGTGAAGCATAAGAGACCCAGAACCATTCAGGTTTACTGAGCTATGGAAGCCCATGATGTTCAGGTGTTTGTAATTTGAAGACTGAAACAACCAGTGAATGAATGACCCAGTATTGGCGCTACAGTGGCCTTTCTGCAGACTCTTGGTGGGAAAGAGCTTAACACTGTTGCTAAGATCTGAGAGTGGCTGTCAGTTAAAGAGTAGTAGTAACTGCTGATGAAAAAGAAGTCATTTTTGGAAAGAGTTCTCTACCACAGAAAGTGTAATACAGTAAAAACAGTGCTTTTTAAGATAAAGCACTTCAAAGAAATGTCAGGTTCCATCCCCAGATTACACCATTGTTGTCTGCATCAGGTACCCCTAATACTGCCTGATATTACTATAAACAGAGCAAGTAAGGAATTACATTATTTCTTTTCCAAGAACAGAAAGGACAAGTCCTTGCTAGGAAGTAGCTGGTACCATCATAGTCCAAACCCGATGGTGCAGGTAGCCTGGTTCCAGTACAAGGTTGGTCTGGCTTTCTGAGGCACCACAATCCTGTAACGGGGCAGGACAGAACTACAGAGAATCGGGTAGATGAGACCTAAGCCACACGGCAAAAACCACTAGTGTGGTTAATTCCATTGTGGAAGAGAAGAAAGGAAAATGTCATTGGTAGTGATCTTTAAATGTAATAGCCCTTCTTTAAAATCCAAAATCATGTGATCGTTACAAGCTTTGTGCCACACAAACCAGGTGTTATTTTTTGAGAAATGCAGGTGATACTGAAAAACAGCACTGAGGTATTTTTTATTTTTAAAATTGAGTAAGGAAACAAAGTCTGGATCTATTACTTTACATGTACACAAAAAATGCTCCTGCTTGGTTTTTGTTCTAATTTTAAGTTCTGAATACATTGTAGGAGTCTGGGAAATCATTATAATTAATAGCACATGTAGTTTTTAAAAACTGGACATCATAACCTGGAGAAGTGATCATACACTTGTGGAGGTAGGCTAATAACACATTTTACCTCTTCTCAAAGGATAGCTTTGGAAAACAAATTAACCAATTGTAACACCAAATTAAAATGGCAATATTAAACTGGTAACAAAATGATCCATACTTTATACAATATCGTATTTCCAAGCATAGCTCATGAAAATCAGCAGAGAACTTAAAGCACTGGTGAAACCATCATCCCTTCATACCTCTGCAATTTAGAATTTGGGCAGAAGATAATACCTGGAAAATGTCGGTCTCATTTTTGTAAATCAATTTGGGTTCCAATTAAATGTCTGCTTTAGGAAAAGTAGGTATTCTTAAGATCAGTTAGCTATTTTATAGCTCCACCCTTTGGAAGAATGATGGGCTACATGGAATTTTTACTTAAAATGAAGAACCAAGCGTTAATGGACAGCAGTGTCAAGAGTAGTGCACTGAAAACCACACAGCATGACAAAGAATCTGGTGTGTGTTTACAACTACCAATTGATGTTAGCAATGAAAACTTATGAAGATAAGACTTCTTTTGCACTAACTGGATACAGCACTGAATTAAACTCTCTGGGCTTCAATCTTTACACAGAGTGAGTGTGCGAGTGCCATGATGAGGCCTTTCTTCACCGTAAACCATGCAGAACAGACTGCAAAGTAATTCTAGAATGGTCTCTAATTAGAGCCGTTATGGCCAAAATTAAAAAAAAATGTCCTGGCCAGTTTTTCTGCCTCACAATGATGTGCCTAATACATCAATCTAAAGATAATACAGCTTCCTACCAGCTTTAATACTGGCATAACCATTGTCAGCAGTGAATATGCACCAGTATGAAACAAATTATAAGACACCTGAATGTCATTTTTAAAGCAATGTCACAATTTGTTTCCTCAAATGTAAAAGTATACATCTGAAAACATCACATCTTCAGCTTAACTCTTAAACACTTCACATCAATAAGTCCAACTTGTAGCTGATGTGCTTTGATTACCCATTATCTGCTGGCTTCCAAATACCAGGCAGTACAGGGCTCGAGCTCCTCCAGGAGCTCTGGATGGAGAACTCTGTTCCAGTGCCTACTTCAGGCAAGTAAGTATCCTCAGATTCTAGGCTTCAAATGTTCAAACACTTTATTGAATTCAGAGCTGTGTCTGAACATGGTGGCCTATTTTTAAAGGGCCAAACAGGCAACATTACATCATAAAAATCAGCAAACATTTTTGTAAGAGTTGGCAGTATTCATGCATTGTTCCACCTACATATGTTTAAGGACTTTAAATGGATTTGAACATGGATATGGTAGTGATGGCCATTAGAAGATGCTGAATGCATTACCAACATTTACCCAAATGGGCAAAAGAGGGGCAATATGTGCTGTTGGTTCTGTCAGACCGGGCTCTGGCTGAATTGGGGAAGTAATCATACAAAAAATATCCAGAAAAGAGAAAAGGCAGCAAGTGAAACTAGAAAAAGGTTGGAGCTATCTATACAAAGCAGATTTTACAAGGAGTTACCTTTACTTTTTCCTAAGTGAGCTGAGAACAGGAGGGAAGTGCAGGGGCATCAGGAAGCGGACCCTCCACTGCCGTCCTGAGTAAAACAGACTTGGACTGCTCATGAAGCTGTCATGAGGGCTGCAGACTGCACCCCAGGTAAGGGCCAGGTCTCTACGTAAAAGATGATGAGGCAAAACAGAACAACCACACATTAAATTCATGATACTGTGAAATCACTTTGATGAGAAAACAGCACAAAGATATTAAAAAATATAAATACATTTAGCCATTTTTATTCAAGAAAACCAGAGAACTGCTTTCAAAGCAATTGCTTTAAAACTACTTTCTAAATTCTTCCATAAATACTCACTATTACGATTGTCACTTAATGCAGCACCTCAGTGTTTGCTGGTGGTGGTGATGGAATCTCACTGAACAGTCTATTAACTGTCCTATTTCACTAAAAAATGTTTTCCTAGGAAAACCCAGGCAGCTTAGAAAATATTACTCAAGACGGAACCTGTAAAGTATTTTATTTAAGAAAAACAAGGAATGTAGTGTTAAATTATGACATGGGGGGGGAAATATGCAAAACAGTCACATGGGAGGAAAGTTTGAATTTTTAAATATCCACATTGATTTCTTTTGAACTGTTTGATACTGTTTTAAATATCCTGAATTAATAATTATACCAACAAAATTCATCCCCAGTGTTTCCACAGGAGAAGTAAGACCAAATTATACTTTTTTTCTTCAACCAAAGTAGTCTTTCAGTCCTTTTTGTGCAGAAATATTACAAGAGCAATTCAAATGGAAATTCTGAAATGACATGCCAACATTTCAGAGCACATTTAAAACACTCAGAGTAAATTCTTGAAATTACCATATTCTCAAATACTACCACCAATCAATTTAGGTTAGTTCTATACATCTCTTCACACTGATGTAGTTTTCCTAGACCTCTGAAACTAAACAGGCTCATTGGTCTCTCTTGGTGTCCACACAATAGGCAAGATAGGTTTACAATAGTGTCTAAATGGAACTAGGCATCTATAATCTCGAGTCCACCACATTCAAAACAAAAGTCAAAGTTCATTTGGCTACCTTGAAATCACTCCCATAAACCTACTATGGTTCACTGGATCTAAACATTTCTCAGAAATGTATCATTTTTAAATTTCACCTAAGTGATGATTTGGGGATCCTTTAGAAATGGTAATGCCTAAGATAATAAACTTTATCAAAATGAATAATTGCAATAAAGTGCTTGTTACATTTCAAAATGATGCTTTTAGACTGTGGTACGTTGTTTTAAAAGAGTGTGCTATTCCTTTATAAAGGATCCCCAGGCATGAGAGTCGGCTCTTCTCACCTGTCTCAGAAAGCAGCAGCACTATCTGTTGGTAGGCTGGCAATAGGCACATAACCATGCGGACGAGGCTATGCTAGTGCTATGGCAAAAGGGAGACTAAATTAGAAAAGTGGGAGGCCCGTGGAGGGTTCCTACTATACTCATCATTATATACAAATATATTAAATATGCTATAAAAATAGTCGACTCTTTTCCTTTGCAATTACTTCAGAAGCTCCTTTTAGAAGAAGAAATGCTCACCCAACCCAAACAAACTTAAAAGGTTCTCTTTCTCCAATCACTATTAAAACGGCAAGTGCCTTTGTGCTGTTCTTTTCCACCATCTAGCAATTCCAATCTGCTTACTCCTGGCTAGACTCACTCAGCTAAATAGTAATATCCAGTGTTTAAATCTTCCAACTCGAATCCCAAGGGACTAAGAACAGGGTCACAGATACTGGAAAGGTTATCGACTTGAATGCGATTTACACAAATGTTCAACAAACTTTCCGTCACCAAAGAAGTATAGAAAAAAAAGTAGAAATAATCCTAGAGTAAAACGCTACTTGCATTTCCACTTAAAATTTTTTTTACCTCAGTATAGTGGACACATTCTAAAACAAGCTGAGTAATAACCAGTTTAAAATAATTTTTACCTGTTCGTGTAGAGGAGGGGAAACAGACTTAATATTAAGGGCCCCTTTTCTAAGGCTCCTTGAACAAGGGTTCATCTCTCTCCAGCACACGATGCCCTTTTGAGCTGCACTGCTTCAGTGCCCTTAAATAACTGCAAGCAGACTGCTTTAAGGCAATGGCCACAAACACAGCACTTCTGAGGAATCGAAATGACGCCTTCACTACTCTGTACTGAGTATTCTACAACAAATGGCTCAAAGTCATTGGCGTCTTCCTATTACCACACATTCCTGAACAGGATTTAAGTGACAAGGCAGAGCACAGGACTCCACTTACCCCCTCAAATTAGGGCCATTTGGAGACTGAACTGCAGTGTTTACTTACATGCTACCCCCATTCCTCTTATTTGCTTTTCCTCCAATACTTTCCACTCAAAAAATGGAGCACTTTGAATGTCTATGTTCTGATCTGACACAACTTCCAGCAGCAACTTTATGAATCCTCGCAGTCCTCATCTGTGGTCGCTAACATACCGACTCGCCCAGTGCCACAGCAGCCCCAGGTGATGACTGCAGAACAGCAAACATTCTTCCTTATCTTCAACAATTTCTACCTTAATAGTGCCGCCCAGAATAAAATATTTTTTTAAGTAAAACTGAGTATCTTATGAGAGTAAAGCAGAGGGAAGACAGGGTTTTAAGCAGCTGAAAGGTGTTCCTATTTGGTATTTTTCCATGACTTAGATTTGGGATTTTAATTAAAAACTTTGGCTGCAGAAATGAATGAAGAATAGGCAACTGCTAAATCTTCATCAGAGAGCTCCAGTCTTAGCTTAGTTCATGGGAAGGGAGCAAGGATAGTTCTGCAACCGAAGTTCCAGAAAAGCGGAAGGAAAACAATGTTTGAGAAGGAGCTAAGGGGCAGCTGGTGCTTACTAGCTCTTCCAACACAACACTTCATACTGACAGCAAAGGGAAAGCAGCTAGCTGTTCCTTTAAATTTAGCAGTCAGCTCTAAGTGGAAAAAAATGAGCTGTGAGGAACAACAGGAGTTATAAAGCAAAATTTTGTCTAATTTTCTTTTCCAAATGTCTGAGAATGGAAAATATCTGAAGGGACTGGTGGAGGAGAATGTGAATAAACAGTCTGCAGATTTATCTTGTGGCTCGTCTTACACTTGGCCTTTGCTAACCTAAGTACACAGTACTCACAGTCCACCATCTTCCTTTTAAGTAGGGTTTTCGGAGGATAAACCTTAACAGTTCTTCATATCTTTGTTGGCTAAATCCATATCACTAGATATGGCCAATAAATAAGTGAGGCACAACTCATATATATATATATATTTATATATATATATATATATGGAATGGCATGATAAGGTTGAGAAAGGCAATCTGACGGGAGAAAATTAATACTGTTGCCATATTCTACATCAGTTCCATCTACGTGTATCATGCTTAGGACCACATACATTCTGATAGCTATTCTTGACATTCATGAGAAAGAAATCTCTTCCAGAGGATCATCTAACTAGAAAATGAGCTTCCTGATATGTTAATTATTAGTTGGTATCTAGTGACACTTCTTTTGTGGAAGGGTAGACACCAACTTTCTTTGGTTGTTTTCTTCTTCAGCATTAATTTTCTAATTAAAGTGGCCAGGTAGAGTTTTCTACAGAAAGACAAAGTATGTCCCTTAAGGATGATAGCAAAGTTGAGGACAGAAAAGTCTTAAGAATTGATTTAGAATTCCTCCGACTTCTTCACCTAGCATTTCTGTATTAGGTTATTTTGTTTAAAGCTTTTTCTGTTTAACAACCTCAATCATTTCACACATTTTAAGTTCAATTTTGATTTATTACAGCTTGCTGTCCTCCCCTTACTAATTTTTAATATAAGACGTTTTGCATTAATTTTCCTTTGCACTATACTTGTACATCTTTAGTACCATAAAATCTATAAAATGCTTTTTTAATGTATGCAACATCTGTTGGTATTTATTACCTTTAGAATACAATATTGCCAAATGAAATCTTAGTTCATGTTTAGAGAGCATGTGAGTTACAATATTGCAGTGCAGTAAAGGCAAAGCCAATTCCTACCCCTCATTTTTTCTTTGTAGGAATATCAAAATCATACTGAGCAAATATTTACTATAAATTTTAAATTAACCTTTCCTTAAGCTTTAATGAAAGGTGATTTAGGAAAACAATTTTGTGATCACATTAATGACTCTGACAGTGTTAGGATGTCATCTTTTATTTCTAAATTATTTGTACCTCCAGTCCAAGAGACTCAAAGCAGTCTTCATAGGAACTTGGGAGAATAATGGCAGCACTGACACCCACATGCTGTTAAAAATGTACTAAGATTTCAAAACTGCTACTGAGACCAGACAATGAATTCAAGACGGTGAGTTATCACCTGAATCAAAATCAAGGCACTATGGGTTTTTTTCTCTCAAATAACCCTGAATCATTTCTGACTAAAAGAAGCACTGAAATTGTGAAGGATAATAAAAAGATTCCAACAAATCCTAAAAGTTAAAATTCCCACCAGTGAGAATGTTAGAAAGTGCCTAAAATGTTCTGTGTGCAAATTTTACTCCTATAACTGAAACATTCTTGAAATTTCTTTCAGGCTTGTTGAAAACCATTTATACAACTATTTCCAACTATGAATTATATCAAAATATATGTGATCAAAACTCCCAACCATCTAAAATAAAGCAGTGCAAATCCTATTTTCAAATATAATTGAAAAATAATGAAATGAGGGTATTTCTGAGTAAATTGAAAATCCTGTTGTTTCAATAATTTAACCTGAAAAAAAAAATCCATTTCCAGCAGCACATTATACCTCACTGAACAAACTGTGACATCACAGCTGAAGTATGAACTATAAGACCTGTGCCCTGGAAAAATGAGTAGAACACTACTGTGTTGTAAACAAAAGGGAAAACAGAGGATGTATTAGTCTGCACATGGTACCAGAATCTAAGGAAATAAAGAGGAGATAATGCTTTCATGCATCATACAAAACATTTTGCTTTCTTTCCTTTTATCCAGACATACACATATTTTTACATCATCTATACATAAAGAATTTGAACCCACACAACATTCTGAAATTAACTTCTGTCCTATCATGATCTGAAAGGGGAGAGGGGAATGGGAAGGGGGCCTGTGAAGGCTACTGGACTGTCTTCTTGGCATCATAGTAAGCAAACCCCTGACATGACTGGTGTGTCCTCTGTAACACTTGAAAACAGGCACAGAACAACTACAGTTACTAACGTTGTTAGTGCCTTTCTGATTCATTGGAGGTCATGTTCATAGCTGAGCTTCTTAATGTTTGGCAATGTACTCTTTTTCCATCAAAAACTATCTAGGCTAGTAAAACACTGTCAGAACTGGCTATGGCCCTATGATCATCTCCTGCTGGCTGGTATTTAATGTACATCTGGAGCAGTGTAGGCAGCATTTCCCCTCTAGTTCCAGGAACTAGAACACTCAATACTACATCTCATGCAACTGCTGGAATTCTTCCTCCTGTCCTCAGATCATCTGAGCAACCCCTTCTGGACCAGCCCCCTCCGCCCTGGGGGTCGGAGAGGAGGCACGCGTGCTACTGCGGTGGAGCCCTGGGAGGGTCGGTCGAACTGTCAGTCCTGTGCCGACTCGGCTGCTGCTGTTGCTGAGACGGGTGCTGCTGGTGATGCGACTGAGAGAAAGTGCTCTGTTGTAGTGGGAATGCAGCAGAGAGGATAAGCTGAGTTGAAGGATTTCCATGGAGCAACCTTGAAGTCTAAAAAAGAAATGGATTATGCAACATTGTTTTACCCCATTACATCACCTACATTAAGATTTACTCAAGTTTTCCACTCTTCATAAGGACAAAATCCTTTAACCCACATAATCTACATAATTTTTGCTATCTCATTTAAAAATATTTTCTTGGAAAATGTTCATGAAGCTTTCTCTCTTTTTGAAAGTATGACAATTCCCTTTTAAGGAATCTGAGCTAGAGATTATATGGCATAGAATGCAATCTAGATCTTGAGACAGACTACACACATTCTTTCACCTTCTGTGTCCCGAAGACTACACCCTTAAACAGATAATAAAATGTAAGCATGGCTAAGAACACAGGAATCACGGACACTCTGAGGTCAGACAGACAAGGCCTTCTGCAGAGGGCCGTTCAGCTGGGTTGAGCAGCAGCTCAGCGGCTGAGAGCCGGGGCCCTGAGGGGGGCACACTGGGTTCAAACTCCTGCTGCCTCTTTTGCTACACATGTGCCTTTGTCACTGTTTATTTCTTTGGGCCTCAGTGTCTTCATGTACAAAATAAGGATAACCACAGCAACTCCCATATTGAGTTTTTATGAAGATTAAATATTAACATTACTTAAAGATAATGAGGGCAAATTTAGAGGGCAAAGTTAGAGACTTAAGTACTATATGTAGCAGTGTGGTATAACAAAAATCAAACCAAAACAAAATAGGGCATGGCTCTAAAGTCCGAAGCCCTGGCTTTGAGTTTTGCTCTGCCACTGATTAGTTGTGTGACCCTGGGCAAGTCCAAACTTGATGAGTCTGTTTCTTTTACCTAATTTCTTCTTCTGGAGGTACAAAGGAAACTAGTCAAAAGAAAGTGAATTTTTAAAATGAACATCTTCCCTCACTACTGACATTTGGTGCAGGGTTCCTAATTTTAGAACAGAACTGTGATTTTTACATATGTATATGAAGCTCAACTGCATACGTGCACGTGCACACACACAAACGGACAGATCCTTGAGCCTTAACAACCATTAAGCTTTGCTATGGGCCTGGAGAATTTTCATACTGTCTTTGCTATTAGGAAATGCTTTTCTTAGGCTCATGATATTTATGAGCTTTACAGGGTTACAAAAGAGATACATTTTGGAACTAAGTGTGATATACTCAGAAAAACCAAATTGTGGGATTACTATCTATGTTTGAGTATATTTCTGAAGGGTATTGCCTTCTTATTTCTTTAGGGATCCCATGTCTTAAGATACTTTCTGTACAAGTTGGGGAGAAGAGAACATTCATTCTTTTAAGGGCCCTTGTTCCCTGATAGAAGACTTAGATCTTAAGGCAAGTCCTCTCCTTTTTTAAGTTTTTGCTTAATTTTCACTGAATTTATTTCCCCTAGATAATACTCTATATAACTTGTTCTTAATTCATTTATAACAATAGCTAACCCAGTCATTAATGGCTGCAGTATAGCCTTAAGGTCAAGGGACTATGACTCTTAGAGATATTTAGGCAACTAACCTGTTTAGTTTCTCACATCACCATGTCAACACTTATATTTGCTTCAGAACACCAAGGGTAATAAATTAGTACTGTATTTATGCCTGAATATACAGTACAATACCCCATCTTCGAATTGTACCATATGTTGGGTAACTCTAAAATTTACATACACCTGGCCTACATGGAATGGTCTTTTAGCACAAATTCTAGGCTAGCCTCCATTCACAACTGCCCTCCCCTAGGCTAAGAGGGAAAAAGCTGGACTTCCAGGTGTCATAATCTGCTACTGTGTACCCCCAGTGAGGGTACTGAGGTCCAGAGATGTGTCCTGCTGATTTCCTTGCTGAGGATCCCAACCTAGGTGACTTTCATCTGTATCATTTAGATAAATACGTCCTGTCTAATCTACCCACATGAGATCTATGTCTGCATTTTGGTTAATCAGAGTGTCTATTACATTTATCAAGAAAGTGGTCATAAAGGATAGCTAGTTATGTGCCTTAAACTGTGTTCAGTGATTTACAAGCATCTTTCACCCATGAGATAGAAACTATTAAGCACCTCCATATTATAGATGAGGAAACTGAATTTTAGCAAGTTAAGTGACTGCCCACAGGTCACACAGTACAGGGTGACGCAGTGACTCCATCTCAGGGCAGCCTGACTTTAGAGCCCAAGTTCTTAACTACGACATATACTTCCTCCACAGTATTTCTCCTTTGATACTAATTTATAACTGAAAAATTATAAAACTTAAATCAAGAAAATAAGATAATGCCTGTACTAATTTTCCAACAATCCCTTTTCATACTCCTGCCCTGGAGAGCACAGTTTAATGGCCTGCTAGAAAAAGGAAGGAAGGTGTCTGCTTGAATTCCAGAAGCTTTAGCCACAGAGAGCTTTAGGTAAAGTGCCTTGATGTGCACAGCAGTTGAGATAATTAGCTACATCTGTGGCAGGGCTGAAAGTCTTCCAAAGACCAAAGAAGGGAAAAGAAAGTTAACCAGGACAAGCTCTGTTTTTATAGAAATTTAACTTGTACAGTAAGTTTTCAGGGATTTTTCACCTCATTTACAAAACTGTTCATGTAATGTCTGATTTCATTATATAAAAGTAAATGGGTTTGGGACAGCTTCTGCACGGGGAGTTACCTGTAAAAACTGCTGGGGCGTTTGGGTCAGCTGAGCCTGAGTTTGTTGTGGAGCTGAAGTCATCTGCTGCTCCTGGGAGCTCTGCTGCTGTGTGCCTGACAATGTCTGTGGCTGCTGCTGTGTGGCAAAGGTCGGGTAGGCAGTCACCACCTGACCCATAAGCATGGTGCTAGGTACCATGACGGCCCCACAAGCTACAGGAGCAGTCACTAATTTGGTCACAAGTTGCTGACCTTGAGAAAATCTGTTAAGAAGAAAGAAAGAGGAGTCAGAAGTGCAAAGTGCATATTATAAAAGGCAATGGCTGAACATTTCCCTAAGATAATACCCAATGATATGCCAATTTAGTTTTTTTTTAAACTATGTTTCAATTTTGTTTGTTTTTGAAGACTCTTTGGGATACCAGTAAAACAAAAATGCATATAGCAAAATGAAACGATCACAATCAAAGTTACATTTTTTTCGATAACCATATGCAAAAGAATGAAGTTAGACCCTTACTTCACACCACATACAAAAATTAACTCAAAATGGATTAAAGACCTAAATGTAAAAGCTGTAACTATGAGACTCTTAGAAGAAAACATAGGAGAAGTTTCATGACATCAGATTGGGTAATGATTTCTTGGATAAAATATGAAAAGCACAGGCAATGAAAGAAAAAGTAAACTGGACATCAAAACTAAAAGCTTTTGCGAATCAAAGGATACTATGAATACAGTGAAAGGGCAACCCACAGAACAGGAGAAAATATTTGCAGATCATATATCTGATGAGTTGTTAATAGCTAGAACATTTAAAGTGATTCTATAACTCAACAATAAACTGTCTGATTAAAAAATGGGCAAGCATCTTGAATAGATTATTTTTTCAGAGAAGATATGCAAATGGTCAAGAAACACATGAAAAGATAACAACACTACTAATTTGGGAAATACAAATAACCACAATGAGATGCACTTCACCCCCACCAGGATGGCTATTATATATATATATAAACAATAACAGAAAAAAAAACAGTGTTGGCAAGGATATGGAGAAATGAGAACCTCTGTGTACTGTTGGTGGGAGTATAAAACAGTGCAACTACAATGGAAAACAGTATGCTAATTCCCCCCAAATTTAAATATAGAATTACTGCATGATTCAGCAATTCCATTTCTGGGTATATACTCAGAATGAAAGCAGGGACTCAAACAGGTATTTTTATATCCATGTTCATAGGAGCATTATTCACAACAGCCAAAAGATGCATGCAACCCAAGTGTCCACCAATGAATGAATGGATTAACAAAAAGTGGTATACACATAAAATGGAATATTACTTAGCCTAAAAAAGGAAGGAAAGTATGACACATGCTACAATATGGATGAACCAGGAGGACATTATGCCAAGTAAAATAAGCCAGTTACAAAAGACATATTGAATAATTCCATTACATATGAGGTATCCAGAGTAATCAAACTCATACACTTATGTGCTTAGAAAATAGAATGGTAGTTTCCAGGAACTAGGGTGGAAGAATGGTAAGTTATTGTTCAATGGGTACAAGAGTTTCAGTTTGGGAAGAAGAAAGAAGTTCTGGAGATGGGTGGTAGGGATGGTCACAATTGTGAATGTACTCAATGCCAATGAACTATACATGTACAAATGGTTAGTTAACAGTAAATTTTATGTTACATATATTTTACAATAAAAAATTTTTTTAATTTGTTAAAAAAATGTTAACTTTGTTTTTTTAAAATGAAATTCCCAGGCCCTTTGGAGTCAAGATGTATGTGGCACATGGTTCATTTTTGCTAATCGTGAAGAAACTTAAAGCTTTCATAAGAAAAATTTTAAAAATTCTAGGTTTATATTTATACTGCAAGTTGAATCTCATAAACATAATCCAAAACTAAATGACATTCTAACAGTGAGTAAAAGTTTATAAATTTATCAGTGTATCACAGTAGCCACTGGGTTAGAATTCACTAATATTCCCTCTTCCCCCTAACCTTTCTTCTTCTATTTTCTTTAATAAAAGAACAACCAAAATTATGCCTCCTCAGGGAACAATATTATTTCTATTTGCCTATTCTGTGAGATGAAGTTAGTTTCTAACACTGGCCATTACAATGAGGAAATCTGAGATATGGCTCTACTGTAGATGTAGCATAACTACAATTACAAACTGTTTAAAGCCCTTACCAATATTAAATTTAGTACAGATGCATACTTTATTCCTTCTGTGTTCCACAAGACAAAATAAATCTACTCTGAATTCATGCTAAATCTTGAAAATAAAATATTATACTTCAGGACCAAATGCACTATTTAATGCAAAAAATACATACAAAAGAAAAAAATTTTCCTTATGAGGAAAACCCAAAGAAACAGTATTTACAAAATGGCTTACTCACAGAAGTGCTAATTTTTCTGTGATCTTAAAAGAAATTAGTATCTAATTTGCTCAGCTGCTCACTAGTAAATACGGAGTGTGAATACTTTATCTGTGGCACCAAAAGACATTTTTCCATCTGCTTTTGCTTAACTCTCACTTCTGTGGCGTCCTACATAGCGCTTCCTCTGCCTAGAACCTGCTCCCTAGGCTCCCCGCGACAAGCACACCCAAAGCTGCGCTCTCCGGCCGAGGCCCTCCTCTGTGAAGCTTGGTCTGACTACACTCCTCTCTTTATTTGCTTGCCTCAGTCAAAACTGCTCACATTCTCCTGTCTAAAGACCTAGTTAAAAGTATTTATCACACCAACTAATACTGATTTGTTTACCTTCCCATAGCTTTTACAGTCTTGTTTTTCTCTTGGGACAAGGAATGTGCCATACTCACCTAAGTAGGCACTAAAATGTTTGCTGAAATGTTTTCCCCTGCTCAAAAACATGCCTACCAATAGTTGCTAAACTGCATGCCAGCATTCTAGATTAATGGATTTTTTTCTCCCAGGCTTTAAAACTAGTCCTCTACATTGCTATGGAGCACATTCATAATACTTTCTTTCAGGATGTTAGGAGCTAAAAGCTGTACAAATTTTTTTAATATAATTTATTTTGGTATCATTAATCTACAATTACATGTGCAATATTATGGTTATTAAACTACCCCTTCATC
Organism: Smutsia gigantea; assembly: GCA_032199065.1. Lineage (NCBI taxonomy): Eukaryota > Metazoa > Chordata > Mammalia > Pholidota > Manidae > Smutsia > Smutsia gigantea. The sequence goes on along the minus strand of JAVSCE010022737.1, from coordinate 469,946 downwards.
GGGTCCCCCCCACCAATCCCATTACAGTCACTGTCCATCAGCGTAGTGAGATGCTATAGAGTCACTACTTGTCTTCTCTGAGCTGTACAGCCCTCCCTGTGCCCCCCCAAATTTTTAACTTGAAGGAGCTGAGTTCAAAAGGAAAGCAATGAATTCTTCCTGCTCTCATTGTTTCTGAGATCCTGCAGCTTCTTCACTCATACAACAGTATGCTGTTGGATTTGGATCTACAATATTTGGTAGCACATTTTTGAACAGAAAACAAAATTTATTATTATTCTTTTATTATAAAATCCTTAATGTATACATTCAGTGTTTTTGTTTCAAATTCAAAAACGCTGGCTGGAGTGAGCAACAAACAAAATCATGTTTTTAAAAATCAAATTATTAATTGATCAATCAATATACAACTTTGGAATGACTAATGAAATATGACAACTACCTTATCTGTCTGTCCTGAGTGAGTGTAGTCACCGCAGCACTTTGGGTACTGTTCTGTGGCATACTGGATGGGATCTGAACCATGCTTCCAGCTGCCGGCTGAGAAATCACCATAGTGTTATACAGTGGGGCTGGGAGGGTGCTCTGTGTCTGACTGGGGAGAGATGTTTGTTGACTGTGCCCGCTCAGTACATTTTGTTGACTCTGCTAGAAAAGAGATTTTACAGATCGATTAACTGAAAAAATTTATTCAGGAGGTATGCGTCTTTCATTTTAACAATAGTTGACTTCATAGAGAAAGAAGTGGCAGGACATATTATTCTGGAATAAATCTAACCACAAAGGAATAACCTGTAGTAATCAAGAATGAATTAGTCTTCAATATCTTGCTGGAAGGTATAAGCTATGACTTTTGAAAAGGAGCATGAACTAAATAGGGATGATATAAAAATACATGAAAAATTTCTGTTAAAGAGAATGACAGATATCAGACATTTTTCATATATTTTATTTGAGTCTCGGAATTTGGTCAGAGATGAACACCAATTACCAAAATTTCCTGGAATATTAATTAAACCATCACTGCCCTAATAATATATTCTGCACATATGTAACATTTTTCATTGGTCAGCCTCTTTTGCAAGTCAAACATTCTTAACATACAGAAGTAGTCTGTATGTTCATTTAAAAAAATTGCAAAATTCTTTAAATGTCAAAATACGAAAGCATTTAACATTTAACAATTTGACATAAAATATTTTAATGACAACTCTCAATACTATCTAGTTATTAATAGTAAAGTTTTAAATATGGTACTGTTTGAGGTAGAGCTTTATTTTTGTTCCAGCAGCAGTATACATTTCCATCACTGAACACTCCATAGCCCAGTGTACTCAGTGTTACCTGACTCGATGTACTTTGTAAAGTCTGCTGCTGAATCATATGCTGAGTTGTGCCCATGTGTCCAGTATTCATTCCACTTTGAATTTGGTTAGTCTGAACAACCTGGCCTTGCATATTTATAGGTGCGAGTTGCTGGATGTTAGTTGAATTTCCAGAAGAAAGCTGAACAGAGCCAAAATTCAATCCAGGGTTTGAGTGTTGTAAAAACATCTTTAAAGATAAAGATTAGATTAAAAATTAGTTTTATAAATTAAAAACAAAGAAGAATGACAAAGTTATAAAAAAAGGAAGCAAAAACAAGGTACCATATAACTTTAAAAAGCAGGTAACAAGATTAAATCATTGGAATGAACAATTAGCTAAAATTATTACTGAATAAAACATAATACTTCATATTCGGTCTCCTCTATGTTTCCATACGTCAGGAAAGTTTTATAAAATTCAAAATCTCCACTTCTTTGAGCATTCTACATGAGGGCTCTTTATTTTTTCAGCCAGCATTACCCTGACTCAGTGCTGCTCACAGGCGGCTGACTGGCGACTCTGCTCGCTTCCCATGTGTGACGTACGGTGTTAGACAGGGGCAGTCTTCACTGAAAAGTTTCCCTTTACCAAAGTGTTGGTCTCCTCGGACAGACATTGACTTTAGAGTGGTCTTACTAGTTGATCAAATAAGACTAATTTGAATCATACCTATTGGTATTTTATTAAATCAATGATTGATGATTGGTTTATAAATTCTGTACATACATGTACCTAAGAGCCTATGTAAAAATATTATTTTTATATTATGGATTCAGGCTTACTAGAAATTAGACTTTTAAAAGATGGCTTTAATCAGGACAAACAAGGATGTTGGTGGAAATACTCTTAGGAATGAATTATCTTTAAAGACTGTAAATTCACTCAATATGAGTAGGTAAAACCAATGAGTATTTACTGAACTAAGTTATGAAATGTATCTCTTGCATCTCACTTGTAATTAAGAAAAGCCAATTTTCCTAAGAAATCCAAATGTGAATGATGTGCTTTGTTTGTATTCAAACATAATAATAACTAACTTGCAGTCCTTGACCATGGACCATTTGAAGTTGTTCTTGAATTTTTCTTAGCTCTTCTTGTTGCCGATGAATATTCGCCTCTATCATCCGTGTCCGTTGCTCCAGCTGATCTTTCAGATGCTGCATGGCTCCTAATTGAGCTGAAAACTGAAACTGAAGTACCACGTATGGAAAAAGTGTAACACACTTTAGAATCACTTATTCCCCATAATTGTACAATGTGAAAAGTAAGCAGTATATGATAAGCTAAGAATTTTATGCCAGTTACCAATGTACTGCCTCTCAGTCCTAATTTGCCCATCTTTGCTCAGCTTTGTGATACTGGAGCTGGACCCTATAAATACTTCTCCTTTGTCAGCAGGTGAAAACGTGGTCGTATCAGTAGATGGTGCTGGAGGAATAACGCAAAGGGAGGTGCTTGTATTTCTGGCTCTGGTGCTTTTCCTCCTTGTTCTTGGGCCACTGGGTACTTCCTAGCGAGCCTCATCGGCACCCCAGCACCTGGCTTCCCTCCCAGCAAGACTGACTGGCATCCTAGAGGGCAGATCCCCAGAAAGTTTTAGTGGTATCCTAGCAGATGGCTTCCCGCACTCCAGCTGTAGGCTGTGGCACCCCAGAGAACTTTCCTACCATCCAATGGCTACAAATACACTGCCTCAATGGGATCTGAATCTCAGCCTAGCCTGGAGAAGGAGTTTAGGAGCACTGGGGGAGTCTTCAAAGTTTTTCCTTCCTTGGATACTCCCTGTTACTTATAGTTAGTGGTTACTCTCTCCATTTGTTACTCTTCAGAGTTCTTTTAAATACTCTTAATAGTTAATCCCTGTTACCAGTTAATAATTTTTTCTATTAACCCTGCCCAAATTTCTGTTATGGCTTCTGACTTCTGATTTAATCTTAAATGACTAAAAGAACACACTGGTATTAGGAGACCTGAATTCATATTGTGGCTCCACCACTTGCTAGAACAAGTTACAGTACTTGACTTAAGTTCTACCCTTTAATGGATGAAAAAAAGGTAGCCTGCACCTAGTTATTCATATCAAATTCTGTCATCCCTAAAATGTCCTCTTTGCACACATGATTGGAAAGTTACAAAAATCTGACAGGTAACCAACTGAAACATTTTTACTCATATTTTCAACTGAAACTGTTCTCAGACAAGTACAAAACACAGGCTTTTATATAAGACTAACCAATTGTGAATGAATGAATGAATGAATGAATGAATGCATACATGGATGAAAACATGAAGTTCTACTTCCAGGGTTTTCAATCTTATTTACTTGGCTATGTTTTTTACCTGCATCATAAACAGTTTCTGTTTACAACTGCTTGAAATTTAACCATATTTGTGGATTCATCACTTAAGTCTATACAGGTTAAATTTTTTTCATGAATATTAGGCATAGGATACAGTATAAGAACAGAAAGCATTTCAGTTATTTAGAAATCTATCTTAATCTTAAAATAATCTTATACAGGGAACTGTATCTAAAAGTGAGAAATGCCCCCAAAAGCTTTCTCACTCTATCTTCAAAAGCTGGTACTAAGGATACTGAATATTACTTTTCAAAGTATTTAACTGACTTCTAAAGTTGACAATAACCAAATTATATCATGCATTATACTAGATGTGAGAAAATACAACAAAATATAGTACAACTCCCCCTTGCCTTTATTTTTAAAATAGTCTTTGAAATGTTATGTTTATGTCATATAAATATATTTATCCTAACTAAAGTTATTTCTACCTTTTGGTAACCATTACATTGTCTCACCACTTACAGGAATTCAATTAAATACAAATAAGAAACAAACACAGAAGGCAGAACAGAAAGAAAAATCATAGAACTATAGGGCAGGTTTGACTTGACCACTGAATAAAATGTAAGGTTTGAATACTTATGAGCATGTTTGACATGAATATCACCTATTTCATGAAAATATCCCTTTAAAATATTAAGAAACGCTTACTCAGTGTCTTGAGGTTAATGAACTAATAATATTGCAACTATGTCTAAATACATAAAAATTATGTAGAATAAAAAGCATTTGAGGACTCAATGTTGATAAAAACTATTACAATTACAAAACATATTTAATAATACAGTCCTGTTATAAACACCTTACATGATCTTATGTTACTGGAAGTCAAAATTATGGTGGTTACATAATTATACTGTTAATATACTTGTGCTAGTGTCATATTGTATAACAGCTATAATTGTATATGTATAATTTAAGTAATAACCATATAAGATAAAGGTATTTTTAGAAAAATGTTTTTACTTATTGTTAACTATCATTATTTGAAATTAAGATAGTTAAGTCAAGGTATATTTACACCAAATAAAACAGAAAAGTTCTGGATTTTTACCACTATTTTGTAGTATTGTTAATGTGTTTGAGACACTGAATGAGTGCAGAGTCATAAATTACAAGTTGGGAAGTTACAGGCAAAAGTAATTTAGTGTCACTTTCATAATACCCTCTCCTTTGTCTTCCTAGTATCTATATTTAGGTCTCCTTCCAGATGCAGCCCAAACAACAATTCTTCCAGAAAGTTTTCTTCATTTCTTCAGGCTGCATTAAGGGTCCATCTAACGTGTTCACATATCAGTTGATACACCTTGAGTATAGACTATATGATACTGTATTATAGTTATCTGTCATTCCCTCTAGATGTAATAAAACCTTTGACTATAGATATATTTGCATTGCCAGCACCTACAATATCTGATATGTACAAGGAACTCAATATATGTCCTATGTATGCATGAATGAATGAATGAATGAATACATGAATAGAATTACTTGATTCTTCCAAAATCCACAGGAAGAACAAAATTAACAGCTGTATTTCATCTTAAATATCTTTTTTTCTATAGTGTTTCCAAAGGGGTATGTTATAGCATATTAAGCAGGATAATTGTTTGTTGTGCAAAACTGTCATGCATCCTGAAAGACAATTAGCAACCCTGGCCCTTGCCTACTAAGGACCAGTGGTCCTTACAATCATTGACAACTGCATTATCTCCAGATCTTCTAAATGTAGATAGCTAAGATTCACTGTATGAATAAGTAGGTACCTTTAAAAGTCAGTATTTGCTTAAAAGGAATTTATCATTTTAAAATACTCCACTGAAATAAATAAACAAACAAAAAATACCTGGGACATGCCTTGTGGAATTGGTAAATTTGCAGCTTGAGACATCACTGGCTGTGATAATGACTGACCAACAGACTGGGAATTTATAGACTAAAAGCAAAATAAAAAATGACACTGGAGTGACAATCATTCCCATACATGAGGACTTCCACCAGTAATATCACCATGGTATCTTTATAACTGAATTACAATTTGCCTCAGACTTTTCTTAGTGGAGTACAGGCAAGTCTCCCCCTCCAGACTGGAAATACCTGATCCCTACTTATCTTTCAATCTTCCAAGACATCTGCCACATAAAATGCAGGGTTCTCAATAAAAGTTGAGTGGACTTAACTGAAAGTGACTGATATTTGAAATTAAATATAAAATGGCTCTAAATTATCAGCTTTTCAAAATTCAAAAATAGTCTAACATCTTACCTGAAAAACAAACCAAAGGACGGGGATGTTTGACAAAAAGAAAGATCTTGAGTGTTCTGTATCAACAATTATTTTGATTTATAGAGAGGGATAATTAATCAATGAATTTCTGAAGATTTAGATACATTTTTTCTTTCTTAATGAATCGTAATTCTGAAGAATACAAACTAGAGCGTTTGTTTACCTGACTACTAAATGATGACCTCCTTTGTGCCATCTTTTCATGAGCTGCTAAATGCTGTCTGGGAGGAGTGCTAGTATCCGTTGGGATCTTTGTTGGTGTTGCTGAGGTTAGTTAACAAAAAGAGAACAGCATTAGTACTTTATAAAACAGCTTTCAAAGATTGATCTCAAAATGCATTTCAGTAAATAAAAGTGGTCTAAATTATTCAATGAAAGTAAAGTCTAGGACAATAAGATGATTTGTGTTAATTATTTCTCTTTTAAGACAAAGGAAGTATTTGAAATAGGAAGATTAATTGTAAAAATGGTTACTATTTCTACAACTCAATAGTAAAAAAACTAATAAAAACTCAATTAAAAAATGGCCTAAGGACTTGAATAGACATTTCACCAAAGAGGATATACAAATGACCGACCTATATGTGTAAACTTGCTCAACATCATTAATCATTAGAAAAATGCAAATCAAAACCATAATGAATATTACCTGACACCTAACAGGATGGCTATTATCAAAAAAACAAAGGATGTTGGAGAGAATGTGAAGAACTGGAACCCCTGCACACTGTTGGTGGGGATATGAAATGATGTACCCACTGCGGAAAACAGTATGGAGATTTCTCAAAAAATTAAAAAGAGAACTACCATATGATCCGTAACAGCAATGATAGGTATTTATCCAAAAGACTAAAGTCAGAATCTCAAAGAGATATTAGCATTTAATGTTCACTGCAGCACTATTGGTAATACCCAAAATGTGGAAACAAACTAAATGTCTATTGACAGATAAGGAACAATATGTGGTATATACACACATTGAAATACTATTCAACTTTAAAAAAATAATGAAATTCTACACAATGTGACAACATGGATAAATCTTGACCTGCTGAGTGAAATAAGCCAGTGACAGAAAGAGAAGTACTGCATGACTCAGTTATATGGGAGTCTAAAATAGTACAATCTACTGAATCAAAGAATAGAATGGTGATAGCCAAGGGCTGGTGGTCAGGGAAAACGGGGACTAATCAAAAGCATAATGTTTCAATTAAGCACAATGAATAAGCTCTAGAAATTTGCCATACAACACTGTACCTGTAGTCAACAGTAATGTACTCCATGCTTAAAAATTTGAGAGAGTAGCTCTCATTTTAAGTGGTCCTACAACAATAAAAATTTTTCAATGAAAGTAATAGCTATAAGAGGGTAAAATGTTCTTTCTGAGATTTCAGAAATTATGTTTAAATCTCTTTGATGTTCTACCCATGATGTTGAATAGTTAATATTATTTTCCTTATTGTATATAGTTTTAATTCCCTAAGGAAAAAAGTGCTAAACTCTTTAAAAAAAGGTTACTAATTTAATGATAATTCTGTAAGTCTTTATAAAAACAAAAGCACTAAAAAGATTTTCAAAAAGCAAACTTAACACTTACTGGGTCTACCAGTACAAAAGGAATAAAGTTTTGTTTTCTTTCTGAGGGATGATTAATTAAAAACAATTTAACAATACATCGCTACCTACATGTTTTATAATCTACTTCATAAATTTGTTTGCTAAATGTGAGCAATGTGCCTCTTGCTCACTGGAAAGTAAATGTAAAAAGTTACTTTAAAGTAGCATTTGCTGATACCAGTAACACAAACAATTTAGAAGCACTCTCTTAAAAGAAGGTCTGTTTTCATGCTAGTGTACTCACAGGAGGGGTCTGAAACTGCTGTGTGAGATGATTTTCTTGAACTCCGGGAGGAAGCAGAAGGCGTTGGGCTGTGATCAAACCTTTCCAATGCTTCCTTGAGACTGACTGTGTTTATACGATTATCAGACCCAGAATCTTGGCTCTAAGGAGACAGAGTAAAATGAATGTTTTCTTGCAGTTCAGGTCAGAAATCCCAAGTTAGCAATACTATTTGCTAACCCTTCCTCTCCAAATCAGTTTTTACCCACAAGGCAAAGGTACTGCTGTAATATTAGGTAAAGAGATGAACATTTATTTTTTATAGCCAGAAAGTTTTGTCTTCGTTCTCTATTTAGTGAAACAACAGATGCAAAAGAATGATGTTGGACTTTTATCTTGTACCACATGTAAAAATTAACTCAAAATGGATTAAAGATCTCAACATGAGAGCTAAAACTGTAACTTCTGGCTTTACAATACTGGATTGGGCAATGATTTCTTGGATATGACACTAAAAACACAGGCAACAAAAGTACATCAGAAGACACTTCATAGAGTGGAAAGGCGACCCACGGAATGGCAGGAAGCATCGGCCAAGTCATTTGTCTGATTAATACCCAGGACATATAAAGAACTCCTACAACTCAACAGCAAAAACCCCAAAGAATCCAATCAAAAAATGGGCAAGGGTTCTTCAAGGAAGATATACAAATATCTCAGCATCACTAATCATTAGTGAAATGCAAATCAAAACCACATGAGATACCATTTCACATCGATGAGGATGACTATGATAAGAAAAATACACTGCCGGTGGGAATGTAAAACAGTGCAGCTATGAAAGTTCCCCCCAAATGTATGACAGTTCCCCCCCAAAATTAAATATAGAATTACCATATCACCCAAGTGTCCACTGATGGGCGAATGGATAAACAGAGTGTGGTAGTGCACAGAATGTGGAGTATTATTCAGTCTTAAAAAGGAAGAAAATTCTGACACATTCTACAACATGGAAGAACCTTGAGGACCTTATGCTAAGTGAAATAAGCCAGTAATAACAGGACAAATACCGTATGATTCCACTTATATAAAGTACCCTTTGGAGTCAAATGGGACTGGATGGAGGAGGGAACAAGAGTTACTGTTTAATGGATATGGAGTTTCAGTGTGGAAAGATGAAAAAATTTCGGTGATGGATGATGACTGTACAGCAGTGTGAATGCACTTAATGCCACTGAACTGTACACTTAAAATTGGTTAAGATGTTAAGTATATTTCACAATATTTTTTTTAAAAAAGGAAGCAAAAAAAAACCAGAATGATGATGACACTTTATAGACAAAGTACTATAAGGATCTTTGGAACTCAGCATGGGACTGCTCAGAATCTTCCTCTTCACTCCAACTCTGATCTTTCTGTGGAATTTCAATATCTATGTGGATGACTCATCCACCATCCTGGCCTGGTCTCTCAGCTTCCTAGGAACTCCCCATCTCCAAAATCCTCTTTTCTCCACTCTACCTCAGTCATTCACTCTCTATACCTGTCACTGCTAGATACTACAGCAGCTGTAAAAGGACAAATTAAAGTCTCACTTTAAACCATACATTCCTATCCTATCCTTATGGCTCACTTGCTCACAGGTTCCTTTGGAAACAATTATAATCAGCCTAAAATGGACACTCAGTACTAGGAAGAAACATTAAGTTTTTCTGGCAGGTTCACTTTCTTGCTCTTCACAATTATTCCATACCTTTTCCACTGTTCTTAAATCTCCCTCTCTCACAACTTGACAGCCTTGCCTTACACAGATGAGAAAATGAGAATATTTGCTACTACCAAATATGTAACTCTACCTGATAATAGACCAGGTATAACAATACACCCAGCTTCTCTTCCTCCTCTTTACAATAGAGGGAAGTGTCAAAGGCCCTCCACGTGCAGCAGTGAATAATAAACAATTTCCTGTTCTTATTCAAGGGCAGCTACACAGAAGAGAACCTATGTGTATACATGCATATACACACATAAATAAACTGTACAATTTTAAAGTTACTCAAACCATAAAGGAAGAAAAGGGTGTTGTGTCACAATGCCTTATTTTCTGCACTCTACTTGCTCTTTGTGTCCTCTATTTTGTCTCCATTTCCCACTGCTCCCCAGCTCCTGAAATACTTGGGTCTGCCTTCAATATCCATAATTAGAAAAATATTCTTTATCCTCAACCCCATCTCTGCAATTGCTCTAATTAAAACCCAAGTCTCCCCAGAAAATATCAGTTTTCTCAAAAGTCTCTTCAATGATAGCTGTTTTCTTTCTCACAACCCTCAGCCTCTGCTCAAGAGATGCAGCAGAACCCTCCTCCTGCTCTTGCCAGAACTCCTCCCCTTCCTTCTCTGACAAAACTCACAGATTTTGGAATCTCACATTATCATACTATGTAACTCACTGTCTCTCATTTTGCAGTCATCTGCTGACCTTGTGGTCACTCCTAACTAGCTGAATTTAAATTTTCACTGTGGCTTAGTATTACCCTGTCTTAATTTCCAGGTTATTGATATTTACATACTCAACACCATTACATCTCTCTCTTCCTTGATATTCTCTCCCCCAAAGATCTTGACTTCTACCTGTCCGTAGTCACTCACTTTTGACCTTATCATTACCAAGGAGAATAAATCTTCCATAATCTCAGTTTCAAACATCCTACTCTTCGACCGCCATTTTCCACATTTTCTACTCATCCTACCCAATTCCAATAATCCTTTGGTGGAACCTAAAATACATTATTTTACCGCATTTTCACAATCACTCTCTCACTTTATGCCTTCTCTCCCCTCTTTACCCAGCTTAAATTCATAGTTAGTCATCATAACCACTCCCTTACATATCAACTCCCCTGCTCCTATCTTCTTTTGCCACATTTCCTTGGAAAAATCCCAATGCTGCTTAAACCCAAATTTTAACCTATTCTACGTTTGTCTCTGCACAGCTAAATATGGCTGAAGAAAGACAAAATGGTGACTTTTTTTCTTTAATGACCAAGAACCTCAAGTGGGCCCTTCAACCTGCCTGCCAAACAGGCTAAAATCCCCTTGTCCATTCATTTTACGACTCTCCTCTTTAACACTTTTTCCTCTTTTCTCAAACCTCTAACAACTCCTCTCTCCTAACCTCATTCTTAGCTTGTAACTGTTTCCTACTTCAATGAAGAGTTTTGCTACAAGCTCTCACTTCTCTATCAACCCACCTACCAGGATCTGTACTCACGTATTCTACCTTTCTTCATGTTACCACAGATTAGGTATCAGCAAGCTTTTTTCTGTAAGAGACACAGTATCTGCTGCAGTTATTCACTGCTGTCAAAGCACAAAAGCAGCCATAGGTAATATATAAATGATTGAGTATGGCTATGAAATTTGATGGTATCTTTTTCATGTGCCATAAAATTTGATGTTTTCAATCACTTAAAAACATGTAAAAAACATACCTGTAGATTGTGGGTGTTACAAAACCAGGGAGAGGGCCAGATTTGGCCTGAAGGCCACATTTTGCCAACCCCTTCCATAGTTGAACAATTTGACCCTCTGGGTAAAGCCCAATCCATTCACTTGTGGACCAGATCCCATCTTCTCTTGCCTACTCAAAAACACTGCTCTAGCATTTCTACTTCCATCTCTACTGTCACCAGTTTCTCTCTCCATCGGACTACTGTCATCAGTATACAAATATGCTATTATTTCTCCCACCTTAAAAAGCAGAAACTTCTTTTAAGCCTACTTCTTCCTACTACTGCTCTGTTTTCTCCCCATTTCTCTAGTAGTATCTCTCCTACTCACTATCCCTAATTCCCTTTATCCCAGAAAATTTTCTTTTCAACTCACTCTAATCAGTCTTCACCCATATTACTATTGTACCCAATCTGCTTTAATTGATCAGTGAACACATATTGTTGAACCAAATGCCCAATTCTTAGTACTCATCTAATTTAACCTATTTCAGCTGAATGTGGCAAAGCTGACAGCTCACTCCTCACTGACATACAATGTTTTCTTGGCTTCTAGGACGATGTCACCTCCTGGCTTTCTTCCTCCCTCACTGGTACTTCCCTGTGGTCTCTCCCAGGGCTGGGTCTTCCTGGTCTCCCTCAGCTCTGAACACTGCAGTGCCCCGGTGTTAGTCCCTGGTCGTCAGCTCTCTCTTTCCACTCCTTCCCTTGGTGATCACATTTAGATTTGTGACTCTAAAACCATACATACAGTGAAGTTTCTCAAAAATACACCTCAAATGGACCTCCTTCCCTAAACTCCAGGAGGACCATGTTGAGAAAGTAGACAAGCTGAGGTATATTCTGGAATAGGGCTAGTTGAATTTATTAGGATTGGACACTGGCATGAGGGAAAAAGCAGTAGGGAGGAACAATCTCTGTATTACCGCAGTTTCTATAATGATCCTCATTTCAAGGAATCCTAGATTTAAGCACTTTTCTCAGAAAACTGCTTTTACTAAAACAGACTGGATCTTCTTCCTGTAAACACACAAAGCCTCTTTGGAAAAATTCTTTCACATAGGATCCATGAGAGCAGACAACTTGTCTGAGGTATTCATTGTTGTATTACCAGCATCTAGAGTCATGGCTAGTACTTCCTGGCACATGCAAGGTATTTTCTGAGGTTTATTGAATGACTGAATGGTATCTCCCACATTGTCCCCTGGCATGTTGCCTCTTTAACTAACATTTTATATAGATTATTAACTCTTTCATTCTACTTATTTCCTGAAGGTCAAAAATACCTGCTGTAGGGCTCACAATGATTCCCATCACCTGGTATTCACAACTTTGTATAATCCTCTCCCCTTCAGTGTAGGCTGCATCTAGTGATTTGCTTCTAATGACCAGAAAAGACAAAAGTGATGGGATGTCACTTCTGTGACTAGAGTACAAAAGATTGACTTCCATTGTGCTGGATTTTTCTCTCCCTGGATCTTCTTGCATGCTTGTTCTCATGGAAAGGGCCACCTGGAAAGGAACTAAGGGCTGCTGCTGGCCATTAGCCAGAAAGGAACTAAGGCCCTCAGTCCAACTGTCCATGAGGAACTCATCCTTCCAACAACCACTGAATGAGCCTGGAAACAAAATCTGTCACAGCTGAACCTTGAGATGACTGTGGCCCCCATGGACACCTTGATGAAGGCCTTGTGAAAGACACTGAGCTGGCACCATGACTACTGCCTCATGACCAGTTCTGAAACACCGTGCCCAACTAAACTGCGCCTGGATCTCTGACCCACAGAAACTGTGAGATAATAAATGTGTTTTAGTTTACATCATTAAGTTTTGTTACACAGCAATGAGTAACTAATACACTACACTTCTACCTGATATAATGAAAAGAGAAACCAGAGTTCAAATTCTGACTATAACTTCCAGCCCTGTGGTTTTAGGGGTTTTCCCCCCACTGCCCCAACTTAAAGCCTTACTTTCAATATTTTTAAAAACAGAGAAAAAAAATGAAATAAATAAATTGAAAAGAAAGTGGGGATATTACCAGATAAAGATATCTAAGGAATAAATGGTATTTCATAATTCATATAGAGAACCCAGAGTCTAGCACACTGTAGGCAATTAATAAATGATAGTTTAAATCTGAGATCACACGTCTCTCATGCAATTATCCTCATAGGAGTCCCTTTAACTCATTTTTATTAGTAGATGGAGTTTAAAATATTAAATTTAAAATAAAAATGAAAACAGTGAAGTAAAATTGTAACAAGTGAGGAAACAAAAATATTTGAAAAATAAGTTTCCTATAAATTACTGAGTTTTATCTTTCATTTGAAAGAAATAATTTTTTAAAAACTGTAAGATACATACTTTGTCAGCAGCTATCTCAGGAAGAGACTCTTCAATGCCAAGTTCTCGTCGTCTTTCAGCCCTAACCTCTGCATAACTATAAATGGAAAAAAACCCCAGAACTTTAGTATTTGATCATTCATGTAAAATACTGAAGAGTTACAACCTCTCAGTGTTTATTATGTGTCTTACTTGCTCGTCACTAATTCCAGACTATTTCCTATGTGCTACACAAAACCAAACATTCCTATAGTATACTATCTTAATTTTTATAGTTATCTCAAAAGTTGTACATGCTACTGTAAATGGTCCATAACTACACAGTACTTAAATAAAGGAAAAGTATGCTTATCTATTCCACTTGTTCCCTTTACATGACTGATTTTGGAACATAAAAGACCTTTGCAACTTCTACTCTAAACCATAAAATTTATGTCAAGAATTATATATACCTATATATATTCTATTTCTATATATGCTTTTAAGTAAATTTAATAATATATTGAAACTGTATCAAAAATGGTGAAAAAAATCACTTAGTTCATTAACAAGTCATGCATAAAAATTACACTGCCAATATCTTAATCAATGTTTCTGTAATTCAGAAATTCTGTAAAGAATTATTACCTTACTACAGTGTGAGTACAAACAATAAACTCTGGCCTTGAATTCCACTGATGATAAGTGATATAATAATGAGTCTGAAGCCAAATCCACTGTTGTCCTTTGGTCAGGAACCTATAATAACATGATTTGCCTTTCCCATACTGCATTACTAAGAAGAAAAGAGGAAAATATTTTTCATTCATATTATTACCTATGAATCTGGGGCTTTTAGCCCCATGATATTGATACATCATTCACATATAAATAAATAAATAAATATAAATAGATAGATAAATAAATAAATAAATATATATATATATATATATACACACACACAATGTTTCTTGTTTTTCAGTAATTTATTATAAGTAAATGCTATTCTGTAGTGATAGCTTAAGGTTCCAAGTAATTAAATAAGATATCTTTCATGGTGCCAACTAATAGCCAGTTACTGCTGATCTTAATAACTTTTCATACACAATAAATTTCCAAATACTTAGGAATAAATTATTCACATATTCACTTTCTCCTGCCAAGATATACTGAGGGTAACAGCAGTAAGTAATCACACCTGAGTTTTTTCCCCCACAGGCATCCTGGCAGGTAGAGCATTGCTGAAGTATTTAATTCTAAACTATAACCAATATCAGAATAACTTAATTGTTTGAATGTACAGTATTTCCCAAAACATTCTCTATAGATTATAAATTATGAAGTCTTTTAATAGCTATTAAGCAAACAAATGGTTTTGTGGTTAAATAAATTTTAAAAACTTTGTTAAACAGGTTTATTTAGTCTTTTCAAAACTCTAAGTATGCTAAGATTCTTGGGGTGAGGGGTGGAGATTTATTTTGAAGTGTTTCCCATTCTTCCTTGACCATAAAATCTGGTCTTAATGGACTAATAGTCTATGGAACAAACCTTAGCAAATATGGGTCAAGAATATCTATCTATCTTATCTAATCTATCTCCCTCCCTCCCTCTCCTTCCCTTCCCCCCATACTTTAGGGAGGAAACCAAGGTCTACAAACTTCAAATTGCTCATTCAAAATTACCCAGATAGTTAATAGAAGTGTCAGATCATTTTGATACATCATGGGGCTTGTGTTTATATCATTTAGAGTAAGTAACTTTTTTATGCTGAAATGACTACTCTGAAATCTCCCATGAAGTTGATGCTATTATATAACATGCTTTATTTTCATATAGAGACGTTTATTAGACCAGCCTAAGACAACATGAAAATATCTTATATGCCTAATTAAGCTCTGGTGGACACCCAAGAGGGTAGGATTTTGGGAAGAAGAGCAGAGAAGTAAATAAAACCTATCATTAAAACAAATTTCTGAAACAAAGAATAAACAGCATATGGTAAAGGGGTAGGTCTAGACTCTGATCTTGTCTCTGCCACCAATGAGTTATGGAATTGTGAGTAAACCACTTTACATGTCTTAGTTTACAAGTGGACATAATAACAGTATCTACTTTCTAGAACTGTGGTGGTGAGTGACAGCGGTAACTGGTGATGAGTGACGTAACTGTTTAGAATAATGCCAGACACAATGAGATGATAATGTTCCTGTTGCTAAAACAGTAACAGCAGGGAACATTAACCAGGCACTCACTGCGAGCTTTGTAAAAGAGATTCTTTCTAAAATGTGTGCCTATCTCCTGGGTACTTACATGCCTGGAAATCAAAATTTATGAAATACTGTTTTAATATTTTGACATATTATTACAATTTTCAAAGGCATGTACTTCTCTTACTCCCAATGTACAGCTAAAACACTCCTGAACAAGGTTTATTAGATGCCATAAACCTGTACTTATTATCGATGGAAATATGTAAAATAGGAACAAGTTTAATTTAAATTTGAACTAACAGTACTACTGGGTTGGTTATAAAGTAAAATCTTCCAGTACTTTTCAAAAGCAAAAGAATGGTTGTAAGTTTGCATTTTACCACCTTCTATTAATATTCTAGTTATTTGTATGATTAAAAACAGTATTATTACCAGAAATATTAAAATCTACTTACAGTGCTCATGACATTTTGCCAAATTTTCTAGGTCATCCACATGATAATAATCATAGCCTGATGTTCCCAGAACTTCAAATGGCAAATATCCTATTATAGGTGGTGCCCTAAATTACATATGAAAAAACATTGTAACTTTTTCCATAATAAGAAATAACCCAACTATAAACCAATTTTGGGAGGAACCTTTATTTTTTCAAAAGTGGGTAACAGATTTGAAACATCCTGATTAGAAAGGGTCCTTGAAAACCACTCATTTCAAGAATGATATGATTATTACCTTTTTATTGGAGTTTAAAAATGGAGTTACCTGTGATCCAGAAATAGGAACTTCCATTCTAAACTATGTCTAGATGTAAACTCTTCATTAGGTTCTTCAACTGTGCACATTTCCTACAAATAAATAATTAAAATTTAGAATTGCTTTTCTGTGTCCTTAGAAGAATCCTAAATATTATTAGCCATAAAGCCATTATTAGATAAGTTTTCCCTAAAAATTTTTTTAACACATTTTAATTTTCTAGTACTAAAGAATGTGGCAATACATAGATGTAGGCTTCTGGGGAGTACCTCTCATTCAATACATTTCTCTATTCACTGATAGGCCTATAAACCCTAATTCTGAATTCAGATCTCTCTTCTAATTGTTTGGATGTCCCCACACATCACAAACACAGTATGTCCTGAAATAAACTGCCTTACTCCTCATACCCAGTTACACAATTTTCTATCTCATTAATGGAGGCATACTTGCATTGTGCCATCAGACTAGAAATCTGATAAATCATAACACACTCTTTCATTTTCACCCTTCACCATCTAAATGGCTACTAAATCCTTTCAATTTCACCTTCAAAGTTTTAAAAAAATCTGTATGATCCCACCCATCTTCAGGGTCTAAGTTTAGACTCTAGACCCTTGCCATCATTGGCTCACATTCCTGCCTTTGTTTTCCCTGTCCTTCAACTCATCTTCTATTCTGGCCACAATTACCTTATTATGCAACTTTCCTGCTTAAAAACCTTAATGGTTCCTTATTCTACTAGGGTAAAGTTTAAACTCCTCAGCATGGAGAAACAAACCGCAAAGAAATACATTTCATTTCTGACCTCTGCTTAACTTTCTTTCTAAACTCATCTCCCACTAACCACGTCCCTTCCACACACAGAACCCTAGACGCTAGTATTCCAACCTGCCTCTGTGTCCCTCAATGACCTTCTGTAGTATAATGTAGTGATTAAGAGCTTGGGATTTGATAGAAAAAAAAATAGAATCAATCCCAGTTCTACCACTTAAGAGCTGCAACTTTGAGCAAGTAACTAACTTCCTAAAGCCTCAGTTTCCATATATATACATTAGGGATCCTACTAGCAACTATGTGATAGAATTGTTGTTAAGAATTAAATGAGATAAGGTATGTAAAGTATACAGCATGTAGCGAGCACTCAATAAATGTTAGCTACTGCTATTATTTCCTAAGACCAAAACAAGCAGAGTAAGAATGGTCTGATAGCCTCTAACTGCTAATTCAATAAATAGTCTGTCCTATAATGTGGTGTCTCCTTAAATCTAAAATCTCAGCCTGGTTTATTTCCAGTCACTTTCTAGTGGTTGAACTCTTTCATTTTCCCACTTCTCTACTAATTGTCTGCTTACTGGACCCAAGTAATAAAGATAAATTATTTAATTGAATTTTAAAATGGAAAAGGTAAATTATATGCAGTAAAAAGCCACTTGTATATTTCTACAGAAAATTTCAAAAGCTGAATTTTAAGACTGGCTAGATTTTTGCCTTTTCCCTTTAAGGAAGACGGTGAATTACACAAAAAAAGCACCCTAAAAATTTTGCACAAAAGCAGGGTAACGGTGATATATAACCTCTGATTAACTGCAAAGGATGTATACTAAAAAATTAGTTACACAGTTTGATGAGTGCCTTGATAACTTATTATCTGCTTCAAAATTATCAGGATAATGTACATTTAATGACTCATGGTCACTACTACTACAATGTTTACATGAAGTTTTAGTCAGTTTTGGAAACAACAAAAAAATCACATAAAGATAGTTCTCATAATATGAAATGAAATCCCCTTTGGGAACTAAAATTAGAAATGTACCTTGATGAACTGAGGTGTAGCTAATCTGACAGTAGCTACAAAGCACACTCTATCATCATAAGAAGGCCTGTGCGAACGTTGTATAGTTCCTTCAAAACCATTGTGCGAAGTGGATACTAGAACAATAAGGAAATATACATCATCAGTTACTCCAGTAAAATCTAGTTTTTATTGATGTTTAAGCATCACTGTTTTTAAGAACTTAGAACACCAACTTAAAATACATTGTAAGAGAAGCATTTTAACTCACCACTGTTTAAAGATTTGAAATTTCCTATAAATTTCACATATTCATAGGTAGATGGCTCCTTAGGGTCTATTGTTCCTCGAAGCATGTGACAACAGAATTCTAACTGGTTTTTTGCTAAAATAAGAGAAAAATTACATTTGTGGTTTATTGCAATGTATATCATATGAAATAAGATTATAAACGTTGTATAAATTTATAATCATTATTTTCACCAACAGAAGTTCTCGGTTACATTTTATTTAGTCCATAAAGGTAGAGTGCCTTTGGGAAATGATCTTACCTTGTCCTTAATGGAGAAAACGGTTCTGACATAAGCAACCCTAGGTTTCCTGATTTTTATTCGGTCCTTCCCTCTCATTCTTCATTGTAACTTCAAAGAAATGTTTGCTTCCCATTCTAAAGCTAATGCTTCTATCCCTATCCTGAACAGGATATTCAAGATATTTATTCAGTTATCTATTCAGAATAACCATTCCTATCTTCTCTAGGACCATGGCAGCACCACTCACTATTCATTCCTGTAGTATCCACATTCTTTCTTCCTTGGGTCCTTACTTTCTACTTTTAGATACGTTCAGGTCTTTCCATCTCAAGCAAACAAAGGTTTTTCATGCTATTCTTTTTTAGTATCATACATCTTCCTTTTCCTTTCATGTTCTAGTTTCCATATATTCACTTCCCTGAACTTCATGAAATGTGGCTTTAGTCCTCACACCTCTATAGGAATTGCTCTTTGAAAAAGCATGAACACTGGTATTAACTTCAATGGTCTTTCCTCATTTTTCTATTACCTGTTCTTAAAACTCATATGTCTTCATTCCACAGCAAGAAACTTACCTTCCTATGTTATCAACTATTTCTATCTCTTCTGTTAATCAAACTCTGGGCATTCACAAAAGTTCTTTTGATCTTGATCTTCTATTCACCTTTATAAGCTCACTGGTATTGGTAAACTTACTTATCCCTAAATCTCTCCCCAATTCTAACATTTTATATGTGACAAAATCTCATACCAGTATTTGCTTTCAGGGTATTTCTACTTGATTATCCCATCAGAAACTTAAAACTCAAAATATTTGAATTTACCCCTCTGTGTTCCTAAGCCAATTGTTCTTCCTCTTTGTCCTATGTGTGCTGATCTCCCAAATTAGAAACTGTTATCAATGTGGTCTCTTCCTATCACAAGCTCCCAAACTAATCTGTCTCCAGGATCTGCTATTTACACTTCACCAAGAAAGCTTTCAAAAGTCATTTTTCCAACTAAGCATCCAGTAACACCAGTATAGTACAGATGCAAATTACCTTGCATCTAGGTAACTGCAAAAATGTATTCTTTATGCCTCCACATTCCTGCCACTCAGATTCAATCTTGCCTGCTACTTTCAGGCTAATACTACTTTCATCATTATTATTTCAGCACTCAAGGACTAGTAATACACCCCCTTCACTCACGGCATGAAACTCATACTCTTCTGTCTTCATGAATGGCTTTATCCTCAAACTCAACTACTTTCTTCCTAAAGCCTTCCTACTGATGACCCTTGGCCACTTGGTCGCCTGTGCCTAGCTCCTGTCCCATCAATTTCATCTACTCATAATTCACATACACGCTTTCCTCTCCATCCTTGTGCCGACTGCCGTCCTTTTTATTTCCAGTCTAGTCCTTTTCAAAATTTTCCACTTGGGAGATTTTTTTCAGGCCACAAAACCACACAAATCCCCTTTCACTGACTCTGCACTAGGTAAAAAAGAAAAATCAATCTCCTTACAATAAAATATTAGGTCCTATTTCCTTCTCTAGACACAAATCACACCACCTGTACCACCTCAATATTCCAAGCAATTTTCTCTCTTAAGTCATGTTACTCCTTTGGCATAAAGCACTTTTTTCTGGTGAAATAACTTTTTTTGTATCAGCAGTTTTACTAGGGGATTACTGTTATTTAATTAAGGCTTTTCTCTATCAAAAAGTATTACTGCCAGCTTTACCTCTTATCTTGGAGGTAGAAGCCTAAGGTTTATCTTCCACCAGAGACTCTCATTCAGCTCTCCAGCAAGTTCTGCCCTGAGGAAGATCTTTAAAGCAGACTTCTTCTTTGTTCACCTCTTGCTATGTCCCAAGGTTTCAGCTTTCTAATTCTTCTCTCCTTGCTCTATATATTTACCCCAAGCAATGTTACTCAATCCATGATTTCAAATACTATTTTTGGTTTTTAAGCAATTATAAATAGGCTTCAAATAGATTATCCTGTTCTCTAGTTCTTCCGTACTGTACTCTAGTTCTCAAATGACAGGCTATTCATTCTTATCAAAGATATACATTCATACATACTTATACATCTGTGTGTGGGGGGAGAGGTATATCTTAATTTTTGGACAGCTAGTGTGCTATAGAATTTGAGGGTTCAAAATACATGAAACTTTAAAGTGATTAAGTATTACCAGAAAAGTCAGAATTTTTAAATCATGAAAAAGGTGATTAAAAAATATGTCTAATAACTGATGGTCAAATACAGTGTTATAATAATTTCAGATTTTACATAGGATAATTTAGTGAAGAAAATAAAGTATTCTGGTCAAATTAATTTGTCCAGCAGTGAATCTTGAAGCAGTATCTGATTATACCATAATATTTTGAACTTCTTGAAGGCAGGGACTATTTTTCACTATTCTTGGCACTTTCATGATACAGCAAGTGCCTGGAAACATCAGATACATCCAACAAATGACTGTTTAATTCTGTTAAATTTCATTTACTTAATACTTTTAAAATAGATGTTATTTTTTTCCCACAGCTTCAGTGTTCAATTAATTAATGATTGAAAATAAGTGAAAATAAGAGTGCTTAATTTTCTTTCATTAAATACAAAAAGGTTTTATTGCAAATTAATAAGAATAATTGCCAAGTTCTATTTTTGTGTAAAACACAGTTTTAGAGCAAAGCTGTTATAACAAAAAATGGGATTTCAATATACTCTGGAATATAGTTCAGACTTTTATATGGTTAATTTCATCTCACATTTTTTTAAATATTTCAAATGGATCTAACAGGGTATACAGAATGCTATGTGTTAATTTGGTTAAAGATGTCTGTTCAGTTTATAAGTTTGTGACAAACTTACAAAATAAAGGAATAATGCAACCAAATAGTTTTAACTTTTTTTTACTTAACAATTAATACTTACATTTTAAATACTCAGGGGTTAATGAATCCCTTTCCAGCAGATGGGTAGAAAGCATTTTATAAACCTCTGAATGTTCCCCCTCTGGGATAAAATTAAATATACTTTGATCCACAAGATCAGACTGAAAGAGAAAAAAAGTAATCTTAGTGATTCAAAAGACATTTATTTTAAAAGTATATAATCATTCTTAAAACATCAGATGACCATATGGCTAATTTTCCATTATCTGTAACAACAGACAAATGTCAAGTTACAGAGCACAGCTCAAAAAACAAGAGTGAGAGGGTAGAAGGTTACCTCTGATACTAGTGTCATTGGATCCATGATCAATATGACATTGAAAGTCTGATAAATTAGTTGTAAATAGTTCCACCAAATTCTAACACTCAATATATAGCAAGACTAAGAAAGCTGATCAGAAAAATCTTTGCTAAAGATGCTGCCTTCCCATACATCCAGACACCTGCTGTATTAACGGCAGCACACACCACAGCAGAGACCCAAAAGGCAGCCACAGGCTGAGGAAGCGGAGATCTGACTCTGATTCACCTCAATCATCCAACATCCTTTCTTTCTCACCTCACCTTTTCTAGCTACCTATCCTGTATCCCACATTAAAACTCCTGCTTTTAGCTAACCACAGCAACAGCAACAGCAACAAAAAGGTAAATAATACATTAGCATTATAATCCTCGTGAAAATACAGCTTTAATTACAGCTTACTGATCAACAGTAACGCGACAAACATCAGGTTGCCTACAATTTGCCATGGCTGTGGAATTAAAAAATGAGTAAGACAGTTCCTGTCCTTAAGAACCACTGACAACAAAACTTCAGTGACTTCACATTTTCTACCAAATCCAGTCCATTCTCTTGGTTTCTCATTTTCAGACTGCTCTGTGGGATCCTGGGGATACTGCAATTACGGCTCAAGGACTTTAAAAGCAAGGGCAGTGGGAAAGACAAGTGGAGAGAGGCTATGAAGGCAGGGCTCAGGGTCTTTCCCCTGCATTCAGCCAAAGCAGTTCCACATGTTTTAAACACTGTAAAGATTTTGTTAAAAACACAAACAAAACAAAAATCTCTCAAACACAAAAGGAGAGCCACTAGGCATGGCAAGAGATGGGAAAGGGGTGTTCTAAGACTCTCTATACAAGCCATACATTCACATTCGTTCTTCTGTTTGTTCTCTAGCACTCTAAGTTCCCTCTATGAAGTGGATAGATTATCATGGCCCTCCCCCTCTCCACATATTTGTACCCTCCATCTTTTAAAGACCAGTTCAAATAATTTCCTTTAAAAAAGCATTCTCTTAACACCATAATCCACAGTAAAAATAATAAAATTCCTTTAGTACTTATTACTCACATCATTCTTCATAAAAATGTTAATTATATTTTAATGTCTATGTCCTGCTGCCGCTAAGCAAATAAAAGGACCCTATCTCTCATACCTTTATCTCCCTCCCTTCAAATCAAGGCACATTACCATTGTGCTTTGCACATACAATTAGTACAGTAAGAGATTTTGTATTAAGAAGTTATTTGATAAGGTTTAAGGGATAACCACACCAAAAATACATCTGCATTTTAATACAGAAATTTTTGAAAGTTTGAAAAGCCTGGAGAACAGAGGAATGAACTGAAAACTCAGGTATGAATAAGAAGAAAGGCTACAAAATTGTCTTTTACTGACAAAGTATCAAAATATAAGCTTTGATATTAAAGTAAAAAATAGCCTTGACAGAAAAAGGGGACACCAATTTGAAGAACTAAAACATTCATTTTGGAAATGAATATAGTTTCTATGATTAATTATTCTGACAATGTCTTCTACTATTACAGTATATTATGATTTGACCCATGTTACCCTTGCTTTTCCATTTATACATGTAGAGCCTGTTTCATATTCATAGAGAGAAGAATATGAATGGCCAGTGTAGAGAGTTGTGTGATCACAGCACTGCTTCCCCACCATTCTGCTTCCCCAACATGTGATAATTTGAAGTATGAGAGTTGGTAGGCAAATATGTAATTTATTAATGTGTGAAACGTACCACTAAAACCACTATACTTAAAATCTCTAAATGAAGCTGACTGTACTTGATGATGCCCTACCATCCACTCTGTTCCCAAACACAATTCAAAGGCAAAAAAACAAAATGGAGGTCTCTAAATCATTCTACTTCCCTTGATCATTTTCATGAAAAGGAAAAGTGAATGCTGCTGACTGTTATATGACATAAGTCTCCCCTTCTGCTTTTTCTACATTAGGTCAATGTGACCATTCAGTGGAAATGTTTGACTATTACCAAACAAATATATTTCCTCCAGGTAGATAACTGACAGTTAAATAATTGCTATAGAGAACAGTTGCTTAAAAGGAACTGAAAACTCCTCCAAAAAAATGCCAAATACATGTTGGATATAACATGTTTTTAAACAACTGTACTCCTTATGTACAGGCATAAGGAACAAAAATTCTGGCCCTATCAAATGAGCTTTCATACTCATTATATAACTATTAAAAAAATTCTCAATCATATATCTTCAACTGCCATTTAGACAAAGATTGCACTGATTTTATTAAGACACACTTGTGTTTATGTTTTCAAACTACTAACTTAAGGAGAGTAGAAAAGGAAAGACTCATCCAGTATATTAATAGTGGCACCTTTAGTCCAGGACTCTGCTTTGATATAACATGGTTAATCATCTTCCTTATATTACATGGCTACAAAATTTAACATACTCTCTCTCAGGAATAAATTCAATCAAGTGTGAGGAAATCAATACTCAGTTTAAAACTTGACAAATTTTAACTGTGCGGTAAAGAGACCCAATTTATGTCAACAATAGAACTGAATTACAGACAATAAAGCCTAATTTAGGGATTTGCTAATGTTTCTTTTCTTCTGGGCAACAGCTAACACTCTATTTTAGACAAAAAGATATGTATATTAAAATACAAAGAGAGGGACACCACTGTTTCAAACTTTTTGCTTAGCATCTGTTACAGTTTAATTATTAAGACAACCCAAAACAGAAAAGTATTTTTCCCTAATTATGTTTGATCTTAAATAAGTATTATTTCACTTTTTCAAAACATGTTTGCATTAATGTTTTCCAACCGTCAAATAACATACAACTTAGCAATGTCAGTGAAGTGTAGGAAAGTATCCACAGTAACTGGAGAGCAGCAAAAACTGTTTTAATAACAGATACTATTAACTCAGTATGGAATGAAATGGGTCTACTGACACACAGCAATCTCCTCTGTCCAAATAGTCACCTACCAGTCTACCTGCTTTGGCTAAAACAAACAATTTAAAAGTTCCAGAAGATGTTAATAACAGAGGAAACTTGGGTATAAGGCATATGGGAACTCTGTACTTTTTGATTTTTTTTCTGTAAATCTAAAAAGCACTAAAATAAAAAGTTAAAAAAAATAATCCAGGAGAGAACAGGAAGATGAAGAGGGTTTTCAATGAGGCAGTGAATGTTAATGATCAAACACTTGGATCCCAACTGGATCTGTTGTAGGCATACTGTCTATTTCAAAGTGCAATTAAACATTCCCTCACTAAAGACCCACCAGTGTGCTATTAGGAAGGAATTTTTTAAACAGTCACATCAAATAATCTACTCATTTTCATATATTCAAAAAACAGTTACTGAGTGCCTCTCTGAGGAAGTAGCTAGCCCACGTGGATAAAGAAATCAGGCTCCTACACTCAAGAAGCCTACCTACCAAATTAGCTAAATAAACAGAAAATTACAATTCACTGTGTCACAACGTCAGTATGTGTAAGGTAACATGAGGACAGAGAGGAAGGGCATCTAAATCTGAATGGAGTTCAAGCAAAGTGCTCCAGAAGCCAGCTTTGAAAGAGTAGGACTACATTGCAAATGATGCTCTGATAATGATTAAAGATTATGCACTTTCTATAAATACATAACTGAAAGAAAAACCAATACAGCTGTATATAGTTTAAAAACACATAATACACTTTTATTTAAATTACTTAATCTTAGTCATATCTTGATCCTCAAGTGTTTCTTTCCCTGGCTCTTTCTTCTTACTATGTAAATATTCTTAAAAAGAAGAATTGCCCAGAAAATTCAGTTACTCAGTCTGTTCTTTTCTCTGCACATACTATATTACTTATGAGTTGGCATAATCTCATTGTTTACTCTCAAACAGTTTTTAGATGTTGGGATAATCACCTACTATTTAAGCTTACTGGAAAAGAAAGTACCTAGAAGAGCAGTAAAGCCAAGTCGTTTTCTGTGTGACCCACAGAAATCAGCAAATTATTTACTGCCTGGCTTTCAATAAGAAATTACCCTTTTTTAAGTGTGGAGTCCATCCTCTTTATTATAAAGTATGAAGTAGCAGAATAATCAAGGGAGGAAGATAATGCTTTGCAATATCTCTTGAAAGAGGCCCTTATAGAACAGTTTGCTTTGTATTGTTATAAATTTTCAACAGATAGCTATTTTAAGAGTAATTTATAAGTAACTTCAGAACATTTATAGCAAAAGCTTCACCTTAGATAAGAACCTTACATATTAAATACAAACTTCAAATTCATAAAAATTGTCAACAGAGCACCTAATACAGTGTCTGGCAATAAACGTTCAATAAATGTATGTTGAGTAAAACAGCAGACACATAATTCAGGTATTCACCATCCTAACCAAATTCAAAATGTAATTCTAATTCTCTGTCCTTTCAGTCATACTGATAACAAACCGAATATGGTCATTATAACATCAATTCAAGATACAGAACACAAAAACTCTGTTATCTATTATTTTTAGTGTATACCTGTAAGTCATTCTTTTGAGAAAATTATTTATGCTTCAACAAATATCTCAGTAGAAAATTAGTTACTCTCAAGATATTCTCAGTGATTCAGTAACATCTTCACCAGGTTGATTAAAAAGGAAACATGAAAATTTAGCGTTAAAATAAAGAAAGCAAGAGGAGCAGAGGTTAGATAAAGTGGTAGTTGGGTATTTAGTTACTACAGATTACAGAGTCATGACTGACCTGGGAAAACATAGTCAGACTAAAGCAAAGATATATTTACAGCTCTCATCCCCACTCTAACCATTGTTCAACACTTTCATGGAGGTCCACTTCCTAATGCTTTAGAATGTTTAAAATAGGCATTAAATGAAAAGAAATTGAAGAAAGGTTAAGTGTCTATCAAAATAGGTGAATGGATAAAGAAGAATGGAATATTACTCGGCCATAAAAAAGAATGAAATTTTGCTATTCATGACAACATGGATGGATCTTGAGGGTATTATGCTAAGTGAAGTAAACAAAGATAAATACCATATGGTTTCATTTACACATGGAATCTTAAAAAAACAAAAAGAAAAAAAACAGAAATAACTCACAAATACAGAACAAACTAGTGGCTGTCAGAGGGTGAGGGGAGTGGGGGGATGGGCGAAATAGGTGAAGGGGATAAAAAGGTACAAACTTGCATTTATAAAATAAGTAAGTCATGGGAATGAAAAGCACAATATAAGGAATATATTGATGATCATGTAATAACTCTGGTGAAAGATGGTAATTACACTTATTATGTTTTATAATGTATTTTATATGTATTTTATAATGTATATAAATGCATTTTATAATGTATATAAATGCATTTTATAATGTATATAAATGTAGAATCACTATGTGGAACACCTGAAACTATTATAATATTGTATGCCAACTCTACTTCAATAAATAAATATAAAAGTAAAAAATAAAATCGGCATTAAGTAAGAAAGATCACAGGATTTTTATACTTACTGGTAAATGTTCAAGCAGTGAAGTTATACTCTCAGACACATATATTATGCTTCCATCAGTCATGATTGCTAAAAAAAAACCATCAAGAGCCTGAAATTAAACATAATAGTCAGTTAAATGAAAAAATTTGTTTCACAAGATAGAAATAAAAATCTAAGATAAATGACAAAGGACTTACATGGAAATTTCCAGAGCTAGCATTTCCTCTTTACCATACCTTTATGCATTTTTAAATGCTTCTGGGAGGGGGAAAAAATCTCTATGGGTATCTACTGAACAGCTGGTTTTCAAAACATAAGACTTAATGTTTTACCCTTATCCTATGTATATTACATGAAGATAGCCTTATTTGAAGATGCTAATATCACTGAAGCACATATCCTATCAATAATAATGTCTTTGGCACACAAAAGAACATATTATCACCTTTTGGATATATTAACAGAGAGGTATACAACTGAAGTGTAGGGAGATAATGGGGAATAAAGTGAGAGGGAAATGAAGCTGAAAAAGTAGGTTAAGGTCAAATCATGAAAGGCCTTAAATACCAGGTTGAGACATAAGGACTTTTTGTTGAAGAGTAGTCTGGAAGCAGTATGTAAAATGGATTTAGAGGAATAAGAAAATTAAGTTAGGAAAATCTCAGTGGCTTTGGAATAGTCAGAGAAGTTAATGAGGATCTGAATGAAATTAGTTAACATTAAGAGTAAAGAAGAAAGGACTTAGGCAAGCATTGAGAAATGTGAAGTTGGAGTTCACAGGAGAAGCCAGTGCAGGTGATACACTATTAATGATAAAGTAATCCTATAATTTATATATTACAAAGTTCTTTCGTTTGAGAATCTTAGGCACAGAAATGACCACTGAAGAGATAAGATCTTCAAAAGAGAGAAGCATGACAAAGGTAAATCTTTGGAGGAATCATCTACATAGGGTAAAGGAGAAGTGCCAGAAAAAAAGACAGGAAGACAGAATATACTGTCATCAAGGAAATCAGTGGAAAAGGGAATGATAACATGAGTGAGGAGGAAGAGGAATGGTTCAGCATAAAATGAGATCAAACATAAAAAAACAAGGAAATGAGAAACGAATTTTGATAACTTTCAGAAGAGTTACATCAATAGGAAGAAGAATCAGACTACAGTGAGTTTAGAGATGAGTAGATAGATGATCAAAAGTCCATTTTAAACTCCTCTTTTATGAACTTGAGAAGGGAAGAAATGAGAAAGGATGAGCTTTAAGGGGACCAAGTTTCAAGGGAATGCATTAAGAAAAAGTAACTCAAGTATGAGGGGTAAGGAAAATAATAAGGAAGATAATAATAAGACTGAGGGAAAGAAAGAGCCAATGGAAAAGATGTTGATATATATAGCAGAAAAGATTTACCATTAAGAGGAGCTCCTCTTCTATCCAAACAGTTATCACACTAAATTCGAATTTACTGTTTAATTATAATAGGGCTTTCTCGAAGGATAGCAATCTCTGGTAAAAATCATATGTCTCTTCTTCAACACTGTATCTGCAGAACCTAGCAGGTGTGTGGCCCAGAGCAGATAAAAAATAACTTGTAGTATATTATGGACCTGGAGTTAGAACAAGTGCCATATAATTCTAAGTAATTGCTAAGTATATATTTAATAAATGGAAAAGGACCCCCTCCACCTTCCCTTCTAATGGGAGAGAGATTTGGTAACAGAAAGAACTTATTTTGAGTAGATGCCTATCTTCTAGAATGGATCAGACAAACCCATTCTTGGCTAATATGGAAGATGCAGTGTGAAAACCTTGTAATTGAAGCAAATTCATGAAATTACTTTTACAAAAACTCTATACTACAATAATGCCAGTATTATTATTTTGTAACAAATGGGGTCAAAATGCTTTTAAGAAGAACATGTTTTCTCATGAAAAGCTAGGCTGTGTCATTTTTGAGAGCAAATTAATATTTACTATCACCTGTATTTATTCTTAGGATAATTACTAGGAATTGGGGTGTCGTAGGTCTCTTTTGTGAAGACAATAAATTGAAATCAGAGCTCTTAATGACTTAATTCTACTCCTAGAACCAGAGCCTGCCCACTCTTCTTTCATAACAGGCAAAGACTAAGCAGAGAAAAGCCTCCATCAGCATCTCACCAGTCTTAACACACAAGACCCAGGGCTAGGACTTGTTTTGAGTGGAGGGATGAAATTTCCCAAGAAGGTAGGTGAGTATACCAAAACCTAAAAGAGTCTTGATAAGGGCCTTAAGGAGGAGGATTAGTGAGATGTGGAAGGGAGCAAGACAGAAAAGGACATCCTCCTCCCAAGACCGAAGACTTTGAAGCATATCCCTTCCCTACACTGTGTGATATAAGGGAAAGGGATCATTAGTTAAAACTCTGTATCTTCCTATTTGGAATCTACTTGACACACAATAAAAGGACTGTGCAAACCTTCATTGCTTACTTAGTGACTGTTTAATCTGGGAAAGACTGGAATGGAAGTTTTAGGGAAGGGAACATAATTTCTTTGTGGATCTATATCTAAGATGAAGCTGACAGGACACTAGCCCTTTCCCTGTAGATTCGTGGAGAGAGCTGCCAGCTGCCAAGGGGAAAAAACTACATACTAGGAAATGACGTCACACTGAGATGACTTCATACAGACCTGATCAGGCTAAACAGCCCTGATTTCTTCAACTACTCTCAATGCTCTCTCCCCAAGGAGAGCAAGGAATATTCCTCAGGCAACAAGACAAGACAGAGGGGGATGGGCAGCAATGGAGAAACGGAGAACACATAAATTACAAGTGAATTTTAAGATCTCAGTCCTAGTTCTTCCATTACTTAGCTATCTGTCCTTGGACAAGTTGCAGCTTCTCTGGGCCTCATCCATAAAATGAAAAGGTTGAACTGAATGATCAAATCTCTTCTATTAGCAGTTTCAACGTTCCAAGATAAGGCCTATATCTGAAATTCTGCTGAAAATGGCATCTGGACTGTCTGTCTGCAATCTGATCAACATAGCCAGCAGTAACAGAACTAGGTGTGCTGGACCCAGGCTGCAACATATGCAAACATTAATACATATTCTTCCTGTATCTTGTACACACCTTGGCATGTTAATGTTAGAATGCATATATCTGCTAGGTAGATGTAAATACTAAAAATAAAAAATATACTTGATATATTAAAAATAAGGCAATAACACTTTTTAGGAATGTAACCTTAAAAGCTGTAAGGATAATCATGAGATGACTGATTTATATTTTCAAAGTTTTTAAGACATTTAAGTTTTCTCTTCTGTATATTATAATCTCTAGAATCTTTTAGTTATTTTTGATATTTATCTACATATATACTGTATGTGTCTTGGCAAATAATTTTAAAAGTCTGGCCACTGTAAAGAAACATTTGAAGACAATGATTTTCTGTTTAGCTTACTTCATTAAGGTTATTAATAAATGAGTGTAGATATTATACCAATTATGAATTTATAAGAAATTCTTCATACCAATAAAGCAGGGTATGTAGTTTTTGATCAACAAAGGAGATCTTATTATACCATTCACTGAAAATATAATCATAAAATAAAAATTAAGGAGTAGCTATGAGTTATTTCCTTTCTGTGTTATGTAGACATTGGCTTGTGTGTACCCATTCATGGACATATTACTTCTGTCCAAAGAGATAATTTTGGACAATGTCAAACTACCTTTTAGAGGAAAAAATATTTAATAAAATTAGGAACTATTATTTGGTTTGTAACTTAAGTGTCCACTAATTTAATGGGCTAACTGCTGGTTACTAAGTTAAGAGTTCTGTGCCACGGCAGCTTTCACTGAAAAGAAGTTCGTGAGTGGTGGTGTGTACAAATGTTGAAGCCATGGGGACAGGACGCTAGTCTACCTGCAATGAATCCTAGCTGGGCTACTTACTAACTTTGTTAACTTTGAGCAAGTTTCATAATCCCTTTGTTCCTTGATTTCATCTGAAAGTAAGAAATGGATACTAATAGTATCTACTATGAGAGTATTCTAAGGATTTGCTGAGTTAATATGTGAAAAGTGCTCACTTTTCAGATTTTAAACACAGGTTTCAATATATACAACATATTTATACTCCAACAGATTTTCACATGGTAACATTTCTGCTTAATGTATAAAAACTTAGTTAACCCAGCAGTTAACTGTTCTACCTAAAGAGAAAAATAACTCATTAATTTTCAAAATACTCTATGCTGCTTAGATATAGTCAATATACAAAGACACTTTGAAACATGGCCATTACATATACATACACAACCCAGGTAAATGATTAAGGTCTAAAATAACAGACTCAAACAAACAGGACTAGAGATGTAAATTATTTAGCAACCTCTACATCCCCACTTCAGTTACTGTCCTCTACTCCTTCTATGTCTACTTTCTGCTATGTACCTATTTTTCTTGTCCTTAACTATTACTGTCAAAGTATACCACCTGTTTCCTATTTATAGCAAGTTTTCATGGAAATTTGATACTGAATTCTGTGTACTCTGTATGCACAGATGATACCTATATTATTCTACATAGGAAATGATTAAAAGAAAAAAACAGTAAAATTGGTAGGTATGAGTGACTCAAATTTTTTGAGGACTTTACAGTTGATTGTATGAGGTATTAAGTTTTTCAACTACAAGCAAATACATCCTAAGTTGTTTTAAAAAACAATTGTGTCACAGAAGAACATTTCTCTATTTCCTTTTAAAAGTTTCTACTTGATTTAAGAGTTGATTATCAATGTATACTTCATTGTTTTAATAGTTTCAAAACACTTCATTTATTATCATTTTATGTTGTGTTTATGTGGATATTGTTTAAAAAAATCCTACCGTCCATTAGGATACATCTCATAATAATATTTAATGTGATGAATACTTTACTATTCTTCGTATTGTTAGTGTGATCTCAGGCAGAGAACTTGGGATAGGTTTCTTTTAGTACGCCTCTCAAAAATTTGATAATACTGAAAGTATGAAAATTTGGCATTAATTTACTACACAGTACAACTTCTTTCCAATATCTACATTGATTAACTTTAATTAAGATACACTTTGATTTATAATGAATTAAGACTTTTAAAAATTAAATTAATACTGTTAAAACTATACTAAAATAGTCATTCCTGTGATTTATTTTTGAGGAAAACAAAAAAACTTCTCAAAAATTAAATCTGGACATACCTCTAACATTAATTGTGTAAACTCCTCATTACTAAGGAATGTAGGTTTCCAGTCCTGTCGAATTTCACTGGCATCTGACTGTGCAGTGATTTCTGTAAATAGAGTATTTGACACATTAGCAGCACACTTCAAACACACAGGGTAGGAGAAAGGAGCAATACAAAAGTCCTACAAGTTGTGTTCTCTCCTCCCACTCTAATTTAATAAGAACCATAGGCAGTAACATTTACTGGTCTAGGTAGGAAGTACAGGTATAAGGAAATATTTGAGCTAATGTGGCAAGTTATCTCCTTGGATTTGGTCTCTTGGTAATACCAGTCTTTTGTTTTCCCTGGGGACCTTTGATAGACTGTGTTACTGATACACCTGAGATTGGGTCCTGCTTGATACAACGATCAAAGCATCAGAACAGGCGGATTAGATCAAGCATTATTTAGAAAGTTTTTTCCTCTTAGTTTCCTGGACATTCAAACTGTAGAACCTAGAGCAGACGTAAGGATGTGAGCCTGGAGGAACAGAGCCAGGATCATCAGTCAGTCTCCTTTTAACAAAACTTTAGGCCCTGCCTGTTGCTAGGCAGAAAGATTCCTGACAGTCTGAGGTGCTCTATGCTTAATTAATGAAGAAAACTAAATTAAGAATTGGGGCAAAAACTTTAAAAATCTCATAGTTACTTTGCTTAGTACCCTCTTGCATATATTCTTCATGATAGGAAGCTGGTCAAAAATTTGTAGATTCTTGGCTTGGGGCACACATTTTAACACAATTATTATAATTTATTTTGCAACATACTTCAAATGGATCTAGTTATGAGAAAGCTATTCATAAATGATGAAAACTGAACTATATAGGCACTAAATGTCTTTTCCATTTCCATCGATAAATATATTAAACTGCCACCCAAAATTTGGCATATTGGAAATGCATGAACTAGAATATGTAGAGTAACTGAGAAGTCTACCTGCCAATTCTGTAGAATATAGTTATGTTTTTCAAATTCACAACAATTATATACATTCAGAATAAAATATTTAAATCACAAGCAAATCCCATCAAATTTAGTTAAACACAGGCTAATAAGGGAATATATAAAAATTCCCTTTCAATTTAAGGTAAATTTTATTTTTGTGAGAATTATATACCCAACTTTAAAAAACAAAAAACCACCGATCTACTTAATGCCAAAATTAACCATCTACTGTCAGGGAGAACTGCATGCATATTATTTCATTTCATTCAACCGTCATTTATTGAACTACAATGTCTGAGGGAATGAGTGTGCTACCTAACGAGGGACAATACTATTTGAAGAGGTAATGTAATGATAATGGTGGTAATAAAAATGAAGACAAGAAATTTACTGAAAAATCAACCGAATTTAGCAACTGTGATATAGTACTAAGATGGATGAAAAAAAATCCAAAAATCTTTTCAGGCTTGAGTCCTGGGGGACTGAAAGGATGGTGCAGCAAAAATGAAAAAAGAAAAATTGAGAAAAAGCTGACTTTTTCTCAAAAATGAAAATGAATTCAGTTTTAGATGTGTTGAGATTGAAGACATGCAAAAGAAAGATTTAGAAGCTGTCTGGATATAAAAGGTTAAAAAGTTTTCACTTAAAATACAAATTAAGGAGTCCAATAGAGAGGCAAGGCTGAAGCTATTGAATTAGTTAACTAAGGGAAAGAATGTAAGAGAAAGCAGTAATAAAAAAGATAAGACCTTGAGAAATGTCACATTTAGAGGGCAGAAAAAGAAGAAAAGGTTTAGTTTCGGTTAGGAAGGGGGAGATGAATGAAGAAGTGTAATCTCACACAAGCCAAGGGCAAAGAAAACCAGTAGAGGATGGATTAAAATTTCCGGTGCTTCAAAGATGCAGAGAGGAAGATGTATAAGAAAAAGCAACTTTTCAAATTGCTTTTTATTGGCAGGAGAGGGAGTGGAATAAATGGCACTAGTGAAATTAACAAAAATAATTTCAAGGAGTGGAGAAGCATAAGGGAGGCTAGTAATGCATTACAGAGTAACTAGGGAGAAGTAAGCAAGCAGAGGTACTAGTTACAAATTCTCCTTCTGAGAAATTTTGCAGTTTCATTTCTGAAAAAGGAAATATTCTTCTACAAATTTTTCATTATCTGTTACCAAAATTCTTAGAATTCTTTGAATTTCTTTTCATGACTCATTTAGTCAAAGCAATTTACTTCAGTTAACAAATAATCACTTTATTTTAAAACATAGGGTGTATTTCCTAGACATATACTGAAACACCTTTTAATATGACACATTAAGTCCCTCACAATCTGGCCATTGTCTTTCTTTCATATATACTCATAACTTTCTAATTCAAAGTATGCCCCTGTTACACTGAACTCTCCCACCCTGTTTTTTGCACATGCTATTTCCTACATGTGAAGTGCTGGTTTTCTTAATTAAAAGGAATATTTGGTTGAAAAATCAACTATTTTTAAGCCTTCCTTGACAGATTCTTTCCTCTGTGTTCTCACAGCAAGTTTATGGTTTACAAACACTACTCACATTCTAATTATCTGCATTGTAATTAGCTGTCTGCTACCCTGCACCACAAGAATCTAGGATATTGTAGAAATAAATAAATGTTTGTTGAATGAAAGAAAGAACATACCAGCAAATCTTTAAAAAGGAAACAGATACTTTTCTTTTAAAAATGGTTGGGAAGCATCCAATGTTAATCATCACTGACAAGATTCTATTATATTATGCTTTTAAGGAAGAGTCTGTTATATTTACCTTTATGTTTTCGTAAAAAATCAATGCTCTTCTGTAGAACAGTAGATTTGTCCATCTTTCTAGCATTCCCAGGAAGCATGGATCCCAGTTCTTTAATGAGAACATTAAACTGATCTCTACGTTTCTTTTCAGATTTATTTCTAGATACTCTGGAGAAATAAAAAATTAAATAAGCAGTTTTCAAATAATCCATTCAATTACACTAGCAGCTTAATACAATGCTCAATTTGGACAAAACCACACAGCATGTATTTCCATAAATATAGATAGTAATAAGTAATAAATATTTATCTCCTACGTTACCAGTGATATATACAGTTAATTTGGGGAATAATTTTTCTCAACTTATCACTGAAGAAACTTTTACATATTAAGCATTTAGCACACATATTTTTATGAAAATGCCAGCAAGACAAATTGCATTCTAACCTCGGCTTTTATGTAATCTAATATTTACCAAGAATTTCTATTTTTCTTATTAGGTTATTATGAAAATTACTGAGATATATACTTTGTGAAAGTACATGCAATGTGTAAATACAAAATTTTTTTTAAATTACCGAATAGGAGAAAGTTATCCATTTCCTTTAAGTTACAATCAGAAATTTAAAAATGAAAAACTCACTACTCTCAGGCTTTTCCATACATTCTTTCTCTTTATTCCTACATCCTAGCCTCCAACATCAAGCTATAACTATTTGTTTGCATATCTGTCTCTCCATTAGGCTGTGGGCTCCTTGATAACAGAGCCCAATTTTTTTCAACTAAGAATTTAAGCATAACATCTAACAGTAAGCTCTCAAAATATGTGTTAAATGAATAATTACTATTGTTCAATGTGAAGCAGTAACCAGTAAATAGTTGTACTAAGACCTCAAGACAATTAAATACATTGATATTTTATATAATAAACAATAAATAAATACAATTATTTATAGAGCAATTAACCACTCTATAATATCTCTTTTTGTGAAGTCAGATTTTCAAATTCACTTTTTGTTTAAGCATACTACTTTCCCAAAAGGTCAGAGAATTATTTTATTTTATTTTATTTTTTGTTTCTCAGTTAAGAACAAGCCTTTATTCTGTATTAGTACTGGGGACAAATACAATTGTTCAAATATCTTAAGAAACTTAATAGGTATTAAGTGATATTCTCATCAAACAATGAATGCTTGCTATAATGACAGAGACTGTGCTATAAAGGGCTAGTGATACTGAGGAAAAAGCAAGCCCTTTCAAGAAATTCATCTAATTCCTATGGAAACTCAGAGGAACCAGGGATGACATCCTAGTATGCTACTGAGATATGAAGGCTGAGTTGAGAAAGAGATGGAAGTGGGGTCTGTGCAAGGCATTTCAGGCACAAGATACTTGTACAAAGATGAAAACTTATCACAAGTAGTTTATCATGGCTAACGTGGCTAGGATATAGGCTTTTTGTGCCCACGTATGCTGGAGTTGAGCGGCAGGTGGGAGTAATAAGTACTGAAAGAAATCATAAATTTTTTATGCTACATAAAGGTATTTTAGTTTATTTCTGAAAGTCATCAGAAGGCACTGAAAGTTTTTAAGCAAAGAAATGGCATGAACAGACTTGCTTGTTAATAAAACCACTCTGGCATCAGAATGATGAAAGGATCAACGTTTGGCAAAACATATTCATTGAGCAAATGCTACTGAAAACTTACTAAATGCTGAACAAAACTCAATGCCAGGTGACCACTTAGGAAGCAATGGCTACATCTTAGCCTATAAACCATGACAGTGGCAATGTTAACAGAGCAGTGTGGGTTTAAGGGTTTAAGAGGCAGAACTATCAAGTAGCTAAATCAGATTTGGTTTGGAGTGGGAAAGCAAAAGGGAAATCTAAGAGGATT
The DNA here is from genome assembly GCA_032199065.1 of Smutsia gigantea. Classification (NCBI taxonomy): domain Eukaryota; kingdom Metazoa; phylum Chordata; class Mammalia; order Pholidota; family Manidae; genus Smutsia; species Smutsia gigantea. Next base: position 432,368 of record JAVSCE010022737.1, on the reverse strand, counting down.
CCCAAGTTACTGGTAATGCTGTTTATCAATGTAAAATATAACACACGATACTGGTTTTGATGGACAGATGGTTTGGGAGAATTTAAATATGGTGAAATTGCCTGTTTAACATTTTAAAGGACAGACACAGAAGCTTAGACATATGGATCTAGTTATATTCCTCTAGAAAAGAGTAAGAAATAAGCACCTGAGAATTAGTATGCATGAAATATCTGAATAGTCCATATACACACATATGTGCTAGGCAATACTGTAAACATTTGTGAAATCTCATTTATATGTACAAGGTAGACTTCATTATTATTTTTCATTTTACAGGTGTGACAACCCAGGCATAAAGAAGAACATGCCCAGGGTCATACGGTTACCATGAAGTAATAATTCAAATCAGACATTTAACTCCATGGGAATAAAATATACAGAAATCAAATATTATTGCCAGCTCTGCCACTGGAACACAGCCGTTAACACAAACTTTACTGCCTATTACACTCAGGCAGAGGTAGCCCTTGTGATGACCTTGCTGGTAACAGGCCACAGATGTTTCATGTTGGGGTTAGGTACAAAACTCCCTTTGTTCTCAGTTCAACCCTAAAGTCTAACTCATCATGGTTTTCAGTCAGAGTTCAATGTGGTCCTGTTTAATTATGACAGCATCATTGTGAGGTTCCGTCTCTTCCTCCAAGGTTTCCCACAGCCATAGTATTTTTGGTTCCCTAATAACATGATCAAACCTTCTGAGTCTTTGCAAATAGAATACTCTTAGCTCATCTTGTCCATCTACAAACTTGGCCTTTAAGATTGTCCAAGTCAGTTCCTCAGAGTTCTCCCTCTTCATTCAGGCAAGACTGATTATTCCCACTATATCCTGAAGTATTTTATAAGAACCTCCCTCCACTAGACTGAGGTTAAGGTTAAGGCATTTGTCTTATATGCTTTTAGCTTCATAGCCAGATCTTTTTATATCCTTGAATAATGTTGTATAGCTTTCCTCAAAATCCTCTTCTTAGATATATTTTATGAATCATTCATCAAAGTATTTAGCAATTTACCTGGTTATTGTGCATATTTTTCTTAACCAGTACCTTTTACTTTGCTAAATACAGACATTTAGGAAGCATTACTCATTACATGTTTATCTTTTGTGCTTGTGTGTGATGCAGTAACACCCTTATCCTTGTCGAAGTACCCATGTAGCTCAATGTGGCTGGAAAAAAACCAGTGTTTCCTGCTCACTCTCAATGACTACAAACTTGGTTGTCATGCTACCTGGACCCTCCCTCCTGATATAATAAATTGTCAAGGCTCCTAATTAAGGTTGAACACCCCCTCCACCCATGGCTCTAGATCCCATTCCCTCACCTACTTGGTGACACCTCTCCAGCAATTCTTCCCTCCCTCTTTCCATCATCTACTTTTCCTTTCCACTGGAGAACAGAGGCAGGTAAGAGGACATAGAAGCCAACCCCAAAAGACCCCCCAATGGCCAAAGCTGGAACAAGTTGAACAAAAAAATAAAATGGCACTGGAATATAACCAAAAGTATAAAATACATATGAATCCATACAGCTATAAATAAATGGGAGAGAGACAATTATTTTTACAAGAGAATTCCAAATACAGGTAGGTATCCCCTCCTATTGGAGATGGAGTTTAATTCCCCCCACCTCTACTCTGAAGGTGGGCTTTGCTTTCAAAGAAAAGAATAGGTTATTAAGGGGGAACAGTAACTACATGGTGAATCCAGGCAAACCCTACCTCAGCCAAGTGCAGAAGCTTAACATCCTTAATGATGTTACATAGTATATGTAAGAAGGAACTTTTAAAAGATAATTTTGTTAGTTATAAACTGCATACTGATACTCTAAGCTCTTCCACCTTGCTAATATAGCTAAGTTGCTAAGGCAGACAGCTTTTAGAAATCACTGATTTACTATTTAATTACTTTTACATTTAGTTTTTATTCATTTAATTACTATTTTACATATTGAGTTGAACTACCTTTTTGCTTTGTCCTTGTCATCTTCTTCCATGAACCCATCAAAAATACTACCATCTTCTCTAAAAGAAAAAAGAAAAGTAGATAGAGAAAATAAGAGGAGATTCATTAGGCAACACAATACTAAAATGATATGTGAATCAAATCAGTTATATTTAAGGACTGTAGTAGATTTAATGGATTGCATAAATTCAAACTACTATTAACCTGTTTTCTAATAAGTATTAGAAAATTAGCCATGTTTAACTTTATAAATGTGAACTTCAAAATTACTTAACTTAGCTATACTATATACACAGCATGCTAAATGAGAATTAACTAGAGGTTAAATATCTTGTTTCAAAACTCTTAGTAACCAGTGAAAACCTATAAAAAGTGTATTTGCCATTATATAAATTATTTACACTTAAAATTATTTTTAACTGTAATAGCATAGTTTAAAGACTATTTTGCGACATACACTTTATAAAACCACACATCACTCATAAACATCACAATATCTAGCATATTAACTTATATAAATATACTTCCATTTATTACTGATTCATTTGACAAAAATTTATTAGCACTCATGTGCCACTCTGTTCTGGACATGGTTAATGAGCAGTTAACCAGACATGTAAGTCCCTCCTACAGCTTATTTTCTAGTAGAAACAAATTAACATGATAATGTATGATGGTAAGTTCTTTTTTTAAAGGTATGATGTTTTAGTTACTGGGTGGTTAACCTTAGTCTGAATGATTAGGGAAGGACTTGTTGAGTCGGGATATTTGAACTGAGATCTAAATGACTGACAAGAAGGGGTTGGTTATGGGAAGATACAGAGAAGAGCATTCTAATAAATGGAATCAAAAGCATTGGTGGCTAACCCCCAAACTAAAAGCAGTAGTATTACATAGTTTGAGGTGATTTATGAGATTTCACATGAATTCACTACTTAGTCCCTTAACCACACCTTTCTGTAGCCTATAAAGGCCTATACAGTGCCTCCTGGACCCATTAATAAGAACACCTGCAAATCTTGTGCCATAGTGGTCCATTATGAATTTTGGGGGTTCCATGTATACACTGAAATTTATTAAAAATTCTGTATGTTTATGCATTTTACTGAGGAGAGAGTCCATAGTTTTCATGATATTCAAAGAGATAACAAACTACTATTAAGAACCACAGCTTTATGTCTGAAAACAGGTCATCCAGTAGATGGCATATTCTCTTGAATAGGAAACTGACAATCATTCAAAAGCATAATACCAAAATCGTATTTAATCTCTCATGAGCAGTATGAAACATCCTTTCTGAGAAGGGTACAAGCAGATCCCACGTAAAACTATGGCATAGCCCAAATCTACAGCAGTGGTGCAGGCAGGCATCTATAAGGAAACCCCTTGCCCCTTAGGTCTTAAGATCCGGTAGAGTAGCTATCTTCACTGTTTATCTCACAGGAAAGGGAGAAGGGTTGCCTCCAGATGTCATAAGTCACGTCTGTATATAACTCTAGCTACAAAACCTCTTAAGGAATCCCGTATGGAAGAATGATATAGTATGCTATAATAAAAGCACAGAAACCTTAGTGTCAGATCAACACAGGTCATAATACAGGCTCCTTACTTACTATGTGACCTTAAACAAACTAACTTCACTGACCTACAGTTTGCTCATCTGTAAAACTTCACAGAATTTGAGGTGAAAGAGTATATAAAAAGTATTCTGGGAAGATGGCGGCATGAGCAGGGCGGCAGAAATCTCCTCCCAACACTATATTTATCTACGAAAATACAGCAAATATAACTATTCCTAAAAGAGAGACCAGAATACACAGGAAAGCGCACACCATGCAGCTACACCCGAGAGGACTTGGCACCCCAAGAGGCGGGTAAGATACGGAGCAGCGACCCGGAGGGACACGAGCACTCATGCACCCCAGCGCACCGGCAGGAGGAGAGGATTCAGAGCCGGAAGGGGGTGAAAGTACACCGGGCGAAATAACCAGCCCCGGCGATCTGCGCGGGGAGCGCTGACAAACATAGCGCGGTGTAGTGGAGACTGGAAAGACAGAGGGTGCAACATCTGAGCAGGGAAAGCACCAGGGTGCTTGCAGCTGGCTCCCAGGAAGCGGGGAAAAAAAAAAAAGAAAAGCAAGCGCTTTCTTCACCGGTCTTAAAGAGACAGGAGCCCAGCAGAGGAGCCGGATGGCCCCGGAACACTCAGCCCAGCAGGCTGTGAGTCCTGGGGAATTTCGGACCCCGAGCAGAGGTATAAAGGGCCCTGTGGAGCGGCAAGGCCACGATTGTGAAATAGTGGGGCAACAGCGCCACCTACAGCATCCCCACAGAATCTACTCCAAGTGGGCGTTTTCGGGTTTTTTTTTAGTTTTTTTAGGTTTTTTTTTGTTTTTTCTTTTCTTTCTATTTTCTTTTCTTTTCTTTCTATTTTCTTTTCTTTTCTTTCTTTTTTTTAATTCTCTTTTTAAAGTCTTAAAGAGCCCAGCTGACAAACGTGGCAACTTTTGTCAGGCAACAGACTAAAATCAACCAGACAACCCCAGAGAGGGAGCCTGAAGGGATGGAAACGCACAGACTTCCTGAAAAAGAATTCAGAATAAAAGTCATAACCATGCTGATGGATCTACAGAGAAATGTGAAAGAGCTGAGGGAGGAAGTGAGGGAACTGAGGAAAGACAATGCAGAAATCAGAAAAGCGATCGATGGGCTTAACAGCAGAATGGATGAGATGCAAGAGACTGTTAATGGAATAGAAATCAGAGAACAGGAATACAGAGAAGCTGAGGCAGAGAGAGATAAAAGGATTTCTAGGAATGAAAGAATATTAAGAGAACTGTGTGATCAATCCAAATGAAACAATATTCGCATTATAGGAGTACCAGAGGAAGAAGAGAGAGAAAAAGGGATAGAAAGTGTCATTGAAGAAATAATTGCTGAAAACTTTCCCTCGCTGGGGAAGGAAATAGTCTCACAGTCCACAGAAACCCACAGATGTCCCAACACAAGGAACCCAAGGAAGACAACACCAAGACATATAATAATTAAAATGGCAAAGATCAAAGATAAAGACAGAGTATTAAAGGCAGCTATAAAGGCAGCTAGAGAGAGAAAAAAGATCACCTACAAAGGAAAACCCAACAGACTATCATCAGACTTCTCAACAGAAACCTTACAGGCCAGAAGAGAATGGCATGATATATTTAACATTATGAAACAGAAGGGCCTCGAACCAAGAATATTGTATCCAGCACGATTATCATTTAAATATGATGGAGGGATTAAACAATTTCCAGACAAACGAAAGTTGAGAGAGTTTGCCTCTCATAAACCACCACTACAGGATATCTTAAATGGACTGCTCTAGAGGGAAGCACCCCTAAGGTTAAAAAGATGTCACCAGAGAAAATAAAATCATAGCAAAGAAAGCAGACCATCCAAATATTAACCAAAGGCAAAGAATAAAACACCTAGTATATAAAGAATGGAGGAGGAAGAATAAGAAGGGAGAGAAATAAAGAAACATCAGACAGTGTTTACAATAACTTAACAAGAAATTTAAGTCAGATGGTTAGGTAGTAAAGAAGCAACCCTTGAACCTTTGGTAAACACAAATATAAAGCCAGCAATGGCAATGAGTACATATCTATCAATAATCACCCCAAATGTAAATGGACTGAATGCACTAATCAAAAGACACAGAGTAACAGAATGGATAAAAAAGCAAGACCCATCTATATGCTGCTTATAAGAGACTCACCTCAAACCCAAAGATATACACAGACTAAAAGTGAAGGGATGGAAAAAGATATTTCATGCAAACAACAAAGAGAAAAAAGCAGGTGTTGCAGTACTTGTATCAGACAAAATAGACTTCAAAACGAAGAAAGTAGCAAAAGATAAAGAAGGACATTACATAATGATAAAGGGGTCAGTCCAACAAGAAGATATAACCATTATAAATATATATGCACCCAACACAGGAGCGCCAGCATATGTGAGACAAATACTAACAGAATTAAAGGAGGAAATAGACAGCAATGCATTCATCTTAGGAGACTTCAACACACCACTCACTCCAGAGGACAGATCAACCAGACAGAAAATAAGTAAAGACACAGAGGCACTGAACAACACACTAGAACAGAGGGACCTAACAGACACCTACAGAACTCTGCACCCAAAGCAGCAGGATACACATTCTTCTCAAGTACACATGGAACATTTTCCAGAATAGATCACATACTAGGCCACAAAAAGAACCTCAGTAAATTCAAAAATATTTAAATCCTACCAACCAACTTCTCAGATCACAAAGGTATAAAAGTAGAAATGAATTTTAGAAAGAAATCAAAAAGGATCACAAATACATGGAGACTTAACAACATTCTCCTAATTAATCAATAGGTTAATGATCAAATCAAAACAGAAAGCAAAGAATATATGGAGACTAATGACAACAACAACAACACAAAGCCACAACTTCTGTGGGACGCAGCAAAGGCAGTTCTAAGAGGAAAGTATATTGCAATCCAGGTCTATTTAAAGAAGGAAGAACATTCCCAAATGAATAGTCTAAAGACGCAATTACTGAAATTGGAAAAAGAAGAACAAATGAGGCCCAAAGTCACCAGAAGGAGGGACATAATAAAGATCAGAGAAGAAATAAATAAAATTGAGAAGAATAAAACAATAGAAAAAATCAATGAAACCATGAGCTGGTTCTTTGAAAAAGTAAACAAAATAGATAACCCCCTAGCCAGACTCATTAAGAGAAAAAGAGAATCTACACACATAAACAGAATCAGAAATGAGAAAGGAAAAATCATGATGGACCCCACAGAAATACAAAGAATCATAAGAGAATATTATGAGAACCTATATGCTAACAAGCTGGAAAACTTAGAAGAAATTGACAACTTCTTAGAAAAATACAACCTCCCAAGACTGACCAAGCAAGAAACAGAAAAACTGAACAGACCAATCACCAGCGATGAAATTGAATCAGTAATCAAAAAACTACCCAAGAACAAAGCACCCGGACCTGATGGATTCACCTCTGAATTCTACCAGACATATAGAGAAGAAATAACACCGATTCTCCTTAAAGTTTTCCAAAAAATAAAAGAGAAGGGAATATTTCCAAATTCATTCTATGAATCCAGCATCCCTCTAATACCAAAACCAGGCAAAGACCTCACCAAAAAAGAAAATTACAAACCAATATCCCTGATGAACATAGATGCAAAAATACTCAACAAAATATTAGCAAACCGAATTCAAAAATACATCAAGAGGATCATACACCATGATCAAGTGGGATTCATCCCAGGGATGCAAGGATGGTACAACATTCGAAAATCCATCAACATCATCCACCACATCAACAAAAAGAAGAACAAAAACCACATGATCATCTCCATAGATGCTGAAAAAGCATTTGACAAAATTCAGCATCCATTCATGATTAAAACTCTCAACAAAATGGGTATAGACGGCAAGTACCTCAACATCATAAAGGCCATATATGACAAACCCACAGCTAACATCATACTTAACGGCGAGAAGCTGAAAGCTTTTCATCTAAGATCGGGAACAAGACAGGGATGCCCACTCTCTCCACTGTTATTCAACATAGTACTGGAGGTCCTAGCCACAGCAATCAGACAAAACAAAGACATACAAGGCATCCAGATTGGTAAAGAAGAAGTCAAATTGTCACTATTTGCAGATGACATGATACTGTACATAAAAAACCCTGAAGACTCCACTCCAAAACTACTAGAACTAATATCTGAATTCAGCAAAGTTGCAGGATACAAAATTAACACACAGAAATCTGTTGCTTTCCTATACACTAATGATGAACTAACAGAAAGAGAAATCAGAAAAACAATTCCATTCACAATTGCATCAAAAAGAATAAAATACCTAGGAATAAACCTAACGAAGGAAGTGAAAGACCTGTACTCTGAAAACTACAAGACACTCCTAAGAGAAATTAAAGAGGACACTAACAAATGGAAATGCATCCCATGCTCTTGGCTAGGAAGAATAAATATTGTCAAAATGGTTATACTACCTAAAGCAATCTACAGATTCAAGGCAATCCCTATCAAACTACCAACAGCTTTCTTCAATGAACTGGAACAAATAATTCTAAAATTCATATGGAACCACAAAAGACCCCGAATAGCCAAAGCAATCCTGAGAAGGAGGAACAAAACAGGGAGAATTACGCTCCCTGACTACAAGTTCTACTACAAAGCCACAGTAATCAAGACAATTTGGTATTGGCACAAAAACAGACTCACAGACCAGTGGAACAGAATAGAAAATCCAAACATTAACCCAAACATATACAGTCATTAATATTTGATAAAGGAGCCTTGGATATACAATGGGGAGATGACAGCCTCTTCAGCAGCTAGTGTTGGAAAAACTGGACAGCTACATGTAAGAGAATGAAACTGGACTACTGTCTAGCGCCATACAGAAAGGTAAACTCAAGGTGGATCAAAGACCTGAATGTAAGTCATGAAACCATAAAACTCTTAGAAAAAAACATAGGCAAACATCTCTTGGACATAAACATGAGCAACTTCTTCATGAACATATCTCCCCAGGCAAGGGAAACAAAAGCAAAAATGAACAAGTGGGACTATATCAAGCTGAAAAGCTTCTGTACAGTGAAGGACACCATCAGTAGAACAAAAAGATATCCTACAGTATGGGAGAATATATTCATAAATGATGTATCTGATAAAGGGTTGACATCCAGAATATATAAAGAACTCATGCACCTTAACGAAGAAAAAGCAAATAATCCAATTAAGAAATGGGCAGAGGATATGAATAGACACTTCTCCAAAGAAGAAATTAAGATGGCCAACAGGCACATGAAAAGATGCTCCTCATCGCTAATCATCAGAGAAATGCAGATTAAAACCACAATGAGATATCACCTCACACCAGTGAGGATGGCCAACACCCAAAACACAAATAACAACAAATGTTGGCGAGGATGTGGAGAAAAGGGAACCCTCCTACACTGCTGGTGGGAATGCAAATTAGTTCAACCATTGTGGAAAGCAGTATGGAGGTTCTTCAAAAAACTCAAAATAGAAATACCATTTGATCCAGGAATTCCACTCCTAGGAATTTACCCTAAGACTGCAGCAGCCCAGTTTGAAAAAGACATATGCACTCCTATGTTTATCGCCGCACTATTTACAATAGCCAAGAAATGGAAGCAACTTAAGTGTCCATCAGTAGAAGAATGGAAAAAGAAGGTGTGGTACATATACACAATGGAATATTATTCAGCCATAAGAAGAAAACAAATCCTACCATTTGCAACAACATGGATGGAGCTAGAGGGTATTATGCTCAGTGAAATAAGCCAAGCCGAAAAAGACAAGTATCAAATGATTTCACTCATCTGTGGAGTATAAGAACAAAGCAAAAACTGAAGGAACAAAACAGCAGCAGACTCACAGAACCCATGAACGGACTAATAGTTACCAAAGGGAAAGGGACTGGGGAAGATAGGTGGGAAGGGAGGGATAAGAGGGAAAAAGGGGCATTATGATTAGCAGACGTAATGTTGGTGGGGGGGCACGGGGAGGGCTGTACAACTCAGAGAAGACAAGTTGTGATTCTGTAGCATCTCACTATGCTGATGGACAGTGACTGTAATGAGGTTGGTGGGGGGCACCTGATGAAGGGGTAGTTTAATAACCATAATATTGCACATGTAATTGTAGAGTAATGATACCAAAATAAATTATAAAAAAAAAGTATTCTGTATATTAGCTGCCAAAGAGGAGGTGCTTAAAATGCTACTATATTTTATCAGATTTGAGACACCAGTGACTACAAAACTTATCAGTATCTTATGTGCCACCAAGGAAAAAATTCTACTAATGCTGCTGTGATGAGCCAATTTTAAAATGAATTCCAATGTCAGAAATACTAAAATGTAAGAAAAGTCTTGAAATAAAAGAAACAAGGAGGTTTATCCTATTCCCAAGAGTAAGATTTAAAGATTATAATTTCAACTAGTGAAATACCAATTACAGTTATTTCTGATCAATCACAAATATAAAAATGCTTAAAGCCAGCACAAAAGATAAGGAGAAAAAGGACAAGAGATGAGGAGATAGAAGATTCCATAATGTACAAAGGAAACATTTCCAACTTTCACAATTTCTTTCAGAGCAGCTCTCACCAAATCATAAAAGTACAACTCAAGACCTCTTTAGAGCACAAACCATACACTGTTGACTTTGGTTACAGATAATATTAATACATCTTACTATTATACCATATTGCTCAATACAGAAACTGAGTGTGGTAATTATGTTTAAGCACAAAATACCTTTTATTAGTTTGATATAGAGTACTGGTCTAATAGTGAGTTTTAACATAGCTGTACATAATTCAAGATAAAGAGTCTCTAAAAACATACCTGTCAATAATTGAGCTCATTTTACTACAGCTTACGGTAAACAGCATAACATACTACGTTTTCGTCTTGTGGTAGACATTTGTACTTCTCCTTGGGTGGAAAGAAAAATACACAGTCATTAGTTTTCTAAAAAACATTTCTACAAACACAGTAATCTTGAGAAACACTATATGCTAACATAAAGACTTCAAAATGTTTTTGTACCAAAGGCGAGCTGGGGTGCATTTGATCGTTTTTTCCTTCTAAAAAAGGACTACAGGGAAAAAATATTGAGGTTCATAATTCATTTCCTTTCTTCTACAAAATAATAAAAATAAAGCTAATCATAATATTCAGTATATATAGTTGACTATGTAAATAGGCCATAATAACACCATTTAATGGGCAATCAACACTTTTTGAAAACATGTATGAAAACATTATGCAAAGCTTTGGGGATATCAGGATGAAAGACACAGTCCCTGTAGGCAAAATCTGCAAATGAATAGGGAGATAGATACCTAAATAATTATAAGAAAAGAGATAATGAAGGTACAGAGGGGGGATCAGGGGAAATATTCTTGATGACAATGAGTTTGTTAGGTAGTCTAGATTGTTGTTAGTGAAGATAGGGCCCCAGAGACCCCAGCATCATCTAAGAGCTTGTTAAAAGTCAGACTCATGCTGCCCTACCAGTCCTACTGAATCAGAATCTACAGTTTAACATGGTCCCCATGTGATTTGTATGATAACTTAATTTTAAGAAATAACAGAGCAGAGGACAGAAAGAGGTAGTAGTTGAAAGGACACTAAGCCACGAGAATTGTAACTTACAAAGGCGCAGGACTTGATAAACAAGGGAGCATAACATTTGAGAGATATTAAGAGGTTCAGCATTTTCTTTAGAGAAAAATCAAGACATGCTCAACTTAGCTTATCATTTTTTTTAATTTTTATTGATTTTTTACTTTATCACTAGAGCATAAAGTGAGAGTAGCAATGATAGAGAGGTAAAGGGAAGCCAAGAGAAGAACCTTATTACGAAGTCTCATACCCACACAAAGGAATTCAAATTAACTACATTAAAACTGGATCACAAATCACATGATCATCTCAATAGATGATGAAAATGCATTTGACAAAATCCAACATCTATTCATGATAAAAACTCAACAAAATCTGTATAGAGGAAAAATACCTCAACACAATAAAGGCCATATATGACAAACCCACAGCCAACATCATATTTAACAGCAAAAAGCTGAAAGCTTTTCCTCTAAGATTGGGAACAAAACAAGGATGTCCTCTCTCCCCACTTTTATTCTACATAGTTCTGGAGATCCTAGCCATGGCAATCAGAAAACACAGAAATAGGGCATCCAGATTGGTAAGGAAGAAGTTAAACTGTCACTGTTTAAAGATGACGTGATGTTGTATACAAAAAAACTCTAAAGAATGAAGATTTAATATTATCAAAACGGCAATCCTGCATAAAGCAATCTAAAGATTCAATACCATGTGTATCAAAATACCAACAACATTCTTCAATGAACTAGAACAAACATTTCTAAAATTCATATGGAACCACAAAAGACCCCGAATAGCCAAAGTAATCCTGAGAAGGAAGAATAAAGCGGGGGGGGGGGGGATTACGCTTCCCAACTTCAAGCTTTACTACAAAGCCACAGTAATCAAAATAATTTGGTACTGGCACAAGAACAGACCTATAGACCAATGGAACAGACTAGAGAGCCCAGATATAAACCCAAGCATATATGGTCAATTAATAAATGATAAAGGAGCCATGGATATACAATGGGGAAATGACAGCCTCTTCAACAGCTGGTGTTGGCAAAATTGTACAGCTACATGTAAGAGAATGAAACTGGATTATTGTCAAATTCCACACAGAAAAGTAAACTCGAAATGTGAGCCATGAAACCATAAAACTCATAGAAGAAAACTTAGGCAAAAATCTCTTGAACAGAAACATGAGCAATTTTTTCCTGAACACATCACCCTAGAAAAGGGAAACAAAAGCAAAAATGAACAAGTGGGCAAAGGATACCATCAGTAGAACAGAAAGACATCCTACAGTATGGGAGAATATATTCATAAATGACATATCTGATAAGGGGTTGCTATCCAAATTATATAAAGAGCTCACACACCTCAACAAACAAAAAGCAAATAAGCCAATTAAAAAATTGGCAGAGGAGCTGAACAGACACTTTGCCAAAGAAGAAATTCAGATGGCCAACAGGCACATGAAAAGATGCTCCAAATTAAAACCACAATGAGATATCACCCCACACCAGTTAGGATGGCCACCATCCAAAAGACAAACAACAACAAATGTTGGCGAGGATGTGGAGAAAAGGGAACCCTCCTACACTGCTAGTGGGAATGCAAATTAGTTCAACCATTGTGGAAAGCAGTATGGAGGTTCCTCAAAAAACTCAAACTAGAAATAACATTTGACCCAGGAATCCCACTCCTAGGAATTTACCTTAAGAATGCAGCAGCCCAGTTTGAAAAAGACATATGCACCCCTATGTTTATCGCCGCACTATTTACAATAGCCAAGAAATGGAAGCAACCTAAGTGTCCATCAGTAGATGAATGGATAAAGAAGAGGTGGTACATATACACAATGGAATATTATTCAGCCATAAGAAGAAAACAAATCCTACCATTTGAAACAACATTGATGGAGCTAGAGGGTATTATGCTCAGTAAAATAAGCCAGGTGGAGAAAGACAAGTATCACATGATTTCACTCATCTGTGGAGTATAAGCACAAAGAAAAAACTGAAGAACAAAACAGCAGCAGACTCACAGAACCCAAGAATGGAATAACAGTTACCAAAGTGAAAGGGACTGGGAAAGATGGGTGGTAAGGGAGGGATAAGGCAGAAAAAGGGGTATTATGATTAGCACACATAATGTAATGGGGGGATAGGGGGAAGGCAGTATAACACAGAGAAGACAAGTAGTGATTCTATAGCATCTTACTACACTGATGGACAGTGACTGTAATTGCCTATATGGTGGGGACTTTATAATAGGGAGAGTCTAGTAACCATAATGTTGCTCATGTAATTGTACATTAATAATACCAAAAAAAAAAACCACCATGAGGTATCTCACCTCACACCAGTTAGGATGGCCAACATTGAAAAGACAAGGAACAACAAATGCTGGTGAGGATGCAGAGAAAGGGGAACCCTCCTACACTGCTGGTGGTAATTTAAATTAGTTCAACCATTATGGAAAGCAATATAGAGGTTCCTCAAAAAACTAAAGCTAGAAATACCGTTTGACCCCGGAATTCCACTCCCAGGAATTTACCCAAAGAAAACATGATCCTAGGTTCAAAAAGACATATGCACCCCTATGTTTGTCACAGCACTATTTACAATAGCCAAGATATGGAAGCAACTTAAGTGTCCATCAGTAGATGAATGGATAAAGAAGATGTGATAAATATACACAGTGAAATATTAGTCAGCCATAAGAAGAAAACAAATCCTACTATTTGCAAAATGGATGGAGCTAGAAGGTATTATGCTCAGTGAAATATCCAGGTGGAGAAAGACAAGTACCAAATGATTTCACTTATTGTGGAGTATAAGAACAAAGCAAAACTGAAGGAACATAACAGCAGCGGACTCACAGACTCCAAGAAGAGACTAGCGATTTATCAAAGGGAATGGGGTGGTGACAGTGTGTGGGGAGGGAGGGTGAAAGAGATTAAAGGCATTATGATTAACACACATAATGTAGGGGTGTCATGGCAAAGGCAGTATAGCACAGAGAAGACAAGTGGTGCCTCTACAGCATCTTACTAAGCTGCCAGACAGTGATTGCAATGGAGTGTGGGGGGACTTGATAATATGGGTGAATGTAGTAACCATAATGTTGCTCATGTGAACCTTCATAAGATTGTATATCAATGATACCTTAATAAAAAAAAAAACTGGATCATAAGCCTAAAATTTCTCTCTCTCTCTCTATTTTTTTCTAAATGTAGGGCAGGTTTTATCCACATAAGATAGTTATGACCTATAGTTATGAATTAAATATTGAATAACTACCTAATTCTAATAAATATGCTAAGTTTTGAGGCATAATTCTACTTTTTATTTTCATTTAAAGCTTAGGAAATAGTGGAAATTAATATGTAACTTTAACTAACCCAGAAAAAATTAAAGGTGTTCTAAGAACATGAGATTCTAAAATATTCTATCATTGTATTCAAATGTACATTCATGACAGGGAGAGAGAATAACCCTTAATAATGATGCTGCACTGCCTACGTGGTTATGGTGCAGAGTTGGAACTATAAAGAGCTAAGAGTTCTGAAAAAAAAGTAAGTAAGCAGAGGAGTCAGAGGTAAAAATAAAAAGAACTGGCACTAGGACAAAATACTGATTTTAAGAGTCAACATCAGCAGATGGAACATAGAATGACAGAATTTTAGAGTTAGAAGACACTTTAAAGATCACGTAAGTATGACCCTCTGGTCCAACATACATACTTATCATGGTAATAATGGAGGCTGGTTCTATCACTGAACAAAAGAATGTTGCAAAGGTAACAGAGCCAATTTGGGTGAATTAAAAAAGAACAGTTTCCATTTAAAGTTAAAAAGCCAGACTCAAGCCTTATATGGCACCAAGTATATGGATGTTTAATTATCAAAAGAAAGAATATAACACAAACTAGGGGACAAAAAAAAAGGACCCCAAGAATCAGCGCTTAGACTTTATAGGAAGGGCCATCCTGACATACAAGTGGATCCAAAATGGTTAAGAAAATAGAGACTGATGCTTTATTCATTTATTTTACTATTGTTGTTAACAGTATTTTTCCAAACATTATTTGTCGCCCAGCTAACTGAACAATGTAAGACTATATATCACTAACAATAACTAATCTAAGATCTTTTCTAATAACGTACCTTTTCTAATAACATAACTAATAACGTAACTAGTCTAAGATCTTTTCTCTACTTTTCCAGCCATTTGATAGACATGTTATTTTTAAGGGAAAGGCAAGGGAAGAACTGTAATAGGCCTAACTACTCTAGAGCAGTTGAGAAGATTCCTCTTAACTTCCTTAAATGGTGTCAAATTAATTTTAATAAAACGAAGAGCAATGGGGGTTCAGACAAAAGATTTTGTTTGGAGACTACCTTAGGCTCAACACTTTCAGCACAAAAAGTCAATCCAGAATCACACTTGCCTGTGCAATGGATTCGAAGGATTCAGTTCCAGAAGACACACAACATCCCTACACACAGCATGGAATGAAATATATGATCTAATATAGATTAAATTTCATTATTAAAAGTCTTTTTTCTTAAATGTTGACATTACTAGGCTAGCTTCATATGTAGCTATATATCTTTGAAATGCTCAGTTATAGTCACTGGAATCCAAAGTCCACAAATTAAATTACAAAGGTTCAAGTTTCAGCTAAGAATCAAATGTGCCTTTACAAAGCAACTTATGAGTTCAAAGTAATTCAGTGATAAGACTTCAGAGTTGATTAAGCGCCATATTACTCTTTCATGATGACAGAGGGCAAGGACAGTGTAAGTCTTTTATAAATATCCTTTTAAAAACAAGCTTTAAAAAAATATTTACTGAAGGAGAGAGAGAGAGAGATTAGTAACTAAGAAACTTCATAAACAATTCAAAGTTTGCCAAGTAAAGAAGGAGGTATCTTTTTAATTCAGCATGCAACATTACACATAATTAACAGTATACATAATTAACAGAAAATCTCAGTGCCTGGAAGTCCATCTTTGGAAAAGAACCTTATGCATAAAACAACACACACTGCATTAAAAATAAACTGCAATATCTAGTGACATGATACTACCTGTCCTCTGAATCCCATCTGCTGTCACTTCCCAAGACTTTCCATTTCTACATCACTAACTTCTCCCTTGGTAACTGGTTTATCCTGATCAATGTCTTAGTATTTTACCTTAAAAAACAAACAAAACAAAAACTCCCTTGACCTACGCCCCCCTCCACCACAATTCAGGTACTACTACCGTCCTCTCCTGCTGCCTTTTCAGGACACTGCTTGTCAGAGTACAGCTGCTGTTTCAATGTCTTTCATTCCATTCTTTTTCTTATTTTAAAATTTAGTATTTTCATCAATGTATACATACATGCTCAAAGTTTAAAGTGTCCTAACAGACTTACTAAAAAATCAGAAGCCCTCTGTTCTCTGATCCCCATTCCCCGCTTTCCATCTCTTTTATGTCTTTAACTGTTTCTTTTGGTACTTAACTCTGTATGTCTAATATCCTTTATTACTTCTCAATTCTTTCTATTTTAGGTAGGGTGTCTACATTGTCCCAATTTATTTGAGTTGTCCCAATGTAATTATTAGAAGTGTCTCCTTTTGGGTTAATATCCAAAATATATAAAGAACTCACACATCTCAACACCCAAAAAGCAAATAACCCAATTAAAAAATGGGCAGAGGATATGAACATACACTTCTCCAAAGAAGAAATTCAGATGGCCAACAGGCACATGAAAAGGTGCTCCACATCGCTAATTATCAGGGAAATGCAAATTAAAACCACAAGGAGACATCACCTCACACCAGTTAGGATGGCCAACACTGAAAAGACAAGGAACAACAAATGCTGGCAAGGATGTGGAGAAAGGGGAAACCTCCTACACTGCTGGTGAGCATGTAAATTAGTTCAACCATTGTGGAAAGCACTATGGAGGTTCCTCAAAAAACTAAAGATAGAAATACCATTTGACTTGGGAATTCCACTCCTTGGAATTTACCCAAAGAAAACAAGTTCTCAGATTCAAAAAGACATACACACCCCTATGTTTATCGTAGCACTATTTACAATAGTCAAGCTATGGAAGCAACCTAAGTGTCCATCAGTAGATGAATGGATAAAGAAGATGTGATACATATACACAATGGAATACTATTCAGCCATAAGAAAGGAACAAATCCTACCATTTGCAACAACATGGATGGAACTAGAGGATATTATGCTCAGTGAAATAAGCCAGGTACCACAGACAAGTACCAAATGATTTCCCTCATTTGTGGAGTATGACAAAGCAAAACTGAAGGAACAAAACATCAGCAGACTCACAGACTCCAAGAAGGGACTAGTAGTTATCAAAGGGAAGGGGTGGGGTAGGATGGGTGCGGAGGGAGGGAGAAGGGGATTGAAGGGTATTATGATTAGTACACATAGTGTGGGGACAGTCATGAGGAAGACAGTGTAGCACAGAGAAGACAAGTAGTGATTCTACAGCATCTTACTACACTGATGGATAATGACTTCAATGAGGTATGGGGGGGACTCAACAATATGGGAGAATGTAGAAACCATTGTTTTTCATGTGAAACCTTCATAAGAGTGTATATCAATGATACCTTAATAAAAAAAAGTGCCTCCTTTTGCTCTTAAAAGTGTCCACTTTTAAGGCATCGTCTACTGAATTTCATTAAGAGTAAAAAGAATTTAGCTCTTCAACTCCCTGATCCTCACCTCATACACACGCACACTTACCCAAATTTCAAATATTGTAATTTTGTCTAGATGGTTATCCTCAGAGTTAACATTATTATGACTCTGTAAATGCAATTCACAGCTGAGCCATATAATATGCTACAATTAACTTACCCTTTCTGAGTAGGTTTCCTTAAAGTTAATAGTTATTTTATTATTTACCCAGTTTTCTATATGCTTATCACCAATTCAGCCCAAAGTCCTGTCTAAAAGGACTCTTAGTTATCTTCAAACACTTTATACATTCTAACAATTTAATCTTCTCACAGCTATTTCTCTGGGCGCCTCCTGACCTATCCTACTGGGACTGGATGCACTCTATAACTGGTGGACCAGCTGTGATCTTGGGATCATCATTCACCATCTTCCTGGTGATTTCCCGGTTTCTGGGTCCTGTAACACAATACAATTAAGTTGCATTCCCTGTTCCTTGTTCTATGGCTTCATCTTCTAAAGTTTATTTTTGTTGAGTACTCCTACAATAACTGCTCAAGAAAGGGAACAGAGCAGATAAATTTTTTTGAGACATCACAAGTCTGAAACTGTCATTAGTCTACCCTTAATCAATAGTTTAGCTGGATACTGACTACTAGGCTGGAAATAATTTTTCCCTCAGAATTATGAAGGCTCCACTGTCTTCTAGTTTCCAGTCTGGCATAAAGAAGCCCAAAGCCATTCTGATTGCCAATCCTTTATATATGGCCTGCTATTTTTCTTATTCAAGCCCTCCTACTACAATTGAACAGTGATATGTCCTATTTTGGACTTATTTTCACTTCTATAACATATATGTAGATATTCATATCACTCAACAGGCTCTTTCTACCTGGAAACTTAATGTCCTTTAATTCTGAAGAGTTTTGTTGAATCATTCTTTATTTCTTCTATTTCCTCTATTCTCCTTCTCTGTAACCCCTGTTAATTTAAATACTGGAGATCCTGGAGAGTTGCTCCAAGTTTCTTATTTTTTCTCTCCCATTTCCTCTTTGCTTTAATTTCAATATCAGTTTTATTTTTCAGCCTTTCCATTGAGTTTTTCATTTCTAATTTCTTGTTTCAACTTTCATGTTTCATGGATTCAGCATCATTTCTTACTTCTCTGAAACTCTTAAATGATAGTTTTGTGTATTTTGATTTTTACCTGCCTACCTGGTCCCAATTTCTCCTACCTTGGTATTTTCTTTTGGTTTGGCCTTTGACTTTCACCTAGGAGGCTTTCTGGAAAAGTCTAGACATCTCTGGTCACTATCCAGGCTCAGATTTAAGGGTAGGGTGCTAAAAAGATCACCAAAGCTTTGTGTGACAGGGCTTGCTATGAATTTTACTATATGGATATCAGACTAGAGAATTTCTTTGGGGGAATTCTTCATGTCAAGTTATCTTCAGACCTTTTCTCTTAGGCTGATTATAATTTCCAGAGAAGAGTCTTCTAAACTATTGACTGAAAATTATAAATATCTGGTAGCCTATGCTAATTTCCTATTTAAATAACCTATTTTCAACTTGGTATCCCCCTTCTCAGCTATGTTTGGTGCCCCTCTATTCTATCCTTGTTAGAGAATAAATCTCCAGTCTTCTGCTGAGATAGGGAAGAGGCAGTTGCCTCGCATTCCAAAGGTAGGAAAAGTATCTATGGATTTTCAACAAATTGTCATGTTTTTAGTCCCACTTTCTCTCCTATTTGCAGAAGCAAAGAGTGCTTTCTATTCCTGAACATTTTAGTGGTTCTATAGTGCCATGAAGTTTGTTTCTCATCATTCCCACAGCTAGCTGAGGATTTTAGGATCTACCAATCAGTTACATTTCCCTTTTGCTTTTCACGGTCCCAAAGTTCGTTATAATTGTTTCCTTTCTCATTCTCTTTGTTCTTGTGAAGTTACGGCTTTTGTAAAAAAATAAAATAAAATCCTTTTACTTGAGCTTTAATGGAGTTTTGGAGGAAATGGAATTTAATTCTATTTTTTGCCACCTTTAACTGGTAATTCCCCATTTCTCTTAAAATCAATTTTAATTAGGCTTTCATCCTCACCCACTCCCACTGAGACTGTTCACTTTTATTGGAATTATGAGTGACATTCATGTTGCCAAACCTAATGGCTTCTTTATTCTACTCTCTATTTGTAGCATGTGACATAAGTGACCATTTCTGCATTTGTTTAGTACACCCCTTGGCTTCTGTGACAGAATAACTTCCTGTTTTTCCACCAATCACACTGCTTGCTCCCTCTCCTCTGATTAATATTGGCATGTCCCAGGGCTAAACCCTTCTCAACCTATGTACACTTCCTGGATAACTTCACTCAGCTCTATGACTCTTAAGTATCTTACGATGTCAATAACTCCCAAATCCACACCTCTAGACCAGATTCTCAACTTCACAGTCATATATCTAACTACATTTGTTGATATTTCTACAGATTTTACAGGTGTGTAAAAAATATCATATAGCAAAAGAGAACACCTGACTTTCTTGTACACCTGCTCTTCTCCCGGTTATCCTCCAACCTGAATGCCATATACTTTTCCCCTCACTTACTACACTCCAGCCACATTTGCTCTTTCTGTTCCTCATTTCTTTTCACTCCCCTCTCAGATCTTCACAGGGCTGGCACATTCTTGCCATTCAGATCTCAAATGACATACACTTCTTCAGTGAGGGTTTCTCAGGCTACCTAATAAAAGCCATCACCAATCTCTTATCACATTATCTGTTTACATTACCCGTACAGAACTAACCACAAATTTTTCATTTGTTTCCTAATTGTCCTGTCTCCCTTTAGAATGCAACACTCATGAGAGCAGGAACAGCTTCTGTCTTGTTCATCACTGTACTCCCAGTACCTAAAATAGTATCTAAACATACTTGGCACAATAAATGTTATAAGATAAAACAGGGAAAACTTACAAATAAAACTTTCTTTAAATTAGTGTGTCAGATAGTTCATGGACTCTTTTATCAATTTTTCTGGAAAAATGTCATTGCAAAGAATATTTTAAGACACCACCTTTTTATTACCTTTTGTATCTCTTCTATCTTTTGAACTGATTCTTCAGAACACTATAGGTTCTCTGTAGTCTTCTATATGGCTGACCACTGGTCTCAGAATTCTGTTTAACATGAAAAAATGTATTTATTAGACCTACCCAACTTACATAAAAGTCCATCATAAAAAGGTTTTAAAATAATTTTTAAGCATAACAAAATTTAGAGCTTTGTAACAAAAATGTATATAACAAATGTTAAACTCCACAAATTGTCTCTAAGACAGCAACTTAAAGAATAAATAAAACAATCACTTTTAATTCTAGTAGAGAAGTTAAAAGACAAAAGTATACTATAAAAATGTTAATGGATAAACAATATAAAAAGATGTAATTTGTGACATCTATGACAAAGTGTGATGGGGAAAGAAAGAAAAGTAGAGTTTTGAAACTAAGTTGTTATCTACTTAAAACATTGTTAAAACCACAGATGTTTTATGTTAGAGCCACGGTAAGCACAAAGAAAACACCTGTGGAAGATACACAAAAGGGAATGAAAAAGGAAACAAAGAATGTCAATACAAAAACAAAAAACACACAAAGGAAGAGGAAAGGAAAAAGTGACAAAAAGCTACAAGACAGAAAAAAAAAAATTAAGAAGTGACCATAACAAATTCTTTCTTATCAGTAATTACTTTAAATGCAAATGAATTAAAGTCATCAACCCAGAAATAGAGTGGCTAAATGGATTTGAAAAAAAAAGCAACAAAGATCTGACTACATGCTATCTACAATAGACTCACTTACATTATTTAAGGACATACATAGGCCTAAGGTGAAAGATTGGAAAAAGATATACCATGCAAATGGTAACCAAAAGAGAGTAGAAGTGATATCAGACAAAAATAAGTTTTAAGTCAAAAACTGACAAGAGACAATGAAAGGGCATTATATGATGATAAGAGGGTCAATCTATTAGGAGATGTAACAATTATACATATGTATACACCCAACATCAGAGCACTCAAATATTTGAAACAAACATTGATGGAACTGAAGAGAAAAATAGCAACAAGGTAATAGTATGAGATTTCAATACCCCGGTTATCAATAATGGATAGAACATTCTGACAGATCAGTAAGAAAACAGACAACATGAATAACACAATACACCATATCAACCTTAGAGACATGTACAGAATAGCCCACCCAACATGAGTAGAATACACATTCTTCTCAACTGCCCGTCAAACATTCTCTAGGACAGATCACATGGAAGGTCACAAAACAAGTCTTAACAAACTTAAGAAGAGTGAAATCACACCAAGTATCTTTTCTGACCACAGTGGAATGAAAGTAGCAACCAGTAACATAAAGAAAACTGGAAAAATTCACTACTGTGTGGAAGTTAAACAACACAACCTTGAACAATCAATAAGTCAAAGAAAAAATTAAGGGAAATTAGATAGTATCTTGAGAAAAAAACATAACACAGCAAAATTTATGGGATACAATAAAAGAAGTTTACAGCAGTAAATACTACATTAAAAAAAAAGTCTCAACTATAAGACCCTAACCTTACACCTAAAGAACCAGAAAAATAAAAAATAAGCCCAAGGTTAGCAGAAGGGAGGAAATAAAAATTAAAACAGAAATAAAAATAGAGAATAGAAAAAAAATGAAACAAAGAGCTTTTAGAAAAGTTCAACAAAATAAAAAAAAACTTTTAGACTAAGGGAAGAAAAATTCAAATAGAAATCAGAAGAGAGGAAATATTACAACTGGTACCACAGAACTACAAAAATATGAAGGATCATAGGAGACTACCATGAACAATGAAACACCATTGGACAATCTACAGGAAATGGATAAATTCCTAGAAACATATAACCACCAAGACTGAATGATGAAGAAATAGAAAATCTGAATACACAGACAACCAGTAAGGTATTGAATCAGTAATGAAAAACTGATTTTCCAACAAAGAAAAGCCAGGACCAAAGAGATTCACTGGAGAGTTCTACCAAACACATAAAGAATTAACACCAATCCTTCTCAAACTCTTCCAAAAAAATTGAAGATGAGGTAACACATCCAAAATCATTTTTTGTAGTCAACATTACTCTGATACTGTGGTACCTTTTATTTGTAGAGACTCCACAAATAAAGAAAACTACGAGTTAATATCCCTGAAGAACATATATGGAAAAAATCCTAAAAAATACTAACAAAACAAATCCAACAGCCCATTAAAAGGACTGTACACTATGATCAAGTAGGATTCATACCTGTGATGCAAGTATGTTTCAACTCACAAAAATACATCAATGTAACACACCACATTAACAGAACAAAGTATAAAAATCAAAGGATTATGTCAATGCAAAAAAAAAGCATTTGATATAGTTCAACATCCTTTCATAATAAGAACACTCAATAAACTAGGGATGAAAAGTCCACAGCTCATATCATACTCAACAGTGAAAAATTGAAAACTTGCCTTCTAAGAAGAGAGGCAAGGCAAGGATGCTATTCTCATCAGTTCTATTCAACATAGTATTGGAAGTTCTAGCTAAAGTAATTAAACAAGAAATAAAAGGCATCCAAATCATAAAAGTTAGAATTATAATTATCCCTGTTCACAGGTGACGTGATCTTATGTGTAGAAAAACCTAACGATTTCACACAAAATAAGTTAGAACTAGGAAACAACAAAGCTGCAGGACATGAAATCAACATACAAAAAGCAGTTGCATTTCTATACATTAACAGCAAACAATCTGAAAAGAAAATTAAGAAAACAATGGCATTTACAATAGCATCAAAAAGCATAAAACTTAGGAAGAAACAACTAAAAAAAAAGACTTAATACACTAAAAACTACAAACATTGCTAAAATAAAGTAAGACACAAACAAATGGAAAGACATTCTGTGTTCATGGATTGAAAGACTTAATATTGTAAAAATGTCAATACTACCTCACTTAATCCCTATCAAAATTACAATGGCATTCTTTGCAGAAATAGAAAAAAAAAACCTAAAATTCATATGGACTACAAAGGATCTCAAATAGCCAAAGCAACCTTGAGAAAGAATAAAGCTGGAGGCCTCACACTTCCTGACTTGAAAACGTATTACAAAGCTACAATAATCAAAGAGAATGGTAGTGGCATAAAGACAGAAATATAGACCAATGGAACAGAATAAAGAGCCCAGAAAGAAACCCATGAATATATGGTCAAATGATCTTTAACAAGATGCTATGACAACATAGTGGAAAGGACAGTCTCCAACAAATGGTGCTGGGAAAATAGGATATTCACATGCAAAAGAATGAAACAGGACCCTTATCTAACAGCACACACAAAAATCAAAGCAAAATGGACTAAAGATGACCCGAAACTGTAAAACTCCTAGAAGAAACACAGGAGAAAAGTTTCAGGACACTGGATTTGAAAATAATTTCTTGGATATAACACCAAAAGCACAGGAAACAAAGCAACAAGAGACAAGTGGACTACATTAGACTAAACAACTTCTACACAGCAAAAGGCACAGGGTGAAAAGGCAATCCATGAAATGGGAGAAAGCATCTGCAAACTATGTACGTGATAAAGGTTTAATATTCAGTATACTTAAATAACTCCAACAACCCAGGAAAAAAACAAATAACCCAATTTTTAAAATGGGCAAGTGACTTAATAGACATTTCTCCTAAGAAGACATACAGAAGGCCAACAAGTATATGAAAAGGTGCTCAACATCCTTAATCATAAAAGAAATGTAAATCAGAACCACAATGAGATCTCACCACACACCTGTTAGGATAGCAATTAGCAAAAACAAAAACAACACACACAAAAAAACAAAAATTAATGAGTATTGGTGAAGGTGTGGAGAAAATGGTAACCTGTTTGCTATTAGTGGGAATGTAAAATGGTGGAGCCACTATAGAAAACAGTAGGGAGGCTTCTCAAAAAATTTAAAATAGAACTACCATATGATATGATATGGCAATCCCACCTTTAGGTATTTATTCAGAAGAATTTAGAACAGGATCTTGAAGAGATAACTGCACTGCCATGTTCACTGTAACATATTTACAATAACCAAGCAGTGAAAACAACCTAAATGTCCACGAACAGATAAATTATATATAAAGAAAATGCAGTGTATACAAGTAGGCATCCTTTCAAACTTGACAGCATGGATAACCTTGAGGACACTATGCTAAGTGAAATAAACAGAAGGACAAATAATGCATGATTTCACTTATAAGAGGCATCAAATTCACAGGAACAGCAGAATGGTGGCTGCAGGGACTTGGAGGAGGAAGAAATCAAGAGTGGGTGTCCATGGATATAGAGTTTATTTGTCATGCAAGATGAAATAGTTCTAAGATCTGCTGTAGAACAATGTACATATAGTTAACAATACTGCACTGTACATAACTTACAAATTTAAGAGGCAGAGTTCTTATTTTTTCTCCATCCATTTAAATATTTACAATGGGTTTCTTATAGACAATATACAGTTAACTGGTACATTGAGATCATCAACAAAGTGATTACTGATACAGTTGGATTAGTATCTAACATAGTGATTACTTTTTCTATTTGTTGTCCTTGTTCCCATTGTTCCTATTTTTGCCTTCCACTCTTTTTCTGGCTTTTGTGGGCTTAAGCTTTATATGATTTTTTGAGCATTTTGTATGGTAACTTCTTTTTTTTACTTTTATTAGTGGTTACTCTAGAGTTTCCAATATACATTTATAGCTAATCTAAGTTCACTTTCAAATAACACTATACCGCTTCATGGGTGGTATACCTTATAACAACCAAATAATCCTAATTCCTTCTTCCCATCCCTTGTATTTATTGGTGTCATTCACTTCATTTATGTATAAGCATACTATGTACAAGCATATAAGTATAAATATACACATATACCTAAGATAAATACATTAAGTATACATAATCAAATTCATTACTGTTATCATTTTGAACTGTTATGTTGCATCAGTTAGAAATAAAAGTTTATTTTATCTTTACTTATTCCTTCTTCAATGTTTTTTCTTACTTTAATTCTTGCAAGGCAGGTCTACTGCCAATAAATTCTGTCAATTCCTGTTTGTCTGAGAATGTCTTTATTCATCCTTTATTTTATTTTATTATTATTATTTTTTAAGTTTATTTTGATATCATTAATCTATTCATCCTTTATTTTTGAAGGATAACTTAACAGGGCACAGAATCTAGGTTGGTGAGTTTTTCTCTCAACACTTTAAATATTTTATTCCACTCTCTTCTGACTTGCACAGTTTCTGAAAAGTCAGATTAATTCTTATGTTTGTTCCTCTATAGGTAAGATGGTCTTTACTTGGCTTCTTTTAGGATTTTATCTTTGACTTTCTGTAGTTTGAAAATGATATACCTAGGTGTCATTTTGCAGGACCTTTATCCTACTTGGTGGTCTCTGAGCTTCATAGATCTGGGGTTTGGTATTTGACATTAATTTGGGGACATCCTTAGTTATTATTGACTCAAATATTCTTCTGTCCCTTTCTGTCTTCTTCTGGTATTCCTATTATGCAAACAGTACACATAATGTTGTTCCATGTCCCTGGATATTCTGTTCTGGTTTTTTTTTTTCAGTCTTTGTTCTCTTTGCTGAAGTTTTCCTGGATTCTACTGAGATATCCTCTAGCTCAGAAGTTCTTTCCTCAGGTATCCAGTCTACTAATAATAAGCCCATCAAAGGCATTCTTAATTTGTTACAGTGTTTATCTCCAACATTTCTTTTCGGTTCTTTCTTAAGAATTCCAACTCTCTGCTTACATTGCCCATCTGTTTTAACATGCTGTCAGTTTATCCATTTGAGCCCTTAAGATATTAATCATAGTTGTTTTAAATCCCTGGCCTGATAATTCCAATATCCTTGCCATGTCTGGTTCTGATGCTTGCTCTATTTCTTTAAATCGTGTTTTTTGCCTCTTGTTATGCCTTGTAACTTTTTATTGATTTCTGGACATGATGTATTACTAGATAAAAGGAATTGCTGTAAACAGTCCTGTAGTAATGTGGTGGTCTGGGGTGGTGGGAGGGGAAGAATTCTACAACTAGGTATCAGTCTTTGAGTGAGCCTATGCCTCTGGACTGTGAACTTCACAAGTGTTTCTCAGTTTTCTTTTCCCTCCTTAGGTGGGATAGGATGGTGGGCTGGAGTTGGGTATTTCCCTTCCTCCAAGTCAGTTAAGCTCTGATTAACTAGTTTCCCCTGAGGGTAATATAGGTGTTGTTAGGATGAAGGAGTCTTCTGGTATATTTCAGAATGGTTCCTTTTCCCCTCCTCCCACTGAAAGCAAGAGAGGATTTTTCTCTGATATTTACTGTGGGAACCTGGTCAAGTTCCTGAGAGTAAATCTCACAATAATGGAGTCCCTGGGTCCCTCTGGAGTTTTAACTGTCAAAGTTAACTATAGTGAGCCTCCAGCAATTTGTCAATTACAATTGGGGTTTCCTATCAGGAACTGTTTCCTGAGGTGGTATCAATTCATGAGTCTGTTCTGAGAAGCTAAGACTCCTTGTATCTGCCTGTCTGACTCTCTATAGTCTTGGGATAGCAGTTTGCCCCGTGTCCTCCTCTCTCTTATGGATCCAAGAGTCGCTGATTTTTCAGTCTGTTCAGCTTTTACTTGTTAGGACAGAGTGATGACTTTGTTATTTATTTTCTTTTTGACACAATAAAAAATAAAAGAAACTAAAAGTGTCACTTTAATAAAAAACAATTCTTAATGTTTAAATCACAAAGTGTATTTTTATCAAGAAACATTTAAAGTAAATAAATATAGGGTAGACTTTCAATTTTTTCCAATGCGCATTTTCACTACAGTAAAAAACAATAACAGAAAAATAAAAGGTATGATAAATTAGATTAAGGATGTCAATTATTCATTTTAAGTCAGTAAGTATTTTAGGATCAATGTAAGTCCAAGCTCTATGTTAGAGATAATAGGCACTTAATAAATTGCAGAAATTAGTTACCAAAAAAGAATTTCTTAGGGCTTTTTCTGTAATTAGCCAACATACAGACAAACGACATGATCCAAAGCATAAGAGCAACTGCACAGGAGATGCCACAGTATTTATTCTTTAATATTTTCCTATGAATTATCCTCAATAGTTCTGAACATACATTCCTTATAAAATGAAGAAAATATTCAAAAGTTTGATAGAAGTTTAATCAAATAATTGCTTTAAGAATGTTAATGAATGTATACTAATTACTTTCACTGAAGTCTCTGTATCAGCTAATATAGAAAAGGTCATAACCCAAGAATGACTGAAAAATCTTCTTTATGTAATATTTATTATTAAGGAGCCAACTGTTCAGGTTATGGCTGGTTCACATTTGTTTCTTCCCTATCTCCCCACTGTGTGTGTGTGTGTGTGTGTGTGTGTGTGTGTGTGTGTGTGTGTATGTGTACTTTAGTTTTCATTTTC
Source organism: Smutsia gigantea (assembly GCA_032199065.1). Classification (NCBI taxonomy): domain Eukaryota; kingdom Metazoa; phylum Chordata; class Mammalia; order Pholidota; family Manidae; genus Smutsia; species Smutsia gigantea. The sequence continues at coordinate 403,859 of JAVSCE010022737.1, read as the reverse complement.
ACCTTCAAGAAAGAAAATTAGGGTAAATTTTACTCAAAATTTTTGGTGTAGAAAACTTCAGGAATCTATCAGTTTCAATTAGCAATGTTCTTTCACTGACAAGGATAATTAGGAATTACTGTGTTCCTATTATTTTTCATTGTAGAAGCAGGATATCATTGTAAAATTTCTCATTGTTAATATTCTTCTAACTCATTAATTTCTTCAAAGCAGGAGTGATACTTATTCATCTAGTACTAGTACTGATCAGAGTGTCTGACAAACACTAAATACTCAATACAAATGGGTGAATAACTGAATTAACTGAGACCAACCCAACCTTGCCACAAAGTTAGTGCAGAATTTTGCTTTTGACCCATCTAACCACCATTCTAATTTTTTTTAAACCAAGAACATATTGTATATGCAAAATGGCAGCAACATAAAGGGATATTTTTGATAGCAAAAAAAAATACAAAGAGGATATTTCTGAGAAGAAAAGGGATTTTTTTTTTTTTTTTGCAGCTGGCCTGGAACCGGGAGGAAATACGCCGAGGCCAGAGCAACAGGGCGGATCCCCGAAATTTACATGAAGCAGGATTCAGGAGCCATATCCCAGGGTCCTATGCGGTCTCAAGTGCTCTGGCACAGAGATACCCAGTCAGAATCAAAGCAGCTAGTAACCCAGCAGGCTAGAGGAGTGGGTACAGAGGTTAAGACCCCTGGAGTTTAGAATCAGAAAGGCATGGACAGAAATCTTCGGATAATTTAATCACCCTAAGTCTCAGAATTCTTACCTAGAGGGGTTGTTGTGAAGAATAAAGGATATAATGTATAGGGATACCTATTCTTATTAACAAAATAAACACAAATGGCAACTTCTCCCTTTAGAACAAAATAAAAGACTACACATTTGTAGAATGACAAAAAGCTAGTTATCTTTACTATACAAGGGTTTCCAAAGTTATTCAGAAAAGTTAAAACCCAACCAACAAAAAAGAATGAAAAATATAACTAAGTAAGCCACAAAGAAAAGAAAAAGCTAATAAATGTAAAAATTATTGCTGGCTATAAATCAAAGAAACTTTAGTAAAAGCTTGTTATAAATATTAGTGATTCCTTAAAAATTATATTTCATTTATTTATCATTCAGCAAATACTTACTGAGCACCAATACAAGTGTCCGACAGTATGCTAATGGGAGTTTTAAAATGGCCACTGCATTTGAGGCACTTCCCAGAGATACGCACAAAATACTCTGCAAATTACATAGTAGGTACATAGATTTTAAGGAAGCTCCTGGAAGAGGCAATACCTGGCTGAGATTTAAGGATAAATAAAAGTTCACCAGGCCAAGAGAAGAGAAATTTGATGCCAAAGGAACAGTACAAGCAAAGATCTGAAGACATTAGAAAGAATTGTGATTTTAGGGTACTACAAGTAGTTTAGTCATGATTACAGCAAACATCTAGGGACATGGGTAGGGTAACAGAGGTGGTGGTAAGAGATGAGAATAATGAGATGATCATGACAGGCCCTGACATCATGGCAACATAAACACATTGAAGGTTTTAAGCAGGAAAGTGACATTAATAGAGTTGTTCTTTTGAAAGATCATTCTGACTACAATATAAAGAATGGAATGGAAGAGGTGGACTAGCATTAGGGAGACTATCAGAAGTAGGGTATTATAATAGCTCAGCAAATTAATATAGAGAGTCAGAGCTTATACCAACAAATATAGGAATTCCAATAGATACTAAGATGACAGAACTTAGTGATTAACAACCAGAAGTAGAGGGGCAGTGAGCAGTCAAGAGTATCACCCAGATTCTGGCTTGGACACCTCTGCAGGTTGATGGGAACACAGGAGGATAAGTTGGAAGGGAATGGAAGAGAGTAATGTTGAAAGCAGTAGCTAACATTTATTGAACATTTACTATGTGCCAGGCATTTGTCAGAGTTTAAGACTCTCAACAGTTACATGAGGTAAGCTCTATTATTATCATGACATAGATGAGAAAACTGAAACACAATGAGAACAGGTAAACAGGCCAAGGTCAGCAGTAAAGCTGAGATATGAACTCTGATAGTTTAGCTTAAACTATGCTCTTAATTACCAGGTCAGATACCCCAGAAATACTTCAGATGATGGATTCAATTTTAGATATGTTGTATTTGTGATGTATGAAACATGCAAGAGGAAAAATGTCCAGTAGGCAACTGAAAGTGAGGTACTGGCAGTCAGGAAAGAACTGGCTGAAGATATAAACTGGGAGAAATCAACGTAAGTATGTAAATTAAAGACTATGATTGATGAGCTTCTTTAGGAAAAACATGTAAAATGATTTTAAAAAATGCTAAAATTGAAACCTGATAAAATATTAATATTTTAGAGAAAGGCAGAAGACTAACTAGTAAAATGGGGAGGAGGCAAAGCAAAGAATTTAAAGAAATGGGCTCTAGAAAAAGATTTCCTGGGTGTGAATTTTGGATCAGCCTGTTTATTAGCTGTGTGTCTTAAACTAGTCACTTCAAAAAAACGTATCTTTTTTCAACTCTGAAAATGGAGTTAATAGTAGTACCTATCACACACAGTTGTTTTGAGGATTAAACTGTTACACATTTGGGATAATACACAGAAAGTAGCAAATGCTCAATAAATTTTAAGTATGATTAGCGTTAATAACATTATCAACCTAGACCCAAAAATGACCAAAGAGATAAAAGAAAGCCAAGAAGGACCAGTTGTCATTAAAATTAAAGGAAAAGAATGTTTTGAGCAGTTGACAATGTCAAAAATACTGCAATGTAGACAAGATAATGACTTTAAAATGTCCATCATTTTAAATAACAAAGAGTTTGATAACTTTAGTGAGGAAGGTATGAAATAGACTCACTTTCTTAAGAAAAGTTTGGTGAGATACATCAATGCTTGAAAATATTTATGTCCTCTGACCCAGTAATTTCATTTTGAGAAAAAAAAGGAAATAATCAGAGGTATATCCATAGTTATATATTCATAGCACTATTTTTTTAAATAGTAAAGTTGGAAATACTTTAAGCATCTAATAGCAGTAACAGTGGCATTAAAATATATCAAACATAAATCCAAATATGTGAGAAGTATACACTGTGGTTATTTCTGAGTAATTAGTTCATGGATATTTTTTCTTTATTTCTCTCGAAAATTTCTCCAACGAACATACATTATTTTTAGAATAACTTAACTACTGTCTTTTTCTTTTAATTGTGCAATACAAGAGCCCTGCTATGTAAAAAGAACATAAAATACATATTACCCATTTCAGAAAGCAAAACATGAGTAACAAATTAACATGTTATTACTAAAAAATACAAGTAACAGAGACTCATGAATCTGGGTTTCAAAAAGGAAACTGAATCTTTTTCTAACCTGATAACCTATTGACCCACTGACCTATTTTGGAATTTAGGTTAGCTAAATCTGATATCAAAGATATTTCCAGGACAGATGCATCTATTATCATTAATTAAAAGTAGTGCTGATTACTGGAGATTCAAGATGGTGGCAGGAGAGGTGAGACAGAGAACTCCTCCCAAAACCACAGATAATGTGAAAACACAGTTAATACAACTAAACCTAAAACAGCAACAGGAAAGAAGGCGGCACCAGACTGCACACATACCTCATGAACAGATCAGACCTCACAAAACACGGTAATGTATGAAAGCCTTGATTCAGTGGGACCAAAGCCCTTCCCCCACACCAGCTCACAGGCGGGAGGAAAAGAAACGAGGGGGAGGGGGTGGAAGCCTGACACTGCTGAACACCTAGCCCTGGAGATCTGCTTTGCGAGCAGAAACCTGCATTGTGTGGTGCTCTGGATGGAGAGCTGGGACAGGCAGAGTGCTTCAGAGACAGATTTGGCCATTTGAGGAGGACGGCATCCACACCCGGCCGCTCTGGGACAAGGGAAAGGCAGGCACTGTGACAGGCTTCCTAGCAGCAAGAGGGCTGCTGAAGGGGCAGGATTTGCAAGAAGTTTGCTGCACAGGAGAAGGGATAGGGAGACAAGGTTCTCTGGACACACTCTGCCCAGAAGATGGGAACTTTAAGGAGCTTCAGGCACTCCATCACCCCGGCTGGCTACTCAGCACAGAGGCCACCCACTGTGATATGCAGCCTGCTGAGCCTTCGACCTGGCCTGACAGCACCAGCTCACAAATGAGCAGTAACTGCACTGGCATCAGGCCAGTCAGGGGGAGGTCCTGCCAACAGCAGCTAGAGACGCAAAGCACAGAGGCTTACACCTGGTGTGCTCAGCCCACAGGCTATGATATGGGAGACAGGCACGGTAGATGGGAATCAAGAAACATCTTTCCTCCTCCCAGGCAACAGCTCCACTCCCATATGACCCCAACCTCCCTCTAGTGGCTGAGGAGCTCCAGAGACCAGAGCTTCTGGGCACTAGAGGGCAACTCACAGAAATATGAAACGTCAAAAGAACATGGTTCAGGCCAAAATCTCACAAACCCCAGAAAAAGGGACAAATGAAACTGAACTCAACAATCTTCCTGAAAGAGAGTTCAAAATAAAAATCATAAACATGCTTATGGAGGTACAAACATTCAAGAACTCAGGAAAGGATTTAAGATGGAGATTCAATCACTAAAAAATTGCATACCTGAAATGAAACATACAATGGAGAGATTTAAAAGCAGATTTGATGTAGAGCAAGAGACGGTAAATGGAATAGAAAATAGAGAAGAGGACTACAAAGAGGCTGAGGCACTCTAAAAGACTCTCTAAGATTGAAAGAATATTGAGAGAACAGTGCGACCAATCGAAACAGAACAATATTCGCATAATAGGGGTACCAGAAGAAGAAGAGAGAGAAAAAAGGATAGAAAGTGTCATTGAGGAGGTAATTGGGGAAAACCTCCCCAATTTGGGGAAGGAGATAGTCTCTCATGCCATTAAGATGCACAGATCTCCCAACACAAGGGACCTAAGGAAGACAATATCAAGACATATAATAATTAAAATGGCAAAGATCAAGGAAAAAGACAGACTTTTAAAAGCAGCTAGAGAGAGAAAAAAGATCACATACAAAGGAAAACCCATCAGGCTATCATCAGATATCTCAACAGAAATCTTACAGGCCAGAAGGGAGTGGCAAGATATATTTAATACAGTGAAGCAGGACCTTGAACCATGAATACTCTACCTGGCAAGGGTATCATTTAAATTTGAAGGAGGGATGAAAAAATATTCAGATAAGCAAAAGCTGAGAGAATTTACCTCCCACAAACCACCTATACAGTGCATTGTGGACGGACTCCTATAGACGGAAGTATTCTCAAGGCTAAACAGATGTCACCCAAGGGATACACAAGGAGTACAGAATATGTTTCATAACATACAAAGAATGGAGGAGGAAGAAAAAGGAGGAAAAAAAAAGAATCTTTTGGTTGTGTTTTTAATAGCATACGAAGTGAGTTAAATTAGACTGTTAGATACAAAGGGAATTACCCTTGATCCTTTGGTAACCACGAATCTAAAGCCCTCAATGGCAATAAGTACACACTTATCAATAATCACCCTAAATGCAAATGTCTAATGTACCAATCAAAAGACGAAGAGTCACTGAATGGATAAAAAAACAAGAGGCATCTATATGCTGCCTACAAGAGAATCACGTCAAACCCAAAGACATACACAGACTGAAAGTAAAGGGATGGAAAAAGATATTTCATGCAACTAATAGGGAGAAAAAAGCAGGGATTGCAGTGCTTGTATCAGACAAAATAGACTTCAAAACAAAGAAAGTCACAAGGGACAAAGAAGGATATTAAATGATAAATGGGTCAATCCAACAAGAGGATATAACTATTATAAACATCTATGCACCCAACACAGGAGCACCTACATATATGAAACAAATACTAACAGAATTAAAGGGGGAAATAAGAAGAATGCAATGCATTCATTTGGGAGACTTCAACACACCACTCATTCCAAAGGAAAGAACAACCACACAGAAAATAAATAAAGAGACAAGGCACTGAACAACGTATTAGAACACGTGGCCCTAAGGGACATCTATAGAACACTCCACCCAAAAGCAACAGGATACACATTCTTCTCAAGTGCACATGGAAAATTTTCAAGGATAGATCATATGCTGGGCCACAAAAAGAGTCTTGGTAAATTCAAAAATACTGAGATTGTACCAACTAGCTTCTCAGATTACAAAAGGAATGAAACTAGAAATAAATTACTCAAACAAAGTAAAAAAGCCCACAAACACATGGAGGCTTAATAACATGCTCCTAAATAATCAATGGATCAATGACAAAATAAAAACACAGATCAAGTAATATATGGAGACAAATGACAACAATAATTGAAGACTGAAAATCTGTTGACGCAGTGAAGGCCATGCTAAGAGGGAAGTATATTGCAATACAGGTTTACCTCAGGAAAGAAGAACAATCCCAAATGAACAGTTTAAACTCACAATTAATGAAACTAGAAAAGGAAGAACAAATGAGGCCCAAAGTCAGTAGAAGGAGGGACATAATAAAGATTAAAGCAGAAATAAATAAAATCAAGAAGAATAAAACAATAGAAAGAATTAATGAAAGCAAGAGCTGGTTCCTCAAGAAAATGAAATAGATAAACCCCTAGCCAGATTTATTAAGAAAAAAAGAGTCTACAGAGATAAAAAGAATCATAAATGAGAAGAAAAATCACTACACACACCACAGAAATACAAAGAATTATTAGAGAAAACTATGAAAAATTATATGGTAACAAACTGGGTAACTCAGAAGAAATTGACAACTTTCTAGAAAAATATAACCTCCCAAGCCTGACCCAGGAAGAAACAGAAAATATGAATAGACCAATTACCACCAAAGAAATTGAATTGGTAACCAAAAACTACCTAAGAACAAAACCTCTGAACCAGATGGTTTCACTGCTGAATTTTATCAAACATTTAGTGAAGACCTAATACCCACCCTCCTTAAAATTTTCCAAAAAGAAGAACAGGAGGGAATACTCCCAAACTCATTCTATGAGGCCAACATCACTCGAATACAAAAATCAGGCAAAGACACCACAAAAAAAGAAAATTACAGACCAATATCCCTGATGAACATAGATGCAAAAATACTCAACCAAATATTGACAAACCGAAATAAAAAATACATCAAAAATATCATCCCTCATGATCAAGTGGGATTCATGCCAGGGATGCAAGGATGGTACAACATTCGAAAATCCATCAACATCATCCACCACATCAACAAAAAGAAAGACAAAAACCACATGATCATCTCCACATATGCTGAAAAAGCATTTGACAAAATTCAACATCCATTCATGATAAAAACTCTCAACAAAATGGGTATAGAGGGCAAGTACCTCAACATAATAAAGGCCATATATGACAAACCCACAGCCAACATTACACTTAACAGAGAGAAGCTAAAAGCTTTTCCTTTAAGATTGGGAACAAGACAAGGATGGCCACTCTCCCCACTTTTATTCAGCATGGTTCTAGAGGTCCTAGCGATGGAAATCAGACAACACAAAGAAATAAAAGGCATCTGGATTGGTAAGGAAGAACTCAAACTGTCCCTGTTTGCAGATGACATGATATTGTACATAAAAAACCCTAAAGACTCCACTCCAAAACTACTAGATCTAATATCTGAATTCAGTAAAGATGCAGGATCAAAATAATACACAGAAATCTGTTGCATTTCTATACACTAATGGTGAACAAGCAGAAAGAGAAATCAGGAAAACAATTCCATTCACAATCAAATCAAAAAGAATAAAATACCTAGGAATAAACCTAACCAAGGAAGTGAAAGACTTATACTCTGAAAAGTACAAGACACTCATGAGAGAAATTAAAGAAGATACCAATAAATGGAAACACATCCCATGCTCATGGACAGGAAGAATTAATATTGTCAAAATGGCCTTCGAGCCTAAATCAATCCACAGATTCAGTGCAACCCCTATCAAAATACCAACAGCATTCTTCAATAAAGTAGAGCAAATAGTTCTAAAATTCATATGGAATCACAAAAGACCCCGAAGAGTCAAAGCAATCCTGAGAAGGAAGAATAAAGCAGGGGGAATTATGCTCCCTGACTTCAAGCTCTACTACAAAGCCACAGTAATCAAGACAATCTGGTACTGGCACAAGAACAGACCCATAGGCCAGTGGAACAGACTAGAGAGCCCAGATATAAAGCCAAGCATATATGGTCAATTAATATACGATAAAGGGAGCCATCGATATACAGTGGGGAAATGATAGCCTCTTCAACAGATGGTGTTGGCAAAACAGGACAGGTACAAGAGAATAAAATGGATTATTGTCTAACTCCATACAGAAAAGTAAACTTAAAATGGATCAAAGACCTGAATGTAAGTTATGAAACCATAAAACTCTTAGAAAAAAAATAGGCAAAAATCTCTTGGACATAAACTTGAGCGACTTCTTCATGAACATATCTCCCTGGGCAAGGGAAAAAAAGCAAAAATGAACAAGTGGGACTATAGCAAACTAAAAAGCTTCTGTACAGCAAAGGACCATCAGTAGAACAAAAAGGCATCCTACAGTATGGGACAATATATTCATAAATGACATATCCGATAAGGGGCTGACATCCAAATTATATAAAGAACTCATGCACCTCAACAGACAAAAAGTAAATAAGCCAATTAAAAAATGGTCAGAGGAGCTGAACAGACACTTCTCCAAAGAAGAAATTCAGATGGCCAACAGGCACATGAAAACATGCTCCACATCACTAATCATCAGAGAAATGCAAATTAAAAGCACAAGGAGATATCAACTCACAACAGTTAGGATGGCTACCATCCAAAAGACAAACAACAACAAATACTGGTGAGGATGTGGAGAAAGGGGAACCCTCCTACACTGCTGGTGGTAAAGTAAGGTAGTTCAACCATTGTGGAAAGCAATATGGAGGTTCCTCAAAAAAATAGAAATAGTATTTGACCCAGGAATTCCACTCCTAGGAATTTACACTAAGAATGCAGCAGCCCAGTTTAATAAAGACATATGTACTCCTATGTTTATCGCAGCACTATTTACAATAGCGAAGAAATGGAAGCAACCTAAGTGTCCATCAGTAGATGAATGGATAAAGAAGATGTGATACATATACACAATGGAATATTATTCAGCCATAAGAAGAAAACAAATCCTACCATTTGCAACAACATGGATGGAACTAGAGGATATTATGCTCAGTGAAATAAGCTAGGCGGAGAAAGACAAGTATCAAATGATTTCACTCATCTGTGGCGTATAAGAACAAAGAAAAAACTGAAGGAACAAAACAGCAGCAGACTCACAGAACCCAAGAATGGACTAACAGTTACCAAAGGGAAAGGGACAGGGGAAGATGGGTGGGAAGGAGGGATAAGGGGGAAAAATGGGTATTACGATTAGCACACATAATATAATGGGGGTGGATACGGGGAAGGCAGTATAACACAGAGAAGACAAGTAGTGATTCTATAGCATCATACTATGCTGATGGACAGTGAGTGTAATGGGGTATGTGGTGGGGACTTGATAATAGGAGGAGTCTAGTAACTATAACGTTGCTCATGTAATTGTACATTAATAATACAAAAAAAAAAAGAATATAATACCTGGCACAAAATAGAGGCTGATAAAATGTCTGCAATTATTAATACCATTTTGAGAAATACTATAATAGGTCCTTATTCTTGAATTTCAAAATATAATAAACTTAAGATAATAAAGCCAGACCCCTATTTATAGAGCTAAGGAAACACTTAATAGATTTCTAATGAAACAAGCTGAAGTGAACATTAAAGTACAGGATAGATGAAAATTTAATAGACTATACCAAAGGTTTTTTCTTAAGTTGTAAAGTATACTAATCGACATTTAATTATGATCTTATGATTAACAGAATAAGTGATGAGAAAATCAGCAAGAATACTGTTAAAGTGAAGAACTTCCCTTTGCATAGTTTTTAGATTTGCCAAATTCTATTTCATTTTTTTCTGCATTACTACAAAACTAATTCTATAACATATTTGTAAGTTATAAACTTACTAAATACAGTAAGGAACCATAAGAACAAAGCATCTGCAATGATTAACCACACAGTTAATCATGAACTACCAACAAAACAAATGCTGTTCAATAACAGTACCACCACTGAAGCAGATACATGTGAAAGCCCTTTGAAAAAAGTATGAGGAGTATAAGTGTATTTTTTAATTAAGTTATTATTGATATACACTCTTATGAAGGTTTCACATGAGCAACGTTGTGGTTACTACATTCACCCATATTATCAAGTCCCCCCCACACGCGCCATTGCAGTCACTGTCCATCAGCATAGTAAGATGCTATAGAGGCACTTCTTTTCTTCTCTGTGCTATACTGCCTTCCCCATGATGCCCCTACATTGTGTGTGCTAATCATAATGCACCTTAATCCCTTCTCCCTTCCTCCCCACAATCCCTCCCTAGCCCCTTCCCTTTGGTAACCACAAGTCCCTTCTTGGAGTCTGTGAGGCTGTTGCTGTTTTGTTCCTTCAGTTTTTCCTTTGCTCTTATATACTCCACAGATGAGTGAAATAATTTGATGATGTCTTTCTCCACCTGGCTTATTTTACTGAACATAATACTCTCTAGCTCCATCCACGTTGTTGCAAATGTTAGGATTTATTTTCTTCTTAGGGCCGAATAATATTCCATTATATCTTCTTTATTCATTCATCTACTGATGGACACTTAAGTTGCTTCCACATCTTGGCTATTGTAAATAGTGCTGCAATAAACATAGGAGTTCATATGCCTTTTTGAATCTCGGATCATGTTTTCTTTGGAAAATTCCTAGGAGTGGAATTCCTAGGTCAAAAGGTATTTCTATCTTTAGTTTTCTGAAGAACCTCCATATTGCTTTCCACAATGGTTGAACTAATTTACATGCTCACCAGCAGTGTAGGAAGGTTCCCCTTTCTCCACATCCTTGCCAGCATTTGTTCTTCCTTGTCTTTTTGATGTTGGCCATCCTAACTGTTGTGAGGTGATATCTCATTGTGGTTTTAATTGCATTTCCCTAATAATCAGTGATGTGGAGCATCTTTCATGTGCCTGTTGCCACCTGAATTTCTTCTTTGGAGAAGTGTCTGTTTATATCCTCTGCCCATTATTTAATCAGGTTATTTGCTTTTTGGGTGTTGAGACGTGAGTTCCTTATATTTTTTGGATGTTAACCCTTCTCAGATATGTCATTTACAAATATATCCTCCCATACTGTAGGATCTCTTTTTGTTCTACTGATGGTGTCCTTTGCTGTACAGAAGCTTTTTAGTTTGATACAGTCCCACTTGTTCATTTTTGCTTTTGTTTCCCTTGCCCGAGGAGATGTGTTCAGGAAAAAATTGCTCATGTTTATATTCAAGATATTCTTGCCTATGTTTTCTTCTATGAATTTTATAGTTTTATGACTTACATTCAGGTCTTTGATAAATTTCTAGTTTACTTTTTTGTATGGAGTTAGACAATAATCCCGTTTCATTCTCTTACATGTAGCTGTCTAGTTTTGCCAACACCAGCTGTTGAAGAGGCTATCATTTCCCCATTGTTTATCCATGGTTCCTTTATCATATATTAATTGACCATATATGCTTGACTTTATATCTGGGCTCTCTAGTCTGTTCCATTGATCCATGGGTCTGTTCTTGTGCCGGTACCAAATTGTCTTGATTACTGTGGCTTTGTAGTAGAGCTTGAAGTTGGGAAGCGTAATCCCCCCCACTTTATTCTTCCTTCTCAGGATTGCTTTGGCTATTCAGGGTCTTTTGTGATTCCATATGAATTTTAGAACTATTTGCTCTAGTTCATTGAAGAATGCCATTGGTATTTTGATAGGGATGGCATTGAATCTATAGATTGCTTTAGGCAGGATGGCCATTTTGACAATATCCATGAGTCCATGAGCACAGGATGTATTTCCATTTATTAGTGTCTTCTTTAATTTCTCTTATGAATGTTCTGTAGTTTTCAGGGTACAGGTCTTTCACCTCCTTGGTTAGGTTTACTCCTAGGTATTTTATTCTTTTTGATGCAATTGTAAATGGAATTGTTTTCTTGATTTCTCTTTCTGATAGTTCATTGTTAGTAATTGGAAAACCACAGATTTCTGTGTATTTTGTATCCCGCAGCTTTGCTGAATTCAATTATTAGTTCTAATAGTTTTGGGGTGGATTTTTTATGGTTTTTTATGCACAACATCATGTCATCTGCAAACAATGACAGTATAACTTCTTCCTTACCTATGAGGATGCCTTTTATTTCTTTGTGTTGTCTGACTCCCATGGCTAGGATCTCCAGTACTATGTTGAGTAAAAGTGGGGAGAGTGGGCAACCTTGTCTTGTTCCCGATCTTAAGAGGAAAAGCTTTCAGCTTTTCACTGTTAAGTATGGTGTTGGCTGTGGGTTTGTCATATATGGCCTTTATTATGTTGAGGTACTTGCCCTCTATGCCCATTTTGGTGAAAGTTTTTATCATGAATGGATGCTGAATTTTGTCGAATGCTTTTTCAGCATCTGTGGAGATGATCGTGTGGTTTTGTCCTTCTTTTTGTGATGTGGTGGATGATGTTGATGGATTTTTGAATATTGTATCATCGTTGCATCCCTGGAATAAATCCCACTTGATCATGATGGATGATCTTTTTGATATACTTTTGAACTTGGTTTGCTAATATTTTTTGAGTATTTTTCCATCTATGTTTATCAGGGATTATAAGTATATTTTTAATGGAAGCCAAAAAATTAAAAAAAAATTTTTTTAAGTAACAATTTTAAAGGAACAGTATTTGATCATAATTTCCACTTTTTTTGGTCACTGCTAAAGACATTTTTAATTTTTTACTTGGATATACTTTGAAACTTCCAGAAAAGTAAGAATAGTTCAAAGAACTCCTATGTACCTTTATCCAGATTCACCAATTACTAACATTTGCATCATATGCTTTACCACATATAGGTAAGCATTTTTTGAACCATTTGAGAGTAAGTTGTATATATGATAACCTTTTACCCCTAAATACTTGAATGTGTACCCATTAAGAACAAAAACATTATCTTAAATAACTGTCATACAGTTGCTAACTTCAGGAATTTTAACAATTACACAATATTTTAACTTAATATCTGTTTTCCTTTTTTGTTTTCAACTGAGCAAATGAAATCATTTAAGAACTTTCTTCCTGCTCCAGCACAGGATCCAATCCAGAGTGATGTATTACATTTAGCTATTATATTTCCCTAGACTCCTTTAATCTGGAATAACTTTCCTCAGCTAAATAACATTTACACTATCTTACTTTTACAAGGTATTCTGCAAGATAATATTTTAAAGTTGGGCTCTTGAGCAAACACTATAGGGACGTCTCATTGAAAAAAAAGGTTCAATGGAAGAGCTGGGAAATGTTTCATAAAACTTAGATGAGAATACATAAGTCTTCCTATACAAGAGAAGCTTTAATATTTAAACATTTTCAAGCTTTTTAGTGAAGACGTTTCTAGGTTTATTTGAGATTGGTAACCCTCGGATTAGTGGTCATTTTGTCATTTAAGATTCAAAAGATAAATAATCAACTTAGTCATATTAATGTAGCCAACAATTGGATAGTTATGTAAAGAATGGATCCAGAGAAAATTATTATTTTTATCAAAATTCTCTCCTACAGTTAACAAAAAACATCCAATACTTATAAGCAAACCTTTAAGAAAAACTGGAATTATTGTGATCATGCATAGATATAATAGTTGCTGGAGCTACAAGAGTTCTTGTTCTTTCTCTCAACAAACACTATGTGCCAACTACTGTCAGGCCTATGATAGCTATGGGAAGATCCACTGTTCAAAAAATAGGCGTATTACCTACTCTTAGGGAACTTATAATTTAGTAAACCCAAGACCCCTACTTTCAGGAAAGGTATTATTTTTCCCTAATTTTGAAAATGAAGCAACTAGGGTTTAGAGTGTTAAATGTGTTCAGTCACAAAACTATTAGGTGTTCCAGTGGGACAAGAAAGGCATATATTAACTTTTATATCCCAATATAGGAGTTATTCTGCCTTGGTCAGACTGTACAAAAGCTCTTTAAGAATATCCTCCAAGCTTATGCATTGACTCTAAAAGGGACAGTGTACCTTTGCCCCCAAAATACTCTGTTTCATTGAGTTAATCTAGTCACCAAGTTGTTTGCAAATAATATATTAGTACTTTCACTTAAAAAATAAAAATAACAGGTAATCTCTGTACATTAGAAAAAAACTGTATGAAAAGTATATACAATCTTTTAAGTGCTTAAAATGTGGTAACATTAAAACCTGGTAAAAACAGAGTACTATATTAATTTTCTTCCTACATATTCCTATACACATTCATTTTGGAGGAAATATAATAGGAGAATTGATTTCTCTTGATTTATTTTCCATTTTAAAATGGCAACACAGGTCCATCTAATTAGAATATGGGTACACTTTCCAACACAGAAAAAAGTATAAATAAGTCACTAAAAGTTGGTACAGACTCGTACCTCCCTCAAATTTCTCCCTATTCATCTCTTAAACCTTAACACTCAATTTATAAATACTTTTCAACCATGCAGAGCACAGGTCAGCTAACTTACTCTGTGAAGAGTCACCTAGTAAATACTTTTGGCTTTCTGGGCCCTTAGGTCTCTGATGCAACTACTTAACTGTGCCACTGTAGAGTACAAACAGCCATACATAATATGTAAAAACTAAGTGGTAGTGTTTCAATAAAGTTTTATCCATAAACACTGAAATTTGAATTTCATGTGGTTTCTACATATCACAATATAGTATTCTCTTGATCTTTTCAGTTTCTTTTAACCATTTTTTAAAACCTACAATTTAAAAATGGGAACAATATTCTTAGCTCAGAGGTTACACGAAAACACACAGCACGTTGTATTTGTCCTATGCTCCTTGCCTGGAGATTGTAAACCTCACTCTCAGTGTAGCCAATAACTGTGCAAAAAAAAAAAAAGAAAGACAGCATACCTCTGAGCTCAAAATGAAGACTGAAGATAACTAGTGAAACTCACCAAGTTTTAAAGATTCATCTAACAGGAATGTAGAATTTTCCAAAGGCATCTTACTGTGACAGAATCAGCTCCTGGGTTTCGGCAGCTCTACAGGAAAAAATAAAATGAAAATTTTGTAAAAGAAGGCAGTTGTAGAAATAATGCTAACCAAATTCTAAGTAACAACTCCACAACTTTTTTCCCATCCATGTATAAGGCATTAATTGTGGACTTCTATGTGCCAGGAATTGGGGATGCAGCAATGAATATGTCAGATCCCATCAACTCTTCTGGAAGCTCAGTAGGTAAGCCAACTCCACATGGGATGAAATACTTAAAGATCATGATGGTAAGAAGCAAAAAGGCATGGCAGAGATACAAACCTGTCTGGGGGGAATGGTTAGGAAAGGCCTCCTAAAGGAGGCTTATTTAATGCAAGCATGAATAGTATCTGGCCAATATTTGCAAGGGGGTAGGGGAGAGAAAGACTGTGTTTCATCCAAAGGGAACATAGCATGTTCAAAGGGCCAGATGCAGGAAAGCATATGGCACTGTGTGGAAACAAAGTCCACTGTGGCTGCCTAGAGTAAAAAAAGGCTAAGAAGATCATTCCCTGAGGTGGGATGGGCATTGGAGGAAAGAGGTGAAGCAATCTGCCCTGAGTCACACAGGGCTAAAAGGCAGAGCCCACATTTTAAATCCTTATCACTTGACTGCAATATACTGACCATTCCGAAGCTCTTCCTAGCCCGGTAACCTCAAGGGTCTTACAGCCTTGAGAAGGAGGCTGAGGAAAAGACCCTGTGGAGGATGATCCTTTCAGGGAGATTTTGCAAGGGCCTGAGGGAAGACTGCTCCAGGGCAATAGCCAGTCCCCCCTACAGATAGATAAACTGATCAACCATGAGGGACTCTCCTGCAGAATGATGGGGAAAAAGTCAATCACAGCACCATTCTTAGTTACTAATTAATAGTTACCAAGCACTTATCATGTGTTGAGCCCTGTTCTAAGTGCGTTACATGTATTAACTAATTCAATCCTTACAACATCCCTAGGAAGTAGGTACTTTTATTACCCTAAACTTCCAGTATGATTTTATGAAACACTTCAATCATAGTAATAAATTTTTATTAACAAAAATGACAGGAATGTTAACACATATTACCAGAATATTAAAAGCATTTTAAATACCCTATTAAAATAAGTACTATTTTAAATATTGATTAACAAAAATGAGGGAGTTTTTCTTGGTTATTTATAACATTAAATACATATTTATAAAATTAATTCGGTTATTTCCTTCTTTTTTTAAATAATTTATTTTGGGGTTATTAATCTACAATTACATGTGTAATATTAGGCGTATTAAACTACCCCCTTCATCAGGTTCCGCCCGCCAACCCCATTACAGTCACTGTCCATCAGCGTAGTGAGATGCTATAGAATCATTACTTGTCCTCTCTGAGTTGTACAGCCCTCCCCGTGCCTCCCCAACAATTACATCTGCTAATCGTAATGCCCTTTTTCCCCCTTATCACTCCCTTCCCACCCATCCTCCCGAGTCCCTTTCCCTTTGGTAACTATTAGTCCATTCTTGGGTTCTGTGAGTCTGCTGCTGTTTTGTTCCTTCAGTTTTTTTGTTCTTATACTCCACATATGAGTGAAATCTTTTGATACTTATCTTTTTCGGCTTGGCTTATTTCACTGAGCATAATACCCTCTAGCTCCATCCATGTTGTTGCAAATGGTAGGATTTGTTTTCTTCTTATGGCTGAATAATATTCCATTGTGTATAGGTACCACCTCTTCTTTATCCATTCATCTACTGATGGACACTTAGGTTGCTTCCATTTCTTGGCTATTGTAAATATTGCTACAATAAACATAGGGGTGCATCTGTCTTTTTCAAATTAGGCTGCTGCATTCTTACAGTAAATTCCTAGGAGTGGGATTCCTGGGTCAAATGGTATTTCTAGTTTTAGTTTTTTGAGGAACCTCCATACTGCTTTCCACAATGGTTGAACTAATTTGCATTCCCACCAGCAGTGTAGGAGGGTTCCCTGTTCTCCACATCCTCACCAACATTTGTTGTTGTTTGTGTTTTGGATGTTGGCCATCCTCACTGGTGTGAGGTGATATCTCATTGTGGTTTTAATCTGCATTTCTCTGATGATTAACGATGTGGAGCATCTTTTCACGTGCCTGTTGGCCATGTGAATTTCTTCTTTGGAGAAGTGTCTATTCATGTCCTCTGCCCATTTCTTAATTGGATTATTTGCTTTTTCTTCGTTAAGGTGCATGAGTTCTTTATATATTTTGGATGTCAACCCCTTATCGGATACGTCATTTATGAATATATTCTCCCATACTGTAGGATGTCTTTTTGTTCTACTGATGGTGTCCTTTGCTGTACAGAAGCTTTGCAGCTTGATATAGTCCCACCTGTTCATTTTTGCTTTTGTTTCCCTTGCCCGGGGAGATATGTTCATGAAGAAGTCAATCATGTTTATGTCCAAGAGATGTTTGCCTATAATTTTTTCTAAGAGTTTTATGGTTTCACGACTTACATTCAGGTCTTTGATCCATTTTGAGTTTACTTTTGTGAATGGGGTTAGACAGTAGTCCAGTTTCATTCTCTTACATGTAGCTGTCCAGTTTTGCCAACATCAGCTGCTGAAGAGGCTGTCATCACCCCATTGTATATCCAAGGCTCCTTTATCAAAGATTAATTGACTGTATATGCTTGGGTTAATGTTTGGATTTTCTATTCTGTTCCACTGGTCTGTGGGTCTGTTTTTGTGCCAATACCAAATTATCTTGATTACTGTGGCTTTGTAGTAGAGCTTGTAGTCAGGGAGCGTAATTCTCCCTGTTTTGTTCCTCCTTCTCAGGATTGCTTTGGCTATTCGGGGTCTTTTGTGGTTCCATATGAGTTTTAGAATTATTTGTTCCAGTTCACTGAAGAAAGCTGTTGGTAGTGTGATAGGGATTGCGTTGAATCTGTAGATTGCTTTAGGTAGTATAGCCATTTTGACAATATTTATTCTTCCTAGCCAAGAGCATGGGATGAATTTCCATTTGTTAGTATCCTCTTTAATTTCTCTTAGGAGTACCTTGTAGTTTTCAGAGTATAGGTCTTTCACTTCCTTCATTAGGTTTATTCCTAGGTATTTTACTCTTTTGGATGCAATTGTGAATGGAATTGTTTTTCTGATTTCTCTTTCTGTTAGTTCATCGTTAGTGTATAGGAAAGCAACAGATTTCTGTGTGTTAATTTTGTATCCTGCAACTTGCTGAATTCAGATATTAGTTCTAGTAGTTTTGGAGTGGAGTCTTTAGGGTTTTTTATGTACAATATCATGTCATCTGCAAACAGGGACAGTTTGACTTTTTCCTTACCAATCTTGATGCCTTGTATTTCTTTGTTTTGTCTGATTGCCATGGCTAGGACCTCCAGTACTATGTTGAATAACAGTGGAGAGAGTGGGCATCCCTGTCTTGGTTCTGATCTTAGATAAAAAGCTTTCAGCTTCTCACTGTTAAGTATGATGTTGGCTGTGGGTTTGTCATATATGGCCTTAATGATGTTGAGGTACTTGCCATCTGTACCCATTTTGCTGAGAGTTTTTATCATGAATGTATGCTGAATTTTGTCAAATGATTTTTCAGCATCTATGGAGATGATCATGTGGTTTTTGTTCTTCTTTTTGTTGATGTGGTGGATGATGTTGGTGGATTTCCGAATGTTGTACCATCCTTGCATCCCTGGGATGAATCCCACTTGATCACGGTGTATGATCCTCTTGATGTATTTTTGAATTCGGTTTGCTAATATTTTGTTGAGTATTTTTGCATCTACGTTCATCAGGGATATTAGTCTGTAATTTTCCTTTTTGGTGAGGTCTTTGCCCAGTTTTGGTATTACAGTGATGCTGGATTCATAGAATGGGTTTGGAAGTATTCCCTTCTCTTCTATTTTTTGGAAAACTTTAACGTGAATGGATGTTATTTCTTCTCTATATGTCTGGTAGAATTCAGATGTCAATCCATCTGGCCCGGGGGTATTGTTCTTGGGTAGTTTTTTGATTACCGATTCAATTTCGTTGCTGGTGATTGGTCTGTTTAGTTTTTCTGTTTCTTGCTTGGTCAGTCTTAGAAGGTTGTATTTTTCTAAGAAGTCCATTTCTTCTAAGTTTTCCAGCTTGTTAGCATATAGATTCTCATAATATTCTATTATAATTCTTTGTATTTCTGTGGGGTCCGTCGTGATTTTTCCTTTCTCATTTCTCATTCTCTTTATGTGTGTAGATTCTCTTTTTCTCTTAATGAGTCTGATGAGGGGTGTATCTATTTTGCCTATTTTTTCAAAGAACGAGCTCTTGGTTTCATTGATATTTATTCTTTTGTTTTATTCTTCTCAATTTTACCTATTTCTTCTCTTATCTTTATTATATCCCTCCTTCTGATGACTTTGGGTCATTTGTTTTCTTTTTCCAATTTCAGTAATTGTGTCTGTAGACTATTCATTTGGGAATGTTTTTCCTTCTTTAAATAGGCCTGGATCACTAATATACTTTCCTCTTAGAACTGCCTTTCCTGTGTCCCACAGAAGTTGTGGCTTTGTGTTGTTGTTGTCATTATTCTCCATATATTCTTTGATTTCTGTTTTGATTTGGTTGTTAACCCATTGATTAATTAGGAGAATGTTGTTAAGTCTCCATGTATTTGTGATCCTTTTTGTTTTCTTTCTAAAATTTATTTCTAGTTTTATACCTTTGTGATCTGAGAAGTTGGTTGGTAGAATTTCAATATTTTTGAATTTACTGAGGTTCTTTTTGTGGCCTAGTATGTGGTCTCTTCTGGAAAATGTTCCATGTGCACTTGAGAAGAATGTGTATCCTGTTGCTTTTGGGTGTAGAGTTCTGTAGATGTCTGTTAGGTCCATCTGTTCTAGTGTGTTGTTCAGTGCCTCTGTGTCTTTACTTATTTTCTGTCTGGTTGATCTGTCCTTTGGAGTCAGTGGTGTGTTAAAGTCTCCTAAAATGAATGCATTGCTTTCTAGTTCCTCCTTTAATTCTGTTAGTATTTGTTTCACATATGCCGGCGCTCCTGTGTTGGGTGCCTATATATTTATAATGGTTATATCGTCTTGTTGTACTGACCCCTTTATCATTATGTAATGTCCTTCTTTATCTCTTGCTACTTTCTTCATTTTGAAGTGTATTTTGTCTGATACAAGTACTGCAACACCTGCTTTTTTCTCCTTGTTTACATGAAATATCTTTTTCCATCCCTTCACTTTTAGTCTGTATATATCTTTGGGTTTGAGGTGAGTCTCTTGTAGGCAGCATATAGATGGGTCTTGCTTTTTTATCCATTCTGTTACTCTGTTTCTTTTGATTGGTGCATTCAGTCCATTTACATGTAGGGTGATTATTGATAGATATGTACTTATTGCCATTGCTGGCTTTAGATTTCTGGTTACCAAAGGTTCAAGGGTAGCTTCTTTACTATCTAACAATCTAACTTAACTTTCTTGTTAAGTTATTGTAAACACAGTCTGAGGATTCTTTATTTCTCTCCCTTCTTATTCTTCCTCCTCCATTCTTTATATACTAAGTGTTTTATTCTTTGCCTTTAGTTAGTATTTGGATGGTCTGCTTTCTTTGCTATGATTTTATTTTCTCTGGTGACATCTTTTTAGCCTTAGGAGTGCTTCCATCTAGAGCAGTGCCTTTAAGATATCCTGTAGATGTGGTTTATGGGAGGCAAACTCCCTCAACTTTCACTTCTCTGGGAATTGTTTAATCCCTCCCTCAAAATTAAATGATAATCGTGCTGGATACAACTGTCTTGTTCAAGGCCCTTCTGTTTCTTTACGTTAAATATATCATGCCATTCTCTTCTGGCCTGTAAGGTTTCTGTTGAGAAGTCTGATGACAGTTTGAGTCTGATGGGTTTTCCTTTGTAGGTGATCTTTTTTCTCTCTCTAGCTGCCTTTCATACTTTGTCCTTATCTTTGATCTTTGCCATTTAATTATGTGTCTTGGTGTTGTCTTCCTTGGGTCCCTTGTGTTGGGAGATCTGTTGCCTTCCGTGGTCTGAGAAACTATTTCCTCCCCAGCTTGGGGAAGTTTTTACCAATTATTTCTTCAAAGACACTTTCTATCCCTTTTTCTCTCTTTTCTTCTTCTGGTACTCCTATAATACGAATATTGTTCCGTTTGGATTGGTCATACAGTTCTCTTAATATTCTTTCATTCCTAGAGATCCTTTTATCTCTCTCTGCCTCAGGTTCTCTGTTTTCCTGTTCTTTGATTTGTATTCCATTGACAGTCTCTTGCACCTTGTCCAGTCTGCTCCTAAGCTTGTCAATAGCTTGTCTGATTTCTGCATTGTCTTTCCTCACTTCCTCCCTTAGCTCTTGCATAATTCTCTGTAGATCCATCAGCATGGTTATGACTTTTATTCTGAATTCTTTTTCAGGAAGATTGTGCATTTCCATCCCTTCAGTCTCTCTCTCCGGTGTCTGGGTCTGGGTAAGCTTTGTTTGTACCATATTCCTCTGTCTTTTCATGGGGACAGAAGTGTTCCCTGGTAGGTGCCACATATGTCAGCTGGGCTCTTTAAGACTGCCTCACGGGATGCCGAGTCCTCTCAGGTGTAGATACAGGCTTGGTGCTGTCCTGTATCTTCCTGGTCTCTCTTTTAGGAATATTTGTATTTGTTGTTTTTTCCTAAATATATATGGTTTTGGGAGGAGCTTTCCGCTGCCCTGTCACACCGCCATATTCCCAGAACTGTCCGGTTATTTCTTTCTTACGCAATAGTTCTATTAAGTAGAGTTGGAAAAATTCTGTTTCTTGCCCACTGATTCAGTCATTATGAAGCACTCTATATATATGGTGAGAAAAACACACTAAATTCTGGCCTTCATGGTGTTTTAGTCATCAAAATACTATGAAGATTGATACAACTTGGCAATATTTTTGCAACATATCCTAGGTGTTTTGAATTAATGAAAAACCAACAGCCACACACACAAAATCTGATTCAATAAAAGAAAATCAAAACCTGAGGGAAGTGGATTGTACATAAAAAATATACATGTTGAAGGAGGAGGAAGAGGAAGAATAAAAACTGTCCCATTTAGGAGTACACTTTGGGAGAAGGAAAAGAATCCTTTCTCAAAAAGAGCAGAGACAAGTAGCAGAATCACTGCACATGGACTTAAGCAGCTATGCAAATAATAGAAAGATGATTATTACCTAGCAGAACACTCAACACTACAATCTACTGATGAAGGATAAAACCTTAATACAGCAATCTTCACACTGGGGACCAGATGGTTTTGAGGCAATCAATTTCCAAGATCCTAAATGTCCATCATTACAAAGCATTTACTAGAATTAATATCAAAGTCAGAGCATCATGTTGGCTTCTCCTTTACTACACTCTACTTTAAATTCCTCTTCTTCCAGTTCACAACAGAACGGTATCTCACATCTTTAATATCTCACTACATTTTCCTGAGTTATACACATCCAGAATACCAAACAAAGGAATAACTTGAAATATTGCTATCAGGAGTATCCTTTTATGAAGGCATCATGTATCCAAGGTGACCTTGTCTTTCCCTGTTCCATACTCTTCTATTAAGGATAATACATGACATTAAAAACCTATTTTGGCCCCAATGGGCCACTAAAACTTCACGATGTGGCAACAATAAAAACTTATGATTAAGAAGCTCACTTGAGAGAAATCCAATGAAAACAACGATAATAAATATTGAAGACAGCTACAACTTAGTTCATCCAGGTAAAAAGCTTATGGCCAGACTTCTTACATAATTTACCGAGAATTATTTAGAATCTGAGATCTAGAAAGCACATTGAATTAGAATTCAAGATCTGTACTTTCATCATTCTCAGAGAAATGAGAAAGAAATTAGTATACTCTATCAACCACCTGTGCCTTGTATGTGACTTGAAGATATTTTGCATGATTTCAAGGAGTTAATAAGAACCCTTACCTATGTCAAATCAATGTCATATCTTCCAGTAAAAATAACATATGTTAAAGTTGGTGTTTTATATTTTCTTGAATACTTACTAACTTTTGTCAAAATACTTTTATTAACTTTTGTTAAAAGGATACTGGACATAGTAAATTTTTTTTTTTAACCTGGACAAGTCTTCATGCCATCATGTATCACTCAGTTCCCTGCTCAGTTTTTCATTATTAGATATAGATTAATTTAGCAGGATTATACTGTGTAGCCTACTATAAATAATATACTTAACAGAAGTTATCAGTATATCTTTTGTAACTCTCACACTTACTAACAAACCAGTATTTTCTTTTTACTATTAATTTCTCATTCTAATGTGATATTCATCCATAGATAATATATAAATTCCATGACATGAGCAGTCCTCTCTGAAAAGATGTATTTATGTTTAGTTATTATTTAATAAACAATATCAGTAATATATTTACATTGTACTCATAGTAATTACTATTTAGGAGAAAATTTTTTCTTTAACACTTAAAGCACTATGGTAACAGTTAACAGGCAGACCTTTTAAATTTCAATTTACATTCATATTTTTGATGCCAAGAAGCATTTTTCAAGTGCTAGAAGTAAAGAACTGTCAACCCAGAATCCTATATCCAGGCAAAATATCCTTCCAGAAAGAAAAGGAAATTGAAACATATGCAAATGAAGGAAAACTAAGAAAATTTGTTGCCGGTAGACTGACCTTAAAAGAATAGCTACAGGAAGTTCTTCAAACAGAAAGGAAATGATAAAATAAGGAATACAGGAAAATCACAAAGAAAAAATGGAAAGAATAGAACACAGGTAAATACAATAGACTTGCCTTCTCCTCTTAAGCTGTATGATACGATTCTCAGAGTACATCGAGAAAATATAAAAGACAATTATATTAGAAATGGGGTGGGGAAGCAAAAAGACTTAACCAGTAGATTGTAATATATTATTTACAAATAATACAATGCCTAGAACATGCACAAAATTGCTGTTCAAAGAGATCAAATCAAAATATTATTGATAAATCAAGATAGAATTTCAAAAAGATGGCCTAATTAACCCAAAGTCTCTTTTTCTCCCTCTCCTACTACTATGAAAAAGGAGTTAAGTTAAAGCACAAGATACTCTTATCCTGAGGCAGAACAGGTATTTCTCAAGTTTAAGGATACTAATGAGTCACTACTCTAGGGGTAGAATTTTCAAAGCTCTTAGGATATCAACATTGACATTACTGTCACACATTGCTGGGGGGAGTATAAATTGGTACAAATTTAGAGAGAATAACATGTCAATATCCTAACAAAATTACAAAAGTCTTACCCATTAGGTCCAGCAATATCATGAGTTATAACCAACATTTTAAGAGTGATACAGGATAGGGAAAAAAAAAGTGAGAGTATAGGACACCTAGAAATCATAAGAATATTTCCTGAAACTGTTGTTTCAGGTACACATTTAAGAGTATGTATGTGTGTACTGGGTCACAACATAAAATACATTTCTTACTATAGTATGTGGTCAAAGAAGGTTGGAAAGCCATAGTTTCAGTTCAAAAAGATATCCTGAAGCACACAGACAAGCTGACACTTTGTTCATTTTCAGGAAGTGAAAGGAAAGCAAGGCACGTAGGATACAGAGCAAACACAAGCCAGTATGTTACCAAGCTACACAGTGCCAAGAGAAAATATAGCCTATTTGGGGTAGATGCTGGGATGGGAAGAAGATGAAGGGAGAGAATTCATCTAACCAATGGTAAACAAGTGACAAAAGAGATCTGGCAAAGTTTGTACCACAGTGTTAATTCCTAAAAAAATTCCAAATATTTATTGTTTCCTCAATGACACTTAGCTTAATTTTTAGGTAAATTTAAAATTACATTTGTGGCTTACATTTGTGGTTCCCATTATATTTCTTTTAGGCAATACTGGTTTGGATCTCGAGTGCTGCTATTTTTTCTTTGCATTCACATGTTGATTTGTCAAAGAGATGTGAAACGTCTTCCACTATCATTTCTCTTTTCCTTGCCATCATGGACAGAAATGAGGATTTCTGAATTCTCAACTATGTTCAATGAAAACTAAAAGCAGCCTACAAAGATGATGTCTCCAGGATTCTTGTATAATTTCTTGAAATATGACAAAATAATGGGCAAAACAATTTAAAATAAAAACTGAAAGCATGATGCAACAGTGAATTTTTTTTACCATATTCTATCACCTTCTATGTGATTCCATCATTCCATTTTTATGTCATCTTTTTACAGGATATGGAAATAATTATGAGTCAAGATGAAGTCTTAGAATGATAAATAGCACAATGTTTAAAGGTAAACAAATATAATGCAAGATAGAGTTAATTTTATTCAATTTAAAAACAGTAAATTTTTGACATATCCGATAAGGGGCTGCCATCCAAATTATATTAAGAGCTCATGCACCTCAACAAACAAAAAGCAGATAAGCCAATTAAAAAATGGGCAGAGGATATGAACAGATACTTCTCCAAAGAAGAAATTCAGATGGCCAACAGGCACATGAAAAGATGCTCCACATCACTAGTCATCAGAGGAATGCAAATTAAAACCACAATGAGGTATCACCTCACACTAGTTAGGATGGCTGCCATCCAAAAGACAAACAACAAATGTTGGTGAGGATGTGGAGAAAGGGGAACCCTCCTACACTGCCAGTGGGAATGTGAACTAGTTCAATCATTCCTGAAAGTAGTATGGAGGTTCCTCAAAAAACTCAAAATAAAAATACCATTTGACCCAGGAATTCCACTCCTAGGAATTTACCCTAAGACTGCAGCAGCCCAGTTTGAAAAAGACATATGCCCCCCATGTTTATTGCAGCACTATTTACAATAGCCAAGAAATGGAAGCAACCTAAGTGTCCATCAGTAGATGAATGGATAAAGAAGAGGTGGTACATATACACAATGGAATATTATTCAGCCATAAGAAGAAAACAAATCCTACCATTTGAAACAACATGGATGGAGCTAGAGGGTATTATGCCCCGTGAAATAAGCCAGGCAGAGAAAGACAAGTATCACATGATTTCCCTCATCTGTGGAGTATAAGAACAAAGAAAAAACTGAGGAACAAAACAGCAGCAGACTCACAGAACCCAAGAATGGACTAACAGTTACCAAAGGGAAAGGGACTGGGAAAGATAGGTGGGAAGGAAGGGATAAGGGGGAAAAAGGGGTATTATGATTAGCACACATAATGTAATGGGGGGGATACGGGGAAGGCAATATAACATAGAGAAGACAAGTAGTGATTCTATAGCATCTTACTATGCTGATGGACAGTGACTGTAATGGGGTATGTGGTGGTGACTTGATAATAGGGGGAGTCTAGTAACCATAATGTTGCTCATGTAATTGTATACTAATAATAGCAAAAAAAAAACTTAAAAACAAAACAAAGCAGTAAATTTTGCCTTTGTTCTTCAAAATATCTTAAAGAACAATCATGAAATACTTGTCTTTACAAATAGTTAGAAATGCTCAAAAAGAAAAAATGTAAAAGGATAAAATGAAATCTGATAGATATTGACACTAAGGGTTAATCAAAAACTGGTAGTAAAAGGGAACTAATAAAGCATTTTGCCTGCCTGTCATATCAAACTGTATTTTAAGGTAGCCAGAGACCTAAATGATGAGAGCTGGTCCTTCAAATAATTTCAGCTAGTAAGAACAAAATAAATGACATAGATGGGCAATAATCATCAACTGATTTTAAAACCATCAGGAAAAAAAGCAACAATTTCTCAATGGATTATATAGTCACCAATTGAATGCACCAATCAACCTTAGCATCTCCAAAAGAGAGACAGCCAGATATTACATACCTCCTGATGTAATGAAACACATAATACATAGTACTACTTATAAAGTATTCTTGTTTAAAAAAAGCCAAATGAATCTATCAAACCTTTAGACCATAAGTTCTTAACAGGAGCAATGCCATACCTGAGGGGTGAGTAAATTAAAACAGTTTCTTGCCTTCCAAAGCACAACACTATTATCTGTCCCCAAGTCTTGGGGAGCAAACACAAAAGGGAAAAAAAAGGGTGAGAAACATTGCTTTAGATCAAACTTCCAGTTTAATACAGGAAAGGAATAAGCAAAATAACATCTGGAGGAAGCAATCAGACAAATCCAGAATATGAACATTCTACAGAACAACTGACCCAGCTCCTTCAACATGGAAGCAAAAAAGGGAAAAAGGAAAAAAGGCTGGGGTGTATGTGGCGGGCTATCAAATGTTCTAAATTTTAGAAAGAGTTTAAAAGCCTTTAGCTGTAGAACTACACTAACATATGTACAGATGAATGACATATGGAACATGCTTCAAAATAATATGAGGATAAGTGTGTGAGGGCATAAAGGAAACAAGATAGATCATGAGTTAGGAGTTATTAAAGCTACTTAACAGGTAGATGGAAGTTCATTATGTTATTTTGTATACTACTGTATCTGTTTAAAATATTCTGTTAAAACAAAAGCATGTATTATTTGAGGAAGATTTTGTTTTAAGAAATTAGAGCAGAAGTATATTAACACACAGCCTGCTCAAGCATTTTCTATCAAGGGTGATCTACAAACTGATGTCATTCCTTTCCCAAATTGCACTTAAAAAAAAAAAGTACTCTAACATAACCCCCAACTGGTATGTATGAACCTCATTTGAATCCCGATTCAAACAAACCAATATCAAAGAAGTCTCTTTGAAACAAATGGAAAATCTGAATATGGAATAGGCATTACATGATATTAAGAAATTACTGCTAATTTCATTATATGTGGTAATGATACTGAGGTTATGTAAGAGAATATTACTTTTTAAAGAAATCAGACGTTTTTAGGGGTGCAATGACAATTTTTTTTATTCCTTTCTCTTTTTAAAAAGAAAATCTGGAGAATGAAAGAGAAGAAAGTCTTTTTGGTAAAGCAGCATAGAAGTTCAAAAAGAAATAAATCTATTAAACAATGAAAAGATTGTAAAAGTTAGGAAGAGACAAAATGACATAGTAAATTTCTGAAGAACAGAAAGCAGATCCAAGCATGTTAACAGGTTAAACACAACTAAGGAAAGGACAGCCCAAAATTCACACAGAAAGGGACTACAGTGGAGGTCTGAGTCCATCTTCCTGAGACTCTAGGCTGAGAGTTAGCAGGTAAGAGGTTAAAAACAGGCCATCTAGGAAAAGGCTTCAGCTGTCTTTTTCTGCGCCCCATCCTTAACTAAGAAGGCCCAGTGTTGCTCCTATGCCTAAAACTGCAATATTCTTTTCTAAAGAAGTCTAACAAACTGCTCAGAAAGAAACCACATCTTCTGGCATGGATGTTACTAACCATAGAGACCATATTTTGGAGACTAACAAGTTCCCTGCTCTTTTGCTCTAACCTTAACTTACCAGCAGACAAGATGCTCCATTTATATACAAAGAATTACCAACCAGTCTTTTCATTCAGAGATAGTAAGTACAAAACAAATCCACCAACACAATAAGAAAGGAAACCCACAAGCCACCTGAAATAATCAAGACAGTCTTTTAGCAATAAACATGAAGCAACAATAATGATCCTTAGATGTAACAGAAAAACAGAGCTAGAAAAAGACCAAGATAAATAAGTAGATCAACTGACCTCGGAAATCATGGGTTATTCAGGGTACAGAAGAAAACTCAAAAACAAAACAAATATCCTCAGGACACTCCTGAGGAAACTGCATTCAATAAAACAAAAATCAGGATTCCATATATTTAACAAAAAGTAACAAAAATTTCATTACACCAAGAATTGCTATAAATGCTTTACAAATAGGAACTCCTTTACCTACAAGCTAGTTACTACCCTCATTTTGTAGATTAGAAACTGAGCACACAGATGTCACATTAAGTAAACCTAAAGTTATTAAGTGGTAGAGCTGGGATCTAAACCCACACAGTCTGGCAGTCCTATCCCACTGTATACAGACACACGTCATTTTATTATGCTGTGCTTTATTGTGCTTCAAAGATATATATATTTTTAACAAACTGAAGATTTGTGGCAATACTGTGTCAAGAAAGTCCATTAGCACCATTTTTCCAATAGCATTTGCTTAATTTCATAGCTCTTGTGTCACATTTTGGTAATTCTTAACAATATTTCAAAATTTTTCATTATTATTGTATTTGTGGTGATCATGATCAGTGATTATGACTCCCTAAGAGCTCAGATGATGGTTATCATTTTTTAGCAGTAAGGCATTTTTTAATTAAGGTATGTGCAATGCCTTATTATTTAGACATAATCCTACTGCACACTTAACTATAGTATAGTGTAAACATAACCTTTATATGCACTGGGAAACCAAAAAATTCATTTGACTCACTTTATTGCAATATTCACTTTATCGCAGTGGTCTGGAGCTGAAGCTGAACCCACAGTATCTCCAAAGTGTGCCTATATACTTCAAACTTCTATGCAGTATTGCTTTTGAAATGACAGCAGCAGAAAATATGCAGATTAGCAACATGCTTATAGACCTCACAGAGACAGGAATATTCAGTTAAAGAAACCTGTCAGAATACAGAATAAAAAAGCAAAGACAAAACCGATAAGAGAAGATATAAAGATAAAAGGATCAATCAAAAGCCAACATTTTACTGGTGAACATTCTAAAATGGGGAAACATAGAAACTAAGAAATATTACCAAAGAAATAATAAAATAACTTTACCCATACCTGAAGGAAGACACTTGCATTTCATCTGAAAGCACCTATCAACTCCAGAGTCTACAGAGAATGACAAAAACAACTCATACCTAGACACATAACTATAAAATTCCAGAACTATAAGAACAAAAATAACATACTAAAGTCCAGAGAGAGGAAAAATTATTTAGAAAGTAACAAGACTCAGCATAACATCAGACTTCTTACCATCTTGATCCAAGCAGAATAGAACAAACCTGAATATTCCAAGGGAAAATTAATGTGAATCTGAATTTCTATACCCAGCCAAACTATCAAGCAATTAAAGCCAGGCCAGAGCCATTTTTAGACATGTAAAAATTTGTAACATTTATATCTTAGTATCCTTTATACCAAAATTAATTTAGAATACATTCCAGAAAAGAGAGAGAATGGCATGAAAGGGGATAGTGGGATCTAAGAAACAGTAAATTTAACCCAAAAATGCAGTGAAGGAATATCTCAGAATGACAGATATACAATAGGCTTCCAAATTTATTAAGACTGAAGCTGGACGTTAGGAGGGCTCTAAGAGGGATATCTTCAGGAAAATGAGAGATTCCATTAACAAACAACAAATATTATGATTCCAGTAGAAAACATTTGTGGATATGATGAAGGTACCTTCTTCTCTAGCAAGGAAAAAAGAGCAAATATAGATTGTAGTGGGAGAAGATAAACAATATAAAGCCAACTTTATAAAGAATATAAAGAAATGAGTGGCATCATTTTGAAAAACTTATTACTATAAGATAAGCAATATTACCTTGATATCAGATTATTTCATTTCTTGAGTTCTACTAGCATCATGACCTTTGACCCACTGAGAAGAAAAAGTAACCCTAGCTCAATGATTAACAGCAGTTTACTGTGTTCAGCTTTTAGAATCAACCTACTGACAAACCTGAAGGTCGTAATTCTCATTACAGAGCAGAATGTAAATCTTATGTTACCAACCTGGTCAAATACAAAAGAAAAGGCAGGAATGGAAGTGATGAAGTAGAGAAAAGATGGAAAAATGGATAAAGGTCCTAATATTCTTATCTTTTAATATTAGGGATTTAAAACATAATGTCTAAGTTTAAATATTTTATTTATTGCAAATATTTTATTTACTGAAATCATAGTGTAATAAAACTGAAAAAGTACTAAAAAATAACTAAATAGAAATAAATATAATAACGTAAATTTTAAACTTTGGGTAGAGAGAAGAGATTAAAGATAGTATAAGCTAAGTCCTCATCTTAGCAGGGAATCAAGAGACATAATTTGAATTTAATTAATCAAGAAATAAAAGCAGATCCCAACAAAGAAAA
This sequence comes from Smutsia gigantea, assembly GCA_032199065.1. Taxonomy (NCBI): domain Eukaryota; kingdom Metazoa; phylum Chordata; class Mammalia; order Pholidota; family Manidae; genus Smutsia; species Smutsia gigantea. The sequence goes on along the minus strand of JAVSCE010022737.1, from coordinate 372,605 downwards.
TTCTAGGACCAGATTGCTCCACAGGGAAATTCTCCAAACATTTAAAGAAGAACTAACACCAATCCTCCTCACCTCTTCTAAAGAATTAAAGAGGAATTACCAGTAACTAAATTAAAAAAAGAGACAACCAAGAAACCACAGACCAGTATCTCTGATGAATACTGATGCAAAAATCTTCAACAAACCAAATTCAACAGCACATTAAAAAGATTATGTACCATGATCAGGTGGTATTTATACTTGGAATTCAAGGATCAATCAACATATGAAAATTCATCAGTACAACCACACATTAACAGAATGATGGGGAAAAAAACACATCATCATCTCAATTGATGTATAAAAAGCATCTGACAAAATTAAACACCCTTTGCCCAAAAATACACTTAATAAACTAGAAACAGAAAGAAACTACCTCAATATAATAAAGGCCATTTTTGAAAGGTCCACAGCTAACTCCATTTTCAATAGTGAAAAAACTGAAAGCTTTTCCTCTAAGATTATGAAGAAGGCAAGGATGCCTACTCTAATCACTTCTATTCAACATATTGTTGAGGAATTGTTAGACAAGAAAAAGAAATAAAAGGAATCTGAATAGGGAAAGAAGTAAAAAATTATCTGTGTTCACATATGACATGACCATATATGCAGAAAAACCCTAGTGATTCTACACCCACACACACCCATACACAAAGACTGTTCAAACTAGTGATTTCAGCAAAGTTGCATAATACAAAATCAACATATGTACGCCAACAACAAACAACTCAAAAAGGAAATTAAGAAAACTGCATTTCCAATAGCATCAAAACAAATAAAAAAAACTAACCAAAGTGGCAAAAAACTACAAAACACAGCTAAAAGATATCAAAAATACAAATAAATGGAAAAATACTCTATATTCATGAATTGCTTCCTAAGGCTAGTGGCTACTGTCATTCAGCATGGTTAGGGAGAACTTCCACCATCATCACAGGAAGTTCTTTTGACAATGCTGATATGGAGAAATCATAGTGCAATAAAACTAGAAAATTAACAACAGAGACCAAAAAGCCATCCCACCTGTAAATTGATGTTTGTTTTTACTTCTTATGTTTTTTATTTTTAATATTCCTTCCTATTTCTTTGTTGCTATACTGTTTGTATTTACTGAGTACAAAGCATATTTTGTCTAAAGTTTACTTCCATTTCTTAAAATAAGTTATTTTGGCTGCCTTTTGCATGTTACATTTCTGTTCATTTTGTCTGGCAGAAATTTTACTTAGGGTCTGTGCCAATTTGTTTTTAAATTATTGTTATTTCTCGGCATTTTTTAATGGGAATTTACATTAGTTTCCTAAGACTGCCAGAACAAAGGATCACAAGCCAGGCTTAAAGCAACTTACTTCTTCACAACTGAAGTATATACCTTCTATATGCAATTTGCTAAGAGTTTTTATCATTTGCTGAGAGGATGTTTAACAAGTGCTTCTTCTGTGTCTTTTCAATAAAAAAGTATCTTTCATTCTATTAGTATAGTTCACATTTATTGACATGTTTATGTTGAACCATCCTAGCACCCCAAGGATAAATTCCCCTAGATCACAGTGTAATCCTTTTTCATGTGATGCTGAATTCAGTCTGCTCCCTTCTCCCTCTCTTCTCTCCTGGGACTTCAGTAATGCACAGGTTGTTTCTTTTAATGGTATCCCATAATTCACAAAGGCTTTCTTTACTCTTTTTCATTCTCTTTCATTTTTTCCCCTCTGATTAAATGACATCACTGTCATGTCTTCTTGCTCTAATTCTTTCTTCCGCTTGGTTGAGTGTGCTGTTAAAACTCTCTATTAAAATTTTCAGTTCAGTCACTGCATTCTTCAACTCTAGTGTTTCTGTATTTTTTTTAATGGCTTCTGTTTCTCTGTTGACCTTCTCACTTTGTGCGCTGTTTTCCTAATTTCTTTTAGTTCTCTGTAATGTTTTTTTATAGTTCTCTGAATTTCTTTAAGAGGATTATACTGAATTCTTTGCCAAACATTTCACAGATCTTTATTTCTTTAGGGTCAGTGATTGGAGTTTTATAAGTTTCCTTTGGTGGTGTCTTATTTCCTTGATTACTCATAATTCTTCTGACCTGGCATTGGTATCTTCACATTACAGGAAATAGATACCTCTGGCCATAGTATATGGCAGGCAAAGCCCTTTACCAGTCCTCTAGAGATTCTAGGTGGGCTATTAGGTGCTATCTACAGGTGAGCATTCTGTTAGAGTCACTGGCTGAGCAGGAATAGTGCTTGGGCCAGCAGGTAGGCAGGACTGGTGCTCATGTGCTTGGGGATCATCTTGGTGCCTGGGCCCATGGGGGCAGACTTGGAACTGAGTTCACTGGAGCCGGCCTAGCACTTGAGACTGTAGTGATGGGCCTGCATCAATCCTAGGTCCACATGGACCAAACAAGTGCTAGGGACCAATTGGGTGAGTCCAACATTTGTGCCTGTGGGGGCTGATTTAACACTGGGATGGGCCAGGGGATTGATTTTGCAGCAGCCAGCATGGTGCTAGGGATAGTCCAAAGCCTGTGGCCACAGGTGTCAGCCTATAATCTAGGGTCTGGTACTAATAAGACAAGTCAGGAACTTGGGTCCATGGGAGCAGGCCTTGAGACTAAGAGACCATGGGTGCTGGCTTTGTGCTGAGGCAGGCCAGGAGCAGGGGTTCATGGAACTGGTCTGCAGTCTACATCCACCAGGGCCAGCCTGGAGCTGGGGTGGGGTAGACACCTGGGACAGTGGTTAGCCAGCCTAGCAATGGGCCCTACTGAGAGCCTGGGTTCACGGGTGCTGATTGGGAGCCACAGAAACCATCCACAGGAGCTGCAAGAGACAGTCAGTGCTGGGATGTGCCAGGAGCCTGGAGCTATGGGAGTTGCAGAGAGCCATGGGAGCTAGCCAACCCTGAGATGAATAGGGATCCTAGGTTCATAGAAGCCCATCAGGAGCCCATCAGAAGCCCATTAGAGCTGGCTGGCACTAGGATGGATCTGGGATCTGAGTTCAGAGATCCTTTCAGAATCTAAAGCTAAGGAACGTGCCTGGAATCACAAGATCTTCTTTGATCCACTGGAGCTGGATTTACTATTATAAATATGGGCACCTCAGTAGTTTATGCATTTACTTATGTTCAAAACTAATTATTAAATATATACTATGGCCAGGTACTACTTAGGTATTAGAGTTATATCACTGAACAAAACAAAGTACCTACCATTACAAACATATGTCTTATGTTAGGAACTAATAGTTGGAGTATAATGAATTATAAGAAACACACATTTGGACATTCAGATGACCAAGTACGTATTTCCCAGGTATATTTGGTCTTCATCCACAGTTCCTGAAAACACATCAGAGGCTTAAAGGTGGAATGGGTGTCTTAATATGTTAATGAGAGACTTTCGCACTCCACTCAAGGACAGGGGCTGGAGGTTAAATCAGCCTGGCCAGTGATTTAGTCAATCATGACTACACAATGAATCCCTCACAAAAACCCATGAGAGAAGCATCTCTCTCTTGGATCCTACTTCTCTGTTCATGACAGCTTCCACACTTAAGGAACGAGAGAGCTTTCATGTGCCACTGAATCAGGCCCCACGCTCCACTAGGAGAGAAGCTCCTTTATTTGGGAACTTTCCCTATGTATCTCTTCATCTGGCTGTTAACTTGTATCCTTTATGGTATCCTTCAGCAAACTGGAAAACTTAAGTGTTTTCCTGAGTCTGTGACGCACTCTAGCAAATTAATCAAACCTAAGGGGCTGGCTGTTGGAACCTCCAATCTGTAGCCAGTTGGTCAGAAGCTCAGGTAACTGCCTGGGGCTTGTAACTGGCACCTAGAGTCAGGGGTGGAAGGCAGTCTTGTAGACAGAGCCCTTAACCTGGAGAATCTGGTGCTATCTCTGGGCAGACAGCATCAGAACTGAGTTGAGTTCTCAGACACTCTGTTTGTATTCAAGAATTGCTTGGTGTTATGCATGGTAAGACTTGCTCCCACATACACATACATGCATTGGAATCAGGTCTGGGAAACCGAAAGGAGTTATACTGCTGTGCGTACTACTGCTACTTCATTTTTATTCTTATAATATCTACAAAAAGTACTCACTAGTAACATCTTTAGAGAATTTCAAAATCTCAGGGCTTTCATCAAAAGGTATCAAGGGCAGAAGGAGCCTTTAGACAAAGAGATACTCTCCTCTAACCATATAAAGCTTGATGATTGTTGAAAGAATAGAATAGTGCTTCAAATGGACTCTTGCTGCATACTGCAAACTGTAATATTATAGTAATTATTTCAGTGCTGGTTATCATAATGAAGTACAATCTAGGTTAACTGGTAAACAAATTTACAGAACAGTATTACTGGATTTTTTAAAACATGAATTCATGTTTTAGGACATAGGCAAACAAGAAAATATCAAGGATTTATAGAAAAGCGAAGTACTACACTATGTCTTTTTTTTTATTAAGGTATCATAGACATACACTCTTAGGAAGGTTTCACATGAAAAACAATGTAGTTACTACATTCACCCATATTATCACACCCCCCTACACTCATTGAAGTCACTATCCCCCCCTCTTAACTCACTGAAGTCACTGTCCATCAGTGTAGTAAGATACCAGAGTCACTACTTGTCTTCTCCTACAGTATGTCTTGAAGTCAGTAAACAAGTACCCAATCTCCTAACCTTCAGCAAGCACTTCATAGTTGATTTTTAAGAATAATCATAAAGATATTTAGTCATGAAAATGATTTAAACTACATTCAAAGGCAGAAAACTTCGTGACACATGTCTAAAATAATTTTTAAATGTTGACAAAACTATTTGAAGACCAAAACTTTGTGATCATATAAAAATAAATTAGTGAGGTGGACTTCTGGGAACATGGCGGTGTGAGCAGGGCAGCAGAAATCTCCTCCCAAAACCACATATATTTGTGAAAATACAACTATTCCTAAAAGAGAGACCAGAAGATACAATACAACAGCCAGGCTACAGCTACACCTGCGAGAACTCAGCGGCTCACGAAGCAGGTAAGATACAAAGCCGTGACCCGGCGGAATCCGAGCACTCCCCAACCCCAGCGTACCAGCGGGAGGAAAAGATTCAGAGTGGGGAAGGAGTGGAAGCACAGACCCGCCAAATAACCAGCCCTGGTGATGTGTGCCGGGAGCACTAACACACATCGCATGGCGTATCGGAGATTAGAAAAACAGAAGTGCAGGATCTGAGAGGGAGACCGTAAGCGGGTCCCCTCAGCCGGCTCCCCAGGACAAAAGAAAAGCACATGCTTTTTAAAAAAGTCTTAAAGAGACAAGGGCCCAACAGCGGGACAAAATCGTCCCAGTGCACTCAGACCAGCGGGCTGGGAGTCTTGGGGAATTTTGGATACCCTGGCGAGCAGCCAGGCAAAACAGCTGTGCCAAGGCTTCCAGAGATGAGCAGCCCACCATTTGTTCCCCCACGCCCAGCCAGAGCTGCAAAAGGTCCGGCAGAGCTGCCACTGCTGCGAAACAGTGGAGAAGGAGCCCCACCCCCTCCCCCCCAGAGCATCCTCACAGAATCACCTCCTAGCTCGTGTGCAGCTAAGCAGGAAGAGACCTAGAACCAGGTTCGGAAGGCACCATGGGGACCAGAATGCACCCAATGAGACTGCAAAACCCCGCAGTGCTATAGGCTAAGCTGAGGCAGCCCGCGCACAGGCAGCTTAGAGGATTATCCCAAAGACTGCCTCGCGGTGTGCTGCAAAACAGCTCAGGCCCCTGAGAAGGGAAAGGAGAACAACAAGCAGGAAGGGACTTGATTTTCCCAGATGACACACGTGGCATCTACCGCCGACCACATCTATTGTCATGAAAAGACAGAGGAATATGCTCCAGACAAAGCTTAGCCAGACAACGCCAGAGAAGGGGCCTGAGGGTATAGACTTATACAATCTTCCTGAAAAAGAATTCAGAATAAAAGTCATAACCATGCTGATGGATCTACAGAGAATTATGCAAGAGCTAAGGGAGGAAGTGGGGAAAGACAATGCAGAACTCAGACAAGCAATCGACAGGCTTAGGAGCAGACTGGACAAGGTGCAAGAGATTGTCAATGGAATACAAATCAAAGAACAGGAAAACAGAGAACCTGAGGCAGAGAGAGATAAAAGGATCTCTAGGAATGAAAGAATATTAAGAGAACTGTGTGACCAATCCAAACGGAACAATATTCGTATTATAGGAGTACCAGATGAAGAAGAGAGAGAAAAAGGGACAGAAACTGTCTTTGAAGAAATAATTGCTAAAATCTTCCCCAAGCTGGGGAAGAAATAGTTTCTCAGACCACGGAAGCCAACAGATCTCCCAACACAAGGGACCCAAGGAAGACAACATAAGACACATAATAATTAAAATGGCAAAGATCAAAGATTAGGACAGAGTATGAAAGGCAGCTAGAGAGAGAAAAAAGATCACCTACAAAGGAAAACCCATCAGACTATCATCAGACTTCTCAACAGAAACCTTACAGGCCAGAAGAGAATGGCATGACATATTTAACGTAAAGAAACAGAAGGGCCTTGAATGAAGACAACTGTATCCAGCACAATTATCATTTAATTTTCAGGGAGGGATTTAACAATTCCCAGAGAAGCGAAAGCTGAGGGAGTTTGCCTCCCATAAACCACATCTACAGGATATCTTAAAGGGACTGCTCTAGATGGAAGCACTCCTAAGGCTAAAAAGATGTCACCAGAGAAAATAAAATCATAGCAAAGAAAGCAGACCATCCAAATATTAAGTAAGGGCAAAAAGTAAAATCAACTATCCACAAAAACAGTCAAAGGAAACGTAAAAGAGTACACAATAAAACACCTAGTATATAAAGAATGGAGGAGGAAGAATAAGAATGGAGAGAAATAAAGAATCATCAGACTGTGTTTATAATAGTGTAACAAGAGAGTTAAGTTAGACTGTTAGATAGTAAAGAAGCTACCCTTGAACCTTTGGTAACCACAAAACTAAAGCTAGCAATGGCAATAAATATATATCTATCAATAATCACCCTACATGTAAATGGACTGAATGCACCAATCAAAAGACACAGAGTAACAGAATGGATAAAAAAGCAAGACCCAGCTATATGCTGCTTACAAGAGACTCACCTCAAACCCAAAGATATACACAAACTAAAGGTGAAGGGATGGAAAAAGATATTTCATGCAAAAAACAAGGAGAAAAAAGCAGGTCTTGCAGTACTTGTATCAGCAAAATAGAGTTCAAAATGAAGAAAGTAGCAAGAGATAAAGAAGGACATTACATAATGATGAAGGGGTCAGTCCAACAAGAGGATATAACCATTTTAAATATATATGCATCCAACACAGGAGCGCCGGCATATGTGAAACAAATACTAACAGAATTAAAGGAGGAAATAGAAAGCAAGGCATTCATTTTAGGAGACTTTAACACACCACTGACTCCAAAGGACAGATCAACCAGACAGAAAATAAGTAAAGACACAGAGGCACTGAACAACACACTAGAACAGATGGACCCAAAAGCAATAGGATACACATTCGTCTCAAGGGCACGTGGAACATTTTCCAGAAGAGACCACATACTAGGCCACAAAAAGAACCTCAGTAAATTCAAAAATATTGAAATTCTACCAACCAACTTCTCAGATCACAAAGGTATAAAACTAGAAATAAATTTTAGAAAGAAAACAAAAAGGATCACAAATACATGGAGACTTAACAACATTCTCCTAATTAATCAATGGGTTAACGACCAAATCAAAAGAGAAATCAAAGAATATATGGAGAATAATGACAACAACAACACAAAGCCACAACTTCTGTGGGATGCAGCAAAGGCAGTTCTAAGAGGAAAGTATATTGCAATCCAGGTCTATTTAAAGAAGGAAGAACATTCCCAAATGAATAGTCTAAAGACACAATTACTGAAATTGGAAAAAGAAGGACAAATGACCCCAAAGTCACCAGAAGGAGGGACATAATAAAGATCAGAGAAGAAATAAATAAAATTGAGAAGAATAAAACAATAGAAAAAAATCAATGAAACCAAGAGCTGGTTCTTTGAAAAAATAAAAATAGATAAACCCCTAGCCAGACTTATTAAGAGAAAAAGAGAATCTACACACATAAACAGAATGAGAAATGAGAAAGGAAAAATCACTATGGACACCACAGAAATACAAAGAATTATAAGAGAAAACCATGAAAATCTATATGCCAACAAGCTGGAAAACCTAGAAGAAATGGACTTCTTAGAAAAATACAACCTTCCAAGACTGACCAAGGAAGAAACAGAAAATCTAAACAGACTAATCAGTAGCAATGAAATTGAATCGGTAATCATAAAACTACCCAAGAACAAAACCCCCGGGCCAGATGGATTTACCTCTAAATTTTACCAAATGTATAGAGAAGAAATAATACCCATTCTCGTTAAAGTTTTCCAAAAAATAGAAGAGGAGGGAATACTTCCAAACTCATTCTATGAAGCCAGCATCACTCTAATACCAAAACCAGGCAAAGACCTCACCAAAAAAGAAAATTACAGACTAATATCCCTGATGAACGTAGATGCAAAAATACTCAACAAACATTAGCAAACCAAATTCAAAAATACACCGTGATCAAGTGGGATTCATCTCAGGGATGCAAGGATGGTACAATATTCGAAAATCCATCAACATCCAGCACATCAACAAAAAGAAGAACAAAAACCACATTATCATCTCCTTAGATGCTGAAAAAGAATTTGACAAAATTCAACATCCATTCATGATAAAAACTCTCAACAAAATGGGTATAGATGGCAAGTACCTCAACATCATAAAGGCCATATATGACAAACCCACAGCTAACATCATATCTAACAGCAAGAAGCTGAAAGCTTTTCATCTAAGATCGGGAACAAGACAGGGATGCCCACTCTCTCCACTGTTATTCAGCATAGTACTGGAGGTCCTAGCCATGGCATTCAGACAAAACAAAGAAATACAAGGCATCCAGATTGGTAAAGAAGAACTCAAACTGTCACTATTTGCAGATGACATGATATTGTACATAAAAAACCCTAAAGACTCCACTCCAAAACTACTAGAACTAATACCTGAATTCAGTAAAGTTGCAGGATACAAAATCAATACACAGAAATCTGTTGCTTTCCTATACACTAGCGATGAGCTAACAGAAAGAGAAATTAAGAAAACAACTCCATTCACAATTGCATACAAAAGAGTAAAATACCTAGGAATAAACCTAATGAAGGAAGTGAAAGACATATACCCTGAAAACTACAAGACACTCCTAAGAGAAATTAAAGAGGACACTAAGAAATGGAAATTCATCCCATGCTCTTGCCTAGGAAGAATAAATATTGTCAAAATGGCTATACTACCTAAAGCAACCTACAGATTCAATGCAATCCCTATCAAAATACCAATAGCATTCTTCAATGAACTGGAACAAGTAGTGCTAAAATTCATATGGAACCACAAAAGACCCCGAATAGCCAAAATAATCCTGAGAAGGAGGAATAAAACAGGGGGAATTATGCTCCCTGACTTCAAGTTCTACTACAATGCCACAGTAATCAAGACAATTTGATATTGGCACAAAAACAGACCCACAGACCAGTGGAACAGAATAGAAAATCCAGACATTAACCCAAACATATACATACAGTCAATTAATATAGGATAATGGAGCCATGGATATACAATGGGGAGATGACAGCCTCTTCAGCAGTTGGTGTTGGCAAAACTAGACAGCTACATGTAAGAGAATGAAACTGGACTACTGCCTAACCCCATACACAAAAGTCAACTCAAAATGGATCAAAGACCTGAATGTAAGTCATGAAACCATAAAACTCTTACAAAAAAACATAGGCTAAAATCTCTTGGATATAAACATGAGCGACTTCTTTATGAACATATCTCCCCGGGCAAGGGAAACAAAAGCAAAAATGAATAAGTGCGACTATATCAGGCTGAAAAGCTTCTGCACAGCAAAGGACACCATCAGTAGAACAAAAAGACATCCTACAGTTTGGAAGAATATATTCATAAATGACATGTCAGATAAGGGGTTGACATCCAAAATATACAAACTCACATACCTCAACAAACAAAAAGTAAATAATCCAATTAAGAAATGGGCAGAGGATATGAATAGACACTTTTCCATAGAAGAAATTCAGATGGCCCACAGGCTAATGAAAAGATCCTCCACATCGCTAATCATTATAGAAATGCAGATTAAAACCACAATGAGATATCAACTCACGCCAGTTAGGATAGCCAACATCCAAACCACAAACAACACCAAATGTTGGCGAGGATGTGGAGAAAGGGGAACCCTCCTCCTACACTGCTGTTGGGAATGCAAATTAGTTCAACCATTGTGGAAAGCAGTATGGAGGGTCCTCAAAAAACTCAAAATAGAAATACCATTTGACCCAGAAATCCTACTCCTAGGAATTTACCCTAAGAATGCAGCAGCCCAGTTTCAAAAAGACAGATGCACCCCTATTTTTATCACAGCACTATTTACAATAGCCAAGAAATGGAAGCAACCTAAGTGTCCATCAGTAGATGAATGGATAAAGAAAATGTGGTACCTATACACAATGGAATATTATTCAGCCATAAGAAGAAAATAAATCCTACCATTTGCAACATGGATGGAGCTAGGGGGTATTATGCTCAGTGAAATAAGCTAAGCAGAAAAAGGCAAGTATCAAATGATTTGATTCATATGTGGAGCATAAGAGCAAAGAAAAAAAAGAACTGAAGGAACAAAACAGCAGCAGACTCACAGAACCCAAGAATGGAGTAACAGTTACCAAAGGGAAAGGGACCAGGGAGGATGGGTGGAAGGGAGGGACAAGGGGGAAAAAGGGGCATTACAATTAGCAGACACAATGTTGGGGGAGCAAGGGGAGGGCTGTACAACTCAGATAAGAGAAGTAGTGATTCTACAGCATCTCACTACGCTGATGGACAGTGACTGTAATGGGGTTGGTAGGGGGGACCTGATCAAGTGGGGAGTTTAATAAGTATAATGTTGCACATGCAATTGTAGATTAATGATACCAAGAAAAAAAATTAGTGAGAGCTTTCAAGATGACGCATGAGCAGTGAGACAGAGAGCTCCTCCCAAAACCACAAACAGTACAAAAATATAGTTAATCAATACAACTAACCTTCAGACACCAACAAGAAAGAAGGTTGAACCAGATGCATACAGACCTCACGGACAGAGGAGACTTCAAGAAAAAGGGTAACGTATGAAAGCCTTAACCTGGTGGCACTCAGGCCCTTCCCCCACCTGAGCTCAGCAGTGGGAGGAAGAGAAAGAGCATGGGAGGGGGTGAAAGCCTGGGACTGCTGAACACCTAGCCCTGGACATCTGCTTTGTCAGCAGAATCCCATAGTGTGTGGTGCTCTGGACGTTGGGGAGCTTGGACAGGCAGAGTGCTTGGGCAATTCACATTCTGGCTATTTGTGGAGGCGGGGATCCACACCCGGCCGCTCTGTGTCAGAGGAAAGGCAGGTAGTCTGAGAGGCTTCCTAGCAGTGAGAGGCCTACTGTAGGTGCGGGGTTTGCAAGGATCTTGCTACGTTGGAGAAGAGAGAGCTGAACAAGGTTGTCGGGGCATGCTCTGCCAAGCTGGTTGAGAGCTTTGAGGAGCTACAGGTGCTTCATCGTCCTGACTGCCTGCTCAGCTCGGAGGCCCCCACTGAGACACACAGCCTGCCAAGCATTCCCACTGGCCTGCAAGAACCTGCTCACAACCCACAGTCACTGCACAGCCATCAGGCCAGCAAGAGGGAACCCGCCTACAACAGCTAGAGATGTAAAGCACAGAGGTTTACCCGTGTGTGCTTGGCCAACTGCCTCTGACACTGGAGACAGGCACCGCAGACGGAAACAGGAAACAGATCTCTCCTCCCTCCAGGCACGAGCTCTGCTCCCCTACAAACCCCAACCTCACTCTAGGGGCTGAGCAGCTCCAGAGACTAGAGCTTCTGCAAACTAGTGGGCACCACACAGAAACATGAAATGTCAAAAGAACATGGTTCAGACCAAAATATCACAAACCCCAGAAAGAGGGCCAAATGAAACTGAACTCACCAATCTTCCTGAAAGAGAGTTCAAAATAAAAAATTATAAACATGCTTATGGAGGTACAGAAAAATATTCAAGACCTCAGGAACGAATTTAAGATGGAGATTCAATCATTAAAAAATACCATATCTGAAATGTAACATACAATGGAGGGATTTAAAAGCAGATTAGATGTACAGAAAGAGATGGTAAGTGGAATAGAAATTAGAGAAGAGGAATACAAAGAACCTAAGGCACAGAGAGAAAAAAGACTCTTTAAGAATGAAAGAATATTGAGAGAACTGTGTGACCAATCCAAACAGAACAATATTCGCATAATAAGGGTATCAGAAGAAGAAGAGAGAGAAAAAACGATAGAAAGTGTCTTTGAGGAGGTAATAGCTGAAAACTTCACCAATCTGGGGAAGGAGATAGTCTCTGAAGCCATCAAGACACACAGATCTCCCAACACAAGGGACCCAAGGAAGACAACATCAAGATATATAATAATTAAAATGACAAAGACCAAGGATAAAGACAGACTTTTAAAAGCAGCTAGAGAGAGAAAAATGATCACCTACTATGGAATACTCATCAAGCTATCATCAGATGTCTCAATAGAAACCTTACAGGCCAGAAAGGAGTGGCATGATATAGTTAATGCAATGAAGCAGAGGGGCCTTGAACCAAGAACACTCTACCCAGCAAGGTAATCATTTAAATCTGAAGGAGGGAATAAACAATTTTCAGATAAGCAAAAGCTGAGAGACTTTACCTCCCACAAAACACCTCTACAGGGCATATTGGAGGGACTCCTATAGATGGAAGTATTCCTAAGGCTAAACAGATGTCATCCAAGGGAAGACAAAGAGTACAGAATATGATTCATGACATACAAAGAATGAAGGAGGAAGAAAAAGGAGGAAAAAAAAAGAACCTTTTGGTTGTGTTTGTAATAATATACGAAGTAAGTTAAATTAGACTGTTAGATAGTAAGGGAATTGCGCTTGAACCTTTGGAAACCACAAATCTAAAGCCAGCAATGGCAGTAAGTCCATATCTATAGATAATCACCCTAAATGTAAATGGGCTGAATGCACCAATCAAAAGACACAGAGTAACTGAATGGATAGAAAAGGAAGACCCATCTATATGCTGCCTACAAGAGACTCACTTCAAACCCAAAGACATACACAGACTGAAAGTAAAGGGATGGAAAAAGATATTTCATGCAACTAACACGGAGGAAAAAGTAGGAATTCCAGTACTTGTATCAGAGAAAATACACTTCAAAAGAAACAAAGTCAGCAGAGACAAAGAAGGACATTACATAATGATGAAAGGGTCACTCCAACAAGAGGATATAACTATTATAAATATCTATGCATGCAACACAGGATCACCAACATATGTGAAACAAATACTAACAGAATTAAAGGGGGAAATAGAAAGGAAAACATTCATTTTAGAAGACTTCAACACACCACTCACTCCAAAGGACAGATCAACCAGACAGAAAATAAGTAAAGACACAGAGGCACTGAACAACACACTAGAATAGATGGACCTAACAGACATCTAGAGAACTCTACACCCAAAAGCAACAGGATACACATTCTTCTCAAGTTCACATGGAACATTTTCCAGAAGAGACCACATACTAGGCTACAAAAAGAACCTCAGTAATTTCAAAAATACTGAAATTCTACCAACCAGCTTCTCAGATCACAAGGGTATAAAACAAGAAATAAATTTTAGAAAGAAATCAAAAAGGCTCACAAATACATGGAGACTTAACAACATTCTCCTAATTAATTAATGGATTAACAACCAAATCAAAACAGAAATCAAAGAATATATGGAGACTAATGACAACAACAACACAAAGCCAAAACTTCTGTGGGACGCAGCAAAGGCAGTTCTAAGAGGAAAGTATATTGCAATCCAGGCCTATTTAAAGAAGGAAAAACATTCCCAAATGAATAGTCTAAAGACACAATTACTGAAATTGGAAAAAGAAGAACAAATGAGGCCCAAAGTCACCAGAAGGAGGGACATAATAAAGATTAGAGAAGAAATAAATAAAATTGAGAAGAATAAAACAATAGAAAAATCAATGAAACCAAGAGCTGGTTCTTTGAAAAAATAAACAAAATAGATAAACCCCTAGCCAGACTCATTAAGAGAAAAAGAGAATATACACACATAAACACAATCAGAAATGAGAAAGGAAAAATCACGACGGACCCCACAGAAATACAAAGAATCATAAGAGAATATTATGAGAATCTATATGCTAACAAGCTGGAAAACATAGAAGAAATGGACAACTTCTTAGAAAAATTTAACCTTCCAAGACTGACCAAGCAAGAAACAGAAAAACTAAACAGACCAATCACCAGCAACGAAATTGAATTGGTAATCAAAAAACTACCCAAGAACAAAACCCCGGGCCTGATGGATTCACCTCTGAATTCTACCAGACATATAGAGAAGAAATAACACCGATTCTCCTTAAAGTTTTCCAAAAAATAGAAGAGGAGGGAATACTTCCAAACTCATTCTATGAAGCCAGCATCACTCTAAGACCAAAACCGGGCAAAGACCTCACCAAAAAGAAAATTACAGACCAATATCCCTGATGAACGTAGATGCAAAAATACTCAACAAAATATTAGCAAACCGAATTCAAAAATACATCAAGAGGATCATACACCATGATCAAGTGGGATTCATCCCAGGGATGTAAGGATGGTACAACATTCGAAAATCCATCAACATCATCCACCACATCAACAAAAAGAAGAACAAAAACCACATTATCATCTCCAAAGATGCTGAAAAAGCATTTGACAAAATTCAGCATCCATTCATGATTAAAACTCTCAACAAAATGGGTATAGACGGCAAGTACCTCAACATCATAAAAGCTATATATGACAAAACCACAGCTAACATCATACTTAACGGCGAGACGCTGAAAGCTTTTCATCTAAGATCGGGAACAAGACAGGGATGCCCACTCTCTCCACTGTTATTCAACACAGTATTGGAGGTCCTAGCCACGGCAATCAGACAAAACAAAGAAATACAAGGCATCCAGACTGGTAAAGAAGAAGTCAAATTGTCACTATTTGCAGATGACATGATACTGTACATAAAAAACCATAAAGACTCCACTCCAAAACTACTAGAACTAATATCTGAATTCAGTAAAGTTGCAGGATACAAAATTAAGACACAGAAATCTGTTGCTTTCCTATACACTAACGATGAACTAACAGAAAGAGAAATCAGAAAAACAATTCCATTCACAATTGCATCAAAAAGAATAAAATACCTAGGAATAAACCTAACGAAGGAAGTGAAAGACCTGTACTCTGAAAACTACAAGACACTCCTAAGAGAAATTAAAGAGGACACTAACAAATGGAAATGCATCCCATGCTCTTGGCTTGGAAGAATAAATATTGTCAAAGGCTATACTACCTAAAGCAATCTACAGATTCAATGCAATCCCTATCAAACTACCAAAAGCTTTCTTCAATGAACTGGAACAAATAATTCTAAAATTCAAATGGAACCCCAAAAGACCCCAAATAGCCAAAGCAATCCTGAGAAGGAGGAACAAAACAGGGAGAATTATGCTCCCTGACTTCAAGCTCTACTACAAAGCCACAGTAATCAAGACAATTTGGTATTGGCACAGAAACAGACCCACAGATCAGTGGAACAGAATAGAAAATCCAAACATTAACCCAAGCATATACAGTCAATTAATATTTGATAAAGGAGCCTTGGATATACAATGGGGAGATGACAGCCTCTTCAGCAGCTGATGTTGGAAAAACTGGACAGCTACATGTAAGAGAATGAAACTGGACTACTGTCTAGCCCCATACACAAAGGTAAACTCAAGGTGGATCAAAGACCTGAATGTAAGTCATGAATCCATAAAACTCTTAGAAAAAAACATAGGCAAAAATCTCTTGGACATAAACATGAGCAGCTTCTTCATGAACATATCTCCTCGGGCAAGGGAAACAAAAGCAAAAATGAACAAGTGGGACTATATCAAGGTGAAAAGCTTCTGTACCGCAAAGGACACCATCAGTAGAACAAAAAGACATCCTACAGTATGGGAGAATATTTTCATAAATAATGTATCTGATAAAGGGTAGACATCCAAAATATATAAAGAACTCATGCACCTTAACAAACAGAAAGCAAATAATCCAATTAAGAAATGGGCAGAGGACATGAATAGACACTTCTCCAAAGAAGAAATTCAGATGGCCAACAGGCACATGAAAAGATGCTCCACATCGCTAATCATCAGAGAAATGCAGATTAAAACCACAATGAGATATCACCTCACACCAGTGAGGATGGCCAACATCCAAAACACAAACAACAACAAATGTTGGCGAGGATGTGGAGAAAAGGGAACCCTCCTACACTGCTGGTGGGAATGCAAATTAGTTCAACCATTGTGGAAAGCAGTATAGAGGTTCCTCAAAAAACTCAAAATAGAAATACCATTTGACCCAGGAATTCCACTCCTAGGAATTTACCCTAACAATGCAGCAGCCCAATTTGCAAAAGACAGATGCACCCCTATGTTTATTGCAGCACTATTTACAATAGCCAAGAAATGGAAGCAACCTAAGTGTCCATCAGTAGATGAATGGATAAAGAAGAGGTGGTACATATACACAATGGAATATTATTCAGCCATAAGAAGAAAACACATCCTACCATTTGCAACAACATGGATGGAGCTAGAGGGTATTATGCTCAGTGAAATAAGCCAAGGCAAGAAAGACAGGTATCAAATGATTTCACTCATATGTGGAGTATAAAAACAACGAAAAAATACTGAAGGAACAAAACAGCAGCAGACTCACAGAACCCAAGAATGGACTAATAGTTACCAAAGGGAAAGGGACTGGGGAAAATGGGTGGGAAGGGAGGGATAAGAGGGAAAAAGGGGCATTACGATTAGTAGACGTAATGTTGGGGGGGCACGGGGAGGGCTGTACAACTCAGAGAAGACAAGTAGTGATTCTATAGCATCTCACTACGCTGATGGACAGTGACTGTAATGGGGTTGGTGGGGGTGACCTGATGAAGGGGTAGTTTAATAACCATAATATTGCACATGTAATTGTAGATTAATGGTACCAAAATAAGTTATATTAAAAAAAATACTTATTTAGATTAAAATCTTAAGATACTCCCAGTATTTTATTTGAGTCTTTTATTGACTGTTGAAATCAAAATGAAGCATTTTTGTCAATTAAAAATTAGTGGTATATGCCCTACATTACAGAGAATTACTTGCCATTCTTATTTGTAAGTTGAGGAGAAGCCGTGGATACTGGTGCCCAAAAAAACTTTAACATTTTCAATATAAATTAACTGCCATCAAATAAACCTAAAGGTTACTAGAGTGTTTTCACTTTAGACAAAGAAATGAAATTACACTTATCATTTATTGGATGAGAAACTACTGTACAAACACAGCTTGTAGGCTGCTTCTATTTATCCTATTGGTTTCTTAAAACATATATATTATTGATGTAATACATGCACAGAATTAAAAAAAAAACAGCATGAAAAGGCTTATAATGGAAACCCAGCCTGCCCAACCGTTCCTACTTGCAGTCCTGGTCTCAAGATGCAATCACTTTCATCTATTTGTGGTTTTTATATTTATATCCATAATTACACGTCTCATTCTTTATTTCTTGATTAACTTCAAATTAGGTCTACTGACTCCTTGCTAATGAAACAGGAGGATTTATTCCACTTATTGTCTTTAATCTGCTCTTTCCTCCTCATTCCAGAGGCAGTCAATCCTATTGAGCACTTGGTAAGTGGCATGTAAGACTGGCAAACTGAATCTTAAATCTTATTTAACTTAAATTTAAATGGCTAGATGGGGCTAGTATTAGATGGGAAGCTCTATATTATTTCTACCTTTAGGAAAGTATTAAAGTTTTCTTTATAATCTAGTATTATAACCAATTTTTGCATATATTCTGTAGGTGCCTGGAAAGAAGATAAAGTCTTTATTTTCAAGGTACAATTCAGTTTACCTATCAAATTTTGCTTATTAAATTGGGATAGTTACCCATTCTATAGCCTTAATTTTTTGTTCTTTTATACACTATAGTCTAAGAGACATGGATTAAAGTTTTCTAGTATGGTTTTTGGAAATAACTTCTGTATCTTTTGTGCCTTTTGAATATTAATTTTTTAATGTGTTTTTTTTTACACAGATATTTGGTATTTCTTCACTGTAAATTATGAAGATTACAACCACAAAGCACCCATCTTTGTGTCATTTAATTCTATCTTCTCTTTATATTTTACAGATATTTGGGACCTTAATAATAAGGTTTTTATTATTGAACATTTTTATAATCATACCCGAAAATAATGAACTTAGTCCGCCATTTCTTCAAATTATCTATTCCTTCTCTTCCATAAAGCAAGATGTGTTTACTTCTCCTCCTCCCTTTCTCATCACTAGATTCCAACCAAAAACATTATCTTTTTTACTATTAATCTTTCTACAGTTAGGTACTCTTCTATTACTATATTTGTTGATTTTAAATGCTCCTGATTCCCAATTATTACACAGGAGACAACTAGCATACTTAGCACACTTATTCGAGCTCCCACATTCTTTCCCATTTCCTTCTGAAATTGTTAGTTGTTTCATTATTAGTGGATATAGCACAGTAAGGTCTGCTCCAATACTGACTTCTCATAAAGACTTCTCTGTCCACCAAATTAAAAACTGTAATCTACAATTACATCTGCAATCGACCTGCCCTGCCGCCCCAACACCTCAACCCCTTATACCCTGATTTATTTTTCTTCAGAGAACTAATGACCAGCTATTGTACATTTTTATTAATTTCTCATCTAGTTTTCCCTAACTGGGATGTAAGCTCCCCAAGAGCAGAGCTTTCTGCCTACTTTCTTCAGTGCTTTAACACCAGCAATTAGAACAGTGCATGGCACACAGCAGGTGCACAATAAATACTTGCTGAATAATTAGGATAAAACCCAGTAGAAAAGGTGTACTCAGAAACTATGAAAGCATTGCTGAAATTACAGGCCTGATTGAATGGAGAGGTATACTGTGTTTGTGGATCAAAAGACTTGGTATTCTCTCTAAAATGATTTGCAGATTCAATACAATCAGTCACAATCCCAGCAGCCACTTCTGTATAAAGTGACAAGTTTATTTTGAAGTTCATATGAAATAAAAGGAATGTAGAAGTTCTGCCAAAAAAAGATGACAGAGTACGAAGGCAAGGCAGAAACCTCCTCACTCCCACATACACACCAAGGAAGCAACGATGGCAAAACAACTAACCCTGAAAATGACCTGAAGACTGCAGAACAGATCACCTACACCTGATGAAGAAAAGAAGCACACACAGAAAAGAGTAAAGTGACAGAGCTATATGATCAAGAGGCAACCAAGCCCTTTGCCGATCCCAGCCCACAAGCAGGAGGGAGAGAGACAGAGCAGAGAGGGTACAGGTGCTCAGGAATTACACACACCTGGCTCTGGAGATCTACTCTGAAAACACATTGTATTGGACTTTAGTGATTAATGGGATTGCACACCAGGGAGAGTTTAAGTGCTCTGGGAGTCTGAGACTCCTGCCACTGTGAAGGGAAGTAATACTCCATCAGTCCACTGAGACTAAACACAGAGGCAGCAGTTTGAAAGATTTACCTGCAGCAAAGTGAGCCAGAAGGGCCGGGGTTGGACGGCACTTTCACCAAAAGGAGAAAGGGCAAGTGGATGATGCCTTCCCAGCCCTCCTCAGCCCAACAGGTCAGATATGCATGGAAGCCAACCGCAAAAGTTCTATCTCTCTCACTGGAGGCTCAGCCCCAAGGTACTTCTCTACACCCACAACCTGGCCCACTTGACACAGGAGCAGTTATATTTTTCTGTCTGGCAGGTGGAGCAAGACTTTTCTGGCTGGCAAGTGGAGGATGCCTTTCCCAGCTTTCCTGGACCTCTCTCAGCCCAACTGTGGAGGACCCTGCAGGACCCAGCTCCACATTCTTCTTCCTCCTTGCTGGCAGCCCAGCCCTGTGCTGTGCTCCACTGTGCACCCACCTCGCCCACCCTGACAGCCCAGCAGTGCCACCATCCCTAGTAGAAGTGCCACTGCATGGTTCACAAAGGGCCTGCTGAAGTGAGCTACCAGCCACAGGAAACTGAGATCAGCCACTGCCGCCACACAGGCAGAAAGGCAGCCCAACAAAGCAACTGCAGGTCCACCACAAAGGAGAACCAGGAACAGGGAAGCACAGTCTGGAGATTCTGGGCAGGATGCCTTCTTCATCAAGCCATTACTCTCTAGAACAGGAGGCATAGCAGATCTAGCTAACACAAAGGAAGAAACACAGACAAAATAAGGAGGCAGACGAATATGTTCTGAACTAAAGTATAAAATAAGACACCAAAAAGAGGCCTAAATAAAACAGAGATCACCAATATTCCTGATAAAAATTACAAACTGACAGTCAAATATATGCTCACGGATATAAAGAAAAGTACTGACAATCTCAGGGATGATGTCAACAAAGAGATGTAAAAGTCAAAAAAAGAGCCAATCAGAACTGAAAAATACAATAACTGAAATAAAAAATACAACAGAGGAAATGAATAATAGATTGCTGCAAGTAGAGGAGACAGTAAGATGGAAATTAGAGAACAAGAAAACAACTAAGCTGAAGAACAGAGAGAAAAAAAAAATCTCTAGAATGGAGAGGATGCTAACACAATTGTGTGACAACTCCAAATGAAACAATATTCACATATGGGGCACCAGAAGGAGAGAGCAAGACAAAGGAGTAGAAAATCTCTTTGAAGAAATAATGCTGAAAACTTCCCTAATCTAGGGAAGGAAATAGACACCCAGGTCATGGAAGCACAGAGAGCTCCTAACAAAAGCAACACCAGGAAGATAACACCAAGACATATAATGATTAAAATGGCAAAGATCAAGGATAAGGAGACAATACTGAAAACAGCCAGAGAGAGAAAAAAGATTACTTATAAGGGAAACTCCATCAGGCTATCAGCAGACTTCTCAGAAGAAACTTGAAAAGCCAAAGGGGAGTGGCATGAAATATTTAATGTACTGAAACAGAATGAACTTCAACCAAGAATCCTCTACCTGGCAAGGTTACCATTCAGAATTGAAGGACAGATTAAAAGACTCCCAGATAAACAAAAGTTAAAAGAATTGATCACCACTAGCCAGCATTAAAGGACATGTTAAAGGGAGTGTAGATGGAAATGTTCTTAAAACTAAATATCTTTCATCACTGAAAATAAACCCACATAAATGTAATAACCAATTACCAAGCAAGTATGAAGTTAAAAAAAGGTAGTAAAACCAACTCTATTCAAAATCAGTCAAGGAATACACAAAAGATGTAGATTATGGTATCCAATATATGAAGTGTATTATATACATAAAAAATAAAAAGGTACTTTTAGACTGTGTTTGAAATAGAGTAACCAAACATAAACTGTTATATATTTAGAAAACTATAATCCTTATGGTAATCATGAGCCTAAAGCCTATAACACATACACAAAAACTTTTGTAAAAAAGAAATCCAGTCACAACACTAAAGAAAACCATCAAATAACAAAAGTATAAGAGAGGAAGAAAACAAAACTACAAGAACAACCAGAAAACAATAAAATGGCAATAAGTACATACCTATTAATAACTATCCTAAATGTATGAATGAACCAAACAAAAGACATAGGATGGCAGAATGGATAAAGAAACAAGACCCATCTATATGCTGCCTACGAGAGACTCATTTCATACCTAAAGACATACATAGGCTCAAAGTGACAGGATGGAAAAAAGGAATTTCATGCAAATAGTAGGGAGAAAAAAAGCAGGAACAGCAGTACTTACATTAAATAAAATAATTTCAGAACAAAGAAGGGCATTACACAGAATGATAAAGGGATCAGTCCAACAAAAGAATGTCAATTATAACTGTCTATGCTCCCAAAATAGGAGCACCTGCATAAGTGAAACAAATACTAACAGAATTAAAGGAAGAAACAGACTGCAACTCAATCATATTAGAGGACCTTAACACACCACTTACATCAATGGACAGATCAACCAGACAAATAAATAAGAAAACAGAGGCACTGAACAACACACTAGATCACATGGACTTAACAGATATCTATGGAACATCCCAAAAGCAGCAGGACACACATTTTTCTCAAGTGCACATGGAACATTCTCAGAATAGATCACACATTAGGACACAAAAAGAGCCTCAATAAATACAAAAAGATTGAATCTGTATCAAGCATCTTTTCATATCACAATGGTATGAAACTAGAAATCAATTACACAAAACCAAGAAACCCACAAACACATGGAGGTTAAAAAACATGCTTCTAAATAATCAACGGATCAAAAAACAAATAAAGGAGGAATCAAGCAATACATGGAGACAAATGAAAAGGAAAATACAACAAAACTTGTGGGACACTGGAAAAGCTGTTCTAAGAGGGAAGCACACAGTGATACAGGACTACCTCAAGAAACAAGAATGATCCCCCCAAAAAAGTCTAAAATCACAATTAAAGAAATTAGAAAAAGATCAAATTAAACCCAAAATTAGCAGAAGGAGGAACATAATAAAGATTAGAGCAGAAATAAATCAGAGGAGAATGAAATAGAAAAAACATCAATGAAACCAAGAGCTGGTTCTTTGAGAACAAAATAGACAAACCCCTAGCTAGACCTATCAAGAAAAAAAGAGGACACAAGTAAATAAAATCAGAAACAAAAGAGGAATAGTTAGAACTGACACCACAAATTCAAATTATTAGAGAATTCTATGAAATACTATATGCCAGTAAGTTGAACAATTAGAAGAAATGGAAAAATTTCTAGAAAAGTACAACCTTCCAAGAGAGACCCAGGAAACAGGAGAAAATCTGAAAAGACCAATTACCAGTAACAAAATTGAACTGGTAATCAAAGAACTCCCAACAAACAAAAGTTCAGGACCACATGGCTTCACAGCTGAATTCTATTACACATTTAAGGAAGAGCTAACAACCATCCTTCTTAAGGTATTCCAAAAATACAGAAAAGGAGGGAATACTCATAAAGTCAATCTATTAGGCCAGCATCACTCTAATACCAAAGCCAGAAAAACATACTAAAAAAAGGAAAATTGCAGACCAATATCCCTGAAGAACAAAGATGCATAAATACTCAACACAGTATAAACAAACCAAATTCAAAAATACAAAAGGATCATCCATCAAAACCAAGTGGGATTTGTTTCAGGGAGGCAAGGATGGTAGAATATTCATAAATCAAACCACATTAACAAGAAGTAGGATAAAAACCACATGGTCACCTCAACAGATGATGAAAAAGTATTTGACAATTCAACACCCATTCATGATAAAAACTCTCAATAAAATGGATATAACAGGAATATACCTCAAGATAATAAAAGGCCATATATGACAAACCCACATCCAACATCATGCTCAACAATGAAAAGCTAAAACACTTTCTTCTCAGATCAGGAATAAGACAAAGATGTCAATTCTCACTTTTATTCAGCATAGAACTGGAGGTCCTAACCATGGCAATCAGACAAGAAAAATTAAAAGGCATCCAAATTGGTAAGGAAGAAGTTAAACTGTCACTATTAACACATGACATGTTACTATATATAGAAAACCCTAAAGACTCCACCAAAAAACTATTAGAACTGGATTCAGCAAAGCTGCAGGATACAAAATTAATACACAGAAATCTGTTGCATTCCTATATACTAACAATGAACTAGCAGAAGGAGAAATCAGGAAAACAATTCCTTTTACAATTGCATCAAAAAGAATAAAATACCTAGGAATAAACCTAACCAAGGGGTGAAAGACTTTATACTCTGAAAACTATAAGACACTCATGAGAAAATTAAAGACATAAATTAATGGAAATACACCCCAGGCTCATGGATAGGAAGAATAAAATATTGTCAAAAAGGCCATCCTGCCCAAAGCAATTTACAGCTTCAAGGCAATTCCTATCAAAACACCAATGGCATTTTTCAATGAAATAAAACAAATAATCCTAAAATTCAGATAAAACCAAAAAAGGACCAGAATAGCCAAAGCAGTCCTGAAAAAGAACAAAGCTGGCGTATTACACTCCTTGACTTCAAGCTATATAACAAAGCTAAAGTAAGCAAAAGACTATAGTACTGGCACAAGAACAGACCCACAGATAAATGGATTAGAGAGCACAGATACATAACCACACATATATGGTCAATTAATACATGATAAAGGAGCCATGAATATACAAAGGAGAAAAGACATTCTCTTCAACAACTGGTGGGAAACTGGACAGCTACATGCAAGAGAATGAAACTAGATTACTATCTAACTCCATACACAAAGTAAGCTAAAAATGGACTAAAGACTTAAATGTAAGACAAGACACTATATAACTATTATAAGAAAACATAGGCAAAAATTTCTTGAACACAAGCATGAGCAATTTTTTGTGGACACATCTCCCCAGGCATGGGAAACAAAATGAAAAGTGAACAGGGACTACATCCAACTAGAAAGCTTCTGTAAGGCAAAGGGCACTATCAACATTATAATAGAATATATACATATTTTTTATTAAGGTATTATTGATATACACTCTTATGAAGGTTTCACATGAAAAAACAATGTGCTTCCTACATTTACTCATATTATCAAGTCTCCACCCATACTCCATTGAAGTCACTGTCCATCAGAGTAATAAGATGCCACAGATTCACTATTTGCCTCCTCTATGCTACACTGTCTTCCCCGTGACACACCACACCATGTGTACAAAACAAAATGCCTCTCTTTCCCCTTCTCCCTCCCTCCCCTACTGCAAGCCCAAACCCCTCCCCTTGGGTAACAGCTAGTCCCTTCTTGGTTTCTGTGAGTCTGCTGCTGTTTTGTTCCTTCACTTTTACTTTGTTGTTATACTCCACAAATGAGGGAAATCATTTGGCACTTGCCTTTCTCCATCTGGCTTATTTCACTGAGCATAATATCCTCCAGCTCCATCCATGCTGTTGTACATGGTAGGATTTGTTTCTTTCTTATGGCTGAATAGTATTCCATCGTGTACATGTACCACTTCTTCTTTATCCATTTATCTACTGATGGACACTTCGGTTGCTTCCATTGCTTAGTTACTGCAAATAGTGCTGCGATAAACATAGGGGTCCATAAGTCTTTTTGAATCTGAGAATGTGTGTTCTTTGGGCAAATACCAAGGAGTGGGATTCCCGGGTCAAATTGTATTTCTACATTTAGTTTTTTGAGGAACCTCCATCCTGCTTTCCACAACGGGTGAACTAGCTTACATTCCCACCAGCAGTGTAGGAGGGTTCCCCTTTCTCCACATCCTCGCCAGCATTTGTTGTTCTTAGTCTTTTCGATGCTGGCCATCCTAACTGGTGTGAAGGTGATATCTCATTGTGGTTTTAACTGGCATTCCCCTGATGATTAGTTAAGTGGAGCATCTTTTAATGTGTCTGTTGGCTATCTGAATTTCTTCTTTAGAGAATTGTCTCTTAATATCCTCCACCCATTTTTTAATCAGGTTATTTGCTTTGTGGGTGTTGAAGCATGTGAGTTCTTTATATATTTTGGATGTTAACCCCTTGTCAGATATGTTGTTTACAAATATATTCTCACATACCACAGGATGCCTTTTTGTTCTGCTGATGGAGTCCTTTGCCACACAGAAGCTTTTTAGTTTGATGTAGTCCCATGTTTCATTTTTGCTTTTGTTTCTTGCTTGAAGAGATGCATTCAGGAAGAACGTGCTAATGTTTATATTCAGGAGATTTTTGCTTTAGGCAGGATGGCCATTTTAACAATATTAATTCTTCCTATCCATGAGCATGGGATGTGTTTCCATTTATTGGTTTCTTCCCTAATTTCTCTCATGAGTGTCTTGTAGTTTTCAGGGTATAGGTCTTTCACTTCCTTGGGTAGGTTTATTCCTAGGTATTTTATTCTTCTTGATGCAATTGTGAATGGAATTGTTTCCCTGATTTCTCTTTCTGCTAGTTCATCATTAGTGTATAGGAATGCAACAAACTTCTGTTTATTAACTTTGTATATTGCAGCTTTGCGGTGGTGAGGACCTCCAGAACTATGTTGAATAAAAGTGGAGAGAGTGGGCATCCTTGTCTTGTTCCTGATATTAAAGGAAAGGATTTCAGCTTCTCACTGTTAAGTATGACATTAGCTGTAGGTTTGTCATATATGGCTTTTAGTATGTTGAGATACTTATCCCCATACACATTTTGTTGAGAGTTTTTATCATGAATGGATGTTGAATTTTGTCAAATGCTTTTTCAGCATCCATGGAGTTGATCATGTGGTTTTTGCCCTTCTTTTTGTTGATGTGGTGGATAATGTTGACGGGTTTTCTAATACTGTACCATCCTTGCATCCCTGGAATAAATCCTACTTGATCATGGTGGATGGTCTTTCTGATATATTTCTGAATTCAGATTGCTAATATTTTGTTGAGTATTTTTGTATCTATGTTCATCAGCAATATTGGTCTATAGTTTTCTTTTTTTGTGGTGTCTTTGCCTGGTTTTGGTATTAGAGTGATGCTGAAAGAATGAGTTTGGAAGTATGAGCACTTCTTCTACTTTTTGGAAAACTTTAAGGACAATGGGTATTAGGTCTTCACAAATATGTTTGATAAAATTCAGCGGTGAAGACATCTGGTCCAGGACATTTGTTCTTAGGTGGTTTTTTGATTACCAGTTCAATTTTGTTGCAGGTAATTGGTCTGTTCAGATTTTCTGTTTCTTTCTGGGTCAGCCTTGGAAGGTTGTATCTTTCTAGAAAGTTTTCCATTTCCTTTAGGTTATCCAGTTCATTAGCATATAATTTTTCATAGTGTTCTCTAATAATTCTTTGTATTCTGTGGTGTCCACAGTGATTTTTCCTTTATCATTTCTGATTCTGTTTATCTCTGCAGATTCTCTTTTTTTCTTGATAAGTCTGGCTAGGGTTTTATCTATTTTGTTTATTTTCTTGAAGAACAGCTTTTGCTTTCATTGATTCATTCTATTGCTTCATTCTTCTTGTTTTTATTTATTTCCACTCTAATTTTTATTATGTCCCTCCTCCTGACTTTGGGCCTCATTTCTTCTTTTTTCTAGTTTCGTTAATTATGAGTTTAGACTGTTTATATGGGATTGTTCTTCTTTCCTGAGGTAGGCCTGTATTGCAATACACTTCCCTCTTAACATGGCCTTAGCTGCATCCCACAGATTTTTGGTGTTGAATTATTGTTGTCATTTGTTTCCATATATTGCTTGATCTGTGTTTTTATTTGGTCATTGATCCACTGATTATTTAGGAACATGTTATTAAGCCTCCATGTGTTTGCGGGCTTTTTCATTTTCTTTGAGTAATTTATTTCTAGTTTCATACCTTTGTGATCTGAGAAGATGGTTGGTACAATTTCAATATTATTGAATTTACCTAGGCTCTTCTTTGGGCCTAGCATATGATCTATTCTTGAAACTTGAGAAGAATGTGTACCCTGTTGCTTTTGGGTGGAGTGTTCTGTAGATGTCCCTTAGGTCCATGTGTTCTAATACATTGTTCAGTGCCTTGTCTCTTTATTTATTTTCTGTGTAGTTGATCTGTCCTTTGGAGTGAGTGGTGTGTTGAAGTCTCCTACAATGAATGCATTGCATTCTATATCACCATTTAATTCTGTTAGGATTTGTTTCACATATATAGGTGCTCCTGTGTTGGGTGCATAGATATTTATAATGTTTACAGCCTCTTGTTGGACTGACCCCTTTATCATTACGTAATGCCCTTCTTTGTCTCTTGCGACGTTTTTGTTTTGAAGTTTATTTTGTCTGATACAAGTACTGCAACTCCTGCTTTTTTATTCCTATAAGTTCCATGAAATGTCTTTTTCCATCCCTTCATTTTAATTCTCTGTATATCTTTGGGTTTAAAGTGAGTCTCCTGGACTAAGGATTAAAGATGGCAACGTGAAAGGTGCGACACAGGCTTCCTCCTAAAACCACATATGATACAAAAATATCATTAATATAACTACTCCTCAAAGAGCAACAGGAAAGAGGACTGAGCCAGACTACATACACCTGGAGAAAATAGCAGACCTTACAGAACAGGGAAAGGTACCAAACCTGTGGCCCAGTGGGACCCAAGCCCTTCCCCCACCTGTCACGGGTGGGAGGAAGGGAAACGGAGCAGGGAGGGAGTGGAGGAGTGGGAGAGAGGACAGGTAGACAAAATGGTCCAGGTGCACTCGGCAGAGCTGGTTGTGAGCTTTGCCATATAGACTCTCATATTTAAGGAGGAAAAAGAAATCTTCCTCCTTAGACGATCTTCAGCTGCTCCAGCTCCTTGGCTGGCTACACAGCTCCAAGGACCCCCCTCCGTGATATGCAGCCTACTGCGCCTTTGTCCTGGCGAGCCCCGCCTGGCTTCACAAACTAGCAAACCATACACTGGCATCAGGCCAGTCAGAGGGAAGCCCTATTTACAGCAACTACAAATGCAAAGCACAGAGGCTTATACCCGTGTGCAGAGCCCACTGGATCAGGCAGTGGAGACAGGCATAGCACCCGGGTGAAACAGCTCTTTCCTCCCCACAGGCACCAATACCACTCCCCAGCGATCCCCGTTATTCCTTCAGGAGCTGAGCAGATCCAGGGAGTAGAGCTTCTGGGCACTAGAGGGTGCCATATACAAATATGAAATGCCAAAGGAATCTGGTTGAGCACATTTATTAATACCACTCCTGAGAAAGATTTGAATGACATTGACCTCATGACTCTTCCTGAAAGGGAGTTCAAAATAAAAATCACTAACATGCTCATGGAGGTACAGAAAGATATTCAAGAACTCAGGAATGAATTCCGGTTGGAGATCTAATCATTGAAGAGCACAATGGAGGGTATTAAAAACTGATTGGATATGGTGGAGAAAATTATAAATGAAATAGAAACTAGAGAAGAGGAATACAAAGAAGCTGAGGCACAGAGAGAAAAAAGGATCTTTAAGAATGAAAGAATATTGAGAGAACTGTGTGACCAATCCAAACAGAACAATATTCGCATTACAGGGGAATCAGAAGAAGAAGAGAGACAAAAAGGGTTAGAAAGTGTCTTTGAAGAGGTTATTGCTGAAAACTTCCCCAAACTGGGGAAGGAGATAGTCTCTCAGGCCATAGAGATGCACAGATCTCCCAAAACAAGGGACCCAAGGAAGACATATAGTAACTGAAATGGCAAATATCAAGGATAAGGGCAGACTATTAAAAGCAGCCAGAGAGAGAAATAAGATCACATACAAAGGAAAGCCCATCAGGCTATCATCAGACTTCTCAGCAGAAACCTTACAGGCCAGAAGTGAGTGCATTATGTATTTAATGCAATGAAGCATAAGGGCCTTGAACCAAGAATACTTTATCTGGCAAGATTATCATTTAAATTTGAAGGAGGGATTCAACAATTTCCAGATAAGCAAAAGCTGAGACAGTTTACTTCCCACAAACCATCTCTACAGGGTATTTTGGAGGGACTGCTATAGATGGAAATGTTCCTATGGTTTAATAGCTGTCACTAGAGGTAATAAAACCACCAGAAAGAAAGTAGAACAGCTAATTACTAAGCAAATGTAAAATTAAATAAACTATCCCCAAAGTCATTAAGGGATAGACAAAGAGTATAGAATATGATACCTAATATATAAAGAATGGAGGAGGAAGAAAAAGGAGGTAGATATAAAAAAGAACCTTTAGATTGTGTTTGTAATAGCATATAAGTGAGTTAAGTTAGACTGTTAGATAGTAAGGAATTTAACCTTGAACCTTTGGTAAAGATGAATCTAAAGCCTGCAATGCCAATAAGTACATACCTATCGATAATCACCCTAAATATAAATGGACTGAGTGCACCAATCAAAACACATAGAGCCACTGAATGGATAAAAAAACAAGACCCGTATATATGCTGCCTACAGGAGACTCACTTTAAACCCAAATACATGCACAGACTAAAAGTGAAGGGATAGAAAAAGATATTTCATGCAACAATAGGGAGGAAAAAGCAGGAGTTGCAGTATTTGTATCAGACAAAATAGACTTCAAAACAAAGAAAGTCACAAGAGACAAAGAAGGACATTACATAATGATAAAAGGGTCAGTCCAACAAGAGGATATGACCATTATAAATATCTATGCTCCCAACACAGGAGACCCTACATATGTGAAACATATACTAACAGAATTAAAAGGAGAAATAGAATGCAATGCATTCATTCAAGGAGATTTCAACACTCTACTCACTCTGAAGGACAGATCAACCAGAAAGAAAATAAGTAAGGAGACAGAGGCACTGAACAACACAATAAAACAGATAGACCTAACAGACATCTACAGAACTCTACACCCAAAGCAGCGAAATACACATTCTTCTCAGTGAACATGGAACATTTTCAAGAATAGATCATATACTAGGCCACAATAAGAGCCTTAATAAATTCAAAAAGATTGAAATTGTACCAACCAGTTTCTAAGACTACAGGAAAGGCTTTCAGGTTCTAGTATGAAACTAGAAATACATTATGCAAAGTAAATGAAAAGTCCCACAAACACATGGAGGCTTCACAACATGCTCATAAATAACCAATGGATCAATGACCAAATAAAAACAGAGATCAAGCAATATATGGAGACAAATGAAAACAATAATTCAAAACCACAAAATCTGTCAGATGAAGCGAAGGCCTTGTTAAGAGGAAAGTATATTGCAGTACAGGTTTAACTCAGGAAAGAAGAACAATCCCCTATGAGCAGTCTAAGCTCACACTTAAAAAACTCGAAAAAGAAGAACAAATGAGGGCCAAAGTCACTAGAAGGAGGGACATAATAAAGATTATAGCAGAAATAAATAAAATCAAGAAGAATAAAACAATAGAAAAAATCAATGAAAGCAGGAGCTGGTTCTTTGAGAAAATAAACAAAATAGATAAACCGTAGCCAGACTTACATGAAAAAAAGAGAGTCTACTCACATAAACAGAATCAGAAATGAGAAAGGAAAAATCACTACAGACACCACAGAAATACAAAGAATTATGAGAGAATACTATGGAAAATTATATTCTAACAAACTGGATAACCTAGAAGAAATGGACAACTTTCTAGAAATATACAACCTTCCAAGGCTGACACAGAATGAAACAGAAAATCTGAATAGACCAATTACCAGCAACGAAATTGAACTGGTAATCAAAAACCAACCAAGAACAAAATGCCTGGAACAGATGACTTCACTGCTGAATTTTATCAAACATTTAGTGACAACCTAATACCCATCCTCCTTAAAGTTTTCCAAAGAGTAGAAGAGGAATTTCCAAACTCATTCCATGAGGCCAGCACAACTCTAATACCAAAACCAGGTGAAGACCCCACCAAAAAAGAAAATTACAGACCAATATCCCTGATGAACATAGATGCAAAAATACTCAACAAAATATTATCAAACTAAATTAAAAAATACTTTAAAAAGATTATCCATCATGATCAAGTAGGATTTATTCCAGGGATGCAAGGATAGTACAGCATTCGAAAATCCACCAACATCATCCACCACATCAACAAAAAGGACAGAAACCACATGATCATCTCCATATATGCTGAAAAAGCATTTAACAAAATTCAACATCCGTTCATGATAAAAGCTCTCAATAAAATGGGTATAGAGGGCAAGTACCTCAGCATAATAAAGGCCATATATGACAAACCCACAGCCAACATTATACTTAACAGCGAGAAGCTGAAAGCTTTTCCTTTAAGATCAGGAACAAGGGAAGGATGCCCACTCTCTACACATTTATTTAAAATAGTTCTAGAAGTCCTAGCCATGGCAATCAGACAACACAAAGAAATAAAAGGCATCCAGATTGGTAAGGAAGAAGTCAAACTGTACCTGTTTGCAGATGACATGATATTGTACATAAAAAACCCTAAGGAATCCATTCCAAAACTACTCGATCTAATATCTGAATTCAGCAAAGTTGCGGAGTACAAAATTAATATGCAGAAATCTGTGGCATTCCTATATACTAACAATGAACTAGCAGAAAGAGAAATCAGGAAAACAAGTCCATTCACAGTTGCATCAAAAATAATAAAATACCTAGGAATAAACCTCACCAAAGAAGTGAAAGACCTATACTCTGAAAACTACAAGACACTGATGAGAGAAATTAAACAAAATACCAATAAATGAAAATACATCCTGTGCTCATGGATAGGAAGAATTAATATTGTCAAAATGGCCATCCTGCCTAAAGCAATCTACAGATTCAATGCAATCCCTATTAAAATACCAACAGCATTCTTTAATGAACTAGAGAAAATAGTTCTAAAATTCATATGCAACCACAAAAGACCCCGAATAGCCAAAGCAATCCTGAGAAGGAAGAATAAAGCGAGGGGGAATTATGCTCCCTGACTTCAAGCTCTACTACAAAGCCACAGTAATCAAGACAATTTGGTACTGGCACAAGAACAGACCCATAAAACAATGGAACAGACTAGAGAACCCAGACATAAACCCAAGCATATATGGTCAATTAATATACAATAAAGGAGCCATGGATATACAATGGGGAAATGACAGCCTCTTCAACAGCTGGTGTTGGCAAAACTGGACAGCTACATGTAAGAGAATAAAGCTGAATTATTTTCTAACCTTATACACAAAAGTAAACTCCTACTGGATCAAAGACCTGAATGTAATTCATGAAACCACAAAACTCTTAGAAAAAAATACGGACAAAAATCTCCTGGATCATAAATATGAGCAACTTCTTCATGAACATATCGCCATGGGCAAGGGAAACAAAAGCAAAAATGATTAAGTGGGACTACATCAAACTCCAAAGCTTATGTACAGCAAAGGACACCATCAATAGAACAAAAAGACATCCTACAGTATGGGAGAATATATTCATAAATGACATATCCGATAAGAGGTTGACATCCAAATTATATAAAGAGCTCACTCACCTCAACAAACAAAAAGCAAATAAGCCAATTAAAAAATGGGCAGAAGAGCTGAACAGACCCTTCTCCAAAGAAGAAATTCAGATGGCCATCAGACACATGAAAAGATGTTCCACATCCCTAATCATCAGAGAAAAGCAAATTAAAACCATAATGAGATATCACCTCATACCAGTTAGGATGGCAAACATCCAAAAGACAAACAACAAATGTTGGTAAGGATGTGGAGAAAGGGGAACCCGACTACACTGCTGGTGGAAATGTAAATTAGTTCAACCATTGTGGAAAGCAATATGGAGGTTCCTAAAAAACTCAAACTAGAAATACCATTTGACCCAGGAATTCCACTCCTAGGAATTTACCCTAAGAATGCAACAGCACAGTCTGAAAAAGACATATGCACCCCTATGTTTATCGCAGCACTAGTTACAGTAGCCAAGATATTGAAGCAGCCTAAGTGTCCATCAGTAGATGAATGGATAAAGAAGAGGTGGTACATATACACAATGGAATATTATTCAGCCATAAGAAGAAAACACATCCTACCATTGGAAACAACATGGATGGAGCTAGAGGGTATTATGCTCAGTGAAATAAGCCAGGTGGAAAAAGACAAGTATCAAATGATTTCACTCATCTGTGGAGTATAAGAACAAAGAAAAAACTGAAGGAAACAAAACTGCAGCAGACTCACAGAACCCAAAAATGGACTAACAGTTACCAAAGGGAGAGAAACTGGGGAAGAGGGTGGGAAGGGAGGGATAAGGGGGAAAAAGGGGCATTACGATGAGCGCACATAATGTAGGCAGGTGGCACGGGGAAGGCAGTATAACACAGAGAAGACAAGTAGTGACTCTAAAGCATCTTACTATGCTGATGGACAGTGACTGTAATGGGGTATGTGGTGGGGACTTGATAATAGGGGGAGTCTAGTAACGCTAATATTGCTCATGTAATTGTACATTAATAATAGCAAATGAAAAAACATAAAAAAAAACCAGAAGTACCTGATTTAACGTACTGATTAAATGAGATCTTCAAAAAAGATGGGAATTTTTTTTTGTCTACTTGGCCTTATTAATTTAAAAATGAAAATAGAAAAGATAAATTACATCCTAAACAGTATAGTATAAACGTCAAAAGCAATTCATAAAAAAACTTTTATATGTGATTTCATTCTGTAGACATCTAAGACTTAAAATAATAACCAGAATTACATCTTTATGAAATATACACCTAGAACAATTAGCTCAGTGCTAATACTATACTTAAGGGGAGAGTTTAGGTAATTTAATATTTGCATAATCAAAAACATGGAAAAAAGCAGGACTCTGTTACCTGCCTAATTCACAGATGGTACACTTAACAGCTATAAAAATGACTAACAAATGGTTGTAAAGCAACCTATAAATATAAATGCCACTATAATAATTATAGTCAATTAGTAAAAAATAAATTGCTTTGACTCTAAAAAGTACTCTATAAATAATTCCCACAACTCCAACTAGAATTTTAGTCTCAGAAAAGGAGAAAATGCAGTGCCTGCTGGTAAAATGCCTACAAGAAACTATTCAACTTCATGTATCTGCAAAGAACTGGAAGGAAACAGGCAGTCAATAAAAGGTTTGGAATCTTGATTGATTTCCACAATGTTGTTGTTCACTTTCGTAGTTTAAAATTTCAAATACAGTTTTATTTGACACAGCACCAGAAGTAAAAATTCCAGGAGGAGAAGGTACAGTAAATACATGCTCCGAGAAAAGGAAATGAGATAAGAAACAATTTACTTGTAATACTAACACCACCTGACATATTAGAAGATAGACAATAATAAACTGATAGAATTAAATATCCTTGTTTAATATTTCTAACAATCCTGAAATCTAAGAGAGGCTGTATTACAATTATCAAATGGAACATCAGATGACTCCTTCTAGTGGGACAGAGTAAAAACAAACCAAAAAAGGCAACTATCAATTAGTCTTAGAAATGCCTGCATAAGGATGCAACTTAACTCCTTATTTCCTTACTCATTAAGGCCTACTATTTATTTGAGCTTTCTAAGTTTGTTCTATTCTTTAACTGCTTAAAAGGTTAAGATATATACTCTCCCAAAGACAAGTACCAAACTATTTCACTCATTTGTGGAGTATATCAACAAAGCAAAACTGAAGGAACAAAACAGCAGCAGACTCACAGACTCCAAAAAGGGACTAGCAGTTACCAAAAGGAAGGAGTTGGGGACCGAGAAAGGGATTAAGGGGCACTATAATTAGCACAATATAGGCAGGTCATTGGGAAGGCAGTACAGCAGAAAGACAAGTAATGACTCTATAACATCTTACTACACTGATGGGACAGTGATTGCAATGGGGTGGGGGGTACTTAATAATATGGGTGAGTGTTGAAACCACAATGTTGCTCACGTGGAACCCCCATAATATTGTGTATCAATGATACTTTAATTAAAAAAAAAAGATATATACTCTCCTTCCAAACTCCATGCCCACAAAAAAAAAGTTGGGAATAGTTTCACCCTTACAAACCTTAGGTTTTTCTTCTGTTAAAATTTCCTATCTTATGTTACAATCATTATGTACATGCTCTTTTAACCATATAAGATTTCAGGCCCATTGAGGGTAGGGTCAATTGTACTACATCTTTCTATGTAACTCACATAGCTTAGTAAGAAGTATTAATACTCTGAACTTTCTGTAGACTCTATCACCTAAGAAGAATTAAGTCTTGGTGATTCTTTGCAGCTTGGTTAAAAAAACAAACAAAGAAAACCTCTAGAACTGTTAGAAAGGTAGTATTCTCTCTTGCAGCAGGGTATAAGGGGTGGGTAGGTGTGAGTATACTGCGGGCCTACTGTCAGTTAAGCCCAAACCAAACCAAAAGGCCTCTTTCCCTTTTCCCCTTCAAAGGAAGAGATCCAAGTCAGCCAGAGAGTCTTAGTTAAGGACAGTTGGCCTAGGTTCAGTCCTCAGGACCTGAAGAAACTGATGTAGCCTGGCTTTTTAGTGATCTGCAAGTACAGGAGAATAAAATCAAAGTTTAACCTGTGAGCTACTGACCAGGTCAAAACCCAAAGAAAATCCTAGAATGTGGACTCTGAAGAGTCCTATAAAAGCCGAATCCATGTTTTTCAGGAGAACCTAATCTATACCATATAAAGCTCACAGCAGTAGGATGTCCCTGCAAACTCCAAGAGCACATCAACCTGACTGGCCCCTCACAAGTGAAAAGATGAGTATACTGCATGTTAAACTTTCTGACCTACTCCAAGTCATTTCCTTGTCCTGTGGGTAGAAACAGAGCAAACTGGTAGAGCAGATGACCAATCAAGGCAATTCAATTTCCAAGATTCCAAAGTCTATGTTTGAAATGCCCAGAAAGAAATCTAGAAGGTTATACAACAGTGTCAACTGTTACCTCTAGGGAGGGATGTGAGATAGAAGTGAAAATGTGCAAAGAGGGTTTTCACTTATTATACATACACATTGCATTGTTTTAATTTTTCATGAGCATCAATCTTCTTCTGTATTTTAAAAACAATATTTTAAGTAAAAATTTGAAATGTGATTCTATTTTTTTCAAGAAGATTGAATAGACCCACATGAAATTCAAATGAAAAATATATGCCATTTTACATAAGTTTGCCTACAGGAGATCTACAGATACAAAAGAATAATACAATTATCCTATCCTACAAATAAAAGGTAATATTGGCAATATAACAAAAATGCCCAGAGCAACTGTCACCCACTATTCAACTTTCACTACTATGATGATACAATATTAGCCACCAGAGGGAGTTTGAGTACCCTCTCCTCAAAATTATACCTGCTCTAACAACATCCTTTTTAATTTTAACCTAATTAAAAAGTTAGGCTAGCAGAACTTTAGAGTATTAATACAATATTGCAGCAATCCATGTCATAAAAATGTTTTAGCTATTGGCACCAGCAGAACACTGCCTCTCAGTTCTAATTTTGCATAAATAACTCACGCACATACACATAAATTTACATTTCACTGAGGTTCATGTCTGATTTCC
This sequence comes from Smutsia gigantea, assembly GCA_032199065.1. NCBI lineage: Eukaryota > Metazoa > Chordata > Mammalia > Pholidota > Manidae > Smutsia > Smutsia gigantea. Next base: position 335,177 of record JAVSCE010022737.1, on the reverse strand, counting down.
TTTAGAGAAAAAAGTTTCCCAGTCTGAAAAGCAAACTACCTGTACAATCAATTCTATTATTTTAATGGGAGTGTTCATATTCTCCAACTGTTTGTCATAACAACTTCAAGGTTAAAAAAAGTAAAAGGTAAAATTTATACAACGATGAATCCTGAAAAAGGAAGGGGACACAAAGTATCCTCTAAAAACAGTTATTCAACCATAACGCCCAATATAAATAATGTCATTATATATTTTAGCAAAGCAAAATATGACTAAACATCTTTAAAAGTTAGTCTGTAACTTTAACATCTTAAAATTAAAATATAAATAGCCAAAGTTATCCTACAACTTTCTTTCAATTTTAGTTTTTCTAAAAAATATTAAGAGAAATCCTATTGAAAATGGCCAAAATTACCATAAATTAGGGAAGACAGACAAAAACCACAAAGCAAATTATTTTGGAGAGGAGGACTTTTGTTTAATCAAATTTATGAATTCATAGTATAATCACAAAAAATTTTAAAGACATCACCGTGTACATCTCGTTTACCATCCTTCCCTACTTCTCCTTCTCCCTTATCATTACATATCCCCCATCGTTTTCCAGTATCTACCCATTTTCTTTATAGACAGAAGAGCAAACACAAGTTTATATTCTTATTGCACCCCTCCTCCCTTTAACACATAGAGTAGCACATTACTCACCCTGTCCTACACCTTGTTTATTTCACATTACAGCATATTTTGGAGATGTTTCCACGCCAATACACAAAAAGCTTCCTCATTCTTATTTTCATAGCTGATCATGACTAGTTCTACCACATCTTTCATCTTCTTCTTCAGGCTAACCTTTAATGACATTCTGTTCAGTCAACTACTAAACGCCCGAGTTAGTTTCCTTCCCCCCACAAAAAATTTAAAACTAGATTTGAGGCATCCCAAGAAATAACTTTCAGAGAAAGCAACTCTAAATTTTTTTTTCAGAACGTGGATTTTTCAAGCAGGTAGAAAATATTCCACAATTTTCCTTCTTCTATCACTTAAAGCTACAAATTAAAACGCAATCCTCAAGTGAAATTACCTTTTTTTTACTTGGACGTTCAGCGAAATAGTCAAACCAACAATGTAGAAGTTTCTTTACTTCCTGTGCATTTCTTTCACTGTAAAAGAAAAGACTAATTAAAAAAAAAAAAGGTTACTGAGCCTTAAAGCCATAGAGCAAGGCATCCTAATAGCAAGATATCACCACCTGATTTGATCTTTCATCGGCCTGGCCAAAAGCCCAGGCTTTTACCTTTCAGAATTCTGCTGTTATCGACAGGACTTCTACCCGAGCGAAGATAATCTCAAGAACATAAGCTCTGCGGCGCTATGTGCCGGAAATTACAAACCAGGGTCCAGAGCGCCAGGACCATCTACAGAAACTCCAGCTTCGCTGGCGGCAAGGGATCTAGAAAAGGTAACAGGGACCGGGGAGGCGCGGGCCCACGGGATAAGGAAGAACGGGCGCCGCGCGCCCAGCCCTCGAACCCGCACAGCCGCTAAGCCGCCCGCTTCCCTGGGCCGGAGTCCCGGAACCACGACCACTAACGGAACCAGCCCACGGGCGGCGGCGGTCGCCGCTCAGGCTGCGGACCGCGATGCGCGGGCCGAGCACCGGGAGGGCGGGGGTTCCCCGTAGGAGCTGGCCGGCCCGGCGCCCCATTGGGCGCCGCTCCAAACGTGCCCGAGTTGTGACAGGAATAAAGTGGGTCACAAGGCCTAGCGGGTCCCCAGGAAAAGACCTCTCCGCACCGCGTCTCCTGCTTTCCCAGCAGCCCCGCTGCTGGAATCGGCCCCAGCCCCCGGGCGCGCTCTGGCCACCCGGCCCCGTCGTGCACCCCAATGCCGCCCCTGCCCCGCAGGTAACCCCAGCTGCCCCAGAAGGCCCCTCCGCTAGGGCGGGCCTCCGCCCCAACTCCGGGGAAAAGACACACTAGGGCGACAAGCAAAACTTAAGACTTCAGCGCCCGCCTTCCCCTCCCTTGGCCGCCGCCCCCCGGCCCCACACACACTGGCCCTCGCTCCCTCCCTTTCCCCGCGCCCTCACCGTGCGGCTTGCGGTGGCTCCGGCTTCTTCCTTCCCCCACCGTCGAGTCTGGCTGCAGTGACTCGGCACCACACACCTGGCTGCGTGAAGGAGACTCCGCAGCTCCCAGCAGAAGCAGCACCTGGGGCTGTGAGTGGCGCCCCCCACCCACCTCCAAAAATTTCACCGCTACTGCCACCCGCTCCTCCCCCTCCTCTCCTTTCCCCTCCTCCACCGGCACCGGGAACACGCATGCGCCGCCGGGGCAAGCCTACCGGCGGACGTCAAACCCCGGGCCCACCCGGTGGAACGCACTCACAGGGAGCGCGCACGCGTCGGCAGCCAGATTTCCTTCGCGCTCCCGCTCTCGGGGGTTTCCTTTTTTAAGCCGGTAGCCGCAAGCCGCGTCTGTGATTGCGCTCCCGCCGGCGCATGCGTTGTCAGGGACACCCGCCCCCCCAAACCCCACGCGGGCTCCGGCCGGCGCTCTGCCTGCGCCCCTCCCCTCACTCTCCCTTTTCCCGGCGTGTCTTGGTGCGCATGCGACCTACCCTGTTAAGCTGCGCGGAGCCTCGGCGGGGATCCCGGGCACCCAAGGAGACTCCGGCTCTCTTGGGCCGTGAGTCTGCGCGGTTCGCGACCGCCATCGGGCGCGAAGGGAAACTGGCGTCTCCCAGGGCCCCGTTCTCCCCACGGGTTCCTGGAAAGCTCGAGAGGCTGAGCCTGGTCTTACGGAGGGTGCGGTCGGTCGGGGGAGCATTAGCTTTAGTCCGGGCGGCTTTGGCTTTCATCCTGGTTTCGGAGAGCTAGAAGGAAGAGCTTCCTTTCGGATGAGGAATCCGGAGGCCATAGGGAACCATCTCCTTGAAAAGCAAAGCAGTTTGCCCACGTCAGGGAAGGTTTTTCTTGTATTGACGGGCGAAAGATTTTTTCCCTTTCTTGCGGTATTATTCGTGTTTCCTCTCCTAGGGCTGAGAGAGCGGGTTTGCGAAGGTGGAATGGACTGCCAGCGTCGTCTTTTCCCCCCTCTCCTGGAGGATGCTAGCACGGCTTGGGTCGCTTCTTTTTGAGGGTAGGCCTGCGGAGGGACGTGCGCCCTTGGCTGGAGGAGAGAGTCAAAGGAAGCTAGGATGTGTTCATACGGAGTTTTTCATCTGGCCCTCCCAGCCAGGTGATAGTATAATGGAAGATGGAGGATGAAGCAGCAAGGATACATCAGGATCCTAATTTGGACGGCTTCCCTTGTTAGAAAAAGGGAAGCCTACCTGTCTTACGGGGGAAATTGATGCTTAAGCCACACTTCGTGCACATAGAAAAGCACATTTCACTAGTTGTAAATTACTGGAAAAGAGGTCTTTACAGTCCTAATTCCTATTCGTTTTCATGTTTTAATGAATGTCCCTTGGATTTGAAATAGAAGCCACCTTTTTTCAAAAAACAAATTGTTGGCTATAATATCCTGCCCTCAAGGTAACATTCACTTTAGTAAACATTTCAAATTCTTGACGTGTGCTCAGAGAAACAGACCAAAACTGAGGAACTTACTCAGATCCCTGATCCTTCACCTGAAGATTTATCTGAAGACTGGGAAAGCAGTATTTGTTAATTCACTCCATCACATAGCAGGAGGGATTGCAGTAGACATTTTTGCATAGTCAGCATTCATTCCCTACACTGATAATTTCCTTTGGTGAGCTCAGTCCATATGGTTGGGGCAGGACTCCAGGGGAAAAACATGTTTGGGTTTATTCTCTGCCTTAGGCTGGAGTTACCAAGAAGGGTGCTTACTCTTTTCCTATGCATAAAATGGAGACTTGATGATTCTGACAAGGCAATGTGGAAAAAAGCAGCTTCAAAGATAAGAGATTTGGCTTGCAGACATGTTCGATGCTCTGAATCCAATGTAGACTACATACCTATGGAAATTGCTGTTAATCAATAAACTCTTTCATGTGTTTGTTTTATTGCTTAAACCAGTAATAGGTTTTCTGTCACTTGGAATTACAAATCCTGATACTAGTAACAAGAAAGGAGGCAAAGTTAACTGATAAAGTAGATCACAGCCAGACAAAGGGATCTGAATGCCTCTCCTAGGATGTTGATGTTTGGATTTTATTCTAGAGAAAGTGATCCCTTCTCAGATTCTACATAATCCAGAACACAAATCCTCAAAAATACCTTTGCCCTTTTTAATGGTTCCATTGTCCTCTTAGTCATTAGAGTCAAATCATGTTCATCTTTGGCTCCTTCCTCTCTCACTTTCTGCATTTAATCTTTTACCAAGACCTGTTGATAATCCCATTTTTCTATTCAGTCCTCTGCCATTGCTTACATGTTTCCCATGGTTCAGTTCACCACTTACCCTTTCTCCCATATTCTCTCCCAAGAAGAAAACTAAGATATTTCTAATATATTTTTCAGATTCCACTTTTACCTAAAACAAAAATCCTGCCTTATAATTTCATAGATCCTAAATTTACATTCCCAGCCTAAATCCTCCTTAAATACGGCTTACTTAACTCACATACTCTGTTCATTCCTTCATGAATGCCTTACTATTAACAGCATTTTCGACTCACTTCCCAATTGATTCCCCAAGTTGATACCTTGATAGAGGCAATAGAGCATAGTGCTTAAGAGTACAGAATTGGGAACTAAACTGCCTGGATTTAAATCCCAGCCCCACCACTTAATATCTGAATGACTTTGACATTATTTCTCTGTTCAGTTTTCTTATCTGTAAAATGAGGATAATATTGAACTTGTCTCTCTGTAACATCTTACTATCTTAATAGTAACCACACTAGAGGGGGTGAGGATTTAATAATATGGGTAACTGTTGAACCGCTGTGTTGTATATTTGAAACCAACATAAGATTGTATATCAATGGTACTTCAATTAAAAAATAAATAATGAACTTGTCTCATATGATAACTGAGAGGAGATATAGATGATAGATAATATATATGAGTGTGTGTGTGTGTAATAGTACCTGGTACATAGAAATACCATGTAAACATTGGTTATTAATGATGTTCCTTTTTGTGTGATTGTTTTATCTTTTTTAATCAAATTCTGCCCCTAGTTCCCTATGTCCCATCAGTCACAAAGTCCTGTCTGTTCTTTCATAATAACCTCTCTCATCCATCCTTTCATTGACATTCCTAGTTTTACCACCACAATTCAGTTTAAGGTGAATTGGAATATAGGAAGTTTAAGACATGCATAGGAATGTTAAGGAAAGTTTCTTCATTTTTTAAGAAAACTCCATGGTTTAGCCAAGTACCCATATTTTCTAGACTCTTTAAAGTAGAGGTAAGTGGCAATGTTATGACTTTGTAGTAAAAAAAATCCAGGCTCAAATACTAAGAGACAGGGTGCAAGTTAAATAGTGTCTCTGAGTTTCAGAATACTTACCTGTAAAGTCAGAAAAATAAGCATCTCAGAATTGTGATGATCAAGTGTAGATTATAAACTGCTACATAAAGGTTGAGTGGTAAGGATGGTGGTTTTAGATCTTTACAGCTTGTTGGAACCCTAGGAATACTTGAAACTACTCACAAATTTGAAACTTAAGTTTATACCTTCCTTCGGGTACTATATATATATATATACATATATATATATGTATGTATGTATATATGTCCAACTACCTACCTGATGTTTCCTCTTGGGTATCTCAAATATTTTGGATGCCCTCCTCAAATCTGTTTTCCACAGAGCAGCAATAACAACTTTGGAAAATATATATGAACTCACATGTTCTACTTGAAACCCTTTTATTGTTTCCTATTACATCTAAATTTCTAATCATGGTCACAATACTCTGATCTAGCCATTGCTATTTCTCCAAACTCATGTCCTTCATTTTCTCCTTTTCCAATAACTCCCACTTAGAAACTCACTCAGTTCCTCGCTAATCGCTCTGTTCTCAAAGCCCTTGGCATATGCTGTGCCCTTACCTGGACAACCCTCCTACCTTTTCTTGTGGCTGGCTCCTCAATCTTCTTGTCTCAAATATCTAATTACCCTATTTTAGTAGGTCTCCCTCCCGCCTTTCACCTGCCCCTACCAACAGGTACCCAGAGTTATTGTCTATAATATATGCCCACTGTTTCCTACATAATACTGGTAAGTTTAAATTAAACACGGATGTATTTGACATTTGTTTTCTTATTAACTATCTTCCCCACACCACATGGTAAGCTCCAGGAGGCAAAACCATGTGTTTTGTTCACCACTGTATATGCAGTATCTGTTTCAATGCCCTAGGTAAATGAATCAGTGAATGAATGAATGAATGAATGAATGAATGAAAAGCAAAACATGCTAGAAGGATTTTTAGGATCATCTTTATATACCAAATTATGCTTGTAGGCAGCAGATTATAGTCTTATCAAGAGGTAGCCTTAGCAATGTGTAAAAGTACAAAGGACAGATAAACTGAAATCAATTAGTGAATATGATATAACTTGTACTATGTTAGTAATCAAGTATTTGAAGGCCCATGAGAATATGTAACACTATAATAAACAAAGCTAACACCTATATAAGAAGATGCTGAATGAGGTCCGAAAGAGGGAACAAAGCATGAAATATCTCCCGTAAATAGCTGCCAACAATTGGGGTGAGGGCTAAAGCTGAACAAAACTGGACCTACCCTAGTCAAAACTTCCAACTCCCCATTCTCAGGCTACATAAGCAGAACACTTTGGAAGAGGAGGATGAGAGAATCATTGGAGCCACATCTTTTTAGGTTTGTGGAGGTAACATGGCATTTCCTTAACTATTTATCCCTGACCCAAGTCCAAGCTAAGTGAACAAGGCGACAATAGAATAAGCTAGAGGAATTGAAGGTGACTCTGGAGACACTGACATCTCATCCACTGGCAGATTTGTTGGTGTGCCCTGCATGTACATACAGGGAGACAGAAACTTGGTAAGAAACAGCAGGCCAGGGAATGGGCTGGGTAAAACAATGTGCACTCCCTGCAATTTCGCATGGCATCAATGTGTAACTTTCTCCTGGATCCATTGATACTGTGTAGAAAGTGCATTTCTAGGTTTGAACCATCTTGACACCAAAGGAGAAAAAGAATCTCAAGCAGCAAGAGGCTAGGTATACTTCTGGGGGTAGGAACTGAGAGATTAAGAGAGCTGCAGACTGTTAAGCAACTGTGCAATGGAGAGACTGCCTCAGAGTTTCTAGAACTCAATGTGCCCATTAAAGAGTGAACACTTAGATGCAATAGGATTGTACTTACTCAGTTAAAAGAAATTTATCCCTCCCTTCCCTGATCTCCCTCTCAGCCCCCAATACCAGAGGGAATGGGCCTTGAAAAGAGAGGAGAATTCGTTAAAAACAAATCCTACCTTCAGTCTTTAGAGTTCCTGAGTCACAAGTTAGCCAGAGAATGCTTGTCTTGGAACTGAGATTGGAGTTTTAAACCAGGCAGATTTTGAATAATCTGAGTATGGAAGAAGAATCAAAAATCTTGAATATGCCCAAAATGTCTTTAAGGGATTTGCTACTCAGTGCCACTCAGTCACCTAAGATTCTCATTAAAATGAAAATTCCTATTAAGTTAGCCCTTGATGGGGCCAGAAAGTCTGCATTTCTAACAAACTCCCTGCAGATACTGCTAATTCAAGGACAATGCTTTGACAAACAGGTCACTATGAGGTAGGAAAGGGAGTTTCAAAGAGCATGGTTGGCAGCAAGGAATAGAGAATATTAGGTTGGAATATATGAAATATCCATTTTTTTAGGTCAAAACAGTTGAATTTGGCAGTTTCAAAAAACCTTTTAAGTTGTATCCCATCAAATAAAAATTCATTCAATAAAATGGGAAATATAATATTAAATATTAAATAATTTCTCCACATTCTGACAAATATTTAGACCCTATTTAAATGAAAATGTATAAATGAAGTAGCGTATGGAAGTAGTTCTGACCTGTGTTGGCAGGCATGAATACTTGCTAGAAGAATGATTGTGTGTGTATACATCATTTGAAAAAGACTGGGCTGAAATCATAAATAGTCTTCACTAACATGCTCTAATTTTACAATTTTTATAAATGTTAGTCTTCATGAACTGTGATTGTGGATAAAAACTTACTGCCACCTGGTGGATTTGAGTTAAGAGTTAAAAGGGAAATATGTATCTTTTTATTCAGATATCTTAAATACTATTAGTACTTCCTTTGTTAATTTTAACTTGAAGAGGAAAATAAATATATATTTCCTTTTAAAAGTACATTTAGGAGGACCTTTTGCATTTGTTTTCAATTGGAGGGGAAATATATTTATATTTATATGCTTTAGATGGTATTAAAGTTACATTTTAACTTGATGATAATACTTTTCCTTTCATTTCTACAACCCTGGTAACAAATTTATCCATCCATTTGTTAAAGAGAATTTGAGGAGGTGGACCAGTTTAAGTAATTATTTCTCTTGTATGTGTGCATAATGCAATAATAAAGACCATTGTGTATGACACCCAGCTTTCCTTTCTGTTGTCCCAAAATGTATATTTTCAAAGGCCCTTCTTTGCTATCTCAGAAAGGGTCTTCTTGATCCTTTCCAAAGTTAAATCATTTGATTTTATCTTATCTAGTGAAATAAATTACCTTCACCTTACTCAAATCTGCATTTAACTTTCCTTCCACTTCCTCATTCTCTGCAACCTCTATGATTCCTACCGACTACCAAGAGCAGCAAAGAGCCTTTTCTTAACTCCATGTTAAACTACCTCAGTTCTCACCAATTTATTTTATAATCTAATCATTTAAACTTAGACTCAGTGAACATCTATAATCAGAAAGATGGGTCATCAATACAAAGTAGAAGAATAAAATCTGTTATTAAACTATTACATGCTGGATTTACCACCCTTTTCCCCAGAAGCAGTGCTCATTATTAAGCCATGATTGTGTCCTAATATTGTATGTTTTCTCATGATGCATTCTTCTGTGATTACTATTAAAATTTAGGTAAGCCTCTCAATATGTTTTTCTCACTTCTCATGATTTAGAAACTCACATGTCATAGTTTTAATAATTCTATGGTCTATTTGTGAGAGAGTACTTAGTAATTTTCTCACTTAGCAAAAAAACTATTAAAAAATAATAATGAGGGAGATGTTCTCATGTACTTTTTGCAATCTTTAATTGCATTTTTCTATTGAGTGGTTAATTTTTTTAATGGATAAGAGATTTCAATGAAAGCATATATGGTCATAATTTAAGTATTTTCACTCAAGGCCCATAAATAATAAACTTCAAAGTCTATTGATTTAAATGAACTTTCATGGTTTTCCTTCATCATTTTCATTCAAAGGACTCTTTGGAAGTGAGCAAGAAACACAGAGGACTTGTAATATTTGTGTTTTGTCCAACATAGGTCAGAGAAAGGATGAGCCACAGAAAAATATTAAGGGTTCAGTACAAATTCTAGTTTTGTTGGAGGCAATGAATATTCTGAAATACCTGAAAGTTTTTGAAATGGCATATAAGTTATAATTCTAATATAAAAATGAAAATAAATCTATAAATTTTCTGATCTTTGATTATAAACGCAGTAGGGAATGAAAAAATTCAGTGCATAAATATTTTAAAGCTATTTATTAAATATTTTCTCTATTTGGTATCATCATTATCACTGTTTGAACTACTAGTGTTATCATAGGTAGAAGTGTTTCTAATTGAAGATACCATCAAATCTACAATGACTTTTTTGGGGTTTTCTTCCAAATCACTGTGTATTGCTCCAGCTTCTGCTAGTTTCCATTCAAGCTCTGCAATAAATAACCCATCATAAAATCAGTTAAAAATCTTAGAAAAATGAAAAGAATTTCTCATCTATATGAAACATAAGTTGACTAATAAAGTTAATGTGGAAATCATTATATATTTAGCACTGGATGACAGTGAAAGAACGACAATATCAAAATAAACATCGGATATAGCAAAGTTATACCTAGGGGAGAAATTATGGTTAAAATGACTGAGAATAAGTGATTTAAAAGTTCAAATCAAGAAGCTAGGAAAAGAACAATAAAATAAACACAAGGGAAGCAGAAGGAGGGATATAATGAAGAAAAGACTTTAGTAAAGTAGAAAAACAAAATCAGTAGAGGTAATCAACTAAGTCAAAAGCTAGTTATTTGAAAAGGCTAATAGACACACCTCAGGCAAAAATTACCACAAGAAAAGAACCAATAATATAAAGCATTTGCAGTGAATATAACCAAGGTAACTATTTTAAAGATTTGAGACTACTATGCAAAAACTTATGCAAATGCATTTGAAATCTTTAATGAGAAAATTTCAAAATATGAATTTCCAAAATATGCCCAGGAGAAACCAAAAAGAATTGAATTGATAACTAAAAATCACCCATGCATGCAAATTCATTACTTTGTTAAATTTATTCCTGAGTACTACATAGATGACAGGACATTTATGAGGAAAATATAAAACACATTACAGTGCAAAATGTACTATATATTATATTTATGATAAAAATTACAGAAAACATAAAAAAGACCAAAATAAATGACAAGATATATTTCATTCATGGATAGGAACATTCACTGTTACTAGGATATCAAGTCTCCAACAATTAATTTATAAACATGACTTTAATAAGTAATCAGAATTATTCATAGAACTTGACTAATTCCAACACTTACACAAAACTTTGAAAAAGACCTGCCCTACTAGAGACAACTAAGATTGTTATAAAGCTATAGTAATTAACACAGTGCTATACTGATTCAGGGATAGACAAATAGATCTGCAGGCTGTAGAATAGACTTCAGAACACATTAAAACATTTTTTGAACCATGAAAAATGCCATGGAAACATAAAAATCAGTGGGGAAAACACCTTACACACATCTGGATAGTTACTATAAAAAAAGAAAAAAACAGTATATAATAAGCATTGGTGAGTATGTGGAAAAACTGGAACTCTTATATACTGGTGACCAGAGTGTAAAATGGGGCAGCCACTATGGAAAATAGTATGCTGTCACTCAAGAAATTACAATAGAATTACCAAATGATCCAGCAATTCTACTTCCAATACCCAAAAGAATTGACAACAGAGAATAAAAAAACATTATTTGTACATACATGTTCATAGCAGCCTTATTCACAGTAACCAAAAGGGAGAGAAACAAACCAAGTGTCTACTGACAGATATATGGGTAAGCAAGTGTGGTATAAATGTAAAACGGAGTATTATTCAGCTTTAAAAAGGAGGGAAATTCTGATATAGGTTATAACATGGATGAATGTTAAGGACATTATGCTAAGTGAACAAAGCCAATCTCAAGAGGACAAATACTGTGTGATTTATTTATATGAGGTACTGAGAGTAGTCAAGGTCATAGACAAGTCAAGTGAGAAAGTAGAATGGTGGTTGCCAGATGCTAGAGGGAGAAGGGAATGGGAAGTTACTGTTTAATGGGCACAGAGTTGCAGTTTGCAAGAGATGGATAGTAGTGATGGTAGCACAGCAGTATGAATGTACTTAATGCTACAGAGCTATTATACTTAACAATGGTTTTAAAAATATTTATTTATTTATAAAATAAATAACTCCTGCATATGTAATGTATGGCATGGTGACTACAGGTAATAATACTGTATTCTATACTTTAAAAATGGTTAATATGGTAAATTTCATGTTAGGTGGATTTCATGAAAATTTCTATAAAAATTTAAATACACTAATAAAAAAATCATGGACCAGATAACATACTATTCATGATAGTGACTGCCTCTAGGAAGACAAGGAGGAATGGAGTAGGAATGGAAAAATAGATGAACTTCAACTATATCTGTGAAGTTTACTTCAATAAGAAATAAATAACTGAAGCAAACATGAGCAGATGTCCACATTCGTTATTTTGGGTAATGATTACACAAATGTTTGCTGTATTATTGTTTATACTCTTATACATTAAATTTTGTTAATTAAAAGGATGAGATCCAAGCTGAAAAATATAAGGCTGCAAAACAAAGAGGGGCCTTAGAGATGAGGAAAAGGAAAAGGGTAACTGGAAAATTACCGTGTTTGGAGGTCTCACTAAGGTCAAAAGCAGTTTTAGGTGAATGAGAGAGTGAAAGAATAGTTGTCAAAAGCAGCTATTAACAATGGCTTTAACAGGATCATAAGAGAAAAATTTTAATAATGTAGAATTAAAACAGTCCCCATCAACTAGACAGAAAATAAAGAGACAGAGGCCCTCAACAACGTATTAGAACAGATGGACCTAACGGGCATCTACAAAACACTCCATCCAAAAGTAACAGGATACACATTCTTCTCAAGTGCACATGGAACATTTTCAAGAATAGGTCATATACTAGGCCACAAAAAGAGCCTCAGTAAATTCAAAAAGATTGAAATTGTACCAACCAGCTTCTCAGATCACAAAGGTGTGAAACAAGAAATAAATTACTCAAAGAAAATGAAAAATCCCACAAACACATGGAGGCTTAATAACATGCTCCTAAATAATCAATGGATAAATGACCAAATAAAAACAGAGATCAAGCAATATATGAAGACAAATGACAACAATAATTCAACACTGCAAAATCTCTGGGATGCAGTGAAGGCCTCACTAAGAAGGATATATAGTGCAATACAGGCCTACCTCAGGAAAGAAGAACAATCCCAAATGAACAGTCTAAACTCATAATTTATGAAACTAGAAAAGGAAGAAACAATGAGGTCCAAAGTCAGTAGAAGGAGGGACATAATAAAGATTAAAGCAAAAATAAATAAAATCAAGAAGAATAAAACACTAGAAAGAATCAATGAAAGAGGCTGGTTCTTTGAGAAAATAAACAAAATAGATAACCCCCAAGCCAGACTAATCAAGAAAAAAAAAGTTACACACATAAACAGAATCAGAAATGAGAAAGGAAAAATCACTGCGGACACCACAAAAATACAAAGAATTATGAGAGAATACTTTAAAAATTATACACTAATAAACTGGATAACCTAGAAGAAATGGACAACTTTCTAGAAAAATACAATCTTCCAAGGCTGACACAGGAAGACACAGAAAATCTGAATAGACAAATTACCAGCAAAGAAATTGAATTGGTAATCAAAAAACTACCTAAGAACAAAACTGTACTAGATGGTTTCACTGCTGAATTTTATCAAACATTTAGTAAAGACCTAATACCCATCCTCCTTAAAGTTTTCCAAAAAGTAGAAAAGGAGGGAATACTCCCAAACTCATTCTACAAGGCCAACATCACTCTAATACCAAAACCAGGCAAAGACACCACAAAAAAGAAAATTACAGACCAATATCCATGATGAACATAGATGCAAAAATACTCAACAAAATATTAGCAAACTGAATTCAAAAATACATCAAAAAGATCATCCATCATGATCAAGTGGGATTCATCCCAGGGATGCAAGGATGGTACAACATTCGAAAATCTATCAACATCATCCACTACATCAATAAAAAGAAGGACAAAAACCACATGATCATCTCCATAGATGCTGAAAAAGCATTTGACAAAATTCAACCTCCTTTCATGATAAAACCTCTCAACAAAATGGGAATAGAGGGCAAGTACCTCAACATAATAAAGGCCATATATGACAAACCCACAGCCAACATTATACTTAACAGTGAGAAGCTGAAAGCTTTTCCTTTAAGATCGGAAACAAGACAAGGATGCCCACTCTCCCCACTTTTTCAAAATAGTTCTGGAGGTCCTAGCCATGGCAGTCAGACAACACAAAGAAATAAAAGGCATCCAGATTGGTAAGGAAGAAGTCAAACTGTCCCTGTTTGCAGATGACATGATACTGTTGTCCAAAACCATTTAACCTAATATCTGAATTCAGTAAAGTTGCGGGATACAAAATTAATACACAGAAACCTGTTGCATTTCTATACACTAATAGTGAACTAGCAGAAAGAGAAATCAGGAAAACAATTTCATTCACAGTTGCATCCAAAAGAATAAAATACCTAGGAATAAACCTAACCAAGGAAGTGAAAGATTTATACTCTGAAAACTACAAGACACTCATGAGAGAAATTAAAGAAGATACCAATAAATGGAAACACATCCCATGCTCATGGATAGGAATAATTAATATTGTCAAAATGCCATACTGCCTAAAACAATCTACAGATTCAATGCAATCCCTATCAAAATACCAACAGCATTCTTCAATGAACTAGAGCAAATAGTTCTAAAATTCATATGGAACCACAAAAGACCCCGAATAGCCAAAGCAATCCTGAGAAGGAAGAATAAAGTGGGGGGAATTATGCTCCTTGACTTCAAGCTCTACTACAAAGCTACAGTAATCAAGACAATTTGGTACTGGCGCAACTGGACTGCTTACACGTAAGAGAATAAGACTGGATTATTGTCTAATCCCATACACAAAAGTAAACTCAAAATGGATAAAAAACCTGAATGTAAGTCATGAAACCATAAAACTCTTAGAAAAAAACATGGGCAAAAATCTCTTGGACATAAATATGAGCAACTTCTTCATAAACATATCTCCTGGGCAAGGGAAACAAAAGCAAAAATAAACAAGTGGGACTATAGCAAACTAAAAAGCTTCTGTACAGCAAAGGACACCATCAATAGAACAAAGAGACATCCTACAGTATGGGAAAATATATTCATAAATGACATATCAGATAAGGGGTTGACATTCAAAATATATAAAGAACTCATGCGCCTCCACAAACAAAAAGCAAATAATCCAATTAAAAAATGGGAAGAGGATCTGAATAGACACTTCTCCAAAGAAGAAATTCAGATGGCCAACAGGCACATGAAAAGATGCTCAACATCACTAATAATCAGAGAAATGCAAATTAAAACCACAGTGAGATCTTACCTCACACCACTTAGGATGGCCAACATCCAAAAGACAAACAACAACAAATGTTGGCGAGGATGTGGAAAAAGGAGAACCCTCTACACTGCTGGTGGGAATGTAAATTAGTTCAATCATTGTGGAAAGCAGTATGGAGGTTCCTCAAAAAACTCAAACTAGAAATACCATTTGACCCAGGAATTCCACTCCTAGGAATTTACACTAAGAATGCAGGAGCCCAGTTTCAAAAAGACATATGCATCCCTATATTTTCGCAGCACTGTTTACAATAGCCAAGAAATGGAAGCAACCTAAGTGTCCATCAGTAGATAAAGAAGATGTGGTAAATATACACAATGGAATATTATTCAGCCATAAGAAGAAAACAAATCCTACCATTTGCAACAACATGGATGGAGCTAGAGGGTATTATGCTTAGTGAAATAAGCCAGGTGGAGAAAGACAAGTATCAGATGATTTCACTCATCGGTGGAGTATAAGAACAAAGAAAAAACTGAAGGAACAAAACAGCAGCAGACTCACAGAACCCAAGAATGAACTAACAGTTACCAAAGGAAAGGAACTGGGAAAGATGGGTGGGAAGGGAGGGATAAGAGGGAAAAAGGGGTATTATGATTAGAACACATAATGTAGCGGGGGTGTGGGATACAAGGAAGGCAGTATAACACAGAGAAGAAAGTAGTGATTCTGTATCATCTCACTATGCTGATGGACAGTGACTGTAATGGGGTATGTGGTGGGGACTTGATAATAGGGGGAACCTAGTAACCATAATATTGCTCATGTAATTGTACATTAATAATAGAAAAAAAAAAGAGTCATGTATCCATCAGAAAAAAAAAAACAGTTCCCAGAAATGACCAGATGAAGGATGTGGTCTTACAACTAGGTTAGGAAGAAAAAATGATTAAAGAAGGTAAAAAGATGAAGTCCTTTGTTGTATACTACGAAAAAGAAAATAATAGGAGGCATGGTTCTTGTACCTGTTTGGGAAGGTAAAACTCCAGGGAAATTGATTACCTCAGAATTGATTAACAATTAAGGGAATTGTTAATGGATTAGCAAAATTGGAAAGTATGCGAATAAGTGAAAAATAAGCATATAGAGAATATATGCTATAGAAATTCAGTAGAGAAGAGGAAGACAGATTATGAATTGGTCCAAAATCACTTAAAAGGATAAATGGAAACCTAGGAGACCCTGAAGGAATAGGGTTTGAAAGAGAAAATAAAGAAGGGTAGGTGCTTTGGGTATGGGGAAAGAGTGCAAAACAAAGTATAAGAGCACAAATGAGTAAGGTGTGCCTGGGGTAGTTGTGGAAGACCAGCCTGGCTAGAGCAGAAACTAGAAAGTGTTGAGAAATATAGTTGAGTTGGTGGGCTGAAATTCTCAAGAATAAGATTCTGAATTTTTAACTTATTTGAGACAAGAAACCATTAAGAATTTAAGCAAGTGGGTGTTATGATATGAGTATTATTGTAGGAAAATTAACCTGAAGGCATACAAGAAGAGACTAGAAGCAAGGAAAAATACCTTTAAACTTTCATGATATTTGTTAATTTATCAGAGTTTTCACCTTTTTTAATAAAGAAAGCTTTAAAATAACATCATTACCTTCTAGCTTGAGACTTATCCCTCCACATTCTATAATTCCAATGAATTTGCCTTCTATCTGACCATTTTTATAAACAAAAATTGTTGGTAAACAATTGTCATGGTAGTGTTGAATACAGCTATTCACGATGGCTTTAACAAATTTTGTTTCTGGAAACTTTCTTGCTAGGAGACTAAGATGATGGTTAACCAACAAACACATTGGGATGCTAAAAAGAGAAATGGTACATACAATATCTTTAAAAAGCAGACTACTCATCTCAGTGTAATAAGTGAAACAGCTCCAAGACAAAAGTATATGTTCAGATATTCTTTTAATATAACAGCATATCAATCATCATCCTCTACTGTTACCTTTAATAATGATGAACTGTAGAATCTTCTGATTTTTATTACAAACACAAATAAAGCCTGGGAGTGGAGCCTTCTACCATGTGAATCAGATGTCTAAGCCTTGATATAACATTAATTGAATCAGGCCAGTTAATAGAACTCAGAGAATGCTTGGCAGTTCTGAGTTGACACAAGGGGATCCCAACTCTTGTCATCATCATAGGCTTATTTCCATAAGAGATTATCACATCCAAAATTCCTTATTTCAAACTTCTCTGAATTTCTTGACTCTGGCGAACATCACCCTCACTTTTGACATCCCACTCTATGCAGCGTCCTCTTCCCCATTATCCAGAACTATCCCTCCCCAGAAATTTAAAATTGATAGAAGTGTGGCCAGAACCTGCAATTCTTCCTGCCCTACCACTTAACTCCCACTACACCTGCTCTTCAGTTAGGGCCTTTTCTTCCAGTCTCTCACTCACTAGCAGCTTGATCAAACTATTTCAAAGCTAACCCCCTATTACATCCCATATTCCTTCATTTCCTATGATACATTTCTCTGTTATTCAGCTTCCCACTTTTCCTGTTTCTTCAATCTTTCCTTTTCCACTTTATAGAAACATACTTAGGTTATTAACTTTTTAAAAAGTGCTTTACAACTCCATGCCCCCTTCTAATAACTCTGTTCTCTCTCTCCCGTTCACAGCCCAGATGAAAAAGAAAATAAAAACCTCTATATTCTGTTCACTTCCCCTCTTGAAAGACACTACTTTTTGATAACACTTTTTATTAATTTCCCTTTTACTTCTTTGACTTCCTTCTTCTGTTTTTGCCTCAAATGTAGATATTCCTTGTCTGCTCACTCTAGACACATTCACATTCTCTTCTCATTCTAGACACATTCACTAGGTAATCTTAACCATTCTGATATCAACAGCTGATGAATTTATATATATAATATTTCTTCTGCATTTTCTTAGTTTGGCACTCAGGCCAAAAGATTTCCCCATTCTTCTATATCTACTCAGTATTCAAGTTATATTGATTCTCCTCCTTATCTCATACCTGTCCTCTCTCCTCTTTCTCCATTGCATACACCTTCCCTTTCATATCTGAGCTATATCAGATTGTCCTAATGGTCTGTTTCTAGTCTTGGTTCCCCAAATTTATCATTGACCCTGTGACAAAGGGAGCTCAGCCCCAAAATCTCATTGTGTAACAACTGCACTTCCCTCAAGCTAAAAATCCCTCAATGGCTCCTCACTGCCTTCAGCATAGTCTGGGCTCCTCAGTGTAGCTTTCAAGGTTCTCCATGGTTTGACCCCTGCCTATCTCTCTAGCATTATTCTGTCTGCTACCAAATTACTTAATGTCCTCCAAAGCAAGTTGACGCCTCTTATTTCTATAGCTTTGTTCAAGCTATATACTCCATCTAAAATACACCATTCAGTCTGTCTACTGCCTCTAACCTTGTAAACCTGGGTGATCTTATTTTGGGAGGCCAAGACCAAGAATTACTTACTCTATGGAAAATTCCATATTTCCCTCCTCCAAGGGTAAAACTTACTACTCCCTTGTTAGTGAATTTACTCTACTCTTATAGAATTCAGCCATAGAACCTAAAAGATTTTGTTATTACATTTAGTCATCTCCTTTACTATAATGAAATTTTTTAATGGCAGAGACAGATGTCTTATATGCCTTTGCATCTCCAACAGCTACATAACCCTCAGATATCCTCTTAATACTAGGTGACATTACATATCAATTCATGGAGCTATAAGTTAAGAAAAACAAATGCAGTATATGTTTAACTTTCATTTCAGAATATATGTATATCATTTCTTTTGATAATTATAACCTGCTACAAAAATCTAGATTCTGCTTTGTTTTAGTAGATGACCTACAAAAAAATACAAAAATATGTACTGCCTAACTTAAATAGCAATTTTCCACACCAAGCAATGACATAAATTAACTTTGTAAGTTTAAACTTAAACAAATTCAACCTCTTTTTATGAGTTTTTGAATATTATTTGTCAAAACAAGTAATTTGTCTAGAAATATCCATTAAAATAAATAGCTTTATACCATGGTATGAGTGTTCAGAACCAATTAATCATAATGGTTCTCAGAAAAGACATTCAGTGAGCTACTGGATATCGAACACCAATCACACATAGTTCCCAGTGTTGTAAATGTTGGGATTTCTCATACTTATTTGTGAAAAACTAAAATCAGCAGCATTTATGAATTGGTTTAACCAGTTTAAGAGCTACATAAAAAATGGGAAATGATTCTTTTTTAGGCTTTAAACTACTCAAAATTCAATTACCAAGCATTTTAGTTATAATAAAAGTAATGTCTTCTCTTGTGGGGAATGATGTCCTATCAAAATTTGTCTGAGGACCTGGTGAGCTGGTAAACAGCAGAGCTCTAATTTACATAAATTACTCTGTACAGAATTTCTCTGAGAACCTGAAGGGAGAAGAAAAGTTTTATTCAGAGAATGAGGTAAACTATGAGGGCTACTGCCATGGCCTCCACTCCTGGATTGGCTTGGAGTTCACACAGAAACTGGGATCTCAGCTAGAGAGGCTATTTCTCTGAAAATATTTGTGAAACTCTCAGAAAAGGCACAGAGTTGAGGAAAAGCCCACTTTCCCCAATTATCATTATACCAGGCTGGCAAGGACTGAGGACATTAGGGTTATACTTAGTACAAGGCACTCTAAAATTAATTGTCTGGAGGGAATAGGGGTGTATAAGGGAATTGTTCTGTTAAAAGAGACTTAACAGACATAATGCAATATAATGATTTATAAGAAATATGTATTTGGTCATTCGGATAACCAAAATGTACTCCTCAGATATATTTGTTCTTCATTCAGTTCCTGTAAATGCTTCAGAGCCATAAAAGTGAAATGGGTGTCTTACTCTTGGTGACGGTGACTTTTGGACCCACCCAAGGGCAGGTGCTGGTTGCCAGGAGGACCAATCATGTGATTAGAGCGTTAGAACTTCAAACCTCCGTGCACCCTGACCCCAGGGGAGCGAAAGGGGCTGAAGGTTGAATCAGCCTATGGCCAATGACTGAGTCAATCATGACTATGTGATGAAGCCAATATAAAAGCCCAAGAGGGAAGCTTTTTTCTTTTTCAGAGAGCTTCCACATGCCACTGAGCCAGGTCTCATGAGAAGGCCTCCTTTGTTCGGGACCTCCCTCTATGTCCCTCTTCACCTAGCTGTTGATTAGCATCTTTTAAAAACCTAGTAAATATAAGTAAGTGTTTCCCTGAGTGCCATGAGACACTCTAGCAAACTAATCAGACCTGAGGAGGAGGTCACTGGAACCTCTCATCTGTAGTCTGTAAGTGAGAAGCCTGCCCCTTGTCAGTGGCTTCTAAAGTAGAGTCTTACAGTGGGATCTGAGGCTGTCTCCAGGTAGATTGTGCCAGAATTGTTTGTTGTCCTGTTGGGGGTAACCCACAAACACATTGGAACTGGGTCCAGGAACCCAATGATGAACGTAAATACACTGTGTGATACTTGATTGGATCCTTGTTCAAAAACTTATGTATTTATAAAAGACATTTTGAAGTCAGTTGAGGAATCTGAGTAAGGACTAGGCAGTAGATGCTATGAAGAATTACTATTAATTTTTTAGGTGAGAAAATGGTTTTGTGGTCATATAGAAAAATTCCCTTATGTTTTGAAGTTGCATGCTGAAGTACTTAGGAGTAAAGCACTATAACTATACTGTGTAATTTATGGTCCTGCAAATAAACACATCCCCAAAAACATGATACAAATATGGCAGAAGGTTCATTGTTTAATCTACCTGGCTATTATTTAGGATGCTTATTTTATCACCCTTTCTACTTCTCTGTATGTTTGAAATTTCCCATAATAAATTTGTTAAAAATTAACTGCCAAAGGTACAAGGTGCTTATTTTTCTAAGTATGACAGGTTCTTTAAATTAGACATGAAAATATATTAAAGTATCTCATTTAATCCCTGAAGCCAATGACATATATGTATACATACATACACATAGTTCTTTTTCTTGAGTAATCTTTGTTATATGCTTTATAAAATCCTAAAACCAGACATATGTATCTTAAAACATTAGTATATTAACATCTTGCAAAAATAATGTGGTAATTACCTTGCTCTGTATAGATGAATTACAACCCATACATCTTTTCCTGCATTTGTGACTTCATTCACATACTGATTTCCAGAAATTTCTCTTAATTCCCCAAATTTTTGCTTTTTCTTAAGAGCTTTCCATTCTTTTAACCTCTTTTCTCTAGTTAAAAAAAATGAAATGAAATTATATTAGAAAATTGTTATATTCTTAAGGTCATTTCCACATACAATAACAGTTTAGGGCAATGAATGTAATGCTAGTACATATCAAACACTTCAAAAATGACAGAATAACTATTAAGGGTCTTATAATGCCAATTTCTCTTTTTATATGGGAATTTGTGTTATCATGGGTATTGCAAAATATAAGAAGTTAGTTAGCTATTGACTTTTAAATTTGTTTATTTAAGACTAGCTCTTGACCATAGCTACAGAGAGTTTATTTAGACTTGGGCCAACAAATTCTCATACTATGTTACATTAATTTAATCCTTGCAAAAATTTTATGAAATTAGTACCATTATTATCACCATTTATATGTTCTTAACTATCATGCTAAGTTGACCTTCAGTCCAAAGTCTTTGTGAATATGTGTAATTACTTGTTATAAATTTATTGCAGGTAGAGAGGTGTAGAGAAGAGTGATTATAAATTTGGACTCTAAGGTCACACTAAACTGGGTTTAAATGCCAGCTCCCACTTATTAGCAGTATGAACTTGAGCAAGTTAATCTCTTTACACTTCAGTCTCTCCATCTGCAAATGGGAATAATACTAATACCTATTCATATGGGATTGTTGGGAATTAAATGAAATAATACATCTAAGTTAATTAAAATGGTGCCTAGCACACAGTGAACATTCAATAAATGTTACCTTGTTGTTCATCCAGAGAGAACCTTAAAACTTTGTGAAACAACTCTCTCAAAATTCACATACTTTGATTTATTTGATGAATGCTTGGATTCATGATCATGAAGCAAACCCAAGTAAGATAGAGGAGGGAAATGGGACAAGGGTCATGCCATTGTAAAACCTACTTAGCCTGCAAAAAAGGCCCAGCTCATTCTTTAGCTTAAAAGATACGCTGTTCTTCCTCTTCTTGCAGCCCCTCGAACAAGTAAATAACTTTGTAACCAAGATGAGAGACAGAACTCTGGAGCGCAAATGAACCTACGTGGGTAAAGACTGCTGAGACCTGGATCAACAGTCACTATTTTAAACAGCCCTATTCTTAAGACAAAACTTCAAGTTATTAATCACCTAGGTATATCATGCCTTACACTGACCCTACCCAAAAAGCCCTATAAAACCTCAAATCCTAAACCCTTAGGCATGCCTCCTCTGAGGTCACCTGCACCCCCGTCTGTGCACTGTCTTATCCAACAAAATTTCTTGTTGCATAAACCTATTGCACTTAGTCTCTGAACTCTTTTTCATGATAAAAATAAGAACTTGCCAACCTCCACCTCTAGTGGGAAGTGTCTTTGTCACTTTGCTATTTCATTCAGCTTTCTAGTCTTAATGCAATCCTTTTTCTCCCTCCTTATTTTATTTCAGACCAGTAGGGGAGTGAAAGTTCTCAGAACATAATCTCACTCCATCCAGTGCTCCGTGGCTCTGCCAATTCTGGGGTAGTAGGGATATAATTCCCGTGCCATACAGATCAAGCAGACACTGGACACCAGGTGACCCTGGCTTTAGGAGTTGACAAGGGATTTTCCCTATGCCAAGCAGGAATTGAATGGATTTTCCTTTTCTCCCTCTGTTCTTTCTTGCCCTCTACTGCCTGCATGGCTGCTGATGTTCTCTACTAATCTTGCTTTAATTAATTCCTTTCTTGCTGGCACTTGTTCGACCTGATCAAGAATTCTTCATTGATCAGAGTCAAGAGCCTTTCCCCGTCTGGTTGAGGTTTCACCTAGTGCAAAGGAAGAGACCTCCCCAGATGCAGCTGCCCAGCAACACAGTGGTTTCTGACATACCTGTAAGTTTCTTAAAATTTATTGATTCTCTCTCTCTAAATTATTTGGTAGTACTTACTCCCCTTCTTTCTCTATGTACTGATCATATTTTCTGCATTCTTGATGCTCTGGCATCTGGGACCTTGCTGATCCTGGAGAGACTCCTCCTCTGAGGGCTAGCTAATTCCTAAAGATAGCAAGCACACGACAAAGAGCTATTACTCAGAAGCAAACCAACCAACCCGGAGCGCATTCCCTCAACCACCTACTTTACTAGGCTGAGCCACTACCCCACTCCCTAATCATCCATGGGCCAGGAACCAGACAAGTAGAGATAGGTCTGCCAAAATTATTCAAACTAGCCAGTCCTAAATCTGCTTACCCTGGTAGCTTGCCTTTCTAATGGAAATCACAATAAAGCCTTGTGTCCAGACTATCTCCCAACTCATTCTGCCTCTTGACCAACTCTGGTGCTTCTCTCTGTAGTGGTTCTTCATTGTGGGGAAACCTACTCTTGAGAACTGTGAACAAAAAACTGTCTTTTCAATGGCAATTATCTCCTGATCTGTTGGCTTTGCCATACCTGAATAAATACAAAATCCTTGGAATATTTAAAAACACTTTGTGCTTATTTTGTTTCTATTAGAAAATGTCACGCAAAACGACTCACTTTACAAAACAAGTATTCCAAGCAAAATGAAGCCTAGAGAGTGTCAATAATAGTAATCCAAGTCGAGGTCCCTTTCAAACAAGTTCTTCAATTTTTCTCTACTAGCCTAGCTGTTCAGAACTCACAATTACTCCAAAGATCTTCTGAGAGCCCTATTTTCTTTGCACTGAGTATTCAGCATCGCATCATTCGCTTTCTTCAATTTGACCTTTCAAAAGTTTCAAAGCGTTTTGTTCCAATGGTGGTAACATGCCCTACTTAATGGCACAAGTGTCAACTAATTCCCTTCCTCCTCTCCTCCTTCACCCTCTCCTCCTGATTTTTCCTTGTTATTTCAATGGAATTAGCCAGGGAGAGACAAACACCTGGCCTGCTTTTGCCATCACAAGTGACATATTTTTCAATGGCCTGTATTTTTCACCTAACAATGATGTCAGCTGGGATTCAGTTGCATAAACAGAAAACCCTCTAGCTATTTTAAGCAGCAAGAAGCTTAATATGGGGAATTAAGGGCTTTATAAGCTCAATGAAAAGGAAGAGGAGGAGGCTCTAGATTAGCCTACCAGGAATGACTCCCAGAACAGCACTGCAAAACTGGTCTGCCAAGGGAACAGCTTTCTCTGCTGCAATCCAGAAACCAGAACTACTGTTCTAATTATGCCTTAGTATCAAACTATTCTGGGGATCAGAAAACTACTGTAACAACTGTTGTCTCTAGGAACCTATCTCCTTAGAAAAGAATTGGAGAAGGTATTCACAAATGACACATGATAAGGGTCTGTTATCCAAAATAAAGAACTCTAAAAACCCAGTAAGAAAACAAATAACCTGATTAAAAAATGGACCAAAGACTGACACCTCACCAAAGAAGATATACAGATGACAAAAAGGCATATAAAAAGATTCCCCAAATCTATGTCATCAGAGAAATGCAAATTAAAGCAAGAGACCACCTATTAGAATGAACAAAATCTGGAACTCCAACACCACCAAATGCTGGAGATGTGGAGCAGCATTAACCCTCATACACTGCTGGTGGGAATGCAAAATGGTACAGCATTTGGAAGACAGTTTGGAGGTTTCTTATAAAACTAAACATACTCTTACCATATGATCGAGCTATCTTGCTCCCTGGTATTTACACAGAGGAGTTAATAACACATCCATACAAAAAACTCCACATTTTTAGTGGCTATATTCATCATTGCCAGAACTTGGAAACAATCAAGATATCCTTCAGTAGATGAATGGAAAAATAAATTTGGTATGCTCAGATAATGGAATATTATTGAATGCTAAAAAGAAATGAGCTATCCAAACCATGAAGAACCACTAAACACATATTACCAAGTGAAAGAAGACAATCTGAAAAGGCTACATATTGTATGACCCCAACTATATGACAATCTGGAAAAAACAAAACTATGGAGACAAAAAGATCAATGATTGCCAGGGGTTGGCAGTGGGGAGGGATGAATAGGCAGACCACAGAGGATTTTCAGGAGAGTGAAAATACTCTGTATGATACTGTAATGATGGATACATGTCATCATGCATTTGTCCAAACCCATTGAATATATACCATAGAAAGTACACTGTAATGTGCATTATGGACTCTGAGTGATTATTATGTATGAATGTACATTCATCATTTATAACATATATTATTCTGTTAGGGGATGTTGATAACGGGAAAGGCTATGTATACATGTCACGGCAGACAGTATATTGGAAATGTCTATACCTTCCACTCAGTTTTGCTGTGAACCTAAAACTGCTTTTTTCAAAATATCTCCAATTTTTTTTTGTTGCTCTTTTGTTTGGCTTTAAAAGAGGAATTTGCTTTAAATCAGCACTATCAAGATGACTGCAAAATTTTCTCTTCATAAGAACGAGTAAAATTTTGAAAGGCTGCAGTTTTTTCCTCAGATACAAAGTGACAGCAGAGACATGAAAATAATACTGTAAACTGAGAGCAATTAGAGTTGGACTTTGAATGTGGAATATGCAAGTGAAAGAACTTCTATACGTAGTATCTTCTTTAAACCCTGTGGCAGAAACTGCTTACATGGTCATTGGCATAGCTTCCTCTTCCAGGACTCCAGGGAGACATTTGCCACCTGCCCTTGCAATTAGATTAGCTCCATAAGACTGGATTATGTCCAGTAGGTCAAGACTGAAAGTGGTATGTGCATTTCTATGACTCATCCCTAAAATGTCCCATGCCATCTTTCACACTATCTCCCTAGTCCACAAGGTTACATCATGAGGGGATGAAAAGGGGATGATGTTGCCCTTAATGAAAAGAAAATCATATGATGTGCATGCCATTAGTACTTACTTGATGTTCACATGCAGTGTTGGTCCTTAAGATCACTGTGCCAAAATTCCACACTATAATTATTATTTCTTCCTTTAGTTACTAAATATTTGGAGGCAGATACTTTGAGATCATTCAAATAACCTGTTTAACTTTCACCATTTCAGATCTTGCCCATTTGGATTATAACTGGTGTTCCAAAGATGATTTTTCTATTTTCCTCATTCCACCTATACCTACTAATTGGAATTCTTTAGTGAGAAAGAGTTACTACTGCCTCTAAGTTTGTTCATGTATTCAGTTATTTATGTTACTATGGACTCGCGGATATTTATTTCATTTTATAATCCAATATTATGCTTATTTTGTTGTTCAAGTTGTTCCAGCTCTGGCTATTGTGAGATCTTTTAGTCTGATTTCTGTACTTTTAAAAATATATTTTTTTAGCACTTTCTTACTTTCTGGTACCACAAGATTCCCCAGACTCATATTGTATTTTCTCAATTCACATTATGGAATTAAGCAGTTCTCCAAGAAACACTGGTTCCTTTTATCAGAGAATAGTATTTATGAAGCAGGAGTTGAGAGCTAGATGTCCTCATTGCTACTACAGTATTGCTGCTTCTAACCCTATTCATTTGTTTTTTAAAAATGTTAAAACAATCTTGTATCCTTGAGAATTCCCACTTGATCAGGATGTATTACCATTGCTTACATTACTGGACTTAATTTGCTAATATATTGTTAAAACTTTCGTGCCTACATTCATAAGAGATATTCTTCTGTAGCATTCTGTTTTCATAATTTGTCTGGCCTTTGTATCAGGATAAGTTGGGAAATAAATCCACATATTCTAATTTCTGAAATAATTTGTATATGACCAGTAACTAATTTTTCATTAAATTATAGAAACTGGTGATAGATATCATGCTAGAAGGAAAATCAAGGCACCAATTTTAATGGCCTTTATTAATATTTTCCACTTCACTCATATGTAACTTAATGAAATTCTGCTGTATATCAGTTTTTTATTTAAGCAAAGGCAAAAAATTTAGGAAAAAATATCCTTTTTATATAAAGTGAGTTAATTTTAAAATACTACTTTAAATTTACTTCTGTTCTTTTTAAAATCTATTCTGCAGACAAAATAGGGCTTTTTCATAGTTTCATTTTCACAGCATTTCTTCATTCAAAAGCTCTCATTACCCAAATGAGTCACTATACCTATATGTTTCAATAGCTCTCATATCTTCATCATCAAATTCATCTTCAGCTTCCTTCAACTGTTCAAGACTCATCTTTTCATATGGTTTAACTAAAAATAAATTGTACATAAATGAATTGTTCTAAAAATGATTTTTATTTTATAGTCACATTTCTAGAAAAAGACAATATATTAAATAAAAGTGCAGCAAGAATATCTTTAATGTCACAGTTTCTTCACTATATAAAGCTTTTTGTGGCTGACTGCATCAGGTTTGTTAAAAGTGCTATTACTCCTGCAGAACTATCAGGTTACATTAAAAGTAGATATGAAAATCACCTAGACCCTTTATATTTAGATTTTCCAAAGTACCTGGAAATCTTTGCAAATAATGTATACTATATACTAAATAGAAGGTAAACCCAAGGGAGGGGAATATGGCAGAGGAAAAAAAATCCCACTAAGTTGGATACCGGGGTATTTTAGCTGTATTATTAAGTAGGATGTGACTTTCAAACCATGAATTGGGAATTTTAGGTCTCAGTATCTTAAGTTCAAAAGTATTGGTGGGATTTGTATTCAATGCTTTCTAATGTCTTCTCTCCCTCTAAGTTCATGAAATGTACTCTCATTCTCATAACTGTATCACCCCCTTCATCCAGCTGGTGAAATACCCAACTATACCCATTGCTTCTTCCTGTAAACGTAAAACCATTTCTTCAGTTTCATCCTGTGGCTTTTCTTTTGGAGGAAGAATGCCAAAATCTCTCAAAATTTCATTCCATTCTGTATCTTCATTTGGATCCTATATAAAAAATTAGAAAACATATCAAAGAGATTGGCTTAAAGATGGCGACATGAGAGGTGAGACAGAAACCTCCCAAAACCACATATAATATGAAAATAGAGCAAATAAACTAATCCCAAAAGAACAACAAGAAAGAAGGCTGCGACGACTGCCTACATCTAGGGAAAAAAGCAGACTTCACGGAAAAGGGTTAAGTACCAAAGCCGCAATCCAGTCGGACCCAAGCCCTCCCCCCACCCCAGCTCACTGGAGCCAGGAAGAGAAATGGAGCAGGGAGGGGTTGGAGGCCTAGGACTGCTGAACACCAAGCCCTGGAGGTCTACTCTCAGAGCACGAACCTACATTGCGTGGTGCTCTGGAGATTAGTGGGGTTGGAAAGCTAAGACAGGCAGAATACTTGGAGAGACTGAGATTTGCAGAGAACAATTATGCATAACCAGCCGCTCTGGGATAAAAGAAAGACGGGCACTCTCAGAGACCTCCCAACAGTGATAGGGCTACTAAAGGGGTAAGTATTGCACAGAACTTGCTGCTCAGGAAAAAGGACAGGTAGACAAAATTGTCTCGGTGCACTCAGCCCAGCAGATTGGGAACTTTCAGGAGCTTCAGCTGCTCCATTCCCCTGGCTGGCAATGCAGCTCCGAGGTTCCCCACTGCAATGTGCAGCCAACCCCTCCTTCCTACCAGCCGGCACCAGCTCCCATACCTAATGCCCCCTCCATTGCACCAGGCCAGCCAGAGGGCAGCCCCACCTATGGCAGCTACAAGGGCATAGCATAGAGACTCCTCCCTGCATGCTTGGCCCACTGGCCCTGGCACTGGAGGCAAGCACTGCAGCCAGGAAGCAGGAAAGAGCTCTTTCCTCCTGGTGGGCACCAGCACCACTTGCCTGCGACTCCTGCCATCACTCCAGGGGCAGAGCCACTCCAGAGAATAGAGATTCTGGGCACTAGAGGGCTCTGCGTACACCAAGTTCTACAAATATGAAACATCAAAATACCTGGTACAAACCAAAATCCCACAAACAACAGAAAGAGGGCTGAGTAAAACTGAGCTCACCAATCTTCCTGAAAAAGATTTCAAAATAAAAATCATAAACATGCTCACAGAGTTACAGAAAAATATTCAAGACCTCAGGGAGGACTTCAAGAAAGAAATAGAAACTTGGAAAAACATAGTATCTGACATGAAACATACAAGGGACGGATTTAAAGCACATTAGATGAAGTACAGAAGACAGTAAATAAAATACAAATTAGAGCACAGGAATGCAAAGAAGCTGAGGCAAGGGGGGATAAAAGGATCGCTGGAATGAAAGAATATTAAGAGAACTGTGTGACCAATCCAAACAAAACAATATTTGCACTATAGGGGTACCAGAAGAGGAAGAGAGAGAAAAAGGGATAGAAAGTGTCTTTGAGGAGGTAATTGCTGAACACTTCCACGTTCTGGGGAAGAAGATAGTCTCTCAGGCCATGGAGGGGCACAGATCTCCCAACACAAGGGACCCAAGGAAGAAAACCCCAAGACATATAATAATTAAAATGGCAAAGACAAAGGATAAGGACATAGTATTCAGAGCAGCCAGAGAGAGAAAAAAGATCACATACAAAGGAAAAACCCTACAGGCTTTCATCAGACTTCTCAACAGAAATTTTACAAGCCAGAAAGGAGTGACATGACATATTTAATGCAATGAAACAGAAAGGCATCCAACCAAGAATACTTTACCGGGCAAGATTATCATTTAAATTTGAAGGAGGGATTAAACAATTTCCAGATAAGCAAAAGCTGAGATAATTTATATCCCACAGACAATCTCTACAGTGTATTTTTGAGGGACTGCTATAGATAGAACTGCTCCTAAGGCTAAATAGTTGTCACCAGAGAAAATAAAACCACAGTAAAGGAAGTAGTCCAATCAATTACTAAGCTAAGGCAAAACTATATCAATGACCCCAAAAGTTAGTCAAGAGATACACAAAGAGTACAGAAGATGATACATAATGTATAAAGAATGAGGGAGCAAAAAAAGGAGGGAAAAAAAGAACCTTTATTGTGTTTCTAATAGTGTACTAAGTGAGTTAAATTAGACTGTTAGATAGTAAAGAAGCTAGCCTAGAACCGTCAGGAACCACAAATCTAAAGCCTGCAATGACAATAAGTACATACCTATCAATAATCACCCTAAATGTAAATGGACTGAATGCACCAATCAAAAGATATGGAGACAATGAATAGATAAAAAAACAAGACCCCTCTATATGCTGTCTACAAGAGACTCACTTCAAACCCAAAGACATACACAGACTAAAAGTTAAGGGATGGAAAAAGATATTTAATGCAAATAATAGGGAGAAAAATGCAGGAGTTAAAGTACTTTTATCAGAAAAAATAGATTTCAAAACAAAGAAAGTCACAAGAGAAAAAGAAGGATGTTACATTATGATAAAGGGGTCAGTCCAACAAAAGGATTATAACCATTATAAATATGCACCCAACACAAGAGTACCCAAAAATGTGAAACAAATACTAACAGAATTAAAGGAGGAAATAGAATTCAATGCATTCATTTTAGGAGACTGCAACGTACCCCTCACTCCTAAGGATAGATCAACCAGACAGAAAATAATTAAGGACACAGAGGCACTGAACAACACAGAACAGATGGACCTAACAGACATCTACAGAACACTCCATCCAAAAGCAACAGGATACACATTCTACTCAAGTGCACATGGAACATTTTCAAGAATAGATCACACACCAGGCTACAAAAAGGGCTTCAGTAAATTCAGAAGGACTGAAATTGTACCAACCAGTTTCTTACACCACAGAGGTATGAAACAAGAAATAAATTACTCAAAGAAAACAAAAAAAGCCCACAAACACATGGAGGCTTAACAACATGCTCCTAAATAATTAATGAATCAATGACCAAATTAAAACAGAAATGAAGCAATATATGGAGACAAATGAAAACAACAACTCAAACACCGTGAAAACTGTGGGACACAGCTCGGTAGTTCTAAGAGGAAAGTATATAGCAATACAAGCTACCTCAAGAAAGAACAATAATTCCATGTGAACAGTCTAAACTCACAATTAAACTAGAAAAAGAAGAACAAATGAGGCCCAGAGTCAATAGAAGGAGGGACATAATAAATATCAGTGAATAAATAAATAAAATTGAGAAGAATAAAACAATAGAAAGAATCAATGAAAGCAAGAGCTGGTTCTTTAAGAAAATAAAAAAATAGATAAACCACTAGCCACACTTAACAAGAAAAAGAGAGTCTACACATATGAACAGAATCAGAAATGAGTAATGAAAAATCACTACGGACACCACAGAAATACAAAGAATTATTAGAGATTACTATAAAAAATTACATGCTAACATATTGGATAATCTAGAAGAAATGGATAATTTTCTACAAAAATACAACCTTCCAAGGCTGATCCAGGAAGAAACAGAAAATCTGAACAGACCAATTACCAGCAATGAAATTGAACTGGTAATAAAAAAACTACCTGAGGACAAAACCCCTGGACCAGATAACTTCACCACTAAATTTTATCAAACAATTACAGAAAACCTAATACCCATCCTCCTTAAAATATCCTAAAAAGTAGAAAAGGAAGGAATACTTCCAAACTCACTCTATGGGGCCAGCATCACTCTAATACCAAAACCAGGCAAAGACACCACAAAAAAAAGAAAATCACAGACCAATATCCCTGATGAACACAGATGCAGAAACACACACAAAAATATTAGCAAACCAAATTTAAAAAAACATCAAAAACGTCATCCATCATGATCAAGTGAGATTTATTCCAGGGATGCAAAGATGATACAATTCTCAAAAATCCATCAACCATCATACACCACATCAACAAAAAGAATGACAAAAACCACATGATCATCTCCATACATGCTGAGAAAGAATTTAAAAAAATTCAACATCCATTCATGATAAAAACTCTCAATAAAATGGGTATAGAGGGCAAGTATCTCAACATAATAAAGGCCATATATGACAGACCCAGAGCCAACATAATACTTAAAGGCAAAAAGTTGAAAGCTTTTCCTTTAAGAACGGGAAAAAGACAAAGATGACCACTCTCCACTTTTACTCAATAGAGTAATGGAGGTCATAGCTATGGCAATCAGACAACACAAAGAAATAAAAGCCATCCAGAATGGTAAGTAAGAAGTTATACTGTCACTGTTTGCAGATGACATGATGTTGTACATAAAAAACCCTACAGATTCCACACAAAAACTACTCGAACTAATAACTGAATTCAGCAAAGTTGCAAAATACAAAATTAATACACAGTAATCTGTGACATTCCTATATACTAATGATGAAGTATCAGAAAGAGAAATCAGGAAAACATTTCGATTTACAATTCCATCAAAAAGAATGAAATACCTAGGAAGAAACCTAAACAAGGAGGTGAAAGACCTATACCCTAAAAACTCAGAACACTCAGGAGAGAAATTAAAGAAAACACCAATAAATGGAAATACATCCTGTGCTCATGGATAGGAAGAATTAATATTGTCAAAATGGCCATCCTGCCTAAAGCAATCTACAGATTCAATGCAATCCCTATCAAAATACCAAAGGCATTCTTCAATGAACTAGAATAAATAGTTCTGAAATTCACATGGAACCACAAAAGACCTGGAATAGCCAAAGCTTTCCTGAGAAGGAAGAATAAAGCTGGGGGGATTATGCTCCCTGGCTTCTAGCTTTACTACAAAGCCATAGTAATTAAAACAAATTGGTACTGGCACAAGAACAGACCCATAGACCAATGGAATAGACTAGAGAGCCCAGATATAATTCCAAGCATATATGGTCAATTAATATGCAATAAAGGAGGCATGCATATACAACGGAGAAATGACAGCCTCTTCAACAACTGGTATTGGCAAAACTGGACAGCTACATGCAAGAGAATGAAACTGGATTACTGTCTATCTCCATATACAAAAGTAAACTCAAAATGGATCAAATACTTGAAGGTAAGTCATGATACTGTAAAACTCTTAGAAGAAAACATAGGCAAAAATCTCTTGAATGAGCAACTTTTTCCTGAACACATCTCCTCTGGAAAGAAGAACAAAAGCAAAACTGAACAAATGGACTACATCAAACTACAAGCTTCTGTACAGCAAAGGAAAACACCAGTAGAACAACAAGGCATCCTACAGTATGGGAAAATAAATTCATAAATGACATGTCGGATAAGGGTTAACATCCAAAACCTATAAAAAACTCACACGCCCCAACACCCAAAAAGCAAATAACCTGATTAAAAAATGGGCAGAGGAGCTGAACAGACACTTCTCCAAAGAAGAAATTCAAGTGGCCAACATGCACATGAAAAGATGCTGCATATCACTAATCATCAGGGGAATGCAAATTAAAACCACAATGAGATAGCACCTCATACCAGTTAGAAGAGCCAACATTAAAAAGAAAAGGAATAACAAAGAAAGCAGAACATCCAAATACTAACTAAAGGCAAAGAATAAAACACCCAGTATATAAAGAATGGAGGAAGAATAAGAAGGGAGAGAAATAAAGAATCATCAGACTGCGTTTACAATAACTTAACAAGAAAGTTAAGTTAAACTGTTAGATGGTAAAGAAGCTACCCTTGAACCTTTGGTAACCAAGAATCTAAAGCAAGCAATGGCAATAAGTACATATCTATTGATAATCACCCTAAATGTAAATGGACCGAATGCACCAATCAAAAGACACAGAGTAATAGAATGGATAAAAAAGCAAGACCCATCTATATGCTGCTTACAAAAGACTCACCTCAAACCCAAAGATATACACAGACTGAAAGTGAAGGGATGGAAAAAGATATTTCATGCAAACAACAAGGAGAAAAAAGCAGGTGTTGCAGTACTTTTATCAGACAAAATAGACTTCAAAACGAAGAAAGTAGCAAGAGATAAAGAAGGACATTACATAATGATAAAGGGGTCAGTCCAACGAGAAGATACAACCATTATAAATATATATGCACCCAACACAGGAGTGCCAGCATATGTGAAACAAATACTAACAGAATTAAAGGAGGAAACAGAAAGCAATGCATTCATTTTAGGAGACTTCAACACACCACTCACTCCAAAGGACAGTTCAACCAGACAGAAAATAAGTAAAGGCAAAGAGGCACTGAACAACATACTAGAACAGATGGACCTAACAGACATCTACAGAACTCAACACCCAAAAGCAACAGGATACACATTCTTCTCAAGTGCACATGGAACGTTCTCCAGAATAGATCACATACTAGGCCACAAAGAGGACCTCAATAAATTAAAAAATTTTGCAATTCTACCAACCAACTTATCAGATCACAAAGGTATAAAACTAGAAATAAATTTTAGAAAGAAATCAAAAAGGCTCACAAACACATGGAGACCCAACAACATTCTTCTAATTAATCAATGGGCCAAAGACCAAATCAAAACAGAAATCAAAGAATATGTGGAGACTAATGACAACAACAACACAAAGCCACAACTTCTGTGGGATGCAGCAAAGGCAATTCTAAGAGGAAAGTATATTGCAATCCTGGCCTATTTAAAGAAGGAAGAACATTCCCAAATGAATAGTCTAAAGACACAATTACTGAAATTGGAAAAAGAAGAACAAATGAGGCCCAAAGTCACCAGAAGGAGGGACATAATAAAGATCAGAGAAAAAATAAATAAAATTGAGAAGAATAAAACAATAGAAAAAAATCAATGAAACCAAGAGCTGGTTCTTTGAAAAAATAAACAAAATAGATAAACCCCTAGCCAGACTCATTAAGAGAAAAAGAGAATCTACACACTTAGACAGAATCAGCAATAAGAAAGGAAAAATCATGATGGACCCCACAGAAATACAAAGAATTATAAGAGAATATTCTGAGAATCTATATGCTAACAAGCTGGAAAACCTAGAAGAAATGGACAACTTCTTAGGAAAATACTACCTTCCAAGACTGACCAAGCAAGAAACAGAAAAACTAAACAGACCAATCATGAGAAATGAAATTGAATTGGTAATCAAAAAACTACCCAAGAACAAAACCCCCGGGCCAGATGGATTCACCTCTGAATTCTACCAGACATATAGAGAAGAAATAACAGGCATTCTCCTTAAAGATTTTCAAAAAATAGAACAGGAGGGAATACTTCCGAACTCCTTCTATGAGGCCAGCATCACTCAAATACCAAAACAGGGCAAAGACCTCGCCAAAAAAGAAAATTACAGACCAGTATCCCTGATGAATGTAGATGCAAAAATACTCAACAAAATATTAGCAAACCGAATTCAAAAATACTTCAAGAGGATCAAGTGGGACTCATCTCAGGGATGCAAGGATGGTACAACATTTGAAAATTCATCCCATGCTTTTGGCTAGGAAGAATAAATATTGTCAAAACGGCTGGCTATACTACCTAAAGCAATCTACAGATTCAATGCAATCCCTATCAAAATACCAATAGCATTCTTCAATGAGCTGGAACAAGTAGTGCTAAAATTCATATGGAACCACAAAAGACCCCTGAATAGCCAAAATAATCCTGAGAAGGAGGAATAAAACAGGGGGAATTATGCTCCCTGACTTCAAGTTCTACTACAAAGCCACAGTAATCAAGACAATTTGGTATTGGCACAGAAAGAGACCCACAGACCAGTGGAACAGAATAGAAAATCCAAACATTATGCCAAACATATACAGTCAATTAATATATGATAAAGGAGCCTTGGATATACAATGGGGAGATGACAGCCTCTTCAGCAGCTGGTGTTGGCAAAACTGGTCAGCTACATGTAAGAGAATGAAACTGGACTACTGTCTAACCCCATACACAAAAGTGAACTCAAAATGGATCAAAGACCTGAAAGTAAGTCATGAAACAATAAAACTCTTAGAAAAAAACATAGGCAAAAATCTCTTGGACATGAACATATCTCCGCAGGCAAGGGAAACAAAAGCAAAAATGAACAAGTGGGACTATATCAAGCTGAAAAGCTTCTGTACAGCAAAGGACACCATCAGTAGAACAAAAAGACATCCTACAGTATGGGAGAATATATTCATAAATGACGTACCCGATAAGCGGTTGACATCCAAAATATATTAAGAACTCACGCACCTCAACAAACAAAAAGCAAATAATCCAATTAAGGAATGGGCAGAGGACATGAATAGACACTTCTCCAAAGAAGAAATTCAGATGGCCAACAGGCACATGAAAAGATGCTCCAAATCTCTAATCATCAGAGAAATGCAGATTAAAACCACAATGAGATATCACCTCACACCAGTGAGGATGGCCAACATCCAAAACACAAACAGCAACAAATGTTGGCGAGGATGTGAAGAAAAGGGAACAGTCCTACACTGCTGTTGGGAATGCAAATTAGTTCAACCATTGTGGAAAGCAGTATGGAGGTTCCTCAAAAAACTCAAAATAGAAATACCATTTGACCCAGGAATTCCACTCCTAGGAATTTACCCAAAGAAAACAAGATCCTGGATTCAAAAAGACATATGCACCCCTATGTTTATCACAGCACTATTTACAATAGCCAAGAAATGGAAGCAGCCTAAGTGTCCATCAGTAGATGAATGGATAAAGAAGAGGTGGTACATATACACAATAGAATATTATTCAGCCATAAAAGAAAACAAATACTACCTACCATTTGCAACAACATGGATGGCGGTGGAGGGTATTATGTTCAGTGAAATAACCAGACAGAGAAAGACAAGTACCAAATGATTTCACTCATTTGTGGAGTATAACAACAAAGCAAAACTGAAAGGACAAAAGAGCAGCAGACTCACAGACTCCAAGAAGACAGTAGCAGTTATCAACGGGAAAGTGTCCAGGAGAAGATGGGGGAGGGGGTGAGAAGGGGATTAAAGGGCATTATGATTAACATACATAATGTAGGGGGGTCACAGGGAAGACAGTATAGCACAGAGAAGACAAATAGTGATTCTACAGCATCTGCTACACTGATGGACAGTGATTGCAATGGGATGTGGAGTGGACTTGATAATATAGTATTTACTCATGTATATACCATTTATGGTGTTCTTCACTCCTTTCCTTAGAAACAGTTTTCCTCCTGGTGTCATTTCCCTTTAGCCTGAAGGAAGTTCCTTTAGCATTCTTACAGTGTAGGTCTGCAGACAACTCTGTGAATTTTCATATTTCGAAAAAGGTCTATTTTTTCCACCAGGGTTTTGATGGATGGTTTAGTTGGATATAGAATTTTGGTTTGAGAGTCTTCCCCTCCAGCACTTGAAGCGTTTTAAAGACCTTCTGGCCTTTATTGCTTCTGATGAGAAGTCAGCTAAATAATACTGTATTACTGCTCTCCTATATGTATACAATACACTTACCTTAATATTATCTTTTCTCTGGACACTTTCACATTTCATTCTTTGGATTTCAGCAGTGTATGTTACTCCCTGAACTTCTTTATGTCTTTCCTCAACATTTGGTTAATTTTGCCTATCATTTCTTTAAGTTTTTCCTGCTCCTCCCTTTCCTCTCTTTCTAGGATTTGCTACAAACCCATTTAATAATGTACCTCAAGTTCACTTTTCTTTAAAAATTTTTCTTTGTTCTTCAAATTAGATTCTTTGTGTATTGATATATCTTCAAGTTCCCAGAGTCTTGTGCCATCGAAATCTACGTTTAAGCTCATTCAGTGAATTTATTTCAGTTATTGTTCTTTTCAGTTCCTGAATTTCCGTTTTACTATTATATTACCATTTGTATTTCTCTGCTAAGACTCTCCATCTGTTAATTCATCGTCCGTTAATTCCTTGAAGTTTACTTATAGTAGACAACTTAAATTCTTTGTTTACTAATGTCAACATCTGGACAATCTCAGGATCAGTGTCTATTGGCTGCTTTCTTTTTTAATATGGGCCACATTTTCATATTTTCCTTTTGTTTATCTCTGGGTTTAGACAAATGCATAATGACATGTATCCATCATTACAGTACTATATAGAGTGTTTTCACTGCCCTAAAATTCCTCTGTGGTCCACCTATTCATCCCTCCCCACTGCCAACCCCTGGCAATCATTGATCTTTTTGTCTCCATAGTTTTGTCTTTTCCAGATTGTCATATAGTATGTAGCCTTCTCAGATTGTCTTCTTTCACTTGGTAATATGCATTTAGTGGCTCTTCATGGCTTGGATAGCTCATTTTTTTTAGCACTCAATAATATTTTATTATTGAGCATACCATATTTATTTTTTCATTCATCTACTGAAGGATAACTTGATTGTTTTCAAGTTTGGTAATGATGAATAAAGCTGCTATAAATGTGGAGGTTTTTGTGTGGATGTGTTATTAATTCCTCCATGTAAATATCAGGGAGCATGATAGCTGGATCATATGGTAAGAGTATGTTTAGTTTTATAAGAAACCTCCAAACTGTCTTCCAAATGCTGTATCATTTTGCATTCCCACCAGCAATGTATGAAGGTTAATGCTGCTCCACATCTTCTGCAGCATTTGGTGGTGTTTGTGTTCCAGATTTTAGCCATTCTAATAGGTGTGTAGTGGTCTCTTGTTTTTATTTGCATTTTCCTGATGACACAGATTGGAGCATCTTTTCATATGCCTAGTTTTATTTGGTTTGTCTTTTTGATGCTTAGTTCTAGAGTTTTAAAATATATTATGGACATTAATTCTTTATCAAATATATAATTTACAAATATTTCCTCCCATTCTGTGTTTTGCAGTTTTGCTCTGGTGATAATATCCTTTGATGCACAAAAGTCTTAAAGTTTGATGACTTCCTATTTATCAATTTTTTTTCTCTTATTGCCTGTATTTTTGGTGTCAAATCCATGAAATCATTGCCAATTGAATGCCATGGTGATTTCCTCCTATGTTTTCTTCTAAGTGCTTTATACCTTTAGGTCTCACATCTAGGTCTCTGATGTCTTCAATTAATTTTTATTTATAATGTAAGTTAAGAATCTAACTCTTTCTTTTGCATATGCATATCCAGTTTACCAGACGCCATTCATTTAAAAGATTATCTTCTTACTTGAATGGTTTTGACATTCTTGCTGGCAATCGTTTCAATGTATATGTGAGGATTCTTTTCTGGGCTCTCTATTCTATTCCATTGGTCTGTATGTCTATTGTTCTGTCAGTGTCACACACTGTTTTGATTATTGCAGCTTTGTAGTATACTTTGAAATCAGAAAATGTGGGTCCCTACTTTGCTCATCTTTCTAAAGACAATTTTGGCTATTTTGGATACCTTCAGAATTTCAAGTGATGGGTTTTTCTGTTTTTAAAAAAACGTCATTGGGATTTTATAGGAATTATATTGAATCTGTATGTTGCTTTGCATGTACTGACATCTTAATAAGCCTTCCAATCCATCAAAGTGGGATGTTTTTCTTATTTCTTCTTTAATTTCTTTCAGCAATGTTTTAGCAGTTTTCAGTGGACATGTCTTCCACCTCCTCAGTTATATTTATTCCTAAGTATTTTAATATTTTAATGTGATTTGCATGAAATTGTTTTCTTTTGGATTTCCTTTTGCATTATTCATGGTAATGTATATAAATGTAGTCAAATTTTTAATAGTCTCCTACTCCCTGCACATAATTTATATCTGAGTTTTTATTTCTTTAAACATAATAAGAAAAGTTTCATAACCTGTTTCTGATCATTCTAATGACTGAAGTCTCTGCAGGTGTATTCTCGTTGGTTCATACTCATGGTCATTCCTTGAGTGCTTGGTTACTTTTGACTGATTTCTGCTTGCAGTCCTTGAGAACTTATCTTCAGGTTGAGACCTAAAATAAAGATGTCTTCCTCCGCAGAGGATTTGTTATTTCTTCTAGGCATTTATAGGCACTATAGTATATAACTTTATCAAGTTTGTAGTTTGACATTTGCTGGACCACCCAGACAATATGCCTTAGGTTGCCATATATATGAGAGCTGTCTTGGACCACAACCTCTGGGAGTGATATTTTATGCCTCTCCTGTTCCACTAAGCATCAAAACAACCTTCCCTGAACTAGCTCTCATTCATACTCCCATTAGTCCCATCCTTTGATGGATCATACATAGCCTTTGGTTCCTCCTCAATCTGTCATTATGTCCAGAACCAAAATGCAAGTTGCTAATGTCCTCAGGGTAAAAGTAGCTTTGGAGCTCTGGAAATCCATTCACCTGTTTTTTCAATTTCCCTTCAATTTAGGTCTCATAGTTTCTTACTATCATGGCACTTCTTCAATGTTTTTATGGAGGTATGTTTTACATTACAGCCAGCACTTTTACTTATAGTCAACAGGAGAGTTGGTCCAAATAACTTAGTCCACTATTATCAGAAATAACGGAATTCATTTTTTAAAATACCATCCCTACATTTTACAGTACCTTCCTATCTCAATTTTCTTCTTAATCAAACTTCTTGACATAATTGTTTATATGTGCTTTAATTACTTCCACTTCCCATTCATTCTCAACCACTCCAAAGGTGGCTTCTCCCTCCAATATTCCTTTCAAAACTTCTCTAAGGTCACCTCTAAGCCCCATGTTGCTAATTTTAATATATAGTCATTGCATTTGATCCCTTATGCAGAAATGGAGAGTTTGCAATTCTTTCTTTGTTAAAATACTTTTCTTAAAAATATTTTTATTGAGGTATTATTGATATACACTCTTATGAAGGTTTCACATGAAAAAACAATGTGGTAACTACATTTACCCATATTATCAAGTCCCCACCCATACCCCAATGCAGTCCATCAGTGTAGTAAGATGCCACATAGTCACTATTTGCCTTCTCTGTGCTACAGTGTTTTCCCTGTGATCCCCCACACCATGTGTACTAAACATAATACCTCTCAATCCCTTTCTCCCACCCTCCTCACCCACCCTCCCACACCCCTCCCCTTTGGTAATCACTAGTTCCTTCTTGGAGTCTCTGAGTTTGCTGCTATTTTGTCCCTTCAGTTTTGCTTCATTGTTATACTCCACAAATGAGGGAAATCATTTGGCACTTGTCTTTCTCCACCTGGCTTATTTCACTGAGCATAATATCTTACAGCTCCATCCATGTTGTTGTAAATGGTAGGATTTGTTTCTTTCTTATGGCTGAATAGTATTCCATCATATATATGTACCACCCGTTCTTTATCCATTCATCTACTGATGGACACTTAGGTTGCTTCCATATCTTGGCTATTGTAAAAAGTGCTGCGATAAACATAGGGGTGTATATGTCTTTTGAATCTGAGAAGTATTCTTTGGGTAAATTCCAAGGAGTGGGATTCCCAGGTCAAACGCTAATTCTATTTTTAGTTTTTTGAGGAATCTCCATATTGCTTTCCACAATGGTTGAAATAGCTTACATTCCCACCAGCAGTGTAGGAGGGTTCCCCTTTCTCTGCATCCTTGCCAGCATTTGTTGTTCTTAGTCTTTTCGATGCTGGCCATCCTTACCAGTGTGAGGTGATATCTCATTATGGTTTTAATTTGCATTTCCCTGATGATTAGTAATGTGGAGCATCTTTTCATGTGCCTGTTGACCATCTGAATTTCTTCTTTGGAGAACTGTCTCTTCATATCCTCTGCCCATTTTTTAATCAGGTTATTTGCTTTTTGGGTGTAGAGATATGTAAGTTATTTATACCTTGGATGTTAACCCCTTCATTTACAAATATATTCTCCCATACTGTAGGATGCCTTATTGTTCTGTTGATGGTGTCCTTTGCCATACAGAAACTTTTTAGTTTGATGTAGTCCCATAAGTTCATTTTTGCTTTTGTTTGCCTTGCTCGAAGAGATGTGTTGAGGAAGAAGTCACTCATGCTTATATTCAGGAGATTTTTGCCTATGTTGCCTTCTAAGAATTTTATGGTTTCATGACTTACATTCAGGTCCTTGATCCATTTTGAGTTTACTTTTGTGCATGGAGTTACACAATAAAGTTTCATTCTCTTGCATGTACCTGTCCAGTTTTGCCAACACCAGCTGTTGAAGAGGCTGTCATTTCCCCACTGTATGTCCATGGCTCCTTTATCATATATTAGTTGACCATATATGGTGGGATTTATATCAGGGCTCTCTAGTCTGTTCCATTAGTCTATGGGTCTGTTCTTGTGCCAGTACCAAATTGTCTTGAGTACTGTGGCTTTGTAGTAGAGCTTGAAGTCAGAGAGTGTAATTCCCCCCACTTTATTCTTCTTCTCAGGATTGCTTTGGCTATTCAGGGTCTTTTCTGGTTTGATACGTATTTTAGAATGATTTTCTCTAGTTCATTGAAGAATGCTGTTGGTATTTTATAGGAATTGCATTGAATCTGTAGATTGCTTTAGGCAGGATGGCTATTCTGATAATACTAATTCTTCCTATCCATGAGCACGGGATGTGTTTCCATTTATTGGTATCTTCTTTAATTTCTCTCATGAGTGTCTTGTAGTTTTCAGAGTATAAGTCTTTCACTTCCTTGGTTAGGTTTATTCCTAGGTATTTTATTCTTTTTGATGCAACTGTGAATGGAATTGTTTTCCTGATTTCTCTCTCTGCTAGTTCATTGTTAGTGTATAGGAATACCACAGATAGCTGTGTATTGATTTTGTATGCCACAACTTTGCTGAATTCAGATGTTAGATCGAGTAGTTTTGGAGTGGATTCTTTAGGGTTTTTTATGTACAATATCATGTCATCTGCAAAAAGGGACAATTTAACTTCTTCCTTACCAATCTGGATGCCTTTTATTTCTTTGTATTTTCTGATTGCTGTGGCTTGGACCTCCAGTACTATGTTGAATAGAAGTGGGGAGAGTGGGCATCCTTGTCTTGTTCCCGATCTTAAAGGAAAAGCTTTCAGCTTCTCACTGTTAAGTATAATGTTGGCTGTGATTTGTCATATATGGCCTTTATTATGTTGAGGTACTTGCCCTCTATACGCATTTTGTTGTGAGCTTTTATCATGAATGGATGTTGAATTTTGTCGAATGCCTTTTCAGTTTCTATGGAAATGATCATGTGGTTTTGTCCTTCTTTCTGTTCATGTGGTGGATGATGTTGATGAATTTTCAAATGTTGAACCATCCTTGCATTCCTGGAATAAATCCTACTTGATCATGATGGATGATCTTTTTGATGTATTTTTGAATTTGGTTTGCTAATATTTTGTTGAGTATTTTTGCATCTATGTTCATCAGGGATATTGGTCTGTAATTTTCTTTTTTTGTGGTGTCTTTGCCTGGTTTTGGTATTAGAGTAATGCTGGCCTCATAGAATGAGTTTGGAAGTATTCCCTCTTTTTCTACTCTTTGGAAAACTTTAAGGAGGATGGGTATTAGGTCTTCACTAAATGTTTGATAAAATTCAGCGGTGAAGTCATCTGGTACAGGTATTTTGTTCTTACGTAGGTTTTTGATTACCAGTTCAATTTCATTGCTGGTAATTGGTCTGTTCAGATTTTCTGTTTC
Source organism: Smutsia gigantea (assembly GCA_032199065.1). Classification (NCBI taxonomy): domain Eukaryota; kingdom Metazoa; phylum Chordata; class Mammalia; order Pholidota; family Manidae; genus Smutsia; species Smutsia gigantea. The sequence goes on along the minus strand of JAVSCE010022737.1, from coordinate 291,597 downwards.
TTTATGGGTCAGCCTTAGAAGGTTTTACTCTTCTAGAAAGTTGTCCATTTCTTCTAGGTTATCCAGTTTGTTATCATATAATTTTTCATAGTATTCTTTAATAATTCTTTTATTTCTGTGGTGTCCGTAGTGATTTTTCCTTTCTCATTTCTGATTCTGTTTATGTGAGTAGACTCTCTTTTTTTCTTGATAAATCTGGCTAGGGGTTTATATATTTTGTTTATTTTCATGAAGAACCAGCTCTTGCTTTCATTGATTCTTTCTATTGTTTTATTCTTCCCAATTTTATTTATTTCAGCTCTAATCTTTATTATGACCCTCCTTCTACTGACTTTGGGCCTCATTTCTTCTTCTTTTTCTAGTTTGTTCATTGTGAGTGTAGACTGCTCATATGTGATTGTTCTTCTTTCCTGAGGTAGGCCTGTATTGCAATATACTATCCTATTAGCATGGCCTTCAGTGCATCCCACAGATTTTGCAGTGTTGAATTATTGTTGTCATTTGTTTCCATATATTGCTTGATTTCTGTTTTTATTTGGTCATTGATCCATTGGTTATTTAGGAGCATGTTCTAAAGCCTCCATGTGTTTGTGGTTTTTTTTCATTTTCTTTGCATAACTTATTCCTAGTTTCATACCTTTGTGGTCTGCGATGCTGGTTGGTACAATTTCAATCTTTTTTAATTTACCAAGGCCCTTTTTGTGGCCTGGTATATGATCTATTTTCAAAAATGTTCCATGTGCACTTGAGAAGAATGTGTATTCTGCTGCTTTTGGGTGTAGAGTCCTGTAGATGTCTGTTAGGTCCATCTGTTTATTGTGTTGTTCAGTGCCTCTGTCTCCTTACTTATTTTCTGTCTGGTTGATCTGTCCTTCAGAGTGAGTGGAGTGTTGATGTCTCCTAGAATGAATGCATTGCATTCTATTTCTCCTTTTAATTCTGTTAGTATTTGTTTCACATATGTAGGTGCTCCTGTGTTGGGTGCATAGATATTTATAATGGTTATATCTTCTTGTTGGATTGACCCTTTTATCATTATGTAATGTCCTTCTTTGTCTCTTGTGACTTTGTTTTGAAGTCTATTTTTTCTGATACAAGTACTGCAACTCCTGCTTTTTTCTCCCTATTAGTTGAATGAAATATCTTTTTCCATCCCTTCACTTTTAGTCTGTGTGTGTCTTTGGGTTTAAAGTGAGTCTCTTGTAGGCTGCATATAGGTGGGTCTTGGTTTTTTATCCTTTCAGTGACTCTATGTCTTTTGATTGATGCATTCAGTTCATTTACATTTAGGGTGATTATTGATAAGTATGTATTTATTGGCATTGCAAGCTTTAGATTCGTGGTTACCGAAGGTTCAAGGTTATCTTCCTTACTATCTAAGAGTCTAACTTAACTCACTTAATATGCTATTACAAACACAATCTAAAGGTTCTTTTCTTCTCCTCCTTTTTCTTCCTCCTCCATTCTTTATATATTAGGTATCATATTCTGTAGTCTTTGTCTATTTATCCCTTGATTGGCTTTGGGGGTAAATGATTTAATTTTGCAGTTGCTTAGTAATTAGCTGTTCTACTTTCTTTACTGTGGTTTTATTAACTCTGATGACAGCTATTAAACCTTAGGGACACTTCCATCTATAGCAGTCCCTCCAAAATACACTGTAGGGACAGTTTGTTGGAGTTAAATTCCCTCAGCTTTGCTTATCTGGAAATTGTTGAATCCCTCCTTCAAATTTAAATGATAACCTTGCCAGATAAAGTATTCTTGGTTCAAGGCCCTTCTGCTTCATTGTATTAAATACATCATGCCACTCCCTTCTGGCCTGTAAAGTTTCTGCTGAGAAGTCTGATGATAGTTGATGGTCTTTCCTTTGTATGTGATCTTATTTCTTTCTCTGGCTGCTTTCAATAGTCCGTCCTTACTCTTGATCTTTGCCATTTTAATTTCTATATGTCTTGGTGTTGTCTTCCTTGGGTCCCTTGTGTTGGGAGATCTGTGCATCTCCATGGCCTGAGAGACTATCTCCTCCCCCAGATTGGGGAAGTTTTCCACAATTACTTCCTCAAAGACACTTGCTACCCCTTTTTCTCTCTTCTTCTTCTTCTGGTACCCCTGTAATGTGAATATTGTTCCGTTTGGATTGGTCACACGGTTCTCTCAATATTCTTTCATTCTTAGAGATCCTTTTTTCTCTCTGTGCCTCAGCTTCTTTGTGTTCCTCTTCTCTAGTTTCTATTTCATTTGTCGTCTCCTCCACTGTATCCAATCTGCTTTTAATACCCTCCATTGTGCTCTTCAATGATTGGATCTCCAACTGGAATGCATTAGTGAGTTTTTGAATATCTTTCCATACCTCTATGAGCATGTTTTTATTTTGAACTCCCTTTCAGGAAGAGTCATGAGGTCAATATCATTTAAATCTTTCTCAGAAGTTGTATTAATTTTACTCTGAACCAGGTTCCTTTGGCATTTCATATTTGTATATGGCGCCCTCTAGTGCCCAGAAGCTCTACTCCCTGGAGCTGCTCAGCCCCTGAAACAATGTTGGGGGCCTCAGGGGAGTGGTATTGGTGCCTGGGCGGAAGGAAAGAGCTGTTTCCTGCTACCCGGCTGCTATGTCTGTCTCCATTGCCTGAACCAGTGGGCCGGCCACACAGGTGTAAGCCTCTATGCTTTGCGTTTGTAGTTGCTGTAGAGAGATCTTCCCTCTGGCTGGGCTAACGCCAGTGTGGGGTTTGCTGGTTTGCAAGCCAGGTGTGGTTGGCTGGGAGAAAGACGCAGTTGGCTGCATATTACGGAGGGGGTCCTTGTAGCTGTGTAGCCAGCCAGGGAGCTGGAGCACCTGAAGATTGTCTGAGGAGGAAGATTTCTTTTTCCTCCTTAAATATGAGAGTCTATATGGCAAAGTTCACCTGCTCGGCAGAGTGCACCCAGACAATTTTGTCTACCTGTCCTCTCTCCTGAGCAGTAAGCTCTGTGCAATATTTGCCCCTTTAGCAGCACTCTTGCTAAGGGCCTCCTTGTTAGGAAGTCTCTCAGATGCGTGCCTTTCTTTTGTCCTAGAGCAGCTGGATATGGATCCCTGCTTTCCACAAGCAGCTGGAATCTCTGTCTCTCCAGGAATTCTGCCTGTCTTAGCTTTCCAACCCCAAAATCACAGGAATATCATGCAAGCACCATCAAATGTAAGTTTGTGCTCCCAGAGAAGATCTCTGGAGTTAGGTATTCAGCAGTGCCAGGCCTCCACTCCCTCCCCACTCCGTTTCTTTTCCTCCCACTGGTGAGGTGGGGTGGGGGTCAGGCTTGGGTCCTGCCAGGCCACAGCTTTGGTACGTTACCCTGTTCTGTGAGGTCTGCTCTTTTCTCCAGGTGTATGCAGTTTGGTGCAGTCCTCTTTCCTGTTGCTCTTTCAGGATTAGTTGTATTAATTATATTTTCATATCATATGCAGTTTTAGGAAGAAGCCTTTGTCTCACCTCTCACGCCACCATCTTTAATCCTTTCTCCTCTAAAATACTCTTTCTTGATATTTATGACACCACATTCTTATGGTTTTATTCATACCTCTCTGACTGTTCTTCTTAACTGATCTAGGAACTATCTGCAGAAGGATTTAACATGGAATTTAACGGTAAGTGCTTTGTATTCTGTTCTTCCTTTCGTTTTTAGAAATTATCTATGAAATTGTACCTAATAGAACTAGGCACCACAATCTATTTGTTAAAACTGTTATGGCATTTATCATTCCATATGTAGTTAGTTATATTGGTCTCCTTTTGTTTCCCTCATGGTAAGAATAAGTCCATAACTATACATAAGCACTGAATAGCTGGCTGTTGAATAAATCAATGAAAAACGGTTAATGTGCTGTTTTATCACCCGCAACTATATTTTGTCTTATTTCTTGAAGAGAAGGGCAAATCCCAACAAGTTTTCGGTTTTACACACTGGATAAAACGTACTTGCTAGGAATCTATCCATTAGATAGTACACAAAAGTACTATCTATTAAAAAATTATGTGTAACTGATGTTCAAAATATCCTAATTATACAGTACATACAAATACCAAAATTAAATATGTAAAACAAGAAAAATCACAGTGGTTTTAATTTGAGGGAGTTGGTGTGAAGGCGCTGTTTCTGTAAGTCAGAAATTGAGAATTTTACCCGGATAAAAATGGAAACAAAAGCACAGTCTTCTGGTTAATCAGGAGCTTAGACAGAGGAGCAGTCTTCTAAGGAATAAATGGAAGTCTAACAGAGCTTTTGTGATCAGGTAGGAGAAACTCCAGGGACAACTAGGTCTTTTTTTGTTGTTTTCTGTGTTTTGTTTTTTTACAAGACAGATGGAACTACTAGGGTTTCTGTTGTGGTCGTTTTTAAGGTAGAGGGGCAGGATACTTACATTGAATTACACTTGCGCTAAAGTTGCTGGTCTATTTCTTAAGTCAGAAATAGTGCAGCAGTGATATTTCCAGGATTCAGATGTGAAACAACTGTAAACAACTCCCAACGCTTCCTCCAGGAACAACTTAAGTCCGTTGAAAATATGGCGCTCTACTAAAGTTATTTCGGATTTCTCTCAAATTTTGACAGAGGCACCCGCAAAATTTAGTATTTACCAAGAACAAACGTTAGAACTCAGCCCCTGGGGGCCGCCCTCCTCATTGGTGTCCGCCTCAGGCCCTACCCGGGGCACCGGGCGCCTGAGACCCTCACCTGCATGGCGTTCGGGTGGCTGGTCCCCGGCGAGGGACTCGGGCCTAGACCCACCGCGTCCTCAGGCGGGAAGGGAGCGCGCCACAGGCCCCGCGGTTTCCACCGCCGCTCAGGGGCGAAGACCAACGGAGCCTAGGAGAAGCCTGCGCCAGCGCGGCTCTGTTGCCAGGCAACGGGGAGGCGTGGCCCTGGGTGGGGGCTGTGGGTACTTACCCACCGGGTCCTGGGGTTTCAGTCTCCAGTGATGCCTTTCCTGTTCGCCAAGTGATAGTGGTGCTGGCGTTCCTTCCACCCTTCCTTCCACCACCGCTAAGCAAGGTGTGTATCCCACCCTCGGCACCTTCAACCTCCTAGTCTTGTGCTCATGGAGAAATAATAAAATCCTGGGAGAGAACCCTTCAGAGGAGTTCTTAACCTGGAACTCATAGCCTATAGTTGGGTGGATTTTCGGAGATACGTAGCCCCCTATTGTGCACATAATTTGTTGTATGTGATTATCTGCCAGTTAAGGACCAGAGCTTTCATCAGATTTGCAAATGGCTCTCCAGCCCCATCTTAAAAACCCACTGTCTTGGAAGACAGGAGTTCTGGCTTGAGGCAGGAGACCTAGACAGTTGGATTCGTTGGTGGTTAGGTTAAGGAAAGAATGTTTACTGAGAGCTGCCAGGAACATGGGGAAAACATTTGATTGTATCACCAAATAAGGTTATACACATAGTCACAGAGATATACTGGTAAGATTTGGAAAGAGGAAAAAAAATGTTTTTAATGACACAATTTTAAACTTGGGTTCAGTATCGGATCACTCCATCTATAGTGCCCAGTTAATACCAAATATAAACCCTGTACTTCTGTAGCCTAAATATTTTGTTGTAAGATATGAATTTGTTAAATATAAAATACTTTTAAACATCCCACAATTTTAGTAACCATGATTCTGGTTCTTCTTCCTCTTCCCTTCCCTCTTCCCCTTCCCTCCTCATCTCAGGAAGCTCTCAGATATAGGTGTGCGAAGTCTCACTGGATTTCTCAGAAGCCCTCGGAACTGCTGCTTAAATTGACCTTCAGCTGCCTTTTCTTATTTTGCAATCCAGGACCCAGGCTAGTGGGATTACTGTGCCTAGTGCTAACTGATGGTGCCCTACACTTCTGTGGTTTTAGAGCAGGAGGCCCTCTCTGCTCTCAAGTCCCATCTTCTCAAGGCAATTCATTTAAAAGAAGAATGTACTTTTTGTCCTCTTCCGCTCCTTCTTTCCTTATGTTCTTCACGTGGTTTGACAAGAAGTGAAATTCAGGGACTTTGTTAGTAAAAGGCATCATTTAGGCTATACTCAGTGGTCAACAGTGGTAAGACAAAAGGTTGTTAGATACTCTACTCTGAAGAATATAAGACCTAATCCTACCAACTCAGAGAGGCACCCTTCTGTAATAAGTGAGCAGCCTACTTGGTGGAGTAGGGAGTTATCCAAGAGGAGCATCAGAGGGAAAAGTCCTGGGGAACCTGAAGAGAGAGATAAACTCAACATCCACCTGAGGTTAATTCTGTGTCCACTAAACACTGCTTTGATGTAAAAAGTTCTCCAAGTGTGTTCTTGATCCTCTACTTGTGAGATTGTTTTCTTCCTAGTAATGGGTAAGACTAGTTGGCTTTCAGATATTGCAGGGTGAAGCAACTTATTTTAAGATAAACTGAATACTACTGTTTGGTAGAGAAAGCTAGCCCCCTGATATGTTTAGAGGAATCAGACATATTTTACATATAAATCACAATTTACTTATTTAACTATTGGATGGATCATGCCAAATTCTCCAGCTAGTGTAGTTTTAGTTGGTATTCACATTCTAAGACTGTTAGCTATTGGATGTTATGGTATTTATAAGAGCTGGTGATTTTGCCACTGATGAAATCCAAACAGGTTAAACTAAGAACACTCATTAAAAATCAACTCTACTGAGTGCCTTTCATACAAATAAAAAAAAGTGCATGTTTATCAGTACTGTGATAAGCTGCAGGGATCTAAGGAACACCATTATTTACAGCTTTATTACACACTTTACAACACTAAGAAAAAATATTTTAAGAGGCTTTTTTTATTTTCAACCTCAACCAACTTTTATTGAGGATGTTTACAACACAAGGATTCCCAAACATGGTAAACTTAGCAAGGATTGTTTTTTAGAAGAAAACAAAATGTCAGTATATTTTGTATTTCCATGGCATTGTTTCTGTGGAAAATTGTTGGCATTCTGTAAAAAAAAGAAAAATTGAACTTAGATTCAAGTACAAATGAGTATGTGAATGTGCATATACAATGTTAGTAAATAAAATAGACATTTCCATAAATATTTTGTCATGCGTGATAAAATTGACATCAGAGATATTTCTCAGCTATTTTTCAGTCTATATATTTTTAGCTATCATTAATATCTCTCTAAAGGAACACTTATTCTATATGTCTGTATTTTCCAAAATTTTACAGTATTTAACTATAATAAAAGTGGTTTCTTAAAGCTCATTGATGCCAATAAGATTTATGAGTAAAATATCTCAAAAGTTACAGTTATTCCTCATGTATTTATTTCCTTATGTATTTGCAATTAAGTTATCCTTTTTATGTCTAACCACTTTCTGAGTAAATACAAGTGACCAGGACACAGTAAGACCTCAGATAACCAGATAAAAAAACAAAGATAAAATGATTACTGAACTGTTTGTCTGTTGACAAAATAAAATGAAATTCTGAGTGAATAGTCTATGGAGGCCCTGGTCTTGGAAACAATCCAAATGAAGCTATATTTCTCAATTTCAGAAAGAATTTCTTACTAAATTAATCAAATTATTATTAAATTCCACTCACATTTGTGAGCACGCTAAGACTGTTTGGTATTACAATCACAGACATTTTTTCCATTTATTATTAAACTATTGTTTGTTCACACTTTGTAAAAGTCTCTATACTTGCAGTATTATAAAAGACTGCTTTTTTTCCATTAATTCTTTGTTCTTAGTTCCTTAAAAAAAGAGCAAATTAAGAATATGGTTGCTCACATTTCTGATGTGAACATAACAGGGGTTAATGCCAAACACAGTCTAAAAATTTAAGTTACTAATTACAACATGTGAGCACATTAAAGTTTTTCTTCACTTTTTCAATATTTGTATCTTGGATTTCCTCCTTATCTAACTGAACTGGCCAATGCGTAAGAGCTACATTAAATACAAGGAGACAGAGCATCCATCTTGTTTTATTCCTGACATTCACAGGAATTTGGGAATGCTCCCAAGTGTTTTACTATCAAGCTGACTACTGACTTTGTTTGGACTATTATATAAACAATGTTAATAAAGATTCATTTCTTTCTAGGCTCTTCTTTTAAAACATCAGAAATTGATGTGAAATTTTACCAAAACCATCGATTGAGATGTTCATATAATTTTTCTTCTGATGGCAAAAATATTTTAATAGACTTCCTAATGTTGAACCACCTAGTTGCTGGAAAAAACTTCACCTCATGGGCTCACATAATGTTTTAAATATACTGCTTAATACAACTTAAAATGTTTGTTTTAAATTTTTGCACTGATGTTTATAAATAGGATTGACCTATAGTTTCCTTCTTTATCCTACTTTTTTAAGATTTCGGCACAAGTATTTCCTGGCTTCATTAAAAGTATTTTGAGGTTTTTCTACCTTTCAGGGCTAAAAAAATAAAAAATGCATTGGTCTGGTATTTTTGAAGGGGACGTTTCTACAGAATGATTTCAAATTTTTTTTCATGGCCATTAGTTTGGTTAGATTTTTTTCTTTCTTCTGGGTCAATTTTGGTAGGGCATACTTTACTAGACAACCCTCCATTTTATCCAGGTTTTCAAACTGATAGGCACAGAATTGCAAAGCACTCTTCTGTCATCTCCATTTCTTCTATATCTGCTTTAATTTCGCTCTTTCCATTTGCATTTTTGTATATTTATGGTTTTTTCTTTTTTTTTCTTGATTAGGGTAGGCTAATTAGGCAAATTTTTAAAATTTTATTTTTTGCATATTATCAGACTTCACTTGATTTACCAGTTCTTCTTTGTACTATTTTATAATTTATTAATTTAACCTTTCATTTTATAATTTTCTTCCTTTTGCTTTCCTGAGGTTCACCTCATACTTTTGTGCTTATTTAGGAGTTAAATCCTTAATTTGCTCATTCTTTCTTGCTTTGGTGTTTAAGGCCTTGAATTTTCCACTGATTATAGCTTTGGCAGAGCCCTGTTAAGTTTTAATATGCATTGCTTTCATTATATTTATTTTTTAGATATTACATAATTTTGGTGTTATCTTCTTTAGAAATGGTGCACTTTGATTTTGTTTCTATGAGAAAACATTAAGTATTTTAACATTATTAAGCTAAGTATGTATGTAAGGGTTGAAATAAATGATGTGAGTGAGATATCTGCAAAAATATGTTCAACATATAATCTGCATTTAGGATTACATGAAGTTAGCAGAATATACTTTTTACTTCTGTAGTCTAAATTTATCAATCTGCATTTGGGTTTAATTTTAAAACTCATAGTCTAATCAGATATTAGGATTAATATATTTGTGAAACATGTAGGGCTATTCAACAGCTATGCAGCATCTACTATATCTCTGGCACTGAGGTTGGAAACTCTAGGAATCCCAAAATAGAAGTCATGCTCTCATGTCTTTCCACATTTTCTTAGTTCCCTAGAAATGGTAAATCACAGCTTTTATAAGAACTTTGAATACAGGTCACTAAGAAGACAAAACGCACTCAATGTGCAAGTCCTGGCTCATAATTGTGGACACTGATTACCACAATAATAACACAATCCCTGACATATACCACTTGTACAATAAACGATGATAAAGTCAATGCCTTCAAAATCGATGACAACTGTTGTGACATAGTCTGAGGAATGTATGACATGAGCAAAGCAAATCTCATCCTAAAATATTATCATTTTCTATCATATAAAGCCCTCACAGCCCCTATAATCGTAGTAGTATTTACACAGAATAATAATGTACACATGCAATTAAGTAATAGAAATATACTGAGCATAGTTTAATTTGTGAATATCTGAAAACAGAAATTTTCAAACTGGTTGAGTTGTGATGCACATACCAATTTAAATGTAACCTTCTGACCTTCTTCCATTTCGTGGCTGGAAAAGAATAAATTAGAAATAAATCAGTGTAACTAAGGAGGGAAGTTAATTTCCATAGAAAGCCGCTTGGTGATCTCAGTGAGTGGAATAATTTCTTCCTTTATCTAGTCTTGCTTCTTTGTCAATCCATCTCCAATTTATTGTTAAAATTAGTTTCCCAATACACATCTTACCATATGGCTCCCCTCAGCCTTTACAATAAAGTTGAAATTCCTTATCTAATATTTCACTGGCTAATTACTGTTGATTCTTCAAATTCAACCCTTCTTTAAAGGCTTCTCTGTACCTCCTCCACTCCCCAGCTTAGAATAAGTGCTTTTCTTTCAAAACCACAGTCCCAGGGTGAATACATATGACAAAGCATTTTGTATTTGTTTATTTATCAGTTTCCTGTATTGGGCTGCAAACACCCAGAGCATAAGAATGGAATCCTATCTGTCTTTATATTCCCAGCCTTTAGTGCATTACCCAGCATCAGTAGAAATGTAATAAACAGTTGATGAGTGAATGAATGAAAATTTTCTGGTTATATATTAAGGATACAAACATTTTGGAAAGTATAGTTCCTGCTTGGAAAGAAACTCACTCGTCACAGACAGCTTGGACATATAAAATATTAAATGTAACTAGAAACTTTTGTCTATTGTAGTTGATTCTTTTACTTTTAAAAACTCAGGAAAACAATCATAACTCTTCCACTCTTCCTGAATCATTTGTAAATGATTTATTGGAACTAAAGGAGTGATGCATCTTTAAGACACTCACATGAAAATGCACATGAAATGTTATGAAACTAAACTGTGAAACAGATGGCTGTCATTTAGGGTATTTACAAACACAAGTAGTAGACTAGAGAAAAGATCAGAGATGCCATAATATTAAAGCAATAAGGTCGGGGAAGAAGTGAATCTCAGACTATAACACCTGCTGTCAAATATCTATAAGTAAACTTCAAAACTTCATTAAAACGTATGCATTAATGTAAATAAATGCACATAGAAAGTATTTTTCAATTTTCATATTAGTTTTTTTAAATAGGGTTTAAAAAAATTTACATACCCTGAATAAAAAGTACCTTCGACCTTGGAATTCTCCCTGGATGAGAAAATAACAGTAAAAGTAAGTGCACATCCTTCCTGAGAGCGTAGTGGAGCTCAAAGTTCTTTTTGATTGCCAAAATTAAATAAAGGGAGAATCAAGGACTTGAGTATATAATTCATTTTAAGAAGTAATATTTGTACCTGAAGAGTTTTCAACAACTAGCAGTATCATCAGAATATTGTATTTTAAAATAATTTCCTTGTCAATTTAACTGATTCTATTTTCAGGATGTTCGCCAGTTATACATATATTCATCCATAAGTAGAAAGAGAAATGACAGACATTTCATAGGTTATTAACTATATTTAAAATCTCCATTTTGTTAGAATGAAATAATTTCTTTAAAATACATTTCATGTGCTAATACATGAAAAGAGACACATATAAAATAGAATTGTGTCAGAGCTAAAATGCACAATATGTCTATAGTAATTGAAATTGAGGGACAAATTTGGTAAACTATGTTATTCAATGAAACTTCAGAAAAGATTTTCCCAATATAATTATATTTACAGAAATGGTAATAAAAAATAACAAATAGAAACAAACCGATTAGTCATAATGGGTATATTCTGAAATGTTTCTCTTCTTAAACATTTTTTTTAAACCTAATGGAAAAATATTTAACTTACCGTTTCCACAAAATTGGTTCTTTTAACTTCCTGTTTTCAACAATCACTTGTTATAAAAGTATCAGGATGGCAATCACTGTGAAATCTGTCAAGACCCTTTTTAATTATTCCATCATAGTACAATCATATTTTTAAATACTAAGAAATGGTTCTCACATTTATTAAAATTCTGAAATCCTTGCTTTACAAAAAATGTATCTTAAATTCTCAATATTTTGTACCTAATTCTCATCCTGACAATAACCCCCAAATTACTTAAAAGATTGAAATTTTTCATATTTAAAAATGTATACATGGAAACTATATGCTTGCATGTTTGTATAAGAAAAATTGTGTATATTGTATTAAACAGGAAAAAAAAGGTAGACAGAATGTACCTTAAAATGTGCCAAAATTTAAAACTTTCAAGCCCAAAAATACAGGTCTTTTAGTCTTATCATTGGAAATTGAAATGTATATACAAGAAGTTGGGAGGTAAAGGTAATAAAGATGTAGGGATGGATGGAGGTGAGGATGTCAGGCAAACTAAATTTAAGAAAAAGTGTTTGAATGACCTAAGATCTGAAAACTCATTTTCTTTAAGAACCCAAAACATTTCACTTTCAAATCATATGTTTTAAAATTAGATGAATTAGGCCCAGCAAAGCTAACACTCCAATTTTTTTTCTTCTCATACTTTGATTTCTTTCATAGGTTCCTAGGAAACTTGGCGTGTTGCAAGATACTTTTAGGAGTTACCATTTGTCCATCAGGCTATATATACTACTAAGTCAGAGTTCTCATATCCAGCTAGCTGTCTGGAAATATAATCCCACTCAAGGTGGAACATTCAGACAAAGCACCAAACTGGCCACAATACTGAGTGTTTAGCGTTGGTAAATAATGACACTGAAGTGATGTAGTAAACTAATAATTTGTTGTTGTACTTTAAGAAACTGAATCTTTACATTGAAATTTTACACTATTCATAAGTCAAGCAAAGTCTTCAGAATATAGAAGTTATTTCAAAAAAGCACATATTACTTCTGGAAAGTTTGATGACAAATCAAAGTTTGATTTGATTTTTTTTCCATACTGGAAATTCTAAAATTTTAACAGGCTAGTATAGTTTCTCTTACATGTCTCATTCAAGTTGACAGCAAATACTGTCTTCCTCAATGGAAGCTTAGTTTAAGTGAAGAATTTAGGGAGGACATAGTAACCATAAAAATAAATTTTGAGAAATTTATTTGCCTAAACTGTATGCTTTTTAAAAAGTATTTAAAGTCTTTTGGTAGTACTTCATGAAGAATAAAATTAAAGTGGTACTTAAATTAAGGAAAAAAACCTAACAGTAAAATAACAGAATATCCAAGATAAGACTATTAGGAATGGCATAGTGAGAAAAAAAATTTTTGCATAGACCATAAATCAGAAGACTCTGCTGTAATCTCTAATCTCACTTACTAGAATGATCTTGGGAAACACTTTAACTATTCTAAATTTTTTTGCTTTTGTAAAACTGGGATTAACACTAGTTGTACAAAGTACTAACAGAGTTGCTGAAAGAATAAAATGGGATAAGACTTAAAACTATCATGCATTACAATGTAAGACATTACTGAAAAATAAAACCTAGAAACCTTCATCAATGAAAGACAGGATTCTTTTTAAATGACAATAAAAACTCTGCTATTTATAGTAAAAAAAAATGTGTTGAAACTCAGTTATATTTATCTTAAACATAGGTACTGGAATTGGACCATAGTTAATGCCTATATTTACCTTCCGATATATTTACTTCATCAGCGTTCCTTTTACTAACATTTTAATAACTTCAATAGAAACCTTGCTATCCTAATATACAGAACTCAAAAAAAAAAAAAGAAAAAGAAAGCTTGCTATCCTAGCCATTTGTCAACCTGTATACAGAGGCAGTAAGTCATCCATTATCTTTTCTCCTGCTCTTATCTAACAAGGAGGCACACACTGCCCCATCCTTTCTTAAACCAAGAACAGGTTTCCTCACTGGGAACGTCATGCCCTTGGGAGGGAACCTAAGCCCAGCTTTCCTCCCTGCCCTCAGCTTCAGTCAGAAGGGACAATACATGGGGATGGAAAACGATTCTCTTCTTGAGTGCAAAAAGCCTTCCGCAAACAGATGCTGGTCCATCAGAGAACTGGTTTTGCAGGGTTTATGCTGAAGAAGGGTACCTCAGAAGCCACCACAGCTGGGGATTAACAGAAAGGCTGCCCCACAAAGAGTGGTGAAGCAAGCATGCAGTTTGTTACATACGTCCACTTTGAATCTCTTCATTCTTCTCTCATGCAGTTGAGGAACGAGCTGCAGCAACGGATGCACAACAGACGACTGAGAGACACGAACACACACACAATGAGCACAAGGCTTCTCAGCCCTGGGCAGAGAGATGGTTTCCTATTTGTTTTCTGGTTTAGTTTTACCCACTATGCTTGCTCCAGAACAAAAGAAAAAACAAAACAAAACAAGGAAGACGTTATCTAAGACACACTGCTATGATCACTTCAAAGAACTATGGAGATGAGCCAAGACACAGAATTAAATTTGGTAGTTCTATGCTAGGATCTTTGTCAGTATGTTGAGGAAGCACTTTCCTGAAGGCCTCAGTTCCATTATCAGCTACCAACAAGTAAATCATCTGCCTGCATCTTTAAGAGGCAAAAAACGGTTTGCTTCCAGACTTACTCAAAATGATATAGGACAGATGAAACCAACTCAGTGAGTATCAGTTTTCCATTATGAAAATGTTTATCTTCAAGGTTATATAGCACATGCATCTAGTAACTGCCTTTATAAAATACATATTTTATTTAAAACTGAATATATGGAACAAGACAGCAGGGGACACAAAAATGACAATGTGTTATTGAGGTGAAAAATGTGACTAAGATACATTTTTTCAAAATGTAAGATGCCAAGCAGAAGAAAATGAAAGCACATTTGAGACATGTGGCTACTTGATATGGTTTCATTTTAAAGGCATGGCTTGAATTGAATCTTCTCACAAATATTAAATTCATTTATCAAGTGGATTACTTTAAGCACTATATAGTGGTTATTTGTTAACCAGTTCAACTTCTGTTTGGTTTAAAGCCAGTATAACTTAACTTTCAACTCCTCATATGTAAGAATATTCAATGTGACAAACATCTAAAACTGAGTTTAATATTATAATTACCTTTCCACAAATACTCACATGTTTAAAATATGCTATGCTCCTCATTCCCTAAACTGTTCCATGGAAGTGAGACACAAACTTAGGAAGAATACTACAGTCAAATAATTATTAAGTATTCTACTCTGAAACACCAAACTAGGTTGGTTAGCACTTTGTAAATTCATGAATATGAAAAGAAAAACTATCGCTAAAACCACACAATTTAGAAGTGAACTGAATTCAACTTATTGGTATTTGGCAAATGTTATAGAGAGTAAAATCTCACATTTAACACCTAATTACAAATAAGGAGATCTTAGGAATAGAAATGGGTATTTCTACTTATATTTAATATTTTGACAATTATCTTTTAAAATAATTCTTAAAATGATTTTGGATAAATCCATTTTTCCCTTGAACTATCTAAAACAATATGCTTTACTTAATCATTTGCCTTTTTTTTTTTGTCTCTAGAGTGTAAGTTCCATGACAGCAAGGATTTGTTTTTTAATTTCCTATTTTACTTATTGCTATATTGCTAATGCCTAGAATTGTTCTTGACATGTGGTAGATACTCAGAAAAATAACTGTTGAATGAATGGATAAATTTAATATGCATGTAGTTGAGATACACGATAAATGTATAATAAAAATTGAACCCATTTGTTCATCCAAATATGAACTTTTAAAGAAAAAGCATGAGTTTTGATCTATCTGTATTAGATAAACTGTAAAAAGGTTTAAAATAGTACTAGTGATTACTAACAAGAAGCAATTCTACAACTTACCACAACATTTGAATTGCCCAACTTCTGTGTCTTTGAATAATGAAATAAGAACTGTTAAAAAAAATAGTAAGCTTTACTATAAATGATTAGTGGTTCCTTTTATTATTTTTTAATGTATATATTTATGGAAATCACCGTACCCTTTTGGCATTATCTTTTTCATCTGTTTCCTGTTGAAAAGAGAGGTATATAAGTATCATTATATGAGATATAACATATTATAAAAATATATCAGATATAATGTATATATGGTATGTTATAATTTATAATGTATTATTATATATAACTTTAAACATATGACACATATGTTAAATATAAAATATAAGACTGAAATTGTTTAAGCAGAAGTTGCTCTAAAAATAAGAAATTAATAAATACTGTTTATAAATAAAACTGTGAACAAAGACCTTTCCTAAAGTTTATTCCTAAGAGTGAAAAATTGGAAACATCCTAAACATTCAGCAGTGGAAAATTATGATATGATCACATGATAGGATATTCACAGAAAAAGAGCAGAAGGAATCATATCAAAATATTTATAGCTGCTACCACTAAATAATAAGATTATGAGTTATTTTTGCTTTCTTCGTAAACTTTTCTACATTCCTCTCTCCCTCCAAATATCTGTTTTTAAGAGCGAGTCATATTCACTTTTTTGCTGTTCTTTTTGTTCTTCATTTTTTTGTTCTTTTTTGTAAAAGTAAACTCATGGATAAAAATGATTGTCATTTCTTTCATCTTAAATTTTAAAAGTCAATTAGGTGTTTTGGAAAACATCACTATTACAAAGATTAGAAAAATATGCAGTAATAAACACTTATTGGTTTCAGAAAACATTTATGCTTTCAAAATATCAAGGTTTCTTTGAATTCTTGTATATGAGAGATATGGATGTCAGAATCTATAATTGATCATAGGTTAAATTAGAATTTCTAATAAGAAATAGAATTCTAACCTTATCCTTAATAAGGTATTTTAAAAATAAGTTCACCTATAAGATACAGAATATAAACTGAAGTATGGTACAGTATTCTATTTTTAAATATCCTCACTTATCCCACCTATCCTCACTTCAGGACAAAAAGTTCTTCCAGAATAATCAAATAATTTTAATAAGAAAACCAAGACATCATATTAAGAATATAATTTTGAGACGACATTGACAATATAGCTTGCTATTCTTTTTGCATTCTTCATGTCCTTCTCACTAACCTCGTACAATGTCCCTACCACCAAACTTATAATGATGCATCTGTTCTCCAATTGTAGCATGAGTCAGAGAGAGAAAAAGAGCCAAATTTCTCTCATCAGAACTAGAACACATCTTATACTTGAGAGGAACATAGGATTTTCCAATTAGATGACTTTACACTCCATTAATATGACCCTACTTTTTCAGACATTTGAAAAATTGAAGTATTTGTTTCTTATCCAAAATCAACTTATGCTCTTCTAGTTCCCCTTGGCATGCTTCCTAAATTGGGCATATTTTCTTCCAGGAAGAATTCCAATCTACCACTGAGAAATGTTTTGCCTACAAACAAAAGACTCTTTCTGCCTTACCTGGGGCTTTGGTAGGGTCCCTGTAATTGTGATGCACAGCTCCTTCAGTGCATTAGATGCCTAATGGAAACGAGGAAATGTAAGCTATACTCCTGCTTTAACAATATTTGCATAGCAGATATAACTTAAAAACGTTAGGAGCAAAAGGATATTCCAAATACCCAGTACAGAATCTTTCTTATGGCCCATTGAAAGTGTTGGAATCCCTTGGTGTCTCTCATGACAGAAACTTGGCTCCTAAAGGTAAAACCTTTCAATGAGGAAAATGTTATATATTATATACGTGCACTGACTGAGGCCTCCACTGTGGTCCACGTACGTAGTTCTCAGTACTACAAGATTCCATGAAATTCTATGACTGAGATTAACTAGGATAGTGACCCAGCTCATAGCAAAGTCTGAATCTACATGTCAAAGTTGTGAGCCTCACTGAATATTACTCATTATTGACTAATTTGAAAATCCTGCAATCACTTGCAAACAATGGGAGTTGGAGGGGAAGAAGCCATAGATGGTGTGTCTAATCTGAGTTACCACCCTTCCAGGCTGCTGACTGCACACCTGGTGATCAGGTTTTTCTAAGCCTGTGAGCATAGAAGTAGGGCAGGGCTCCTTGTGGTTAGCAGCCAGCTGGGTGTGGTGAGGAGTAGAATAAACAGACAAGCAGGGGCGAAACCTGCTTTGCACAGAATTTAGCACAGGAGTACCATGAACAATTGATTACTTAATAAGTACATATTAGAAGTAATGAGGAACTGCAACAGTAGGGGAGGTAATGGGATTCATGGTTAAAAACCTGGGCTATGGAGCTGAGCAGTCTGCAAATTCCATTTCTGCTCTACTAGCTGTGTTACCTTGGGTTGGTTACCTAACCTTTCTAAGCTTCAGATGCTTCAGCCATAAATCAGGGATGACAACATCACTGCAGAGAGTTTTGGAAGGATAAAATGTAGGCAAAGCTTTTAGCACAATGCTAGGTACATAGCAATTCTTTGACAATAGTAGCATTTAAAAAATGTATGACCTGTAAAGCTTCACTTACAGCCGCAATTACTCTTAATTTAGAAGACATGTCATAAAGGTTGTTTGGGGCCACCAATATTCTCATCCTTTGAATAGCGCATGTTTAACATGGTTGGCTGTAATTAGAGATACAGCTGGAGTCATGAAACAGCTTCTCTGAGCCTCCTTTCTAGCACATCAGAGATCTGCTTTGTTCTCTTACATTTGTTTGCCTACCATGCAAATGGTTGTTATGCATATTAATAATATTAAATGTCTCCTATTTATGTAGTGCTTTCAATAAATTTCATAATTTTATAATTACATAATTCACATTATGTCCTTAAAACACAGCTGTGAGGTGTACAGAACAATTGTTATTCTCATGTATAAAAAAAGGAAGGTTCCGAGAGACTCTCACTTGCACGTGGCTATGACACTACTGCATGGCTAGTAGATGGCATAGTGTGGCCTAGGAGCTAGGTCATCTGACCAGCAGCTCTATTCCTGTGTTACACAGGTATTGACTGTAAGCACATGGCTGGGAGTTGGATGAGAGAAAAGGTAGAGTGTGAACACTGATACATCCTGTCTCACTTTTTCCCTTCAGGGCTGGGTACACAGGTCACACCATAAAAATCTGAAAATAAATCCCTGCAACTTCCTTTTATGGCCCTCTAGAAGTGCTGCAAAATGCAAAACAATAAAAAGAAAATATCGCCTCTTAACGAAGAATAAAGTGGGATATACAAGCATCTCCTTAGGAAACAGCTTCTAAGCCAGCTGAGATCTGGCAAGAAAACTGGAGTATGACAGACAAAGTTTCAAAACAAATTGCATTTTCTCATGAAGCCATTATGCACTGAGCTACAACTATTCTTTAAGAATTTTTCTCATACTAAATTTCTAATTTTTTTTTATTTGTGGACCTTAAAGATCCTTTATTTTCTATTTGTTAAAAATGTTTTGAAGCACTCAGATAATCACATAAATAATAAAATTACAGTTTGTGAATTTAATTATTATTAATAATTGTAACAGAAAAAAATAATAGTTGTATCAGTTAATGTAAAAGATTCCACAGTAAATTTACCAAGCTCTCTTCAAAAGGTGCACAGTCTCCAAACCCAGTAAAAGCTTTGTTTATCCTGGTGTTTAGATGAGTAATTTAAAGTTCATCCTTTTAGTACTGCAGAAATAAAAGTGAGTCTGAGGGTGTTCCTGAATTTTAAATACAACACAAAAAGCTTGTATGCTGATTAATATCCATCACATGTTATATATCCATCAATGCTCCTCAAGTAATTTGAAATATTATTCATAAATGTCATCTATTGTTATCCTGGTCTTGCTTTGCACAGAATTTAGCACTTGCTTTGCCACCTAATGCCTTTAATTTCCTGCAAGTGATCCTGTGCAGACATAGGAACAGGTGGAGGCAGGAGAAATACAGCACTATACAAGGCTGTTTCTCCACACCAGCCAGGATGACATTCTAGAAGGACTACTGGGGAGACAGACGTGGCGCCTTGGCCAGGACCACATAGTGGGATGCCCCAGGCACACAGTTGACTGCTCTGAAGGAGGTTGAGCCAGACCTCTGCAGAGACTAGTGGTACTATTTAAGAAAATCAAAAAGCTCCCTGCTCTCCCTGCACTAAAGATAGAGTTGCAGACAGAAGTGTCCAGTAGAAATGGTGTAAGGAGGACACATTTATTTCCCACTCTTCCTGTTTCTATATTTAGGGGCTAGAATAATTCTCTTCTCTTTCCTATGGGAGAAGGAATGATTCACCTGTTAGATGATCGGGAAGGGAAATTGAGTATGTTCCGTTCAGCCCTTTCTACTTAGGCAGCCAGCTCTCTGGACAGCTGTTGTTGTCTGATCTCTGCCCTGGGGCAGAAAACGTAACTTTGGTGGGAAGCCCCGAATTACTGTCTAATCCTGCTTAATTCTGGGAGCAGTTTTGGCAAACACACCTGTCATCAGATCTAAGGCCACATTCACAAACTTGACTTTTTAGTTACAGTGACAGCTTGATCTCCGTAAATCTGATCCATAAGTTTACTTTTGCATGAGTTTCAAACTCAATTGGGTCAGGACATCAGCTCCTAGATACAGCAATAAGTACATTATTTTTAATCTAACAGAATTTTTTTTTGAATTAGCATTTAATTTCCAAACTCTGTGTATATTATCTATAAGTCTATATACTACTTGAACATAAAAGCCCTAGCACTTTGCAACAAAAGTTCATAGCACTGATTACCTGCAAAAACATAATAATTTCCAATATGTTGACATGTTTTTACAAATTCATAAAGTAATGACATGTTCAAAGGGAGAAATGGAGCGTTTCAGCATTACCCAAATGCTTATGTCACTACAGAACACCTCCTACTGAATTACCTGAGGCTGAGAATTCATGGACAAGAAAGATGAACAAGCATCAACTACCTGTAGAAAACAAAAATGCTAGTTACATTTTGGAAATATACAGAAAATGGAAAGCAGATTTTACAAAGTCAAGTTACTTAACATTAATTGAAGTTCTATGACAGTTCAGGACTCTGAATTGGGGAGAGAGGAGTTTCTTAAGCCTTCTAAGGAAGTCCTGGAATTGGGATTTCCCTAAGATTTCCCCCCCAGCCACAGGGGTATCCATCCCCAAAATAGTTGAAAGGAATCATCAGTGAGTATAAAGATGCTTCAAACACTCAGGGGAAAAACTTGGGGTATTATTCAGCCTGAGAAATGTGGGTGGTGATTAAAGAATGGCCTCAAACTTAAGGAGCACCCTCTCATCATGTGGTTCTCTATTACACATAAATCCAATCACATCACCTACATTAACATGATAACAGCATACATGCTCAATGATAAATCATGTGATTAAATAGCATACAGGAAAGTTACACAATCCACTAGCTCTCTAACAAGGAGCAAGCATTAGAAAAGGGATCTATTTTACAATGAAGGTTTGTTGAACTACAGATGACAACTAGCTGTCCTCAGCCTTTTTCCTAAAGTGAAAACTTGAAAGGCTTTAAGCTGTAGTATAAGAGATTTGTATTAATCATTAAAACACTATGCTGAGAAATTAAGCACTAAGCTGAATGTTTGGAGTTGTTTATGGTATTTATTTCTTTTTATGGTAGCCTTTTTAAATGGGACCAGAAAAAAACAGAATAGATTCTCATTTGTCTGGATGATTTATTTAAGTTGAGCTTTGTTTATGGCATACATCTAAGGGGCCCCCTTCTAGTCCCAGGATTCTTTGTTGATAAGTTTAGTTTAATTTCCATTCTCACACCAAATTGAAGGAGGGAAGCCATACTCTTTAATCACAATTTCTGAAGCTCCTTATAACTTCCAAGTTGCACATGTACTAAAATACATGATTCTCTAATTTAGAGAATAATGAAGGTATACAATATTATAGAAAAGCGTAAGTTTATGTCTCTCCTTTTTTATCCTCACAGAATTTGTCATCTTCTCTATATACCACACATATTTAAGGAATTGTTCCACTTGTCCCCTGTGTGCACCCACCTGTTCCCTCTTCCATGCCATACAAACCCAGAAACATGGATACAAAGATACACACACACACACAGTGATAGAGTTCTTGAGGTCAGGGGTAAGTTATTCAATAAATTTTTTTTAAGGAGTAAGAGAAACTGTATTGCTGAAGTTTCTTTTGGATAAACTTTTATCATGCTGCACAATGATTCTCAGGTATAACTTTATATGAAGATTTTTATAGAAGCTACTTTTTTAGAAATATTTTTTACAGTGCATTGAGGAAATTTAAAAAACCCTACATAGAGTCCATGCTGGGTACTTTTTCATCAATTAAAGCCTGGAAAAAATTCATGTTAATTTTATGTCTTTTCTACATTTTGTGTGGAATATTGAGTGCAATAATACCATTATCCTATATTTTTATTGTACTTTACAAATTTTCACATCTTGTTCATGATCATTAGAACAACATAATAAATCAAGTAAATGGGTTTCTCAATCTTTAGATGAGGAAATTGAGGCCAGATTGGTTACATGACTGGCCCAGAGGAAGTGGTACATGTGGGTCAACAATCCAAGCTTTTAGTGTTACTGCAAAGCATTTAAGGAAAATAATGCAAGCACAAGGAAGCCCCAGAGCAGCTTTGACTTAGGGAAAAAAGTACAGCTGATGCTTGAAAAATGCAGGGGTAAGGGGCTCCCATCCCCCACTCAGTTGAACATCTGTGTATAACTTTTGACTCCCCCAGAACTTAACTACTAATAGTCTTCTCTGAACTGGAAGCCTTACCAATAACATAAGCATTCAATTAACACTTTTTGGGTGTTATATATATGTATTATATATTCTTGAAATAAAGTAAACTGAAGAAAAGGAAATGGTTTTTTCAAATCAAATGGTCACAAATCTTCAAAAAGTTTTCCAACGTATTTTTTGAAAAAATTCATATATAGGTGGATTGATGCCTTTCAAACCTGTGCTGTTCAGGATCAACTGTATTTAAATGCAGATCAGTAATTAATTGATGGTAGAACGAGTGACTCAGGTTAAGCTTTATCAGAAAAACATGCAGAAGAAGTAGTCTTTGTGAATTAGTGGAAGCATGCACTTAAATCTGAATTGAAGTTAAGTTTCCAGACTGAGATATATTAGTTTTCATATACTAATTTGGCCATATACTAATTTTATGTACTAATTACTTTCCAATCAAATATTGTCCCTGTGCTTGAAGAAGTTTCAGGCTGGAAAGAAGAGCAACTTTGGGATGAAACAGGAAAAGTTTACTGTGAGTTTATTTTCACTGATGAAAAGCTATTTAGCCTTAGGGTCATTTCCATCTTCAGCAATCCCTTTAATATATCATGTAAGACTGGATTAATGGGGGCGAATTCCTCCAACTTTTGTTTATCTGGACATTGTTTAATCCCTGCTTCAAATTAAATTGATAATCTTGCCAGGTAGAGGATTCTTGGTTGGAGGTCCTTTTGTTTTAGTACATTAAATATATCATGCCTCTCCCTTCTGGCCTGTAGAGTTTCTGCTGAGAAGTCTGCTGATAGCCTAATGGGTTTCCTTTGTAAGTAATCTTTTTTTCTCTCTCTGACACTCTTTCTTATCCTTGATCTTTGCCATTTTAATTATTATATGTCTTGGTGTTGTCTTTCTGGGGTTCCTTTTGTTAGGGGATCTCTGAGCTTCCATGAACTGAATGTCTATTGCCTTCCCCAGATTGGGGCAGTTTTCCACAATTATTTCCTTAAAGAGACTTTCTGTCCCTTTGTCTTTCTCTTCTCCTTCTGGTACCCCTATTATGCGAATATTGCTTCATTTGGTTTGGTCACATAGCTCTCTTACTATTCTTTCATTCCTAGAGATCCCTTTTTCTCTGTTCCTCAGCTTCTTTGTTTCCCCGTTTTCTAATTTCTATTTCATTTACTGTCTCCTCTACATGATCTAATCTCCTTTTAAATCCCTCCATTGCATGTTTCATTTCAGATACTGTATTCTTTAGCTCTGAGTGGCTCTTTTTCAGATTTTTTATCTCTTTGTTGAAGTTCCCTGAGATCTTGAATACTTTTCTGTTACTGTGAGCATGTTTATGACTTTTATTTTTAAATCTTTATCACGAAGATTGGTGATCTTTGTTTCATTTAGCCCTCTTTCTGGGGTTCTGTCTTGTAGTTTTGATTGGATCAAATTCCTCTGCCTGCTCATTTTGTCAGGAATTCTGTGTTCCATCCTCTGTATTAGATGTCTCTGCTATGCTTTCTGGTGCAAAGAGTAATATAGCTTTATGAAGAAGGTGTGCTGTGCTGCCCAGAAGCTCAAGATTCTTTACTCTCTAGTGCCTGGTTCTATTTTGCAGGGGCCCCAGTTTTCAGCATGGGTGGGGTGCCTTTCTGTCTGGCTTCTAAGTCTGGGTGGAAAGTTTGATTGAGCTGCTACCTTTGTGATCAACTCAAGAATCTCTGTTGAGCTTGCTGTGGGCAGGGCTGTCCTCTTCCTGGCCCTTTTCTGTGTGGTCCTCTCTTCTTTCTCAGGTGTAGGGGGTCTATTCTGCAGTCTTCAGGTCCTTTTAGGGTCTAGCTGAATTTGTTGTATTTTCCTCTTTTATCTCAATAAATATCCTTTAATTAAATTGCATTGAACTTGTGGAGAAAAAAATAAAGCCAAAAAAAAATACCTTTTTAATCTTTGAATTGTGAGCAGTACTTAAAATATCACCTCCAAATGTTACCTAGTTTGCACTACTAGGGAAGGAGGAAGTGGTTCCTTCTGAAATTTTTGTGGTGCTTAGGTATCTGAACACATTACATGTTCAAGGGCAAGATTTCCACCCACAGACCAAGTTTCCCATCTGTGTGGGGTGGCAGTGTCCAAGAACAACTGGCCCTTGAACCTCAGAGCTAGCTAATCAGGGCATCAAAATTGTTTGAATAAAAACATCAGAATAAGAAAAAGCACCAATTAATCAAATTAGGAGATAACTGCAAAGCTTTTCAGTCTTTGTTCTCCTTTCTCTAAAAGGCACACCAACATTGCTCACCCACTTTCCATTGGGGTAAACATTTGTTCATTTCACTCAGCTTATGGACCTAATGGTTTTAAGTGCCACTAATTGCTTTTGAGAACTCTGTCGAATCCATTGATGAATCTGTTTGAAAATGATTAGGTCTCTGTATATGGTTTGAAAATATGTGTTTCTAGTGTCAGAATAGCTCTATAATTTTTAAAACCTCAGCAGAAAGCTTAATGATATGTTTTTAGCATCTTAACTTCTTTGAATATATTTTTCTGTAAAAAAAAAATTGTAGGTCTTTTACAAATCTATTTGAGTTTTTTCCAGCATTACCATCTATAATATTTTTTCAAAGATTTTTTCACAGAAATACAGATAATTTCAAGTTAAAATAGATGTTTTTTATTGACATTAATATCTGTTGTCTAAATTACTCTTCTTGTTTGTATATTTCTAGCACGTATTTTGATATACCAAGGCAGAGACTTGGTATATTCATGGTCTATGAATATAGAAATTTCTATAGAATTAGAGATATATGTGGAGTTGGAGATGGTATTTATTTCTATGCTATTGAATATTGTTTAGTACTTGACTCAGACCTTCTATCTTCTTTCATGTATTTTGTTAGGGATGGCTTAGGAACAAATGATAATCTCCTCAGCTCATAGCTCACTATCATCATTGGACTCTATTTATTTATTCTTTTATATTTCCATTTCCTACTACTATTCCATATTTCCATAGGCAACTCTAGCAATATATTTGATGTATCCTCTGTTTGTTTATGGTCTTGTAAAATCTGCCACTTTTGGTGTGCATATATAGTATTTTCTTACTTTTCACTTAGTACTCTACTTTGAGATCTGTCCATGTTACTAAGCATATCTAGTATGTTGCTTCTAACTGCTATAGAATATAAGGTGCACCATTCACATGTTGCCTACCCAGTGATGGACAGCTGGGCTCCTTCCAATTCTTTCCTTTATAAGCAAAACTATAATCAATCTCCTTGTATCTATCTTTTACTTATGGATCTGTAGGAGATCATCTTTGGGCTGTATACCCAGAGAGGGAATGTTAGATCATGGGGATGTTTAGGTGGTTTTCTAGATGGCTCAATCAGCTAACAACTCTCAACAGCAATGCATAGGGTTTATACTCCCTACAACCTTCCAAACACTTGCCATTATCTAGATTTCATCTTTTTTTTTTGCCAGTCTAATGGGTAAAAAGTGACACTTTGTTGTTGTCTAAATTTTCACCTCATTGTTACTAATGAATGAGTTGGAGCATTTCTTTAGATGCTTGTTGGCCTTTTAAATTTCCCCTTTGTAAGTTACCTGTTCTATCCTTTGAATATTTTTACTCTGGATTCCTATCTTTATCCAGTTGGTTGGATAGAGCGTCTTAAAATTATCTCCTATCAGTGTTAGGCATTGTCAATGTTTTCTTTCAAAGGCTCTTACCTTTTTCAATGGAGTCTTTGTTGAAAGAAATCTTTTATTTTTAATATAATTCAATTCATCATACTTTAGCCTTATGATGTATATTTGAAGTTTTATTTAGGAAGTCTTTCCCTGCTCCTAACTCAAAAAGATACCTTCCTAAAAGAAAAGACATTTTCTATTAACTCTGTAATTTACCCTTTATGTTTAGATCTTTAATCCACCTGGAGCTCCCCTTTGTATGGAGTGTTAGTTTTATTTTTCTCCATACAGCCAGAAAATTTCCCAGCCCCCATTTGCCAAACGATCTATCCTTTCCCCTCCAAATTTTAGTGTTAATTTTATTGTAATTTAAGTTTATGTGTATATGTATTTCTATCTTAGGTTGGGTTCTCCTGGAAACAGATCTTGAGATAAGAATGTGGATATATATAATTTGAGAGATGACCCAAGAAACACTAGTAGAAGAGTGGAGAAGTAAAACAGGGAAGAGAAGGTATCCAATAAAGGGCTTGTTATCAAGCAGATTACCACTGGGGATGATTTCTGTCTGGGGAACTCTGAGAGCCAGTGCAGAATACATCTCAGAGTTATCCCAACTGAGGGAGAGGCAGCTAAGGTATTCATTCTATCCACCAATTCCGTTGGGTCACCAACTGAGGGCTTTTGGGAGTGGTGGGGACATTTTCTCCCAGGCACTTCTGGTCTGCCCTGAGCATGGGCCAACTAGGCAGAGTCACAGG
The DNA here is from genome assembly GCA_032199065.1 of Smutsia gigantea. NCBI lineage: Eukaryota > Metazoa > Chordata > Mammalia > Pholidota > Manidae > Smutsia > Smutsia gigantea. Next base: position 264,694 of record JAVSCE010022737.1, on the reverse strand, counting down.
TGCTTGTAATTAGAAACAGTAAGTTTGGAGTGACCTGGAATAGTGAACAACAAAAGGATATGACAGGGCACTGACAGTACCTGCTAAACTATCCAAGCTCTAGTCTCTGTTTATTTGTCTGTTCTTGTACCACTTCCACACCTTTTTTATTACTACAGTTTTACAGTGTCTGGTAGGACAAGTTCTTGTCTTATATAAAGACAAGTTCTTTATGTGTTAAATTTCCTTAGCTATTTGAAGATCTTTATTTTAAATTGACCATGTCAATTTTAAGTTAAATGTATACAGTTTGAAAATAAACCTAAATGGAATTCTGATTGGGATTACATTGATTTTATGGAATTTACATTGGCTAATTTGGGGAGAACTGATATTTTTATTACATTAAATTATTCCATTCAAGAGCAAAGACTGTCTCTCCGTGTATTCGTGCCACCTTCTATTTCCTTTATTAAAAATTAAAACTTTTCCATAAAGTTATTAAGTACTTGCGGTTAGGTTAATTCCTAAAATACTTATATAATTTTTGTTGCCACTATGAATGATATATTTTAAACTCTATTTCCATGGAATTTTTTTAGTGAAAAGAAATGTTATTAATTCTTGTATAGTGGTATTACATCCATAAGTATTCTGAATTCTCATCTTAGCTCTAGCAGTCTAAGAGCAAGAAATTTATTAATGTAATTCATCACAGTTATAGATTAGAGGAGAAAAGACATATTGTTGATCTCAATATTGATGCCAATAAAGAATCTGACTGAATTCACATCTTATTTAGGATTAGCAAAACTCTTAGCAAGATAGGAAAAGAGAACTTCCTTAACTAGGTAAACATTATATAACAAAATTCTACAGTAAATTATTTGTTTATAGAGAAGCCTTAAATACATTTACTGTGTAACAAAGTACTGGAGGCCGTGGCCAATAATAGGAAGAACGAAGAAAAATGTTTCTTCAGTCCTTATTGTATTACTACTATACCTTTTTGGCATCAGATATTTTACTGGGAATTTATCCATTTCATCTAAGTTTTTGAAATTATTACCATATAGCTGTCTATAATACTTTTTTGGGGGTAACAGCTTATTGACATATAATTCATATACCATACAATACACCCATTTAAAGTGTACAGCTCATGGGCTTTTACTGTTATTTACAGAATTGTGCAGCCATCACCAGTTAGTTGTCCATAACACTTATTTAAAACATTTAAAAATCTCTATTTTTCTTGGTGGTCTACCCTTTTCTCAGTCTGTATATTTAACTTTTCTCTCTGCCTTTTAAATAAGTACTGCCAGTGCTATTGACATTGTGAAAGAACAAACATTCGGTTTTGTAAAGTGTTGATTTGTTCTCTCCCTCTCCCTTTTAAAAATTTATTTCTGTCTTTATTATTATTAGTTACTTCATTCTTGTTTCTTTGAGTTTTTCCTATTCTTCTTTCCCCCACATATAGTTGCTTAGCTTGTTTTAAACTTTTTTCCCCAATAAATATACATGAAGGTAAAACTTCAAAATGCTGTTTCAGCTGTTACAAATTTTGCATACAAATTTTGACTTATAATATTTTGTCACTCAGTTCTAAGTATCTTGTAATTTTCTTTTTAGCCTAGGATTATGTACCAGATGGGATATTTAAGTTATGTTTTTATAATTAATTTCTAATTTTACTGCATTATGACTGGAAAGAGATTTAAAATTGATCCTTTTTAACTTATGGAAACTTTCTTTGTATTCTAACACACGGTCTACTCTTTTTTTTTAATGTTCCAATTATACTCAAAAAGAATGTTATAGAATTTAGTGGAGCTTTTAAAAATATTTCTAATACGTCCGATAAGGGGTTGACATCCAAAATATATAAAGAACTCATGTACCTCAACAAACAAAAAGCAAATAATCCAATTAAGAAATGGGCAGAGGACATGAATAGACACTTCTCCAAAGAAGAAATTCAGATGGCCAACAGGCATATGAAAAGATGGTCCACATCGCTAATCATCAGAGAAATGCAAATTAAAACCACAATGAGATATCACCTCACACCAGTGAGGATGGCCAACATCCAAAACACAAACAACAACAAATGTTGGGGAGGATGTGGAGAAAAGGGAACCCTCCTACACTGCTGGTGGGACTGAAAATTAGTTCAACCATTGTGGAAAGCAGTATGGAGGTTCCTCAAAAAACTCAAAATAGAAATACCATTTGACCCAGGAATTCCACTCCTAGGAATTTACCCTAAGAATACAGCAGCCCAGTTTGAAAAAGACAGATGCACCCCCTATGTTTATCGCAGCACTATTTACAAAAGCTAAGAAATGGAAGCAACCTAAGTGTCCATCAGTAGATGAATGGATAAAGAAGATGTGGTACATATACACAATGGAATATTATTCAGCCATAAGAAGAAACAAATCCTACCATTTGCAACAACATGGATGGAGCTAGAGGGTATTATGCTCAGTGAAATAAGCCAAGCCGAAAAAGACAAGTATCAAATGATTTCACTCATATGTGGAGTATAAGAACAAAGAAAATACTGAAGGAACAAAACAGCAGCAGACTCACAGAACCCAAGAACGGACTAATAGTTACCAAAGGGAAAGGGACTGGGGAAAATGGGCGGGAAGGGAGGGATAAGAGGGAAAAAGGGGCATTACGATTAGTAGATGTAATGTTGGGGGGGCACGGGGAGGGCTGTACAACTCAGAGAAGACAAGTAGTGATTCTATAGCATCTCACTACGCTGATGGACAGTGAGTGTAATGGAGTTGCTGGGGGGGACCTGATGAAGGGGGTAGTTTAATAACCATAATATTGCACATGTAGATTAATGATACCAAAAGAAATTATTTAAAAAATATTTCTAAAAGCTCAAATTTATTAATTGTATGGCTAGGTCTTTACTTACGTGTTACTTGCTTTGACTCTCAGTTTTGAAAGAGGTTTATTAAAATCTCCAACTACAAATACTCATTCATTTATTTTTCCCTGAAGTCCTATCAACTGTTAAACAAACTTTGAGGTTGTTTTGTTAATATATTTTAATGATGGTGTACTTTTTTGCTCTATTGTTTTTACCAGCATATAATATCCTGCTTTATCTATTATGTTGGTTTATTTATTTGAATTCTATTTTATCAGGTACTAAGACCACTAGTCCAATTTTCTTGCTCTTTATAATTGCTTGGTACATCATTTTCCATCCTTTTATGCTTAGCCTTTTTTTCATTTTCTGTTTGAAGTGTGACTCTTACAGACATGTTGTTGGATCTTCTTTTAAAATCCAATCTGAGAATCCCTTTTTTTAAGTAATGTATTTCAACACATTCATATTTATTATAATTATTATTAGGACTTCTTTCTGCCATCTTACTTTACCATTTAGCATATTTTTTATTTTCATCTTTTCTTCATTTAACAAAAATGATAATTCCAAATATTATGATATCAGAATGCTAGTAAAATCATAGTTTTCTCAAAGCTCAGGTATATTATTTTATTTGACCATAATTTCAAAGAAGGTAAAGTTTCCATTGATTTGGGTAAAATAATTCTTTACCTCACTCCACAACTGCAGCTCTTGTTCAGGCCGTAATCCTTGAGGTAATATTGGAGCACCTAAAAATAAAGTTATACTCACATGTTAATTTTATAGTATTTCTTCTAAAATACATATTTATAAATAATTCATTTTTGGATATTTGTCATTTTTCACTGTACATAACTACCTTCCTATTTCAACTATATATTTTAGTGTTTGACTTAGTATAAGGAAACATAATTATTAAATAAACCTTAATAACATTAAAAAGATATTACTCTCAAGAATGAATTACTTACATGTCTACATAAAAACTTGTACATGAATGTGCATAGCAGGATAATTTCTAAATACCCCAAAGTAGAAGTAATCATCTAGTGAATAGATAAACAAAATGTGGTACATTCACACAATGGAATACTATTCAGCCACAAAAAGGAATGGACTATTGATACATGCTACAAGAAAGCTGAACCACAGACATATTATGCTAAGCCTTTTTTTGTTTTCTGTTTGATGTGTGACTCTTAGAGACAACATATTCCTGGATCTTTTCTTAAAATCCAATCTGAGAATCCCTGTCTTTTAGAAATATATACATTTAATATTATATTGGTGAAATATTATATAAATACTACTGTATTTATAATATTATCAACTTTAATGTAATGATTACCTGTTTCTTATATGTATACACTAATCTTTACTAAAAGCAAGAAAGCATCCTGTAGTAAAAGACTGTAAATTTTCCTAAGATTTCAAGTGCAGCAAAATGAAATACCTTAAAATGTAGTCTCAAAGAAGATAACTTTTTAAAAATAACAAGATAGCACCTACTAACACTGACTGAGCATTTACTTGATGCCAGGCACGCACTATGCTAAGCATTTAAAATGTATTATGTCCTTTAGCCTTCACACCAACCTTTTAAGAGAGCTATTACACTTATTCCCATTTTAAGATAAGGAAACTGAAGGAAAGATTTAGTAATCTCAAAGCACTAAACTAGATACAAAGCAAAGGCAGATTTCAAACCAGGTCTGGCTAATTCCAAATCCTGACATGTAATTTTTTTCCTAATTCTACCACTTTTCAGTCAAGTCCTTCCTTGAGTTCACACTATTATTTAAGTATGGCAGTAATTAACCACATTTTCTGTGGTACTAAGCATTAGAAGTAACTTACAGGAGTCATGTAGTCCCTCAGAGAGAACTGATTTACTTCAGAACCTGATAACTGCTTTCATGGGATAACTATTAAAGATGGGTAAATAATCTTACATACTTCTCAATTATACTTTTCACCCTCTCACAAATGTATATCCCAAAGTCACTGTTGTCTGGTGGATGTTACTCTGAGCTGATTCTGTTTTCGGGAAGGGATAAAGCTGTGCTTCTCAAATTTTCATACACAACACTTGCCAATCTTATTAAATGAGATTCTAATTTAAGCCATTGGGGACAAACCCAAGAACCTGCATTTCCAGCATGCTCCCTAGTGAAAGTGATACTGCTGGACCACTGGTTAACACTAAATGGCAGGGGGAGGGAGCAAGTGCACTGTAGAAAGAAATGGGGGATGTCTCTTATTTGACAAACTAAGCAACTCACACAAACATTTTAGGTCTAAGCTTCTCTTAACAAATCTGAAAATTTCCAAAGGGGCAATATGAATGTTCCATGAAAAAATCTGAAAGGCCATAGGCCATTCCTTGTAAGTTAAACGTATTACTTACCTACTGAATAGTGAACAACTTTGAAAAATAGGAAAGGAAAAGGAAAAGAAATGGAGGGAGATGGCAGAATTGGAAAAGAACCAAGGCCAAGAACCAATGCAGAGAAAAACATGAAAGACTTCCACTATGGATTCAGTCTTCACCCACATGTACTTCTGATTTCTCCACTCATTATAGCATTGTTAATCTCTGTCTGACAAGGCATTTCTGTTTGAAGACTTTTATATTCTCTCTACTCCTGACCCTCTCGTACCCTCCAGTACAAATGCTCAGTCCCCATCCCAGGCTGCCTCACCACAACAGCCATGAGCATTCGCCTCCTTCCATGTCCCCAAGCTTACACGGGCGACATGGAAATCACCATTACGTATACCTTAGTCCCAGGCACTTACACAATCAAAAAGGGGTACTTTGTGGCTCTTACACGAAACATGTAAACATAGTCTCAGGATGAAAAGGTGAGAGAAGGCAAAACTTTAAAATGCTTATAATTTAAAGGAATCCACTTATATCCTCTGACCAAACCCAAACATAAGGGGGAACTTTTTTCCTCTTTGTCTACTTGTTAACCAAAGCTGATGTGATTTTCCACCCACAATACCACAGATGGGGGCTTCATACTATCAAACAGCATTACTAGTTACTTTCTGAAATATTGTCAGAGGTCTTCGGCATCTCAAAAACTGCATTGTTCTTGATTGCTCTCAAGATATTTATACTTCAATACTATCTAGTAAAGTGAGATTTTTACTCTTATACTAAATATATGCACTTAATCTAACTAACTGATGTAAATAATATGGACAGACAACTCTTTACATCAGTAAATGTACCATGTGTAAGAGAAAGAAAAACAGACTTTTCAAAATTGGGATATAATTGACATACAACATTATATTAGTTTCAGGTGTACAGGATAATTATTTTATACAGCAAAATGATCATCACAACAAATCTAGTTAACATCTGTCACCATACATAGTTACAGAAATTGTTTTCTTGTGATGAGAACTTTTAAGATTTACTCGTTACAACTTTCAAATATGCAATACAGTATTATTAGCTACAATCGCCATGCTGTGCATTATATCCCCATGACTTAACTTATTTTATAACTGAAAGTTTGTACCTTTTGACTTCCTTCACCCATTTCATCCATTCCCCACCCTCTGCCTCTGTCAACCACCAGTCTGTTTTCTGAATACATGAGCTTGGTTTTTTGTTTGCTTTTGAGATACCACATACAAGTGATTTTCATATGGTATTTGTCTTTCTCTGAAAAACAGACTTGGTTTTTCTAAAAGAGGTGCCAATTTTCTTTTCTCATTGCTAATACTTAACTAGCATAGGCTTTGGAAGTGGGAAATCATTACCACTGACTGAATTTTAAGAATTATTCAATGAATAGGGGACTGATTAGAAAAAGACGCTTCTTAATTTAGTCTTGGGCACTTGATAATTCATTGTCACAGGCCAAATCAAGTAGTAATTGGTTGCAGATATCCAAAATGTGCCCCTCTCTTAGGAAATCTCCTTCTTTATTTTATAATGTTCTCTGAACAGTAAACTGTTTATCCCCCCAAATCTGCGGTTGGCTCTGCACCTTCTCCTGTCTGTTGCATGCTCTGGTAAACTCATTTTTGCCAGGAGGCTGCACATGTTGACTCTGTTTCACTGTCCTCTGGCTTTGTGACATTTATTTTGTTGTTTTTAGATACATACAGTTGTATCTTGCATAATGATTAATCTTGGTAGATCATCTACCAGTTTTATTTATGTATGTCACGCTTCCCCACCAGTGCCTTCTTTAGGAACTCAATGCTTTTTTATAGAGTTAAAATGTGTTTTTTAATATCAAGAGCAAGTCTAAATGGGAAAATAGACACAAAAGTAGTCTTGGGATCTCTGTGGTGAAATGGACATCTCACCCCTTTGCTTCGGAAATACTGGGGATGTTTATGAGATGATTGGCCAGCAGATACACTCTTTTAGGAATAATACCCAGACTTGTCTTTTTTAGGCTGCTGCCTCCCATAGTTTCTGTTCAATCACCAGCAGCCTGAAAATTTTCCCAATACCCCCAAAAACCAGTGATATCCCACGATGTGACAATCACTGTAAGCGTACAGCATGTAACATGCATGGAAAGCACATTTGCTTTACAGAGAAAAAGCTACCTTTAAAACTATGATTATCTGCTTCCTTAATAAGACAAAGATTGCAATCCTAACCAAATTTAAAATTAAAAAAGATTAACCTGACTTTGCATACGTTATGTGTATCCTGCTGCCTCTGTGATAGAGAGTTATATCTTCTAGCTTCTGAATGCTTAGATTTCATAGCCAGATGACCTTGTTTTTCAAGCAGGGGAGTCCCCCACCCCCACCATCTCCAATACCTCAAGGAAAAAAGATAAAAACAATGAAAGGGCAACAATAAAAATAAACACACTGGGAAAAAACAATGGTTGTTTCCCCCAAAGTCCCTCGGTTCTGGTTTCAGGTCCCCAGTGTTCTGAACAGGATGAAACAGTCTGCCCACCATTACGGCACCGCCAGGAGAACAGAGGGAAACTAAGAGAACCTGCGAAGAAGATAGAAAATTCATGGTCTTGGCAGGGCAGTGGCTGGCCGTGGAGGGGCCCCTGGCTCAGGGCTGGGAAATGGAGAGTGGTCCCCACAGGGCACCGGTAAAGATTACCTTCAGGGAATGGGGAGGTGATCTCCCTACTGGAACATGTAGCTTACTCCTCAACCTTGTCTCCCAAGTTTCAGAGCTTCTTCATGACCTTGCTTTTGCATTTCGCTCTCACTCTCTCTAAGCCAAGCTCAGGAAGCCCTTTGTGTTACCAAAGCACATCTGCCTTCACTGACTTTGGCTGTAGCACCGACTGAAAGCCCGGCTTGCACACTTGCCTCTCCAATTCTGGAGGATGAAAAAGTCTCCACTGCAGTCCTCAGCTGGCACAGAGCCCACTCTTTGCCCCTTCCAACCGGCTGCGGGGATGAGGCCGGTGTGTCCGCCCAGGGCTGTCTGAAGCGAAGCGGAGCTCACTCCCGGAGGAAGCCGAGCACTCCCCAAGTGTGCCTCGCATCCGCAGGTGAACTATCAAACTAGTTTTGCTTCAGCCATCCACTCCTCCAGTAATTGCAATTAAAGGGAAAGCATTTTAATTTTAACTCGCTTTTCCCACGGGCCACGGAGGCTGCACATCCCGGCAAGTTTCCACTCGTTGGGTGCCAACGCGCGGAGCCTGGGGGTTTGGGGCGGGCCACTGTCACCTTCCCAGCTGGCTGCCCTGGGGCGGCGATCCGCGCCTGTCGTCACGCGCGACCATCTGGGAAGCCCCGCAGCACGAGGGGAGGGAAGTCCCAGAAGCATACCGAGGAGGCGAGAAAGGGAGGGAAGGGAGGGAAGGGAGCGCGGCGAGCGCACCGAGGGCGAAGCGCGAGAAGCGGCGGGGCGGGCCGCGGGCCGGCTCACCTCGGCAGGCGCCCGCGCAGCAGGCCAGCAGCAGGAGGAGCAGCGGGCGCGGCGCGGGGCGGCAGCTCGCTACGCGCGGCATCCCGGCGCCTGCGGGCGGCTCGGGCCTCGGCACCGTGCGGTGCGCGGCGGTGCCTCTGTGAAGCTGGCTCGTTGCTCGCGGGCCTCCGCAGCCGAACGGCCCGCCCCGCGCGCCGCCAACTTTTAAATCTCGCGGACACGTGGGCTGAGGCGGCGCGGTCCCCGCGCGCGTCACCTCGCACCGCCCGGACCTCCTGGCGTCACCGGGACCCGCTGCCCGCCCCCGTCCAGCCGCGGAGCCCGCGCCCCCCGCCAGGGTTGTGACTCAGGTCACCGCGCACCCTCGCCTCCGCGCCGGAGCGGAGAGAGAGGAGAATGGAGTTCCATCAATGCCGGTTCTCCCCCTCCCGTGAAACGATGTGAGTGCGAGCCTGTGGCGGGGATGGCAGCCCGGGAGGCCTGCAGAGGCTGGGCTCCGCGTTTCTAAACCTGGTAGTGGCGACGCTCTCGTTCCCGGCGTCGGCCTGGAACGCCCCTCCTTCCCCTCGGGGCAAACCTCTGCCCCGCCCGCCCGTGGGTGCTCCTGTCCCAGAGCCCTCCGCACCTGCGGAAGCGCTCGGTTCCGTGCAGTCGTTCGTCCCCATCCTCAATAAAGCCCGGTGCGGATGAGAACAGTACTGGTTCGGTGGAGACCTTGATGTCCCCCAGATTCCTGCAAGGTCTGAGACCATTTAGGGAAATACAGTTGTCGGTTAGGGTCAAGAAAAAAGGACTACTGGTGCTTGACCACATGTCCTATGGATTTCCAGGCTTAAGGTAACTACCGTTTCTATGCATTTCTCCTGCTGTCACTCCCTGGCTGTTGCATTTTGATAAAGAGTGAACTGACTTCCACTATCCCTCTCCGTTCTTTTCTTTACTTCCTATGTGGAAACATCCAAGAAGGAGCCTCTTCCAGGGCACTAGCCAATAAGGTTTGAATTTCCTTCTACAGAAAGAGACAGTACTGATCTCATTTGACCTCCTTGTGAAAAGAACATTGAGGAAAGTGAAGGAAGGAAGAAGTTGGCATTTCTTTAGGGACATCACATCAGGTACTTTCCCGTGCTATTTTATTTAATATTCATGGCATCTCTGGGATGTGAAGTATTATGATTCTCATTTGATGATGCTTACAGATATGAAACAACCTTCCCAAGGATATCAGAATATGAGAAGGCCACTGGCCATTCTATCTGAGAAGATGCTTCTTCAAATCAGGGATTTTAATGCATTTAGACATGTACTGGGCAACCCACTATCAGCAAGGCATGCCCTTAAGAAGTACAACACTTAGTAAGAACTTTTCTAAAGGAAATTACAATTTGGTAAAGGACCCCAAACCCACATTCAAATAGCTGTGTTACAAGGCAGGTTAGGTTAGTGCTCTGAGATAGGCAGGAGTATAACCCTGACGGATAAAATGAAAAAATAATGACTACCATTTTTAAGTTCTTTATATTCAGGCAGCATGTGAGCAAGGCCAGAGTAGAGTCTGGTCCAGGTTCAAAGGTGGACAAGAATAGGTTTGATTCAAGATTGCTTAAAAAAAAAGTAGTGCAAAGAATGTAGACAGGTGGAAGTGGCTCTGGTTCCCAATTGTTTTCCTTGCATCTCATGGAGGTACACTAAAAGATCCCTAATCTTAGCAGCCTATGTGGGGTGAGAGGTCAGTGAGAACAGAGAAGCCTGAAAATAGTGAGCTCAGTGCTTTTTATACCCCCAGAAAAAGTCAGCAAAAGAAACAACTCATGCATTACAAGTTTTTTTCCTGCATGAACCAGGCTGCTGTGAATGTTCTTGTACATGTCCCTTGGTGCACATGTGCAGGGTTTTCTGAGGTATATACCTATGAATAGAGTTATTAGGTCATAGGAGAAAATCGAGTTACAATCTACTTTAAATTCTTTTCCAATGGTTGTGCCAATTTACATTCCACTGGCAGTGTGAGGCTTTGCTGCACATCCTGGCAAAAACCTTTCCCCGTCTCATGGATGTGGCCTCTCACTGTGGATTTATTTGCAATTGCCAATACTAATGAGGGTATCTTCTTGGAAATGTATTGGCCATTACTGTTTTCTCTTCACTGAAATGTCCATTTATTTATTTTGCCTATTTTTCCCCATTTGGGTTGTTAGTTTTTTTTCCCTTACCCATTATAGAAATGCTTTATGTATTCTGGAACTTGTTGGTTAAATGTGTGGCAAATATTTCCTACCTATTTATGGCTTGTTCTTTACTCTCTGTATAAGAGTTATTATTTTTGAAGAAATTCTAAGAAAAGACTTGCAGACTAATGGCCATGCCATTATGTGACTTGGATGATAAGAGAAGATGGATGGGGGATTGAGGGAAGAAAGTAATTTTATTTACCTAGGAGTAAAGGCTGGGGACTTCACAAATGACTAAATGGAAGGAAGCTGATTCCAGAGGTCCCCTTCAGTCCAAATAAGCAGCTAGATCCTAGATTTCTGCAGAGGAGGCTTACCGATTGAGTTACAAACATTCCAATCTGTGCCTACAAGTTCACAGTCATTTAAATTGAGCTTGTGCATCAGTATATACCATGAGGTGCGGTGCAGCTTCTGCAGTTTAGTGAGGCTTCTCTGCTCAAGACTGAAAATTTGATTCTGGGCACCATGCTAATTCCTCTCACCTGTTATCCCATGCATGCTTGACCGCAAATTGGCAACTGGACTTTACTTTCTGCTCACAGCCTGTAAGAACGAAGGCTTGGTTAGATCATGGACCTGCAGACTAGCAAGACTTGCTGGCTTATGATTGGGATGTCCAGAAAAGTCATCATGGGGGACATTAAGAAGGGGAGGATGGTTCAATGTCAAGAAGAGTGGGAGAGTCAGCAATGGAAATCCAATCAGGCAGTAGTTGTCAATAGCAAAGTCTAAGAACAGGTCAAGAGACCCAGCTTTAGGAACCAAGAATAGGGACAAGATCTGAAGGTTTGGGAGTTCTAGGGAAGATAATCAGTCTTTCACATATTACCTAAGTTCCTCCTTGGCTCCATTCTAGGAAAGTGAGATTCAGCAGTGATCAAGCCAGTTACAGTTTCTGATTTCATGGAGTTAGGAGATTTTCCAGGAGAGGCAGATAATAACCAACAAAATAAAACAATTTCAGATAGTAGTAAATGCTATATAGAAATTAAAACAGGGAATGAAATAACAGAAGGTGATTGGGAGTTGGAGGAAAGTCACTTGAGACAAGATTATCTAGTTTTGCCTCTCTGAGGAGATGATATGGGAGGTCTGAAAGATGAAAAGAAACCAGTCATGGGAAGAACTGAAAATTAAGAGCCATAAGCAGAGGGACCATCCAGTGCAAAGGCCCTGAGGCAGAAACAATCCTGAAAGTTTCAAAAGCAGAAGGAAGCCAGTGTAATGGTACAGAGTTAGTGGCATGTGTGTAGCTAGGGTCAGAGAAGTACACAGCATGGGGTTTTAGTCATTGAAGGGTCTTGGAGGTCATGGCAAGGAGTTCAAATTTTTCTCAGAATAAAATGAGAAGCCTTTGAGGGTTTTAAGCAAAGGAGATGATCTGATTTATAATTTTAAAAGACCACTGTGGCTTCCGTGGTGAGCAAGCTCTGGGGGACACTGGTAGAAGCAGGGAGACCAGGTAGGAGGACACTGCAGAAGTCCACACCAGAGCCATGAAAAGGGATGGAGTATGACTCATGCTATGACATGGATGAACCCTGAAAACACTGTGCTAAGTAAAAGAAGCCAGACACAAAATGCTACATGTTGTATAATTCCATTTATATGTAATATCCAGAAGACACAACTTGAGAGACAGAAAATAGATTGTTTTCCGGGGGCTGAGGAGAGACAGAAGTAATTGCTAATAACTTGCAGGAAACTGGGGTTCCTTTTAGGAAAATGTTCTAGAAGTAGACAATGGTGATGGTCAGACAGTCTTGTGAATTTACTAAAACCCATTGAATGCTACACTATAAAAGGATAAATATTGTGGTATGTGAATTACACCTTAATTTAAAAGAAATAAAGAAGTCTAAGTCAGATATGATGGTGATGACCTGTTGAATTGAATGGTGGCAGTCTGCAATGTAGCACAAGAAAAGTATGTCTATTTTTGGCATGAAATAATCCAAATTTTACTGTTTAACTCCTGGATATTCTTGGTAACTATGAAATCCTCCTCTTCCACTTTGTGAAGGCGTTCATCTAAGACATGTCTGTGTCAGTGACTAATGCTATATATTTAATTATTTTCAGGCCAGAAAATACTTCATAAAACCCAGATGGAGAACACTGGTCCTTGTAGTCACTCTGATATAATTGATAACCATGAATATCATCATTATCTAAAAAATGGAAAGTAGATAGTATTTGTGAAATAATAATAACCTGTTATGTTTAAATTCTTCACAGGATACTCAGTCATTCATTTGTTCAATGAGCATTTATTAAGCCAGTGTCAGCTGCAAAATTTATAGACTCACAAAATGGTGAAAATTGTGTCCTATTTTATCTCCTGTAAGACCACCTGCACTCTGTCATACATCTTCCCAATTTCCGTTATTTATTGCCTTTGCTCAGGCAGGATGAACCATTTAGATATACCACCCTAATTTCAAATTTGAAAATGCAGAGAAAAGTTTTTGCTTAAGGGTTTCCAATACTGAAGAGTCAATGTTCTGCTGAGGTCATGGAAATTGAAAGAAAACTACTCCAAGGACTCAGTTTTGTCTATGGTCTCTAGGGAGAATTCAGGGTAGAAGCCAGTTGTGGCGCTACAGAGCTGAGATGCAAGAAGAGATGGTCATTTGTGGCAAAGCCAGGAAAATGACCAAATGACTGGGGGTCTATCTGGTTTAGAAGATAGGTATCTATTATTTAGTGACAAGCATGCCTTTTAGCTCTCCATAAACATCTTTGGCATTTGGGTGAAAATTCCCATTTTACAACTGAATTTGCCTTCTCTTTCAACACCAGTATTTCATGAGTTTTGTAAAAATGTTGTTGGTGAATTCCCTAAGCACAGGCCGGGGAAGGGCTGACATGCAGCCAAAAGCAGGGCAGGTTTCTTTCATAGAGCCTTCCGAGATAAATGCCTTTCGAGAAAAGTAATTAGAGATTTTTTTACAAATAAAAAGTCAATAACTTTGTGCAGTTACATCAAGGCCCACAAGGCTAGATTTTTCACATGAGAGATGTTCTGAAGATAAAGCCATTATAGGAAAGCAGCACTGTTACTGCTCATTTGAAACATGATGTTAAAAAATTCCAACTCATTGAAGGCAGAATCTTTGCTTTGTTCTTCAAATTGCAATTAAAATATTAATACATACTAATGAAAGATTGGTTAGATTTTCTTGACATATTTATGAATCCCATCAGGGCAAAGCTGGCAGAAAAACAGATACTTCCAGACATATGAGGTTTTATAAAAACAGAGCCTAAAATTAAATATGAGGGCTATGAAATACAAGGGCAGATAAAGTACATTTTATTATTCCTCCACAGCAAATGGTATAACCATCTGTTTTTATCACTAGACTGACTTTCAATCTATTTATAAATGAATCAAAACATTATTATATTTCCTAAAGACATCTGGTATTTATGAAATAACACATAACTTCCATACACTGGCACGTTCAGATCAAAGTTTTTATTGCATTTGGTCAAAGATAACAAAAAAATGAAGGGAAAGAATTGGTTTAGTATCATAAAAGGGGTGGTCACTACTCATTTTATCTCTAGTGTCTCAAATAATTTTAGTCCTGATTTTTTAAGTAGACCATACAGATATGAAATGTGGAAAGTTGTATATATATATGTGTGTGTTATATTGCTCTAAATCAAATACTAGTGGATTATTTTAAGAAACTTAAGACATTTCTGAGAAGAATAAAATTAACTAATGTTGAGTCTTTGTTCATCTGTAATCAAATCCTTTTCTTCAAAAGTTTATCACAGGTCATTTGTTTCCACCCATTAGTATGATTTCAGATATAAGCTTTCATACTGAGTTTCAACCCTAATTTAAGGGTTGTTAGACAATTTAAATAGAAAAAGCAGAAATAAACAAGGTAATATATTTACTTCTTAGAAAAAAAAAAGAAAAGTTAAGACAATTACTGTTTTAACTGAGTAGATTTCCAAGCAGGTCAACCCAGGTATTCTTTGTCATGACATCTGTATGTTTAATGTCTGTTAGTTCATCTGCCAACAGTTCATTTGTGGCAATTGTAGTTGGTCAATCAAAATCAACTTGAACTTTCTTTTCTCACTCTCTATCCTCCTATACTTTTATTTTCTTTAGAAATATATCAAGGAATTGCTTCCAACTCCTATCCTTTTCCACCACATCATTATTATTCCATCTTATACTAGAAACCTTCAGGAGTATTGAGTTAATTCTATATGGGGCAAAGCATTCAAGATAGATAATATGTTACCTTATTAATGACATCTTCCTTCCCCGATCACTTGGTAATAAATAGCACCCTTCTCCCTCTCAGCACTTTCTATCTCCTTTACACAACTTAATTTTTTTCCCCTTAGCACTTATTACCACCTGATATACCACACTAGTTGTCTCTATTTATATAGTTGTAGTTTATTTATTATCTGTCTTCCTTTGCTAGAAAGAGAAGTCAGGTTTTTATTCTCTTTTATCATTTTAAAGTCACTTATTTTATGTTTGCTTTCATATTGTTCTATTATCTCAAGTTCTTGGTGTTGTTATAAGTGCTTGGCACATAGTGGGTACTAAAATATATATATAAATGAACAAAGGAAATAAATAATCTTATTTAGAAAACTTTTATTTGTAGTATTATACAACCTTTAACCATATGTCTCCTGTAAAGGGTGATACACCCTTAAGTTATGTGGGAATGATGAAGCAATTTTTCACTGTATAAAGCATTGCTTAGAATCATTCTGGGTTTTATTTCCTATTTTGTTCTACTCAGTTTGGGAGACTTCAGAACCAGGAGTTGATAAAGAAAAGAGTCAATAAGCATATGGTTGAAAAAGTAAATAAATATAGAAATATTGTTAGGAACTTGAACCAGGAAAGAAGAATTCTTAGAGGCTGTATGACCTTAGATTGAGACCTTGAGCAGTGGAGCTGGACAACCTCGCTCTGAGTCATGGTAATATCACCTACTAGCTGGAATATCTTGGGAAAAGAATTGACCCTTGGAAAAAATCCAGTTTTTGTTATTCACAAAATGGGAGTATGTACTTTTTTTGCCTGTGAAATATCCCTTTCTTTGGAAAACCAACTCTTCCCTCCCTCTTCTGTAAGAATCTCACACAGTTCAAGGGCCAATCCCTGGATTTGGGCAGGGGCTATGGAGAAAGCTTTTTCTTTCTCTGTCGGTCTGACGTATAAGCACCATGTGAGTTATGTGAAGAAAGTCTGTCTTCAGGTGACACCAAGTAGCAGTGAGAAATGGAGAGAGGAAGAGAGAAGAGATTGAAAATGTTATATATGCTGACATTCAGCCATATCTGAAGCCAGGTCCATCCTTTCCAGTTCAGAGTTAAGTAAATCAAAAATTTCCACTTTTATTTTATTTTAACTGAGTTTCTGAAAATTTCAAGCATGACTGGCACAAAATAAGTGCACAAGTTTTACTATATTGGTGATAGTAAGCAAAGGGAGGAAGATGAGAAGTCTTCAAATAGAAGAGAGGGTTTTGAAAATGGTTAAAGTTTTACTCCGTTTGTCTTCTTCTGTATTTCATAATTAGGAGTGGCAATGTCTAGAATTGGAAGAAGAGACGTAAAAAAAAGAAGATGGTTCATTTTCTTCAATGAAACTTTCAAGACGTAGACCCACTGATCGTTTTTTCAGGAAGGCAAAAGGAGGACATAAGATAAATTATTACAAAGGTCTTTTACCATCCAGACTTCTCAGTAAACACACAATCCAAACTCTCATAAGTTTTTTAAACTTTTTATTTTTGAATAATTATAAATTCACAAGAAGTTGCCCCAGAAATGTACAGAGGGGTCCTATGTGTTCTTTGCCTAGTTTTCCCCAAAGATACAACTTTGCATAACTATAGCATGATATCAAAAATCAGGAACTTGACATTGGTACAATCTATAGAGCTTATTCAGATGCCACCAGTTTTACAGAGACTAATTTGTGTGTGTGCGTGTGTGTGTGTGTGTGTGTAGGTCTGTGCAGTTTAATCAAATGCATAGATTCTTGTAACCACCAACACATAGAACAATTCCATCACCACAAGGCTCCCTTATGTAGCCATACCACCACCCTTTCCTCGTCCCTAACCTTAGCAACCACCTGTTCTATTATTTTGTTATTTTAAGAATGTTTTATAAATGGAATCACATGGTATGTTCTTTGGAGAATGGCTTTTATTTCATTCGGCATGATTCCCTTGAGATCTGTCCAAGTTGAGTATATCAATAGTTTTGTTCCTTTTGATTATATTCCATTTAACCATTCACCTTTTGAAAGGCATCCAGTTTTTGGCTATTTTGAGTAAAGCTGCCATGAACATTTGTGTACATGTTTTAGCGTTGACATAAGTTTTCACTTCTCTAAGATAAATGCCCAAGAGTGTAATTGCTGGGTCATATGGTGAGAAAATAAAAATAAACTCTTATTTAACTTTATAAGAGATGACAAACTCTTTTCTAGAGTGGCTGTGCCATATTACTTTCCCATCAACAATGAGTGATCCAGTTTTTCTGTATACTTTCCAGCATTTGATGTCATCATTGTATTTTAGCCATTCTTGATGAATATGTCATGATATCTCATGGTTTTAATGTGTATTTCCCTAATAGCTGTTGATGTTGGGCACATTTTCATTTGCTTATTTGCCATCTGTACATCCTCCTCAATGAAATACATGTCCGTCTCTTTCACCCATTTTCTAATTAGATTGTTTTTACTGTTGAATTTTAAGAGTTCTTTATATTTTCTAGATATAAGAACATACGTTGCCTTTGTGTTTTCATCCTTTCAATATTACTTTCAAAGCTGTTTAGAAAGTAGGATAGCCACTTTTTATTAAAAAATCACTTTAGGATAATCTTGTCTGCGATTCATTTTATTTTACTGTATTGGCAGACTCTGAAAGCCATTTTTGTTGACAGATCAATTGCATCTCGTTACATCTCAGGAAAAGAAACAGCACCCTTCCCCCAAAAGAGCACAGTCCTAGAAATGCAGTGACTTTTTCCAGACCAGAAAAAAGCACTGCTTATAAATGTAATATCCAAACCCTAAAGTTACCATCATTTAACATAGTTTAATCTTCCTCAACAAAATTTGGCATTTACATGGGAGTTAATGAGATCGCAGAAACAATGTCTCAAGTGTTACATGGAAACTGGTTCCAAAAGCCCATGTGTAAAGTAAATCTGTTTACAATGAGTGTGGATCAAAACATATGTTGGGACATGACTTAATTTTCAAGAAAACATATTGACTTAAGAACTTAAAAATGTCAAAGGAAAGAGCAGTGCAATCCTCAGTAAAGTGCAGTCAACAGGAAAACTAGACTGTAAAGTGACTATGTGTCTGTGAATGGAATAGCACAATATCTTTTTCCTGAATCCAAAACAAAGACCTTTACAATCCTCAGGAAAATTTGAGCAGGTTTGGATATACCTTAGGATAAGAAATCAGACTATCAGAAGATGGGTGAATGTACATAATGCACACATGTATCCTTTTCCTAATTCTTGCTTAGGTATGGACCCAAAAGAGTAACATCAGATAGTAGGGCTGGGGCTTCAAAATTCAGTATGGTTGCATTACTAAGATTTATAGCAACAAATTTGACCATTTGCTCAGCAATATATGCTTGTGGAATAATGATAATAATAAATACTGTACATACATTACTTCACTGAAAAAGAAGCAGTTGCAAAACATATAAAAAGAAATACACCAAAAATGGTGATTATATGTTTTTATTTCATTTTCTCTAATCTTCATTTGTACAATGTGGTTGAATTACTTTCCTAATTAGAAATACATATACATATTTTTTAAAGCACTGAGCTATACACTGAACACTTTGTGTTTTATTATATGTAAATTATTTCTCACAAAGTACTGAAAAATAGTGAAAATGAAATGCATGTGCAAAATGCACACTATCTATAAATCAACTTTGGTATTTTTCTTCAGGAAAATAAAAAAACTTGAGAGACCTACCAATTAAGGGCAATGTGTGGGGTTTCTTTAGATACTAATTCAAACAAATCAATTGTGTGAATAAATAACTGGGGGAGTCAGAACTGGATATTTTTGATAATACTAAGGAATTGTTATGTTTTAATGAATGTATAATTTGCATACAATAAAATGCATAGATCTTAAGTGTTCAGTATGATGAGCGTTAGCAATTGTATTCCCTTTGGGTGCATCACCACCCAAAATAAAATACAGATGTAGATGTAGCTATAGATTTAAAACATTTCCATCACCCCAGAAAGTTCCTTCCTGTTCCTTTTCAATCAATAACTCCCCACTGTTACTTCAAGGCATCCAGTTTTCTGGCTTCTAGCATTATAGATCAATTTTGCCTATTCTTGGACTTCATATAAAATGAATCATGCACTCATATCTCTTTTGTATTTGGCTTCTTTTATACATCACTACACATCATTAAATTCACTCATTCTAAGTGTATAATGGAATGACTTTTAGTGAGTTACCAAGATGTGCAACTATCATATAATCCAGTGTATTTTCATCACCCAATAAGATCTCTCATGCTTATTTTCAAATAATCCTCATTCCCACACCCAAACCCTAGGAACTACTAATCTATTTTCTGTCTCCATCCATTAGTCTTCTCTGGACAATTCATGTAAATTGAATCATACAATATGTGGCCTTTTGTGTCTGACTTCTTTCACTCAGCACAGTATTTTTGAGGTTCATCCGTGCTATAGCATAGATTTGTACTTCATTCCCCTTTATTGGCTGAATGATATTCGTTGTGTCGATATCTCCCATATTTTGTTTATCCTTTCAATCTGTTGGTGAGAATTTGGGTTGTTTCTGCTTTATTTTCATCTATGAAAAATGTTCCTATGAACACTCATATGTGAGTCTTTGTTCACATCTTTTTTCATTTATCTTGGGTTAAAAAGTAGGAGATTACTTACTGGGTCATATGGTACATTTATGTTTAATTTTTTAAAGAAATGGCCAAACTACCTTACAAAGTGGTTACATCGTTTTATACTCCCACCAGAAATGTATGAGGGTTTTAGTTTTTCCATATCGTTGCCAATATTTATTTTTGTCTTTGTGATTACAGCCATTCTAATGGATATATACCAAAATAATGTTTTTGAGATCTATTCGTATTGTTGCATATACTAGTAGCTCATTCCTACTTATTGCTCAGCAGAATTCCATTGTATGAATATTCAACTTTTTAAAAATCCTATTTATGGATGCTTCAGTGGTTTCCAGTTGGGGACCTTATGAATAAAACATTATAAACAGCCTTGCCGAGTCTTTCTGTGTTTATGTGCTTTTGTTTCTTTAGGGATAAATTCCTAAGAATGAGATTGCTAGGTGATAGTGCATATATTTAACATTATAAGAAGATGCAAATTAATTCTATTATTTTACAATCACAACAACAGTGTATGAGAGTTCCAGTTGCTCCATATGCTCACCAACTTTTGGTATCAATCTTTTTTTTTTTAGCTTTCCTAAAATGATTACTCTTTTAGGTGATAATGGCATTGGAATTATATGTTGTTGTTTTTTTTTAGTGTCCTTATATTTTAGAGATAATGCTGAAAGTTTATATATGAGATTAAATGCTACCTGGAATTTGATTCATAATAATCCATTGGGGGAGGGGTGAGAAGTGAAGTTGAGTTAGATGAAACAAGAGGCAATTAGTTGGTGGTTTTGTAGCTGGGAGATGAATGCCTGGGTGTTCACTGAATCTTTCTCTTTAATCCTGTGTGTTTGAAATATAACAACGTGAAAAATTGTAAGTTGAAAAAACATATATGCAGATTTTAAAGGGAAACAAATATATAAGCTGTTGAACCAGTGATAATATTTCATTCTTGAACATATGATCTGTTTCTTAGGTATTACTTAGCAAATAACTGCCTCAGAGAACAAAAAAGTAATAAAGCATCAATGCCTTATGCACAATTCCTCCTTAAAAACTACCCTTCTTGTAGAAGAGTATATCATTGTTACATTCAGTAATAAACAGAACTAATTGTCCCAGGATTTTTATTTCAGAAAGATACAAGTCTTAATAGAGAGGAAATGTTACCATTTAGTGTTTTTCTGACTAACATGGGTGATTCTGATACAGACAAATTCTTGTGAGGTCCTGATGGTATTAGTTGTACCATCTACTAAAAATGGAGAATCTATTGGAAAGAAAACAAAATTTATAAATTCAAATTTTTTTCCCCTGGTACTTGGATTATCCCAGAGCATAATCTGCTTGAAGCCATTGCAATCAAATTTTATTAAATCATTAGCTTTATTTTCAATATCTAAAGGAGCCTAAATAGATGAATAAATGAGGAAGAAATAATATCTTTGGATATAAACTTCTAATGTATTATAAATTTTCTTACATTTTAGAAACTAGTTTTG
The DNA here is from genome assembly GCA_032199065.1 of Smutsia gigantea. NCBI lineage: Eukaryota > Metazoa > Chordata > Mammalia > Pholidota > Manidae > Smutsia > Smutsia gigantea. The sequence continues at coordinate 243,227 of JAVSCE010022737.1, read as the reverse complement.
TATTTATTAGTGATATCTTGCTCAGAAGATAGATGAATGAATGAGGAAGAACTAATATCTTTGGATATAAACTTCTAATGTATTATAACTTTTCTTACTTATTAGAAACTAGTTTTGTATTTATTAGTGATATCATAACTTCCAAATATTGGCATTCTCATCTATAATGGCTGGCATTTTTTAAAACCACAGTAGGGACACCCAAAAAGGACATTTAGACCCATGCGCACAAGACAACTAGTCATTCTTACTATGTCAGAGGACAGTCATTCTAAACAACATCATTTTTAAGCATTATTATTAATATTTTCTTGGGACAGAGAAGGCTTTGTCATTAGCTTTGACTGCCAGACTTTTATTTCTAAGCACACACAGTGCTCATTCAAAACTTATAAAGATGTTAAGTGGATAATGTCTCTTTTCTTCCCAAGGTTTGATTAATGATTTCATTCTGTGACTTTCTACTTTATGAGGATATTATTTCATGAGAGTTATTTTACTTCTTTAAGTCTGAGATAGAATTGAAGTGTTCCTATTTTGGTTATTAACTGTGAAATCTTGAAATTCATTTGACTCACTCTTGAATCTTATACACCAAAAAATAACACACTTTTCAGGCATCCTGCATTATTTGACTGTATCCTAGGTTCATGAACTTTAAACTTAAGCTCAGCTGGACTGTAAGTGATTATGATTAATGTAATGGCATAAACAGTCCCTAAATCCTGTATCTCCTCAAGTGAAGGATTCTTTAACATCACAAAAGTACCAGAAAAATATATACTTGTCATATCTTATATTAAAAATAACAACATCAGTGGAATGTCTATTTCCAAATGTCTTTTTTGTACAGGAGTATAAGTAACATAAAAGTGAAAACTTAAAGCTTAACAAAAGTTGATTTATGAATGAACTTCTTCCAAATTTAAGTATTTAAAGTTCCCTTGCTTTGGCAACCATCATCTAAAAATTATTTATTATTTTTCTTCAATCTCTTGGGTGAAATTTCATGTTTGAATGATTGAGTTACTCAATATAAAGGACTACTCTTTTCAAAACTACTCAAACACTTTTTTTCAAGTAGAGGCCTTCAAAAGCATTTTCTTTTGTGATATCAAAAGTTCTCACATTTTATTTTCATAGTTGTATGTTTCTCATGGGTGTGTCATGATGTGCAAGGCAACAGTTAGTTGCATATAAAGAACAAGGTGTGTCTCCACATAAGTGACCAAGAGATGTTGCATTTGAGGGAAAAAAAAAACAGTGAGTCATTCTTATTCCAACTATTTTTTGAATATTCATTTCTTATACACTCCACCATTCAGACTATCTCACTACTTGTGAGCGGCAGCAAATCAGCTAGTGGATAATCTACTGGGTTCAGCAAATACACACTAAATTTTGTGAGGGATATTTTATTAACTAGTGATATTTACAAGTTTGTACTTTTATAAGATCTCAAGATATATCCTGTGGGAGTGTCAAGGGTCAACAGAGTTACTACACATATTTCATAGATGAGAAAAATAAAGCTCAGGGAAGGTAACTTTCTCAAATCTGATTTAAATCCAGTTCTAACAATATTTCCTTTCCTCCATGAGTCGGGCCTTCTAAGCACTGACACTGAACAAGCATTCTGGGTAAGTTGCTATTTTTAATCCAGGCTTGAGCTACAAAATGATAATGCAGAGTCCACAAATCCATAACTGCAATTTTTAAATCCAAAAACCTCCAAACTCAGTTTTATAACTCATTTGGCAGTGAAACCTGACATGACCTAAATTAATGTGGTGGCAAAACTTGGCCTGAAATGTAATGACTACTCATAGACATTTACTTATACCATTTATATCACTTACACCATTTAGTGTGACTATTTGACATTTTGTGGCATAAATATTTGCTTGTTCATTACAGGGTTCTTCCCAGACCAAATGGGAGCTGGTTTGTAATACCTGGTAAATCTATGGTATTATCTTTTAAAAATCGAAAAAATTCTGGCCTCTTACACACATTTAGCTCCAAGGTCTTTCAGCAAAGAGTTATAGACCTGAAGAAGACAAACAATAACAACAACAGCGGTGATAATAATGATAACATGGTAAAAGTTGAGTTCTAAAGTTTTAGTTCATCTTTATGTTTTTTTACAAAATAATTCCATATATAAGTACTTTCTGTGCTTGTCATCATAATGTGAATACTTCCTAACTTCTTTGAATAGGCTTACTTTTTTATCACCTTTTTATTGGTTTTTAGGATCAATTTGCTTACTTTGAGAATAAGTATTTTGAGGCCAATATAAATGAAATATTTTTTACATACACATGGAAATAAGCATTGGCCCTCGTGCTTGGGTGCTAAATATTTAAGATGGATCTGATGAGGACTCCACCTGGTACTAACTTTTTTTGGAAAACTGGGAAAAAGCTTGACTGATCTGAAAAGGTAGTGATGGGTTCCTGATCGCTTTTCAATATTTAAATATTCCTGTGGAAATTGCATAAGTCAGAGTCCATTTTAAGCAGAAAGAGGTATATTACAGAGTATTTTAGTAGCTTATAGAATTGTTGGGAGGGCTGAAATCACAGACTTCAGTGTGAGGTTCCTGGGTCATCTCCTGAAGGCATAATGAAGCATCAAGTATATTTGCTTTTGGCTAGTTTTATCAAACCTGTCTCCTTCACGTTAGATTTCTTCCCTTGGATCTAATAGGTGTTCATTTTCCTTATTCCAAAATTCTTGGGGATCCTTTACTATAATTCTCATGAACCAACAAATTATTTCTCAGTAGAAGCAGTTTGTTGGTAGGCAAAATTCTGTGTGGAGAAAGGAGGATACAATAAAAGCTTCCTTGATCTAAATTAAGGAACCACCAGTTTAAACGCACCCAGAAAAATAGACAAATGGCACAAACAATAATAGTTTCCTCCCACCGTTTTAGAGAAAGCAGAAAATAGCTCAGCAGTTCCTTGCGAACCTGAAGTTTCTGAAGATTCAAGTTCATCATGCATTATTGAGAAAGTTGAGTTCAACCTCTTCTGCCTGCCTTAGGGTAGAGAATTTAGTGAAAAGGACAAAAATCAGGAAGGAAACATAGAAGCAAACAACATGGTTATGCAGTCTTTTCTGAAAAAGTTACAATTATTCAAACTGCAAATGTATAAAGATTAAACCAAAATATCAGCACACCTTTCCCTTTTCAGACCTCATTTGCTTCTAGAAATTTGAAAGTCAAGTTCTAATCCAAAATTGTCATGGGTACCTAGAGTCCACATTCATAATTCTGAATCTGAAATTTTGTAAGATGTCTAGATAAGAAGCTTAATAACTTTTTGATCCATAGTCTCCATTGTCCCTCAAGATGTCATACCTGATTCAATTGGGGACATACAGAATCAGAACTTGAAGTTTGAGGAGTGAGATCCTTCCAGAAGGAAGCAGCCCTTTTCACAGACAGTTAAATCCGTGTGGATCTTCTCCCTGGGCTGGGCCTCTTCCCAGCTGCTTGTGGGAGGCTCCACAGGCAGCTCCATAGACAGTAGAGCAGAAGCCCCTTGCAGTCAGGCATTGCTCCAGATTCTGATTCTGGCACTCACTTCCACTTTCATGCTTCATTTTTGTCCTAGATTCTAAGAGATAGAACACTGCTCAGGTGCCTGGGCTGCTGAACAACTTACTTAACTCCTTCAGCACCACCACTAACGGACAGCGCTCCACAGGCTCTGGTCTAGGTCAAACACAGCTTTTGCAGTGGACAAAACTTCTTCGAACTGTTGTAAATGAAGTACGGCTATATGATATAGTACATACCTGTCCTTTAACTGGGGCAGGTGTCTGCCAGGGATGCTGTTCAGTAATATTTGAACTCACATGTATGGGAAGTGCGCAAAGCCATAGATTCCCCTTTATATGAACTCTTCTGAGAGCAGAGGGGCACATTTAACAATAACAACAGCATTTATTGAGCACTTTCCACCTGTTATGTACCAGGCACTGTTCTAAGAAGTTTACAAAAATAAACTTACTTTAACTACTCTGCAAACTAACTACATAAAATATTGTCATAAATTATTTTATTAACAAAATAATGCCATCCCCATTTATAGATGAGGAAACTGAAGAACAAATGAATTAATGATTTCTTGTAAGTAAAACACTTAAAACTGTGCCAGACACCTAGTAGACTCAATAAATGTTAGTTATTCTTATCATACAGTTAGTAAATGGCAGGGCTGGGATTCAGATAAAGGCACCCCACATACTTAATTAACCACCTATCTTCTACTGCCCCAGCTATGTAAACTGAGCTCCAAGAATCATCTTAAGTACCCCATAAATCTGAAAACAAGACTTTATAATGCAAAATCTCATCATGTTACTCCTTTGCCTAATGATTTTTGATGTCTCACTATCACTTTCAGGAAGAGGCCCTCTCCTTAGCACGGCACTGGGTCCCCTCACCATCTGGTCCCAATCACTGCTCCCCAAACACCCTACATTCCAGCCCATTGCTGTCCACACTATGGCAGTACTGCCAGCTTGTTCAAATCTCTCTCTGCTCATGCTCTCCCGTTTGAAGTGCTGTTACCAAAATTCCCTTCTCAATATCACCCTCAATAATACTTTCCCTGAAATCCATCCTTCATCCTCAGTCCCATCCTGCTGAACTGTTGGCTCATTTCTGTTCTCCCACAGGAGGTTTCTCATACCTCCCTTACAGCATTAACTACACTGTAGCTATAGTTCATATGTCAACCTCTCCCACTGGATTGACAGGAGAACCACAAGCAATTGAAAAGTATGTATAAACCAGTTATTATGTACCAGCTATTATGCCCATTAGAGTTCATCAGCTGTAACTTTTGGATATTGGTTTGATTGGTTCTATGGCCACGGAGTTTCCTCTTCTTCATTAATCATGCCTCAGTTTGAGTTCAGGAATAAACCCTGAGACATGGATTCTAGTGAAAGTAGTTCAGATATGAGATGCAGGAAGCACTGGTAAGGGATAAGGAAGTGAGACAGGGAAAGGAAGGGAACAGTAAAGGGTGTGTTATCAAGCCACCTGTCACTGTGGGCACCGGGAACTTAGCACTACTAGGGCCTTGGGAAAATGGTGCAACACACACCTAAAGTTACCCACCCTAGAGGAAGGGTTGTGTTGTACACCGCGTCCCATGAGTCCTTGGTTGAGGTGCTCAGGGATATTAATTCCCCATTCCTTCCTTCTAGTATCACCTGCATATTACATGGCTCCAGAAAATCCCTCAGGCCAAGAGGAGCAGATACCAGCAGCTGGAAGTGGGCTAGAGTGCTTTGAAGCACCAGGGAAGGAATCTAGGCAAGGCACTGAGAGCATCTGCCACAACGCCACTCTGAACTCCCCAAGGCTGTAGGGGAGGAGCATGAGTTACAACTTTGGAAGTTTTCAAGTCACTCTCTCTTGATAATAAAGTTTCTTAACTCCTAGCACAGAACACAAATTCCCTGTCTTTGAAACTAAAGAACACAGGTTGTTGGAAGCCTGAAAGTAATATGAGACTGAATGTTTGCATTATAGATGAAGTTATAACTTCAAGGAATAGGTGAATGTCCACTATAAATAAAAAAATATATTTTTAAAGTTCTAGTCAAATCAAATGAGCAGGAACTGAAAATGGAGAGCATGGCCTTTACTCATGGATATAAGCCAAATAAATATAAAGACATTGAAAAGTCAAGTTAATAAGGGAATCAGCAGATAGGATCTAGGAGAGCACACTCCAAAGGAAAAAAGGTATTAAGAATTTGAATAGCTGTCTGACATGACTGTGCTTGTGATCTGAAGATCTCTTCAGGGATTTCATAAGGAAGCTTTATGGACAAAAAACCAATATAGAAGCAAATATAAATGGCTAGAAACTATGATAATAGTTTATGGGAATAATAGTGCTATGTTATTTCTTTAATTTTCTCTAGCAGTGTTTTTACAGCTATTTTAGTAAGCAAAATGCAAGTCTTAGAAACAGGTTCTTGCATGGAGCTGACCCATTCAGAGAAAGCCACGTCTGTGTGGGCAGTACAGTGTAGGTAGGGAAAGGGGGTAAAGAACTGACTGGATTGAAAATATCAGCACATATGCCCCCAAACAGGCTATGTGTGATAAGAACATCACTTAATAAAGAATGTTGCAATATGAGAGGGTGGTCTACATGAAAATATGGAAAAGTGATCAGAACAAGTAGAGTTGGCAGTGCCCATCCACCCATCATTGTTCAGGGGAGAAAACACTGACCCTAAGAAATAAAAATATGCTTACTGATGGGCAGTACCCTGCTCTTAGTTAGAAATGATACATTCAGCTTCCTGTGATTCCAGCCATACTATCAACCTCCCTTTGCTCTGATTTTGTACTCACAGAACAGCCAACTGATTTATGTCCACACAGGTTTTAAGGTATCTTGAAACCAGAAAAAGCTTATTGGAGGGCAGATGTAGCATGTCATTGTAAAAGAACAGCCCCCAGCATACACTGGTAACCTGGTGAGTGTCACTAGTTTAAGTCTGATCACTTGAGTCTGATGACATTTCTGGCAGGCTGCGAAAGGGAAGCTCCTGGGCCACAAAGCTAAGAACCAGACTTGGGAGCCTGGTGATTTCACCAAGCTAAGTCCAATCTGTGAGGTCTTGCCTGGAAAACCAGCCAAGCAACCCCCCCACCCCCAGATGATCTCTGCACCTTCAAACAGGACAATATTACCCATATTAGTAGTAAATGTGGAAAAACATATACAAAAGAAAGCTTTCTCAAACACACGGGCAAGAGGGCCAGTTCAGTGTGAAGAGCCCCGACTTTGGAGGGAAGATAACCAGGACACACTGTACCTCTACCTTCCTCTGTAAAATGGAAATAATTATAATATCTGCTCCTGCCAGGGCACCAGCACTTACACATGCAGATAAACCTTGTCCTCCAAATTTAGCCTAAGAACCCATATGTTCTCTCAAAAAAAAAGTCATTATTCAAAATACTTTTTTAGAACTCTGCTTTGGAAATTTCCCTCAGAACCATTTTCCAGGCTACAAAACAAAATTTGTTTCATTTACCAGATCACACCTCCATTTGCAGCAAGAAATAAACTTTCCCAGTCTAGTCACCCATTTTGGCCACCATACTCTGCTGCAGACAACACTTTGGTCAGTTTATAATGGCGACTTCAGTCTCCCCAACTCATGGCTCCTTCCCTACAGCCCCCAAGCTTGGCCAGATTCTCTGGACTTTGCTTCCACTAGCTCCAACCCTACATCTCTGCCCTGCCAAAAACCCTAGAAGGAGTGGTTTGCATTTTTGCTTCTTCATTCCCCCTTAATTACTCATTATCTGCAACCTGACTTCCAGTTCCTCTAGTCTACTAAATTCCTTTGTCAAAGATCACCAACGGCTTTCTAAAAACCACACGCAATACCTTCTCGCACTTCCTCCTGCATCTCTAGAAAGTCTGACCCATTGACTGGCGCCACTCCCACCCCATGACACACCTCTCTTGGCTTCTTTGCCAATCATTTATTCCAGTTCCCTCCCTGTTTCTGTGATTACACCTCAGTCTAGTCAGTTCTGTTTTTCCTTGAATGCAGGCTTTCCCAGAGTTCTCCTCTCACTGTATATTCTCTTTGAGAAAACTCAGTTATCCCATGGCTTAACATTAACTATATATAGCCTCTTAAATCAATCTCTGGAGCCCTAACTTCTCCTCTAGGTTTCAGTCAACAGCTTGCTGGACATCAAATGCATCTGTCCTTAGATACTTTAAATACCAGGTGTCAAAACCTATTGTCTCACCTCTCCACCCAGACCTAATCCTCCTCATTCAATTATAGAACAATCTACTAATCAGTCTCCCAATTAGAAACCAAATGGTCATGTTTATTCTCACCTTCACATCCAAATAGGCCAGCACCATTAATTCTACTTGCAAAATACCTTATAATGGCATCCTTACCTATTCTAGTTATCTATTGTTGCATAATAAATTATCCCAAAATTTAGTCTTTAAAACAATAATAATCATTTTATTATTTCTCAAGGTTTCAGGAATTTTGGTAAGGGCTCAACGGGGACAACTTACTTATCTCTGGTCCATGATGTCTGGGATTTTATCTGGGAAGACTTAAAGGCCAGAGGTGACCTGATGGCAGGATCTGGAATCATCTGAAGGCTTCCTCACCTGCATGTCCGGGGAATGGTGCTGGCTGCCAGCAGGAGCCTCACCGGGCTGTTGGCTGGATACAGCCTGTCCATATGCTGACTCATCTTCCTCATGGCTTAGTGACCTGGTTCCAGAGTGAGCAACCCAAGGTGATCAGGTGGAAGCTGTGTCCCTCTTATGACCTAGCTTCAGAAGCCACTTAGTGTCCCCTCTGCTTTTCACAGGCCCCCCCAAAGTTCTAGGAGAGGGAACATTGGCCCTACCTTTGGATGGGAGAGGCATCATAACACATTCCAAGAGGAGCTTGGGTGTGGGAGATCTTGCTGCAGCCATCTCAGTGCACTCTACAGCTTTCAGGGACGCCATTCACCTGGCAGGGAATTGTGTTTGGGGGAAACACTCACATAAAATACATTTGTGTGGCTCAGGCCCTCCCCATCTCTTATCTGCTATTGGCAATTGTCTTCTATACCTTTGCTTTTTGGTTGATAATTCACCCCTCTCAACCCAGAATTCTTTGTAAAATATAATAATCAAAGCTATCTTTTACTGAACACTTACTAAGTACCAGACACTATGTTAAATTCCATATAAGTATTAACTCACATAATCTTTAGAGGAACCCTAACAGCCAAGCCCTATTATCCATTTTACAGATGAGGTAAGACCTTGAAAGTTAAAGTAATTTGCCCAAGATCATACTCCTAAAGAGTGTCAGAACTAAGACTGGTACCAGAAAGTCTAACTTCAGGGCACATTTTAATACCTACCCTGACTCCCCCATTTCTAACTGTGTGATTTCTCTAAAAAATTTCTCTGGATTTGTGCTGCCTTCATTAACATAATTTTTTACATTGGTCCCTCCCCAGCCTAGTCATTCACCTTAGCTCTTTTGTCCCTTTACCACACAACCTGATCATGCTCTACTTTTTCTTATTCCTCAGACATTCTTTGATTTTGCTCATCCTCGTGCCTCTTCCTAAAAAGCCATCATACCATTTTTTCTGGCTCTCCAAGACCACCACAAAACTTAACCCTACCATGAGGACTTTACTCAATCCCCTTAGGTGGGTGCTCAGGAGAGGGTTGTTAGGCTGAAGCCTCTACATAGGAAACTTTTTGAAAATAGACTAAAAAATATTTCTTGGACTTTCACTGTCAGAATCTGGAAAATAGCAACTACTTGGCAACACAGCCGGGACCTAGACCTGATACTCCTGTAGAAGGGCTCAGTACCTTATCCATTAGATCATTCAAACATTCCTTTCATAAAGAGACCAAAAAACTAAAGATGTAAAGGGCTGTGGCATGACAAGAGTCATTTCACTAGCAGCAATATTTTTGGGTGCACAGCGGTTTCAGTATTGTGGACAATACTGTTCATGTCCTGGTCTGGTTAAGGCTCACCAAGGGCAGACAGGTCATCATTGTCTTTTTTCATGGCAAGTGCCAGCTCAAGTCTTACTGCATAGCGGATGCTCAGCAGTAGAATATGTAAAAGAATGCTATGGGGAATAGGCATGATATAAGTGGGTGTAAGTATTATTTTCTATTATAGGCATTTTTATGGGTGTAAGTATTATTTTCTATTATAGGCATTTTTATGGGTGTAAGTATTATTTTCTATTATAGGCATTTTTATGGGTGTAAGTATTATTTTCTATTACAGGCATTCCCATGCAAGTTGACATGTTCCCCAATTTCCTGAATTTCTAATTCTTGTCTTTGATTATTTTTATTCAAGATTTAAAATTTCTCTTTTCAGCTGGTTCTTTGTCAAAGTGACCAAAACACAAGTTGACGCAAAACAGAAACTTCAAAATTGGCAGCCACAGGATTTTGTTTTTACTTGGGAGACACAGGATTAGGGAACCATGTTTTACATGTGTGCCATAAACAGATTAATTCATTAAGATTTTAGTAAGGTATTTCTGGGTGGTTGCTTCCGCCTGTTTTGTCTAATTTAAATTGACTTGGCTCCTTTCAACATTTTTCAGTATTTGATCTTGACATTTTTGTACATCTTTTATGTTGCAGAAACAAAGTGGTTACTCTTGATGGAGCTCATTTCCTAGGTTGGACTATAGAAAAGCAAACAAAAATAACTACAATAATGTTAGATGTTACAATCAAGGGCGACGTTTTGTGATATATAACATGCAAGGGAACAGAGGGAATGAGAAAAGTGGAAGAGGAGTTCCAGCCGAGGGAAAGGGCAGGAGAGAAGGCACAGAGGTAGGAGTGTGTGCAGGGTGTCCTGGCAAATGAAAGTGAGAGATCTGTGTGGGAGAATGGATGGAGACAAGTCTGGGGAGATGGTCTTGATGAGGTTGTAGAGGAGCTTTGTTTACTGTGCTAAGATAAGGGCTTTACTCAGAGGGTGATGAGGAGCCAGAAAGAGTTTCATGTGGGCAGATGCCATGGTAAGATTGGTGTTTTAGAAAGATCACTCTAATGCAGTGTGGGAGGCTGAATGGAAAAAGAGAGCCAGGAGATAGAGACTGCTGTGCACATTCAGGACTGAGTCAGGCAGTGGGCATGAATAAGAGGACCTGGATGTGAGAGACAGTCTACCAGAAGCTAATGGCCTCACCATTCAGATTACGGTGACATAATGGGAAAGAAACAGAATAGCATGTGGGAGTTTGTACATATTTGCCCAGCCATGTACTCTAACTCAATTTGTTACTTATTCTCATGCTTTGAGATTACTCATTATTTTAGACTAGTTTTAGAAGTTGTGATGAAGTTAATTGCTGGGTACAATTTAACTTGACCCCATCTATTAAGAAAGAAGGGAGGGAGAGGGAAAGAAAGTGAGAAAGATATAGATGTATTTACTAAGCAAATTATTATAAATAGGATTGCAAGAAAAATTTCTTCTTAAGATAGCAGTTTTGAGCCTTTAAAAAGCATTGAAGTCCACAGAAATAGGACACAGCTCACTTCCCATCCACACACTGCTCTGCTCTACCTGCTACTCCTCACCTAAACTTCTCTTCCGTGGTTGCCAAAGAGCCAGTGGGAATAGTGTTAGAGATATGAGAAGAATCTATTGGGTTGGAAAAGGAGGAAAAGAAGGAACAGCAGCAAGTAGCAACAGGGTGAGGCACTGTTAACAAGTAAGTCACAAAATCTCAAACTCTTTCTCCCCCACTACCTGGATCTTTAAAGTCAGCTGTCATCTAGCCAGAAATTCTACACAATTAGCATCTCCTTTGGGTTCAAAAATATCCTGCTAAAAATTCCAAAGACTGCATGGATCGTTAAAGTCACGTTAGTCGTTCTCAGATTGCTGTGCAGGGTGGCCATGTAGGTTCAGAGCCGTTAGTGGGGCAGCACTGGAGCACAGCAGGACCGGAGAGGAGACACATCCGGAAGTAGGAGGAAGAGGCAAGAGAGAGGCCGGAACTTTGCATTTCATTGCTCAGATAAAACACCTTTTCTCTCCCTCTTCACTTTGGTATTTCATGATTATTCCCAGGACCAAAACTAATAGTACCTTGGGGCACATTATAATTTAAACATGTTGCCATAATCCAGAATTATGGATTGCATCTGAAATACCACATCTTAAACTTGGGGAAAGGTAACCAAGTTGCAAAGAGCTAATTTATAAACACACTTTTGAACCATAACCCACTCTTTGGAAATTACCAGTAATTCCTATCCATTCACAAAAGCTCTCCAGGGAGTTTTACCTAACTCCTGTTATTCTGTTATACTTGAAAGTAGTTATGCTAAATTAAGATCATCTTTTCTCCACTGGATTGAGTTATTTAGGTGACACATTACTGTCACTATCAATAACAATTACAATAATAATGAATGTCCATATCAAAGGATGTCTATATTGTTTTGAGTAAAATAAATATTTAGTATATCCATGAGCAACACAAGAGTTAAATTTTATCCATGAAACAGTTGAAAATTAATTGTAATCATTTTACTTCAACCAAAATAAGCCTTTGAACAATTATTTAATTTGATATTCCCAACTCTCTTAGGTAGGGAGTTCAGATATAATTATCCTTAAATAGTTATCCTAAGTTTTAATGGTATTAATTTATTTTCGTTTTTGGAACTAAAATTAGGGCAAAATTCTCTCAATTTTAGGCTCTCCATACCTAAAATTCTGATTAGAGTTTTAAAGAAAGTCATGAACTTCTACAGAATCTGGGAGTGATTTATGACTTGCAGATAAAAGGTGATCATTTTAGCCCAAATTCCGAGTGTAGGCTCTGTTTGGAGAAAGCAGTTGTTTATTGATTTTTTAGTGGCTACCGGTCACCTCACAGAAAGTTCTATTTGTCTCAAGTATGTCCCCTTTTAGAGAAAATTGGAAATGCTCTGGGATATATTCTTTTAACCACTTCTGCTATTAATGGTCCTTAAACGACCCAACATCCTGAACTCTGGTGTCAGTATTCATCCCATAACTACTCAGTCATTTGTTAGGGGAAAACTCATGATTCCAAAATTTCATTATAATGGAAACCATCCTATAGTATGTGAAAGTCATAGTTTCCAATGGCCATCTCCATTTCAAATATAGTTGGAAGTGCATTTCTGTGGTTTTGATTAACTTTAGCATAATGTGAATACTTTCCAGTTGCCTTTGCTCCAGAAAGTGTGAAAGGAATCAGAGCCACAAAATCCCCTGCCAATATCAATGTTCTTAGGGACATTTCAGAACAATGGAAGGGTAGAGGGATTTGCTACTGAGAGAGAGACAAGAGTGCTCACATTTTTTAGTTTTATTGTGTTGGAATAGGGGAAATGAAGCCAAGTAACTTACCCAAGGTCACAGAGCTACTAAACAATAGAACTGAGGATTGAACCTACCATGTGGCTTCCTAAAGAACTGAGAATTTGTAAAAGAGAGGAAAGTGCTTACCTAGTACTTATGAGAACAGAAAGACATCAGATTTTTGCGTAAGAAAATGCCAAACTGCAGAATAACATAACTAGAGATCCAATGTAAAACCTATGAAATACAAAAATCATATGAATTAGATCTTTCGTGAATTACTAAAATTAAATGCATGCATGTGCACACTCATGTACACACACACCCATATATTCTTATAATTTATTCTTTTTAATTATATGGTGACAGACCTTCAGGATTATCACTTGCTATTTTTACTTTTTTTTTAGCAATTATTCAACTTAGAGGAACAGACTATAAATTATTTTTAATGCCACAATATAGCATGTAACTAGTTCTAGATAAATAGTTCCAGATTCCAGTCTGACCAATAATATGATCACACAGAAAGAGCAAAAATACGACTTGCCTACTGACTTTACTTTCAGTTGGAATTACTATGCATTTAGTATAACATCACTATCATCATTACCACTAATATTTAATAAGTGTATCAAGGAGCTGTACACTCTCTCACTGAATCTGCGAAGTGCTATACTGCAACCTCTTATCCCCGATGCAATAACCAAAGCATAAGGACTGCAGCAAATGCTCGTGGAGGACCACACTACCTACCCTGCTACACCTGGTTTGAGCAGATCTTGGATGTAAAGTTCCACACATGTTGCCAGCATCCCACATCAACACCTCTCTGCTTTGCTGCCTTAGAATTTTTTACCTTTAGCCATGCAGCAATCTGGAAGTGGCAGGGAGCTAATGACCTTAGGGGCTACTCTCAGTCAGTGGGAGCAGGAGTCAGAGGTAAATGCTCCAGTACCCCCATCTTTTGATGTGACAGTTCTATACAGGTCTTCAGGAGCTTCCCAACACAACTGAGTCTCAGTTGCTCACAACATTACTACCCTTTGATGGCTTTTCTCCCTTCCAAGTTTCGATTTTCCTGCTTTGCTTCCTGGGATCACCTCTAAATTAAATTATGTCCACCCAAATTCTTGTATCAGACTCTGCTTTAGGAGAACCCAAAATAAGGTAAATGTTTTAAGTAACTTGCCTTAAGCCAAAGAGCAACTGACGGAGCCAGTTGGATTGTCCAACACCTGTGAGAAATCCCCCACTGTGAATTAACATTAATAAGTCCATAAAACCAAGTCAAAAGAGAAAAATGATGGATACTAAACACATGTTCTCCAAGCTCTTTAAAAAATTAAATTTGTTTTTGCCAATCTCTATTAAGTGTGGTGCGTAATGAACAGGGTGCATGGTGCTACTGTCCTAAGGGTCTTGGGACCTAATGCAGGCAGGCACTGTATCACAGACTCCAGTGATCCCCAGGACCTAATGAGGCAGGCACTGTACCACAGACTACAGTGACCCCCAGGACCTAATGCAGGCAGGCACTGTACCACAGACTCCAGTGATCCCCAGGACCTAATGCAGGCACCTACTCCAGTGCAGGCAGAAAGGCACCAGTGATCCCCAGGACCTAATGCAGACAGGCACTGTATCACAGACACCAGTGATTCCAGGATCTAACGCAGACAGGCTCTGTGTCACAGACACCAGTGATCCCAGGATCTAACGCAGACAGGCTCTGTGTCACAGACACCAGTGACTCCAGGATCTAACGCAGACAGGCTCTGTGTCACAGACACCAGTGATCCCAGGATCTAACGCAGACAGGCACTGTATCACAGACACCAGTGACCCCAGGATCTAACGCAGACAGGCTCTGGGTCACAGACACCAGTGATTCCCAAGATCTAATGCAGACAGGCTCTGGGTCACAGACACCAGTGATCCCTGGGACCTAATGCAGACAGGCTCTGTGTCACAGACACCAGTGATCCCCAAGATCTAATGCAGACAGGCTCTGTGTCACAGACACCAGTGACCCCAGGAGCTAACGCAGACAGGCTCTGTATCACAGACACCAGTGATCCCCAAGATCTAATGCAGACAGGCTCTGGGTCACAGACACCAGTGATCCCTGGGACCTAACACAGACAGGCTCTGTGTCACAGACACCAGTGATCCCAGGATCTAACGCAGACAGGCTCTGGGTCACAGACACCAGTGAGCCCCAGGAAGAGGCAGCCTACTAGGAGACTGAGTCTAGTGATGGCTGTGTCATACTCACACTTATATCGGGTCATAAATAAAAGCCCATTTAGGGAGGAAGATAGTACACAATTAGAGTAACTATCAGTTTTACAGGCATTTTAGACAGTACTTGCAGACCTGTATTCTGACCTAGTACTAAATACACTGTGTAATTTGGGACATACTGAACCCCTGTGAACCTGCCTCTCATTTGTAAAATGAAGGAAACACTTCTCACTTTGGGCAGCACTGGGCTTGCTAGGAAGCCTGTTGTACCTAAAAGTTCCTTGAATCACATAAAGCAGTTGGCAGACATAAACTATCACTAACACTTTGATGCGTTACCTGACCAATGTGTACGCTGACTGCTGCACTTGTTACACGACAGGTACCATGGGCAAACTTTTCAAAGGATATGTCACATGTTTAGCATATGACCTTGCTGTGACATTAGTTACAAAAGAGTAGTATTGAATACAGAGCTGATCTGATTTTGGGCCTCTCCAAGAAATGGCTATCTTACTAATGGGAGCTTCCACATAATTGTAATAAGGCATTGAGAATAACACCATGGCAACATTCCAGCATACCTCATTCTTCTTCTAGAATGTATTCCAGGGCCAATACCACTTCCTCAGAGTTAGCTAATTGGTTAAGGACATGAGTTGACTGCTCCAGACTACTGGGTACCAATTAGTGCTACTTTGGGCTGTTGTGAAGAATGGGCTGAAACCAACTTAAAGACATTAACAGGATAGATGTAAAGTCTTATTTCTCAGGGCAAGGAACTTTAGAAAATGAACTTTGGTTATTCTTTCATTGTTTGGGAGAGCCCATGAAATAGCACTGTATGCTGAACCAATGGAAAAATAAGACAATGATGTGAGACAGTTGGGGACAGAACCATTACTTTATTACTAACAAAGCTGATAATGAAGAAGCTGGTTTAAATCTCCAGGCAAGTGGGACTCCCAATACAGAACCGCACTGAACTACTGCAGGTCTCCCCCACCCGGGGTCACAAATCCCTTGCAAATCTTGCAGCATGGGGAGAGCAGGTCAGAGCACATGTTTTCCGTGGGCTGGCTTGCTTCCAAATAGGAGAGAGAAAGGCATTGAGCTATGCATGTCCATTTTCTCCTTCCAAACTCACCCATCTGATTAAGTCTGTCCTCCTCTAGGAAGACTGAGAAGAACAGAGAGCCCAGGACTCACTCAGGAATGAGGTTCTCACCACACAGAAGGAAACATCAGGACTGGGAAAGGAAGTTTTCCCCTCTGTAAAGCACAGAGGCCTAGGGTATATATGTGAGTTTTTCAGGATTATACAGCAAGTTGGTGGCAGAGTCAGGGCTAAGACTCAGAGCTGTTTTATCATTTGTGCTTAAAAAAAAACCCAATGGAGTAATGAGAATGAGAGAGATCTCCTAATTTATTAGCATTGTACCTGAAAAAGTTGGTTTGGGGTTTTTTGGTAGACTACAAAATTAATATGAAACAGTTGGTGATGTGTGCAGCTCTAGAATGGTATCCAGATCACAGAAACTAACATATCTGTTGTTTTCCAAAACTTTCTGGAGGATTATACTCCACTCTAGAAGCCACATTTTATTAGGAAAATTGATAATATAGAAAGAACAAAAGAATATGATCAGGATAGTAAGAAGCTGAACCAGAACTGGAGTTAGAAAAGTCCTTACTGAGAAGAGGAAGCTGACTGTTTTGTACAGAAAGAAGACAGAAGAAACTTTGGAAATCATATAAAAATATACAGAAGAAAAATCAGTTGTAATTCCTCCATGTCCAGATGGGTTCCCAAATGTGTTCTTCTAGTCTTTTTCTGTTCATGTAAATGTATTAAATATATAAATTATTTTCAAAATTAAGGTAAAACTATATATAGTTTTATATCCTGCATTTTACTTTCTTAGTCTTAAGCATTTCCTCATATCATTAAAAATTGTTCAAAATACAATTTTTAATAGCTGTATAATGCCCTGTCACAGGGGTAATTAAACCACTTCCATATTATATTTTTTAAAGTTCTGTTTCCCGAAGAAAAACAGAACCAAGACCAGTGAGAGAAAGTGGAGGTAGTTTTAAGTCAACAGAAGAACTTTCTAACACACACACACACACACACACACACACACACACACCAGCAGGGAGAGGGATGCCAATTTGATCATGTCACCACCTTGCAGAATCCACAGGATGGTTTCCCAGTGCTCTTAGTATAAAGTTCAAATTCCTTTACAGAGTTTACAAGGCCCTCTGTGCGCAGGCCCTTCACTAATGCCTAGCTGAGCCTGCACCCACCGCCACACAGCTGGCTGCCACCACACTGCCCTCTCAGTCCCTGGTGCACAAGAGGCTCCTTCCCGCCTCCTGGTAATAAATATGCAGGTCCCCCTGCCTGGGTGGTCTTCCTTCTTTTCTGTACCAAACCCACTGCTATCCATCCTTCAGATCTCAGTTTTCCCACCTCCATGGAATCCTCCCAGACTTCCTGCCATTTGCCCTCTGTGATCTCCTGGTTAGCACTTACCAGAGTGCATCTTCACGGTGCTCGTTTGACCACTTCAGGAGTGCTTGTCTCCCTAGTAACCTGTGAATTACATGAGGGTAGGGAACTTAGTTTTACTAGTAACATCCCAGAGCCCAGGACAGTACTCAACATAGATGCGCTGAAAGTGGAGTGGAGGAGAAAAAGAAAGGAGGAAGGAGGAGGGAAGAGGCTCTCTGGAACTGGAAAGGTTCACGCAGAATACATGAAAGGCCGTCTTTCAGGAAGATGATCGAAAACATTCCTGCCCTCAGTGGGAAAACTGAACCTGCTAAAGCTACTCAGCAAATATTTGCTAAGCACATATGGTGTTCTGGGTGCTGGGTGCAGAGGATACAGGACTAGCTCAGTCCCCGTGGTGATGTATAAGGTGCCTTTCAATTCTAAGAGCTGATTACTAAATGGAGTAAATCCATTTAATATCGGAAAACAGAAAAAACAAGAAGAAATGAAAATGTACAGCATTCTGGACCAGGTTTCCATCCCAAACCGCAGTCATATTTAACCTGATTAAATACATAAGGTTGACTTTGAATATTGGAATTCCTTTATTTTTGGTGAGCCATAGCTATAATTACAGAAAATAAGAGAGGAAGATTTAAGTTAATATCTTGTGGGAAGCAACTGCAAGAACTAAAATAAGGAACCATTCCAGTGATTCAGACTAACCTTTCTTAGTAGCTCCTGAGTACACAATTAAACAAAGCCCCAGGGAGTTTGTTTCCACTGAATCCTTCCAAAGAGTTTGAAAAGGTAGGAGATGAGAAAAAATTTGAATGCCCCTTTTCCAGGATGTCACCAGCAGTAAAAGGCTTCATTTAGAATCCACTGCTTTTTTTAACTTCTCCATTCTAAAACTGTGCACCTCTGATGAGAGAATGAAGTCAGACTTGCAGCTCTTTCCGTCAGGAGAGGTGGGCAGAGTGGATCATGAAGGAATAGAAGGAACAGGAGGGTCATGAAAGAAGAGGTCATGAAAGCTGATTCTGGGCTTAAAGAGGACAAACGAAACTGTTTCCCAATATTTCTCTGTGCAATTTGTTTCGTTATTTTTTACTTGCTGGCCTATTCAGCGTTGCCTGGGAGACTCGTCTATTGTTATTAAATACATATCTGCTCTCATTTATTCTGGAACATGCTGCTCAGAGATGGCTAGGGGAGAAGCAGCTTGAAGGCAAATTAGTGCCACGACTCATGTCTTCTGCCCTTGGGCCGTTCACTGTTTCTCTTTCCACATGTCTTAACATCTAGAGCATAAACTCTTGTACTCTCGGCATAAGCAAGACTTTTGTGCCAAGAATTTTATTGTACTTTAAGATTAAGAATATCAGATCAGACCAGTGCACAAAACCAGAAAAAGTAAGAACAGTAGAGAGAGACTGAGATGCAGTCAGGGAAGGAGACAGTTAATGGAGCAAGATGTGGGCAGGGGCGGCAGGGGTGGCAGGCGTGGAACAAATGCCCATTCCAGAGGTAAAGAAAACTCAGCTAAGAAAGTTCAGTTCTCTAACTTGGAAACTATCCAACTTTACAACTCCTCTATTGCTTACATTTGTCTTTTCTTATCAAAGTAATATGGAAAAATAATAATTCAAGAAAATTTCAATGTTCAGCTCTCAGGAACAGCCATCTATAATACAAATTTACACTATACTGGCTTCATTGTATTGCAAATGTTTGAGTTCCCATTAAGGCCTAAGCTGATTAGCAAATTAAAGAATCACATTTATAAATGTAGTTTTATGAAAGTTTATGTAATAAGATAAGCACGATATAAATAAACAATTTACTATTCAGTCATAGCCAGTGGGTAAAATACCCAAATGCAATTTGTGTCAAGGCTCAGTACTAAAACAATATGGAAAAGTGGCTGTCAAATTAATGGTGAAGCTACAGTTTTCAAACCAATTAAATGACCCAACTCTGAAAAAAATGTACTGGGCATTTCACAGTGGTTAATTTGGTATGTGTGTCTGTACTTTTTTTAAAACTGTGTTATGGAAAATTTCATATATATACAAAAGAGAAGATTGTATAATGAAGCTTCATGTACTCATCATCCAGCTTCAAAATCTTGTTTCATCTGTATCCTTACCCATTCCCCCTGCATTTTGAAGCAAAGCTCAGATATCATTTTATCTGTGTCTACATATTACAATTCTAACTATTATTGCCAGTGCTTATCTCCTGGAATTGAATTATTTATCAGTCATCAAAGACATGTGATAAGTACAACAGCAGCAACTTTATTGATGAATATTTGTTGAAAGAATGAACTAAAGGCTAACATTTATAGCACCTACTATGTGCAAGGCTTTGTGCTAAATGCCTTCTGTGCATTAGTTCATTTAATCCTTATAATAACCCTAAACTATAAATGTTATTATGTTCACATTTCAGATGAGAAAAACAAATGTAAAGAGATTAAGGGACTTACCCATAGAAAATGTACATCAAATGAAAATTAAATAAAATCATATTGAATATAGAAAAAAGGCAAAGCATGAATGACACTTGACATTTTAATTAAGTTCAGAATTTGAGTCTATGAGAATTAAAGTTAATGTGGCAAAACATTAAAAATTAGTGAATCTGGGTAAAGATATATGGGGACTCCTGATACTATTATTACAACTTTATGTTTTGATTTATTTCCAAATAAAAAGTTAAAAATTTGAATTGGGACCAGTTTTTTTCTCAACTAACAAATTCAAGGAAGATCCTGACTGATCTTTTGCATAATGGGGAAAGATTTGTCTTAATTTGGGTCCCTCTGAAATGAGAACCTAAGTCAGACTTAGGTTTAGGTCAGTTTTGTGGGGGTTGGGGGGGCAGTGCTAGGAGGGAATGATCTCAGGAAGAAGAAGGGAGAGGACAGGGAGAGTGACAGAGAAGAAAAAGGTAACACAAAGATGCATTATCAGTTGATCTGTCACTGTAGGCACCTGGGGCTCAATCCTCCCAGACGGCCCCCAAGGATCCCTGCCTCCTTGGAGTCACTCACACCTGTGTGTAGTGTCATCTCAGACCCCACCAGGGTCACACTGTGTGACCAAGAGCAAACAGCAGAAGCAATGTTATCTCACTTCTGAGGTTAGGTCATAAAAAAGACATGCCTTCCATTTGGGGTA
The DNA here is from genome assembly GCA_032199065.1 of Smutsia gigantea. Taxonomy (NCBI): domain Eukaryota; kingdom Metazoa; phylum Chordata; class Mammalia; order Pholidota; family Manidae; genus Smutsia; species Smutsia gigantea. The sequence continues at coordinate 222,353 of JAVSCE010022737.1, read as the reverse complement.
TTGCTGTCTCTCTTTTAGACACTCACTCAGGGGGAAGCCATATGGTGAAGCCCAAGAGGAGGTCCATGTGGTGAGGTGCAGCCTCCTGCTAACAGCTACATGAGTGAGTTGGAAGTGGATCCTTCAGAACCAGTCACACCCCAGATCACTGCAGCCTTGACTGACACACTGAGAGACGCTGGGCCAGAACCACCCAGATAAGCTGTACTCTGATTCCTGACCCACAGAAACTGTGAAACAAGAAATGTTTGTTGTATTAAATCACCAAGTTTGAGGTAATTTCTTAAATTGCAACAGGTAACACACAAAGGACCTTCTGAGGAACTGTGTTGAATACACCTCAGAAACCTTCCACCAAAGATTGGGAGGCTAAGGTGCTTATCCAAAAAAAATCCCAATTCCAGAGTGGGCACTGGAGGTGTGAGGGTATCAACATGCCAGAGCTAAGAGAGCTGAAATCAGAGGTGGGCTGAGGGTGTGTGAGGTGACGGCACCAATAAGCACTTGCTAAAGTATCTCATAATAGCACCAGTTTTACTCACCAGGACAGGATACAGGTTTCATAGAACACGAAGCTCTCCTTAGGAGCTTTCCCCTCTTTATTTATCACATTAGTCTTTATCTGCAAGGTCCATCTCACAGAAATATTAACCAAGGTACAATTAAAAATTTTGAGGCATTTTTTTTTTGCTCATTAGAAATATAATCTCTGTTATTACTTTTGGAAATACAAAAATACCCAAAGAAGAATATTTTAAAACACAAAAAAATGTGTCATTTAGAGATTACCATATTAAAATGTTGTGCCATTTACTGTGCTGTAAAAATGCATATAAATTTTTATTGAAATCATATCAGTCATATAGACTGCTTTTATCACTAACAAATATACTGAGGACAATTTCTAATGTGAAGTGATGCCATTTTACTATTTAAGATTTAAATCTTAAATACACCATTCAGTGAAAACAACAATCTATCTTATCTAGTTTCAATTATGTTTTCTAGTATGAAGAATTTATTACTTGGAGCTTTGAGCATGTTAGGATGTGGCATCATTTATTTAAGCAGCGTTAAATAAACCCCCTGCCCTGACCTCTACAGAGGCACTTCTAAGTGCACACTCAACTTTCCAACTGTACTTCCTATCTCTTTTAAGATTTTTCATTAAAAATTAGCTGAACCAGTATTAGCTTCCTGTCTTCAGCTGCTAAGCCCAGAGCTTCGCATTGTATTCCTTCCGCACTTGTTGCTTGACCTCTGTTGACCACTCTTCCACACTTGTTGGGAGCTCTCTGATGGCCTCCTTGGTGGAGGAGGCACACACCAGCTACAAAGCAGTCTCCTGAATTCAGTGCTGGCTTCTGCTAGAAACAAGTTTTGGGGAGTAAAAATACATTCCACTTGGGGGGTAAATGGAAGAATTTCCAAAATATCCCCCTTGGCCTTAGCTCATTTATGTATCAATAGATGTTAACTACCGCAGCCTCCCACAGCTTCCGGGGTAAGGGGTGGAGAGAAAACGGCTATACTCTATTCCCCTCCATTCCTGGTATAATTGGTCTGGTGTCCTCCAGTCACCAAGGACCTGCCAATGGAGTTTCTCCCAGAAGGGGTGGGCAGGAGGTAGAGAGTGCACTGAGGCTGGTGAGCATGAGCTGCGGCTGAAGGAGACAGGTGGTGCAGAGCCTGACTAGTGACTGTAAGAAATAAAAGCCTAGTTTTTCCGGGAAGATGGGGGCATGAGCAGCGTTGCTGAAATCTCCTCCCAAAACCATATATATTTATGAAAATACAACAAATGCAACTATTACTAAAAGAGAGACCAGCAGATACAGGACAGCACACACCCTGCATCTATACCTGAGAGGACTCGGCATACTACGAGGTGGATAAGATACAGAGCTGCGTCACAGCGGGATGCGAGCACTCCCCCACCACAGCACACTGGCGGGAGGAGAGGATTCAGAGCCGGGAGGGAGTGGAAGTACAGGCCCGCGCAATAACCAGCCCTGGTGATCTGCGCCGAGAGCACTGACACACATAGCGCAGTTTATCAGAGACTGGAGAGACAGAGGGAACAAGATTTGAGCCGGGGAATGCACCCAGATCCTCGCAGCCAGCTCCCGGGACAAAAGAAAAGCATGTGCTTTTTTTAGCGGTCTTAAAGAGACAGGGGCCCAATGGAGGAGCAGGATCATCCCAGCACACGCAGCCCAGCAGGCTGGGAGTCCTGCAGAATTTCGGACTCCTTGGCTGGTGACTGGGAAAAAGTAGCCACACTGAGACTTTCCACAGAGATCAGCAGCCTCCCATTCATTCCCACCCCAGCCAGAGTTACAAAAAGGCCTTGGGGAGTGGCGTAGCTGTGGCTCCAGAAGAGTGGAGCAACAGTGCCACCTACAGCATCCTCACAGATTCTACTCCTGGCAGGCGTTCTTTTTTCTCTTTCATTTTCTCCTTTTTTCTCTTTTCTTTTCTTTATTTTCTCTTTCTTTTTTTTTCTCTTTTCTTTCTCTTTTTTAAAAGTCTTAAAGAGCCCAGCTGACATACGTGGCAACTATCAGTGACCAAATTATACAGCCATGAAAAGACAGAGGAATATGGTACAAACAAAGCTTACCCAGACCCAGACAACACCAGAGAGGGAACCTGAAGGGATGGAAATGCAAAATCTTCCTGAAAAAGAATCAGAATAAAAGTCATAACCATACTGATGGATCTACAGAGAAATATGCAAGAGCTGAAGAAGGAAGTGAGGGAAGTGAGGAAAGACAATGCAGAAATCAGACAAGCAATTGACAGGCTTAGCAGGAAACTGGACGAGATGCAAGAGACTGCTAATGGAATAGAAATCAGAGAACAGGAATACAGAGAAGCAGAGGCAGAGAGAGATAAAAGGATCTCTAGGAATGAAAGAATATTAAGAGAACAGTGTGAGCAATCCAAACGGAACAATATTCACATAATAGGAGTAACAGAGGAATAAGAGAGAGAAAAAGGGATAGAAAGTGTCTTTGAAGAAATAATTGCTGAAAACTTCCCCATGCTGTGGAAGAAAACAGTCTCGCAGTCCACGGAAGCCCACAGATCTCCCAACAAAAGAGACCCAAGGAAGACAACACCAAGACACATAACAATTAAAATGGTGAAGATCAAAGATAAGGACAGAGTATTAAAGGCAGCTAGAGAGAGAAAAAAGATCACCTACAAAGGAAAACCCATCAGACTATCATCAGACTTCTCAACAGAAACCTTACAGGCCAGAAGAGAATGGCATGATATATTTAACTTAATGAAACAGAAGGGCCTCGAACCAAGAATATTGTATCCAGCATGATTATCATTTAAATATGGTGGAGGGATTAAACAATTTCCAGACAAGCGAAAGTTGAGAGAGTTTGCCTCCTATAAACCACCTCTGCAGGATATCTTAAATGGACTGCTCTAGAGGGAAGCACTCCTAAGGCTAAAAGATGTCACCAGAGAAAATAAAATCATAGCAAAGAAAGCAGACCATCCAAATACTAACTAAAGGCAAAGAATAAAACACCTAGTATATAAAGAATGGAGGAGGAATACTAAGAAGGGAGAGAAATAAAGAAACATCAGACTGTGTTTAAAATAACTTAACAAGAAAGTTAAGTTACATTGTTAGATAGTTAAGAAGCAACCCTTGAACCTTTGTTAACCACGAATATAAAGCCAGCAATGGCAATAAGTACATATCTATTGATAATCACCCTAAATGTAAATGGACTGAATGCACCAATCAAAAGACACAGAGTTAACAGAATGGATGAAAAAGCAAGACCCATCTATATGCTGCTTACAAGAGACTCACCTCAAACCCAAAGATATACACAGACTAAAAGTGAAGGGAAGGAAAAAGATATTTCATGCAAACAACAGGGAGAAAAAAGCAGGTGTTGCAGTACTTGTATCACACAAAATAGACTTCAAAACGAAGAAAGTAGCAAGAAATAAAGAAGGACATTATATAATGATAAAGGGGTCAGTCCAACGAGAAGATATAACCATTATAAATATATATGCACCCAACACAGGAGCACCAGCATATGTGAAACAAATATTAACAGAATTAAAGGAGGAAATAGAAAGGAATGTATTCATTTTAGGAGACATCAACACACCACTCACTCCAAAGGACAGATCAACCAGACAGAAAATAAGTAAAGACACAGAGGCACTGAACAACACACTAGAACAGATGGACCTAACAGACATCTACAGAACTCTACACCCAAAAGCAACAGGATACACATTCTTCTCAAGTGCACACTGAACATTTTCCAGAATAGGCCATATACTAGGCCACAAAAAGAATAGCAGTAAATTCGAAAATACTGAAATTCAACCAACCAACTTCTCAGATCCCAAAGGAATAAAACTAGAAATAAATTTTAGAAAGAAAACATAAAGGCTCACAAATACATGGAGACTTAACAACATTCTCCTAATTAATCAATGTGTTAACGACCAAATCAAAACAGAAATCAAAGAATATATGGAGACTAATGACAACAACAACAACACAAAGCCACAACTTCTTTGGGATGCAGCAAAGGCAGTTCTAAGAGGAAAGTATACTGCAATCCAGGCCTATTTAAAGAAGGAAAAACATTCCCAAATGAATAGTCTAAAGACACAATTACTGAAATTAGAAAAAGAAGAACAAATGAAGCCCAAAGTCACCAGAAGGAGGGACATAATAAAGATCAGAGAAGAAATAAATAAAATTGAGAAGAATAAAACAATAGAAAAAATCGATGAAACCAAGAGCTGGTTCTTTGAAAAAATAAACAAAATAGATAAACCCCTAGCCAGACTCATTAAGAGAAAAAGAGAATCTACACACATAAAAAGAATCTGAAATGAGAAAGGAAAAAAAACGACGGACCCCACAGAAATACAAAGAATTATATGAGAATCTATATGCTAACAAGTTGGAAAACCTAGAAGAAATGGACAACTTCTTGGAAAAATACAACATTCCAAGACTGGCCAAACAAGAAACAGAAAAACTAAAGAGACCAATCAGCAGCAATGAAATTGAATCAGTAATCAAAAAACTACCCAAGAACAAAACCCCCGGACCTGATGGATTCACCTCTGAATTCTACCAGACATATTGAGAAGAAATAACACCCATTCTCCTTAAAGTTTTCCAAAAAAAGAAGAGGAGGGAATTTTTCCAAACTCATTCTATGAAGCCAGCATCACTCTAAGACCAAAACCGGGCAAAGACCTCACCAAAAAAGAAAACTACATACCAATATCCCTGATGAACGTAGATGCAAAAATACTCAACAAAATATTACCAAACCGAATTCAAAAATACATCAAGAGGATCATACACCATGATCACGTGGGATTCATTCCAGGGATGCAAGAATGGTACAACATTCGAAAATCCATCAACATCATCCAACACATCAACAAAAAGAAGAACAAAAACCACATGATCATCTCCATAGATGCTGAAAAAGCATTTGACAAAATTCAACATCCATTCATGATAAAAACTCTCAACAAAATGGGTATAGATGGCAAGTACCTCTACATCATAAAGGCCATATATGACAAACCCACAGCTAACATCATACTTAACAGCAAAAAGCTGAAAGCTTTTCATCTAAGATCGGGAACAAGACGGGATGCCCACTCTCTCCACTGTTATTCAACATAGTACTGGAGGTCCTAGCCACGGCAATCAGACAAAACAAAAAAATACAAGGCATCCAGATTGATAAAGAAGAAGTCAAATTGTCACTATTTGCAGATGACATGATATTGTACACAAAATACTCCAAAACTACTAGAACTAATATCTGAATTCAGCAAAGTTGCAGGATACAAAATTAACACACAAAATCTGTTGCTTTCCCATTCACTAATGATGAACTAACAGAAAGAGAAATCAGAAAAACAATTCCATTCACAATTGCATCAAAAAGAATAAAATACCTAGGAATAAACCTAATGAAGGAAGTGAAAGACCTGTACTCTGAAAACTACAAGACACTCCTAAGAGAAATTAAAGAGGACACTAACAAATGGAAATGCATCCCATGCTCTTGGCTAGGAAGAATAAATATTGTCAAAATGGCTATACTACCTAAAGCAATCTACAGATTCAATGAAATCCCTATCAAAATACCAACAGCTTTCTTCAATGAACTGGAAAAAATAATTCTAAAATCCATGTGGAACCACAAAAGACCCCGAATAACCAAAGCAATCCTGAGAAGAAGGAATAAAACAGGGGGAATTATGCTCCCTGACTTCAAGCTCTACTACAAAGCCACAGTAATCAAGACAATTTGGTATTGGCACAAAAACAGACCCACAGACCAGTGGAAAAGTATAGAAAATCCAAACATTAACCCAAACATATACAGTCAATTAATATTTGATAAAGGAACATTGGATATACAATGGGGAGATGACAGCCTCTTCAGCAGCTGTGTTGGAAAAACTGGACAGCTACATGTAAGAGAATGAAACTGGACTACTGTGTAACCCCATACACAAAGGTAAACTCAAAATGGATCAATGACCTGAATGTAAGTCATGAAACCATAAAAGTCTTAGAAAAAAACATAGGCAAAAGTCTCTTGGACATAAACATGGGTGACTTCTTCATGAACATATCCCCCCAGGCAAGGGGAAAAAAAAGGAAAAATGAACAAGTGGGACTATATCAAGCTGAAAAGCTTCTGTACAGCAAAGGACACCATCAGTAGAACAAAAAGACATCCTACAGTTTGGGAGAATATATTCATAAAAAAGGTATCTGATAAAGGGTTGACATCCAAAATATATAAAGAACTCACGCACCTCAACAAACAAAAAGCAAATAATCCAATTAAGAAATGGGCAGAGGACATGAATAGACACTTCTCCAAAGAAGAAATTCAGATGGCCAACAGGCACATGAAAAGATGCTCCACATCGCTAATCATCAGAGAAATGCAGATTAAAACCACAAAGAGATATCACCTCACACCAGTGAGGATGGCCAACATCCAAAACACAAACAACAACAAATGTTGGCGAGGATGTGGAGAAAAGGGAACCCTCCTACACTGCTGGTGGGAATGCAAATTAGTTCAACCATTGTGGAAAACAGTAAGGAGGTTCCTCAAAAAACTAAAAATAGAAATGCCATTTGATCCTGGAATCCCACTCCTAGGAATTTACCCTAAGAATGCAGCAGCCAATTTGAAAAAGACATATGCACCCCTATGTTTATCGCAGCACTATTTACAATAGCCAAGAAATGGAAGCAACCTAAGTGTCCATTAGTAGATGAATGGAAAAAGAAGTGGTGGTACATATACACAATGGAGTATTATTCAGCCATAACAAGAAAACAAATCCTACCATTTGCAACAACATGGATGGAGCTAGAGGGTATTATGCTCAGTGAAATAAGCCAAGCCGAAAAAGACAAGTATCAAATGATTTCACTCATATGTGGAGTATAAGAACAAAGAAAATAACTGAAGGAACAAAACAGCAGCAGACTCACAGAACCCAAGAATGGACTAATAGTTACCAAAGGGAAAGGGACTGGTGATGATGGGTGGGAAGGGAGGGATAAGAGGGAAAAAGGGGCATTATGATTAGCAGATGTAATGTTGGGGGCGCACGAGGAGGGCTGTACAACTCAGAGGAGACAAGTAGTGAGTCTATAGCATCTCACTACGCTGATGGACAGTGACTGTAATGGGTTGGTGGGGGGGACCTGATGAAGGGAGTAGTTTAATAACCATAATATTGCACATGTAATTGTAGATTAATGATACCAAAATTAATTATAAAAACAAAAACAAACAAACAAAAAATGACAATCAGATATCACCTCACAATAGTTAGGATGGCCGCCATCCGAAAGACAAACCCCAACAAATGTTGGCGAGGTTGTGGAGAAAGGGGAACCCTCCTACACTGCTGGTGGGAATGTAAATTAGTTCAACCTTTGTGGAAAGCAGTATGGAGGTTCCTTAAAAAACTCAAAGTAGAAATACCTTTTGACCCAGGAATTCCACTCCTAGGAATTTACCCTAAGAATGCAGAAGCCCAGTTTGAAAAAGACATATGCACCCGTGTGTTTATCGCAGCACTATTTACAATAGCCAAGAAATGGACACAACCTAAGTGTCCATCGGTAGATGAATGGATAAGGAAGATGGGGTATATATACACAATTGAATATTATTCAGCCATAAGAAGAAAACGATTCCTACCATATGCAACAACATGGATGGAGCTAGAGGGTGTTATGCTCAGTGAAATCAGAGGGGCGTAGAAAGACAAGTATGAAATGATTTCCCTCATATGTGGAGTATAAGAACAAAGAAAAAACTGAAGGAAAAAAAAACAGCAATAGACTCACAGAACCCAAGAATGAACAGACTAACAGTTATCAAAGAGAAAGGGACTGGGGAAGATGGGTGAGAAAGGAGGGATAAGGGCAAAAAAGGGTTATAACTATTGTACACATAATGTAGCAGGGATGGGGGTGGGGTTATACCGGGAAGTCAGTATAACACAGAGAAGACCAGTAGTGATCCTATAACATCTTACTTTGTTGATGGACAGTGACTGCAATGGGGTATGCGGTGGGGACTTGATTATAGGGGGAGTCTAGTAACCATAATGTTGCTCATGTAACTGTACATTAATAGCAGCAAAATAAAATATAAAAAAAAAGAAATAAAAGACTATCTCCCAACCTAGCATTTCCCTTGACTTATTTCAGTTTTACCAGTTTCACTGGAGGACTTGCCCTGGGCCAGGAACCCCCTTCTCCCCAGAGCTACACCATTCCTTCACTAATCTAGAAGAGAGAATAAACAAAAAGATGTTTGTTTCACAGAAGAAATGTGGTTGAGGGTCAGACATGGATTTTTAAAGAGTTAACATGCCCAGAAGCCCCCCAAAGGCCTAATCAATCACATGGAGGTGCTGTGCATAAGTGGGGCGGGCTGCTGACTGGTCTGTTCAATATAGGAACCAGGAGGGCAACTGTAAAGTCATTTGTGTCCATCTAGGCCTGACATCCCTCCTATTCAATACCTTAAACGATTCTCTATAAGGACTATAAAAGAGTTAGTTAAGAAAATACAAACCCCAAAGGGATAAGCCATACCCAGTACATATATAAGATAATTATATAATGCTTTTTCAGGTAGCATGGGGTGCAGGTCTGATGTCCTCTGTAGCACACAGGATTCTGTGCCTCCACTCTGGTTCTAGTCCAGGTCTTCCTCTTCTATTGGGTCAGGTTCAATGCCTCTGACCTCTGGGTGCCTATGTGCCAGTGACCGAGTTGTGAACAAAAGAATGACCACTACATTCTCTTTTCAATTATTAAAAATGTCTGTCTCTCCCAAGGTTCAGCAGGGTCATTTCTTTTGGTTTTGCAGTTTGTGTCCTTTTTAAAATTGGAATTGCCCAATACCAATGTATTATACATTAGGGCCTCTTAAACACTTCCTGTAATGGGGTGGGAGTGAATTAGAATCCTCTAAGATTTTAAGAGAGAATATTCTAGGTTGGCAAGGCCTAGAATGCAGTCTCTCATTATTTAAGTGTTTTGGTTTTTTTTACGTTTTTCCTGGTTCTGATACAAATGCTTCCACTATAACTGCCTGCTCAAGGACAGAGGTTGGCCTCAGAGCAAACAGCTTTGCATGCTAATCTGCATGGATTCTACAGGTAAGGCTCTATGTGAGTAAGTGTCAGAACTTTCTTGAGTACTCTTATTGTATACTGCTTGAGAACTTTTGTGAATCTCAAAAAGTGAGAAAAAAGCCTGAGTCTTTTTAAGGTGTCTATTAACATGGTATAAATCTTGAATACATGACATGGAAAATAGAAGATGAATAAAAAGGTATTTAAGCTTGAAAAAAAATGATACATCTAAATAAAATTCCAAGGCAAATTAAAAATTTTTTAAATTATATTTATATTGTTTTAATAATTCTGAACTTTTGATTCTCAACAGGTCACCCTCATCTTTGGATTTCTACATTGTGGAATGCTGCTAGGAGCTCTGTGTCTTGTCTGTGAGCTCCTATGTGCTGAGAAAATGAAGAAAACATACAGTTTTTCTAAGAATTATTCAGAGACTATTTTAGGAAAAAGACATGCACAGATGAAGATCTTACCAGGCAGAAATAAAGATCACATGGATTGTCCACTGTTTCAGCCAAGCCCTAAAATGATAAAAGAAAGTCACTAAAAATCAATGGTATTTCTTTATCAATTAAATTGAGACAAGTTAATCAGAAACATGGATTTGTGATTAATTCTACTGAAGCAATGGACCCACACATGGCTTCTCAGGAGTCAAATAAAATGGAATCAAACTGTGTTTACAGGACTCTAAAATACACATAAAGCTGAGAATCACATAGTCCCAAGAAATGAGAAGCACCAACAATTAAAACTTGACATATCAAGGCAGATCATTTAGTTTTGTTAAGCTTTAAGAAGTTCTTTCTCATGGCAAAAGTGAATAATTATTACTTTGGGGGACAGTAGTACTTGAGCTGGAACTTGAAGGACAGAACACTTCTCACTTGGGAGAGTAAATGATTTAAATTAATCCCAATTTACTTAGTAATCAAAATGCAGAGTCTTATTTACCACCCCTTATATGAGTCTCACTCCTTAACTCCTGAGACAAATTTTTACACATTCGTCTGAAGTTATGGAACCCAGGACAGGACGGTTTATTGGTAAACATCTGACCAACACTGAGCTTTCATTTCCACACAGAAAAGTAAACCAGAAAAGTAGGAACCTGAAAGCTAGTTTGAGGAGCCAGCTCCCAGAAGGTCTGTGAAGCAAATGTTTGTGGAAGAAAAAATAGACCCTTTCAAAGCATGAGTATATGTCATTATGTAACAAATAGCTAACCTAGTCTAATATAGCAATTATTAAATAAAATAGCTTGGTCTTCTTCAACATTTAGGATTATTTTTTTAATTATTTAAAAATATTTTTTCTGACTGATTATAGGTTCTATCCAAAAGAAACCTTTAGAACGGTTCTCATCCACATAAAATACTGTGTTTTTCTGGAACATGCATCTGAATTTATTTTGTGATGTTTTATGCTACCTGGGCCTATGATGGACTTTGTTCTTATTTATGCACATTACTCTAGCTTATTGGTTTCCATATTGTTATGTCTCTTCATTGGTAAATATTCGTATCATTCAGGAGTAGGAGTTTGGGAATCAGATAGACCTCACTTTCAGTCCTGCAACTTACTACCTAACGGACCCTGGGCCAAATCATATGCTTCATTGAGCACACTTTTTTTTTAAATTTGTAAAATGGGGTTAATTATTAACTTATAAGATCATTGCAAGGATCAAATGAGAAAACGTGTGAAACCCCTAGCGCAGCATCCTTGCGTTAGATACTCAGAGTAGGAGAACTCTTCCTTTCGTACGTGTAGCACAGATGTCCTCAACCTAAAAATTATCAGTTGTCTAGACTATGAGGGACCATGTAATATTCATCTGAAAGTGATTGTTTTTATTACATATATGCAAACTAATAATTAAATACAGTATATATTAGATCTCTAATAGCAGGCTCTGAGAAGACTGTAATTTAATCTTCAGCCTCATTCCTCCAGAACTCAAGAATGGAGCCATTGTAAAAGGCTAGATAATGTCAGGCCAAATGAGCTCCGTTTCTGATTCTCCACCTAAGCCCCATCCATAAATACACAGCATGGTGACAACATGCAAAGGCTACCATCAGTCATTTTCACTGGTGACAACCTGAAGTTCTAGGAAAAGTCATTTCTTTGTTTGAGGTATCTAGTGAATGACAATCCATAAAAGTTACTTCAAAATGTTTTATAAATATAAAATGTCTGATGAAAATGATTAGCAATCAGGATTATTTAGAACGTGTGAGAGATTATAGGAAAGAGGGCTGAGATGTGATCTTTGCCTTGAAGAAACTTCAGTCTGTTTTAGAAGACTCACTCTTTGAATTACTCTAATTGCATTCTGAAGAATACAAGGATATATTCTTTTTTAATGAACTGAATTCACATATGGAGGGAACTGACATGTTTTGCATATCTAATATGTGGCAGGCCCTGAGCATGCATTACCTTACATAATCCTCACAGCAATGCTATGAAGTAGATATAATTCTTCTCATTTTGTAGGGAAGGAAACTGAGGCTCATACACACAATGTGACTTGGATAAGGTCACATAACTAGGAAATGACAAACTCAATGACTCTGGGTTCAATATTCACACTATTTTCATTACTACAGGAGTGGTCACAGGGGAAATGGGAGGAAAAAAGTCATTGTGAGATATACTTTGAAGAAGAGTTTGCAAATGCTTGTAACTGCTTGGATATGGATGATATTAATATCAAGACTTTATTAACAAAACTATTTGGAGTCTTGACTGAATGTTAATGAAATCTTTCATAAATGAGATAAAACGAGAGCATCAAGAAACAGAAATCCAATTAAGTGTGTTGAAGGAAACAGATTAGTTTTGTACTCCTATTAAAAAAGACTCAATAATTTAAATATTGTATTAGTGTCCCCTTATGCAATGTTTTTAATGTTGGTATTTTAAATTTAGAAGGTAACGCTGTGGAGAGGAAAAAGCATTAATCTAGAAGATCTGGGTTTGATTTTTAGCCCTCAAATTACAGTGGTATGGATCTGGGGTAGCCCATTTAATCACTTTTAATCTTGTAGGAATATTAGTACCATCCTACTTCATCCAGCCATCCATATACTCACCCATTCATTCAATTAGTCAGTCAACCTACATTTATTGATCATCTACTAAGTACCAGCTACTGGAGACATTTCAGAGTTAAACTAGTCTGGGTCTCTCTCCTCAAGGAGCCCACAATCTAGAAAGAAAGACAGACATGAATATAAAGAAATATAATAAAATGTGGTGGCTGCTATAAAGAAAACCTGCCCTGGCCACACTGGGTAGAAAGAAGTTGCTTCTACTTGGTGAAAGGTGATTAAAAGGACTTCTCACTGACACCATAGGAGTGGTAGGACAGGTGTAATGAAAGAGGTGACACTTGAGCTGAGTCTTGATGAAGTATTTTTCCCAGGGAATCTAGGGTGTGATGCTGGGAAGTGTGGTCTAGGCAAAGGGAACCACATGAACACAAAGACATAAGATGGTGTGTTAGCCAGGAAACTATATGCTGTTTGATTTGGCTGAAATATTAGGTAGGAGGAAGATGCAACTGGAGATGAGGCAGAGAAGATGGTCTGCCATGCTGAGGAGGTTTGATTTTATTCCATGGGAATCAAGAAACAGAGTGAAATAGTCAGACTTGAATTTGAAAAAGACTACAGTTATACAGTGAGAACCAGTATGAGAATATTATAGGAAAGCATATGAAGACCCATTGTAAACTGTAGAAAACTATATAAATCACTTCATAAATGTTTTCTTTTTTTCTTAGTTTAATATAAAGTCATGATTTGCTATATTATAGACCATGTGTGACTGATAAAATATGAATTCTATGTAACTATATATTTAAATAAATCTATAAAACAAAATATTTTTCTTTAATCAGAAATGAATTGTAATAAATAAATAAAGAAACTTGCAAAAATTCCACCCTCATTCCAGAACTCTTTTCTGAACAAAATATGTTGTTGGTGGAGGTGTCTAAAAAGAATAAATCAAAATATCAATGATGTTTGCAAATAACAGGTGTTGGTAAGCATGTAGAGAAATTGGAACCTTTGTACAGTGTTGGTGGGAATGTAAAATGATATAGCCACTGTGGAAAACAGTATGGCGGTTACTGAAAAAACTAAAGATATAATTATCATAATGATCCAGCAATTCCACTTCTGGGCATATATTCCCAAAAACTAAAATCAGTGTCTTGTAGAGCTAGTTGTACACCCATGTTCATAGCAGCATTATCCACAACATTCAAAGATGGATGTAGCAGAGGAAAGAATCAATGGACTTGAAGCTAAATCAACAGAAAATATCCACACTGAAACACAAGGTGAAAAAACAGTGGTGATTAAAAACACCCAGAACATCTAAGAGCTCTGGGGACAAATATCAAATTGGTCTAATAGAGATGTAATTAGAGTACCATAAGGAGAAAGAAGAGAGAACGAGTCAACAGAAATATTTGAAGGGATAATGGCTGAAAGTTTTTCCAAATTTATAATCAGACAACAAACAAATCAAGAAGCTCAGAAAACCCCCACTGAGAAAAACAAAAACATTTGACCACATTACAGTCAAACCAGTGAAAGCCAAAAAGAAAAAGAAAAAAATCTTGAATACAGGAGAAAAAAATCATTACATGCAGAGAAGATACGAATGACAGCAGACTGTCAGAAACTGTAATAGAGCAACTTAAAACACTTAAAGAAACAAACAACAAAAGAGGTAAACCCAGAATTCCAGAATTCTATATCCAGTGAAAATATATTTCAAAATAAAGGTGAGAAATGGGACTTCTGGAATGAGGGGCTATTCTGGAATAACTGACTCTCCAGCACAACCATTTAACTGGCAAAAAATAATTTTTATATATTTAAAGTCTCTGGAAATTGTCCTAAGGTCATGCAGCAAATAGAGAAACATTCATTCAAGAAAATTTACTAAATATTGATTAAAATAATTATATTTGAGCCACAACCCACTCTATTATCCCCCAGCTCCTCATTACCAAAGCTCTACTCATGGGCAGCCAAGAAATTGAGAGCTCTCACCCCCACCCCAGTTTCCAGTCTGGGGCTGCATTTCATTTCAGGAAGGGCAGGCGCTGATGTTTCTCATCTGTTCTGGGAAGCTCTGTTCTAGGCAGGTGTAACTAAAATGACCCAGTTTCTCCTCCTCCACCCAGCTTCCAACTCATAGGGCAGAAGCTGTACCCCAGGCACAGAAAGCCAATATATTGGGGCCCAAGTCACTCTAGGGTGGAGGTTCTTGCCTCTAGGACAATCTGAGAAGACCAGGAGCTGCCAACTTGTCTCTCCTCCGCCCCTCGGTGTATACTCATAGCACAGGGGGTGTCATTCCAGGGAAAGTGGGGCCTCACACCTAAATATGGTGGAGTGTTATGAAGGTTCTGCCCTGGAGGAAAGGTAAGAGCCATAAGGACAAATTGCTTTGCATCTCTTCCTGAGAAGACTGACTTTATTTGGGGCTGAGAGTGAAGAACTCCATGCCTAAAGGCATTCTTGAAAAACAATACCGATCTTAGTGGAGAGCAATTAAAAGGTAGTAGGTAGCTCCTTGATAGAGCAAAACAGCAAAGAAGCTAGAAGTTTAATAGAATCAAGGAAAGAGGCAGCCAACATGAGGTGTGCTGGGATGGGAGTCAACTCTGGGTTGAGAAGGCTGTGCACGTATGCGAGGCTGCCCCTGCTCAGAAGCTATCAGAGCAGGACATAAGGCAAACTTGCAAGCATTCTCCAAGCTGCACTGACTAATCCACATGGTGCCAAAGTCTCACTGAAACAAGGGGCTTCAGTACAACCTTTGACCAAACAGAAACTGAACGTAAGCGGCTCCGACAGAGGTGCAGCTCCTAAGGAAGCCAGGCTTAACAATAACACCACAGTCATCCCTGAAAGTCTAGAAGACTGCATGCCAACACTGCTTCCTCTGTAAGGACAGACACAATAGAAGAGGCTTAATTCTCCATTGAAAATAAGGAAGGAAATTTCACTCCTGTCCTTTTTGTCAGGTCATTTGCTTTAGAAAACTTGTAGTATTTTCTCTTCTCTTTGAAATGGATGCAAATCCTTTTGAAGACTAGAACAGACCTTTTCAGGTTTTTCACCCAGGAATGACTTTCTCATGGACCTGGGAGCCACCTCTTTGAAATGTAATCAAGGGAAATAGCATCCCTATTTCCCAGTTTCTACAGGAAGGTATGAGCCCAATTTTGGTGGCGCCTTGTTCCAAGTTGCAAAACTACCTCCTGTCATAAAGATGTGAGAAGTTTGTTTTACTTCTGGATAAAGCCTATTAGCTAAGACAGACAGTCACCCCAATAACCAGGTGAAGTTAGCACGAACTATGTGTGACAAAAGGTGCCATCATACCCTCTTACTTGACTAGCTATTGTTTATCTTGAAACTATGCCCATAATCGGTTGCATCTGCTCACATATAAGGGTGAGACTCTCTCTGACTTTGAAATCTCTTCCTGGATTGCCTGTGGTACACATCACACTGCTTTAATGCTTATTCAATAACAAAACTGTTTTCTCTCTCTACTGGTGGATAGGTTTTTCTGGGTTAGGAGAAGATTTTGTTTTTAGTTACATTTCGCCAGTACCTCTCCTGAGCAATGAGAGAAGAAACCTCCAAACAACCAGCTCCTGGCTGAAAAGGCGCAACAATAGTAGCAAGTAGTTGGCTTCCCTGCCTGGACCACAGCCTGCTAGCCACACACATTCAGCGCTAGAAGCACAACAGCTAATTGGTGGAGAAAGCATAAGCACAACCTTTAACCAACTTTGTTCTTCTTTAGCAAGATTGTTTCAGAGTCCTCTGAATTTCTAAAGGACTTTTGGAAGAGTACCTAAGCAAAGCACCCCTTAAGGAGTGGTCTTAGAACCTCAAGCCTAATGGGCATCAGCCAATACCATAATACATGCAGCCCATTTCAAAATAGTTGTAAAAACTACCTGCTTTGCTTTATGAATGAGAAGACATTTACTCTCCCAGGAGGTTCTCTGTTTCTTCACTACCTACCCAAACATTTTCCAGTCATTACAATGCAGTTCACATACTGTCTGGTCACTGCAGGACACATTACTGCCTTTCTCTCAATGGCTACCTACCTACCATTTATATAAGAAAACAGAACACTCATTTAAATATGGTTTTATTCTCAAATTATAGCAGTATGGGTGCAAACTCAAGGGTAGAGAAAATGTCTTAATCTTTTTTTTAATCCTGCCCATTTTAACTTGAAACTTAAATATACATTAATTGGATTGAATGCTACTGTTTATAGTTTTTCTCAAACTATGAATAACTTAGATAAGCTTTAAAAAGATTAAGTTGCTTAAACAATCTATCATAACATTGGGTATAACAGTACATAGCTGACTCTTTTTTAAATTTAATTATGAGGTAAGGGGTTGCAACTTTAAATACTTAACATTTTCTTTTGCTCCAGGCAATGATCTTGGTACTTTTTATAAATAATTTTGTTTAATTAATGGAGTAAAATGAGGGTCATATATAAACATTATTATACATTTTAGGGCATGCAATTTTTTTACCAACTTAAAATGTCAGTTAAACTAATTTAGTTACTCAAGAGATCATTTGCTAGAATCCCAAATTCTGTCTTGACCTACCCCATCACCATGAAAGTATCAAACTTAAAATACTCAACAACTACACTTTGCAACATTGCTAAGCATGTCCTAATTTATAGGAGTAATCATATTTTTTAATATGCTTACAAAAATTACTGTAATTGTTCTAAAATTATTTTCATTTTACACATTTGAATTATAACATGGAGTAAACACTAATTTCCTCCCAAACAATTATTTCAGCTCTTTTTCTATTGAGTCTTCCCTTAGTAGCTAAGAGTTTGCTTTGTTCATATTAGATTCACATGACTGTCAAAATATGTAACTGTGGATGCCAGAAGTTTTCAAATCAGGGCAAACAGTTAGTGGAAAATTTTTACTATTTTCTTACTAAAATAGTTACTGGAAAATATTTTCTAAAAATATTCATTGGGAACTGTGGTAGAATGATTTAATGTTGAAACCACTGCTTTAACTCAAATACTGTTGGCACTAGGGATTGCATGAGTCATTAAGTGGAATAAAAAGACATAGAACTTATGTTATTGAGATACTAAAAAGATTTCAAAAAGAAACTAATTTAAACAAAGTAGCTTAACTCATAGCATTTGGTATATGACTGTCAGCATTTCCAATGGTGAGATTTAGTGAGTGATGGGGGATAAGTTACTTGCATGTTAATCTTTTCTAACAGTCTCAGCTATTACATATTTTAAATATTTACTTATCCATTTCCCTATCACCTGGTGTTCTCCCCATGTGAGCGCCAGTCTGTAAATTCCCTCTTTTTATAAGGACACCAATCATATTGGGCTAAGGCCCACTTTGCTCGTCTTGTTCCTTGAGTATCTCTGTATAGACCCTACATCCAAATAGGATCACATTCTGGGGAAATGGAAGACTTTCATCTACTGTCCTCATTTAACAGACAAAAACATGGAAGCCTAGGGAGGTAAAGTGACTAGTACTAAGTGACTGCACACATCATTCCCAGCTTGAATAACTTCAAATAAGACAGGAATCCTTAAATTAAATCCATAGACCTAGGGGTTTCCATCAGTGAACTTGGGGGGATATACCTCCGGAGAGTTTGTGTATACTTCCTGAGAGTTTGTGTGCACCAAATTCTCAAAGGTATCTATATTTGTTCAAATAAATTATCAGCTCTTATGTCCTCATATCAGAGATACTTGGTAACCATTAGTTGACTTAAGTATATTAAATTCTTAACCAATAAAAAGGTAATAACCACTGAAATCAAGTAAAATAGAACACAGTCATTCTCTGGTAAGTAACTGTCACTGTTTCCTGCTCCCATAATGCTCTACCTGTGTAGAATCTTTCATCAGCCTTTAGTTCCCAGTCCTGGATGGATTATACAATGCTGTGTTTGTCTATTCAACCAATTAAGAAAAATGTTTAAATCACAAATTCACCTCCCTTAGGAAATCATCAATCTTTATTTAACTTTACCACTCTATTTAATTATCAAAGGTTTAATGGAAGTTAATAAATGATATATTAATTACTTTTAGGGAATTACTTTGTTCTTATTAAAGTAGTTCAAAATTTTAAATGCTTGCGATTTTCATTGTTTTCATCAAGTAAGACATACCACATTCAATTACACCTGAGTTTCCTTACTTTGCTATTAGTCCAAGTACCAGGGGAAATCCCTAGTTTATCCAGGACATGTGCTGGAACAGTGATCAAAACTGTAACTTTGAAAAAGGCAGGAAAATGCCTTGGGCCCAAGACAGGTGATATCATAAGCAGAGAACAGCAGCACCATAGAATAGGTGCTTGATAAATATTTTTTAAAAACCAATGAAAGAAAAAAGAAGTAGCTAATGCTGCTAGGAAAACAGAAAACCCTCTTTGAAGAGGGAGCCATCAACCTTAGGACCAACTGACAGGACACCCATCACTGGAGAGTGATGTAATGGTTAGATCCTTGTCTGAAAGAACATGTGTGCTTGTGGGACATTAAGGAATGGCACTAAGTTGGTGATTATAAATGTAGACATCAAATACAATGTCTGTCTGCAGTTATTTAACATTTCTTTTTGGTTAATTTTTTTCTAAGGACTTGCAAATATGGAAACAACTCAAAGTTCCAGGAATGTAACCTCAAGACAGAAGTACAACATTCTGAAAGAAGCAGGTCAGGTCATTTGCACCATAGATGTGTATGATAATGAATTATATATTTTTAAAAACCTTAAGTGTTATTTTCAATAATTTATATTTATCAGAATCACTGACAAGTAATGATGCACTTTGTCAGTGGAGATTAACAACTCTCTTCATCACAAGATTAAGTCTTACTCATGTTTGTGTTTCAATTCCAGCAAAGAGTGGCTGCTTACCAAATGACTCTGGATTTATATTCATAAATTTATTTCTAAACTAAGTACAGTCAAGACCCTTATTAAGTATAATCAAGGAAGATCCTACAAAGCCTGATCAGATTTATCTTGTCTAGCTAGCTACCGCATATCATAAAGAGTGGATTTCTCACCCTAAAAACTTCCTGAAGGAATAAATTATCAGCTTGACATCTGATAGCATCTAAGACTTAAAGAAATGAACATAGGAATTTTAGGTACTCCCTTGGTGAGGGCTAACACAAGAGGGATCTCCCTATGTCTTTGCTTTGCACCTCCTGGAACACAGATCCTTGATATTTTAGAGAGAAAAGAATCACATCTTCAATGAGACATCATATTTAAACTACTTATCTTACCTGGAGCTGAGGTTTCTTGGTGTTGAGTGCTGTCTTCCCTAGAAGCTGAGAATGAAGTCTTGGCAGGAACTGTGGGTACTTAAATAAAGACATTTTGTTGTTGCAAATTCTATCTTAAACTTATTCACATTATGATCTATTCATTTGGTGAAATACTAGGCACGTCTTAAAATGGTGTTATAGAGGATATTTAATAAAAAAGGAAATGCTCATTATAATTTTTCCTTTTTTATGGTATATTGAAAAAATTTCTTGTTGTTTATAAAATTTAACATAATGTGGCAGATATGGACCCCAAGTTGATGTACAGCCATTCAGAAATACATTCCAATTTTTGTGCAATGTTATTACACAGAAATAGTCCTACTTTCTAAACTTTTTCCAGTTACATCAAGAGTTCCTCTTGGAAGAACAGCGTCGAAATTTTTCAGGACAGAAGAACCTGTCGTCATTACACAAGAACATAGAGATACTTCCTCATAGTTCATCTGAGCAATTATTCAAGAACCACTCTGACAAAAGACTGAATAACTAGTATGAAAGAAATTTGGAGTTCATAAATGCATCATCTTCTATATTGTCATACAAAGATTATTTAATTTACAGCCTCAAAAAGTTGATACTATTGAATCATCTAATGTCACCAGGTAATCTGAGGTCAGGCTCAGTAGCCCCCTAGCTCTAGAGCTGATCACAAATATGAAAGTCATTTACAGCAGATATTCATTGGCTATAGCTCCCCACCACAGTTTTAAATGAAGAACTTAATGTTTCTATTGTGTATGTACAGATGCCATGAATACAAGTGAGAGTTTGTCAGAGATAATGGTTGTTCTAACCCTGAAAGAAAAGGAGGGAGGGTGGAATTCAGAGACCATGGAAAAACTTATTTGTTCACACAAAAATACTCACTGTGACTATTATGTTCTAGCCTAAGGATAAAATGAGCAGACAGAGATATTTCCTCACAGTGTGGAGTTCTGTGTACTTCCACGTGCAAGTAATTCTTGAGTATCTTTCTTGGGCCAACATTGTAGGTTGGGGTGGAGGACAGCCCATAATGCCTAGTCCTGAAGAGCAGCAGTAAATTTCATCTGTGTTGGAGATATTGAGGAAACACCATTTTTTTAAATGACAGGAGACAACTACAAGATATCATGTAATAAATATGCAGTGGCTGGAAAGAATAGTCTGAGGTAAGATTATTAAGTGGATGAAGCTTGACGTCAGTGCTCCGCTTAGATTTTTATGTATTTCCTTTCTTTGGGTGTCTCTGAAGCTCCTAGCATCTTCCTGAGGTTTTCTTCTTGTTATTCACAACCATGGCCTCAGAGCTAATCCAAGGCCAAGTAACTAATTTGGTAATTCCTACTAGAATGTCATGGGAAATGATTTAGGGTTATTCTCCTAAATAAAAGACAGGAATTTTAACTTCAGCCTTGTGGAGACACCTGGAATATCAACAATGCCTTATATTCTCATCGAACTGTTAATTTATTTACAAACATCAGTGCAAGGTACTGTGTGTTAAGCAAGAAGGAACTTCGAAGATTAATAAAATGTTGACCATATCTGAATGGGACCTAATCTCTGACCTTAACTATTCACATGTCAAGCCAACACTTTTTTAAAAATATAATTTATTTTATCATTAATCTACAATTACATGTGCAATATTATGGTTATTAAACTACCCCTTCATCAGGTCCCCCCCACCCAAGCCAACACTTTTATAACTAACTTGTATTAATACTGATTTCCCTGTTGACTAGCTTGTTTCCCTTTATTCTGCGCTAAATGTGTTATTTTGTTGCTTCACCCATTCCATTCTAACTTCCTAAGGAATTTCAATTTCCTTATCCTCCTCCTCCAGTTTTTGCTGTCCTCATTGTTTTTGGTACTCTCTTCACCCCATCCCCTCTATCTCTAAGACAGTACATTTTAAGCTATGGATTTCTATCAAGTAGCAGATCATGAGCTCAATTTTGTAAGTCTCCTACCACCATCTTTAAATGAAAGAGAACAGAACCTAAGAGAACTGAAAATATCCAAGCCCCCCATCCATGATGATGGCAAAGATCTTTCTAAAACTTTGACACAGTGAGGACGTGTGTGAGTGCATGTTAGACTATGATATAAAATATATTTCTTACTAAGTTGTGGTAAGAAAATCTTGGGGTACATGGTCAACAATTTACTAAATAATTGTCCTAAGCAAAGAAGTTATCTTTTGCAAATTTATTTGGATCCCCCTAGCAGTCACTCCCAGGTTCCTGGCCTATTTCCCCTTTGGCTTTTGATGTCATCCTTGTTGGCTCCAAGCATCATCTCATGACCTTGAGGGTTAGACCCTGCCTGTGCCTTGGATCACACACACAGCTTTGTAAGCTGCTGTCAACATCCATCCTGTGTGCCTGTACAACTCCTGACACCCTTCTGTCCCACATTACACCAGATGCAGCCTGGCCCCAAGAGAAAGCCCAGAGATGATGATGGCAAAGCTCTTGATATATATAAATCCATATGCTTGGCCCTTTTGGGAAGAAGGGTCTTATACTCTCTTTCTATGTTGAAGCAACTGACTTCACTATATAAGAGAAAAAAGACTCAGGAAATTAACATTTCTTGGAGCTACCTAGAAGCAAAACTCTAATTCATGGAGGATCTCTTAGGCCATGATCTTAGATTAGCAACTTAGTTGAATTTTGAAAATATAGCAGCAAAAATTCAGCATTTTTAAATAAATAAATCCCATGAGAAAAAATTCTAATTACTAGTTATTATCTGAGGTGATTGTTGTTATAATAAAAATACTACTTTAAAAGGTCAACTAGAATAAAATTATACTGCAATTATAGTTTTTCATATTCTTGCTTCATAAAGATATAAATTGAAATTTAGAGTAAATATTCTTACAATTAAAAAAATGTTCCTAATATAAACCTTTTGCTTTCAAAATGGACTGGAAGGGACCTTCCTCTACAATTATTTTGGTCAAAATACAGAAATGAGGTAGTGTTGTGGGAAATCTGTAGCTTTTTACATTGCCATGGTTATAATCTACATTGTCATATATTTGTACAGTCACAACCTCCCAGCCATAGTTTGCCCTGGAGCCTAAATGGCTATGTTGGTGCCATCAGTTGCTTTTATAACATTTGGAAAATGATGATCATTTCCTTATCCTATTTGCTACCATTTAGCCAGTGCAGAAAATAACATATAAATGAGGTTTCTTTTCAGAGGCAGCTGTAACTTGATGAAAAACTGCCAGAGATTCATTTTACTAGATAAAATAAATTAAGTACATGCAAGCTGGAACAGAAATTCCCTCAGAAAAATTAAGGCATACCCTGTCTCCCCAAGCATAATTATATGAATGCCCTCACAGTCTTGACATAGAAGCCTTAAACCTTGAAGAAGGCTTAGGGAAGAGCTACCAAGATATCTATGGAATTAGAATGCCCTTGAATGAAAATACTAGCCCCATTGAGAGTACACTGTTGCCCAATTTCCAGCAACTAACAATAATAAGAAACAGGTGAATTAGAGAGAAGATGGTAGGGGGCTAAGTTATTAATCAAACCTCTAGTGATGATTGAAGCTGGTCTCTGGGTGCTTCCCAGGGTTGAATTGATTCATAAAGCAGAGCTCTGCCCCAACTCGAATTCTGCATTCCAGGGGACTGTCTAGCGTGTGGGACATGGCAAATATCCAATAAATGTCTATAAGAGTCGGCTTCATCCTGGAGTTCTATATTTATTTTCCCCTTGTTACCATTTTCTCATTCATTTTATATTTTCTTCTGTAGATTTCCTTCATGGAACAAGAAGAGTTATAAATAAATATTACATAAAAGTAAATTAAATGCTCTTGAAGGGTAAAAGTAAAATTGTAAATAGTGAGTGCTATAAAAGACTTCTAAACCAACATGCTATGGGGTTTCAAAGGCAGGAGAAGTCATATGTGGAGAGAGAAGCCAGGTGAGGTTTCATGGAAGAGGTGATTTTGACAGGTTATAAACGGTAGGTAGGAGTATGACTGGCAGAGGAGGATTCTGAAGTATGAAGACAGCTAACTCTTCTAACTTATTTAGTAAATTTTACTCAAATATTTATTTACTGATTCCAAAATAGAAACTTAGAATACAAAGTATAACAATATAACCTGTTGTATGGGAGTATAGAGAAGAAAGTCTATCTTTTCTTGTGGCCATGAAAAGAATAATGGGAGGTTCCTGTTGAGAGAGGAAAACAAATTTATGATAATGTAGAAAGGTACTCCAGGCTTATATTTGAATTCTTTAAAAGCAACTGTAATATCTATTATTCATCCTTTGATTGCCTTAGTCCATTTGGGGTGCTGCAACAATATATAATAGGCTAGGTGGCTTAGAAAGGACAGGCATTTATTTCTCACAGTTGTGGAGGCTGGAAAGTCCAAGATCAAGGTGCCAGCAGATTCTGTGTCTGGTCAGGGCCCATTTCCTGGTTCACAGAGGCGTTTTCACTCTGTCCTCACATGGTGGAAGGGGGAGAACTCTGATCTCTGCAGCACCTTATAAGAGCTCTACCCTCATGACCTATTCATGTCCTAAAGGCCTTTCAACACCATCAGACCTGGTTTCAGCATATGAATGAGGGGGTGGGGAAGGGACACACAAACATTCGGTCAACAGGAATTACCAAAAGTCAAATTGTATTTCTTCCCTGTTCAACAGTCCCTACTCTTGGCTCAATAGAACACACTAATCATTTCCTTACATCTCATGCCCATCTTCACCTGCCTGCCCTGGCCTCATCTGAGAGGAATATTCACTCCAGGGCATCCTCCAAGGTTGGGGGAAACAGGCTCTCTTGTGGGAAGGGTCTCCTAGGCATCATAGCATTAGCCAAGTCCTCTGGGATTCTCCTTCCCCTTGGGGAGATCGGGCACAGGATTATACCCACCATGACTCTGATGAACTCAAGAGGGCGGGCTTCAAGGAGCTTCACCAGAAGCTTCATCAGACCCTTTCCCATGTGGACCCAAAGAATGAAGCCTTGAATAAAACCAGCATCCTCTCACTGCCTGTCCAGCTGCCTTGGTGAATTTCAGTTTCCTAAGGACCATCCATTTACATCAATGGCTGCCACCCAGTAACAAATCCTCAAGAGACACCACCTGCTGCTGCTCACCCGTGAGGGGGTGACCTTACCTCCCCCCACTTCCACAGGCTATGAGACCAGAGTGCCACATGAGCCTAATCTTCCATTTGCATCAACAGGGCTAGAGGAGTTTTGCCACCACTCTCATCTGTGACTTGACTGATATTTTTTCTCTCAGGATCCCCTCTAGTTACCCACAGGCACTAGAGCCTTGCCTCAAACAGTTCAGGTCACTGGAGCCCTACCTCCTACATCTAGAACATGTGGTCCTATTTCTCAAGGCTGTATCTTGCTTCCCAGATCCCTTCCTGATATACAATTTATACAACCCCTCTGAATCCAAAAGCCCTGTTTCCCAGTCTTCTCCTGCCTCTAAGGTAAGAGAGAACTTGAATTCTAATGCCAGACTGGATTGCATTATAGCAGTGTTTTCCAAACTTACTTGGTCATAAAAAGTCATCAGGTGCATTCATTAAAATACAGAATCTCAAGCCCTTCTCTAGAGGTTTAGTTCAGGACTTCTGGGGTGAGGTCTGAAAATGTATTTTTAACAAGTGACCTAGATGACCTCTAGGACTTTTTTGCATTTAGGAAAATACTGATTTAGAGTTTGCTATATGCCTTCCCAGACCTGGTGATTTGGACTTCTAGCCTCTTTCTGGAGGGGAAATAAACACTTGTCCCAATTAATTTCCCCTAGTTACAGCCCTAGCCAGCCTCCATCACACCTTTCTTTCTTCCATATTACCAGCATGTCTTGCAGCCAGGGTCACCCTAACCATGACACTTCTTTCACCCAGAAGGACCTCCTTGGCCTATGACCCTGTCACTCACCTCCCAGAGAAACATCCCTGCCTAAGAGTGCCTGCTCCCACCTCCCAAGCCCCTTGAATGAGTTCCTTCAGACAGTATTGCAGGCCCATATCAGATGGAATTTTCCACACTTCATGGACATGCTGATTTTAATCTCTGGGTCTTCCTGAGAGGACACCAGCTCTTCATACCCATTAATTTCTTTTGTCTCTTGTTGGCAACCTCCTCTTTGCTGGACAGCCTCTGATATAAGCACCTTATTCATGATAATTCTTGCACTGCGAAACACTATATAGTTTCTACCACACTGTCATACATATGCCTATATTGCCAAATAATTTTCCTAATGTATATAAAATGTATATAAATTCCTAATATATATAATGTGTAGATTTTTCCTAATGTATATAAATGCCTAAGGTCTAATGTATATAAATTTATATATATAAATCTCTCATTTAGTCCCAATCTAGTAATTATAATCACCACTTATTTAACACCTTTATTTATACAAGTCATTTTATAAACATTTATAGTAAATATATTTGCACTTTCTTTATATTTAGTTTCTCCCTGAGAATAGACCTATATCCCTAACTTCTGTTTTACTCTTACTTAGCCATCACAGCACTAAAATACCCAGAAACACAGTAAGCAATCAAGAGAATTAATGAGGGATTTAAGGTCTACCACAGCAACTGAGTGACAGAACTCATCATCAGCCTAAAAGACTAGAATGCTTAGAAATCACCTATTTGAAGAGACACCAACCATGAAATGTCAAAGAAGGCTCTGCATTTTTAGCTCCTTGGGTCATCCTAGATTTTCACAAGGTCCATATATCAATCTACTTGACAAATGGAAAATGAAATAGAACAAACAAAAGCACAACAAAACCCAAAATTTCCCCTGCTGCTTGAAAATAATGAAGATGAATGTTGGTGGAAACCTAGAAAGTGGAGTTGTCCGTGCTTATGGTGGCGTTCACAGTGGCAGTGGTTGGTGAGCCGAGGGTCAGTGAAACTAAGGAACACAGCAGGAAGGAGTGAGTTCTCTGCCCAGGAATTCTGTGTCTACAGACTCCTCTTAGAAATCACCATAGTCTTCCCTGAAAATGCTTCATTTTGATTTTGTTTTTGTTTTTTTGGAAAATCATCCTTTTGAATCAATTGCATTCTGAAAGATAGAAAGCTCTAACAGAAAAAGGCTGGGATGGGTGTGAGTTAACGAAGGAAGGGTCATTCAGCAAGACCCGGGACATCTTGAGCTCTGTGCTCGGTGGTGTGTGCGTGCTTTCTCGGTTATCCAGACAGTGCCTTACTCACGAGAAAACTAATGCTCAGGGGAGTGAATTTTTGTTTCAGGTCACCCAGTGCAAGAGTAGGCTCCTAACAAAGGCTGGCCTTACTGCAGAGACAAAGTTCTTTACCTAACATGAATTTACCAATCCAAAGCAACAAACATCTACTGAGCACTTGTGTCAGGCCTGCTTGAGCCCTGGGGACATGGCATGGAACACATAAAAATCCCTGCTTTCAAGGAGTCTATTTTCTAGGGTGTTCCAAATCATCATTTGGGATATTTAAGATCATTTAGAGTACTTTTTAAATGTCTGGAAAGACAATGAGAAAGGAATGACAATGCTATCCAAGCCGAAATCAACAAGAACCCTATCCAGAGAATTTTTTTTTTGCATTCATTTTTATAAGGCTCACTAGAGCCAGGACAGTTTCTTTTCTTTATTTCAAAATCAGTGAAAGGCAGAGAAGATATGCAGACACTAAATGATATTAGAAAGGGAATGATAAATGTCTCATAAATATTAATTTCATAATTCACCTGCCACTGCTACTGCTCTTCAACACCAAACTATTATATAACAGTAGATACAAGGGTCCACTTCAGAAACTACTTCTTGTGTCATGTTTAATGAAAGAAGTCATATTCTCCACTCCACATAGACACATACACTCCATGTAACTGCAACTGCAATTTTTATTCTGGCCTTCCCTTGACCCCAAAAATTCCAAAATCTTTGGAGAAGAGTTTAGAATGGTCAAAACTACAAAGGAAATTGAATTTAGCAAGCCATTTCCAAGAATCTCTAAAGTTTGTTTATATAATTGAGCGATGTAGAGTCATTTTTGAGTATCAGAGAAAAATCGTTTGCACCCATTATTTATTCCCTTTTAGGGATAGAATAAAAATCAACTAGGGATTATTATCTTGACATTTGGTATCATGTTAACCTAATGATTCAGGTAAGCATGAACTCTAGAACAATTTTGGGAAAATCTACTTTGATCCCTGTAGTACCAAGAGGTCTTCTTGCATTCAAAAGAGAAAATTAGCAATTTTGAGTGTGATCTTATTATGACAACATTTTGACCAAGGTCAGTGTTACACCAGCATTTTGACCAAGGCCAGTGTTAGAGAAAATATTGCCATGTTATTTCTTGTTTATTCCATTCCCTTCTCAAGTGCCTCCTGAAGAACACTTTAAATGTGAGCCATCTAGGGGGTTGAGGGCAACTGGAGGTACCTTTATTCATTTGTAGTTTTCTTTTTTTTAATCTAGACAGATTCTTTCTGTGCAAAGGAATAATTCAGAGGTTTAAATATTGAGATTTTTAACATTAATAAAATGTAAATAAAGAGAAATTCTCTTTTCCACCTTACCTACCTCGGCAAGTCAAGATCCTTCTAACACACTATCCTTTCTCCAGAAACACACAGAAGTACACACAGACTAGGGACCAGATTCACAACTATAAATGGGAAGTACTGACCTGGACTTGGGTTTTGTGGGAATAATAATGAGATTACATTATGCACAAGGAATAGAAGATAGTGGGAAGGAGAAGTGCAGAGTTTCATTGTGTTATAAAGGAGTATAGATAAACAGAAACTGAATGAGCAGGAGGGAGAAAAGAAACTATCACTAAAAGGAGACATTATTTAGGAACTCATTACTGGAAAATTGGTACAGATTATTGCAAACATTCCTTTTTTCATACAACATTTAGTGTCACTGCCTTATACAATTTTTCAAAGAATTTACATTCTGGCACTTAAAATTTTTAAATAAGAAACTTCATATATTAATGACTTCTTTAGACTGATTTTTTAAAGAATAGTCATTATCTCTGAAAGAGTTTAAAGCTCACAGAAACTGTGAAAGTAGTAGAGTTCTCACGTACCCTTCACCCAGCTTCCCCCCATACTAATATGTTACACAGCCTTAGCCCACTGTCAAAACCAGGACATTGATGTTGTTCAATATGATTAACTCAGGAATAGACTTTATTCAGATTTCACAGATTTTTATATACACTTTCTTCTTCTTTTCTTTCTTTTTCTCATCTATTGTTCTATGAAGTTGTATCACAAGTGTAGATTCAACTAACCAACATGTTGAACATATAGAACTGTTCCAACGCTACAGAGAAAATCCCTGGTCTAACTCCTTGATTGTCAAACCCTTCCCCTAACACTAGCCCAGGCAACCCCCTTCTTGTCTCTAAAACTGTAACTGTCATTTGGAGATTGTTATATAATCATACAGTGTACAACCCTCTGAAATCTCAAAGGGTTCAGAGGTTTTTGAGCTTGCCCTTAAGATCCATCCTTTACACTGATTTTTTTTTAAGTTCCCATTAAGCAAAATTTAAAATAAAACCAACACTGCCTTATGATCAAAATTGATCTAATTGTTTTCCACCTGCACTATTCAAGGGGAAAAAAACATTCAGAATAACTAGTGTTTTGCTTTGTTTTCGTTTTTTTTTAAAGAAGAGGGAATGGTTGCATGTGCCATTTGGAATGAAGTGCAGAGCTGTTAAGGGTGTAATTCTGGAGGCGATTAAGGAGAAACAGCTTTGGCAAGTTGAAGTATCTTATTTTGGCCTAGCTAAAATTACAACACTTGGATCACCAGGACCACAAGCATTTTGGTTTATTGCCCAATAGTTGTTACTGTTTGTGGAAAACAGGCTAAAGTTTTGGAGGTAAAATCTGCACTAAGAACCAGTTTCAAAACCCCCTGAAATTGATCAATGCCAATTACCACAATTTCTGTATCTGCAATGAGGAATGCTACCTATGAAAAGTAGATTTTCACAATCATTTCCATCATTAATAAAGTGGCACATTTGTAAAGTTCCTATTAAAGAATGTTCATTACTTCTTTCAGAATTTTAAATGCTTGGATTTTAAGAATTTAATGTAAAATCTGCATCATGCTAAATTTTAACAAATTGAGTCAGTTCTTCATAGCATAAAAAGCATTTTAGTTATACAAGTTTGGAGAATAAAAAACAATTCAGATCAATTTTCCAAATGCCTGTTTTAGCATAAAACGGTTTCAGAAATATAGTAGAAAGTTACATCCAGGAAATATTGAATTGGTTTTTAAATATATATAAGTAGGAATGTCCTGTACTGTAGTGACAGTAACATGCTTCCTAAGAGGTATTCCCAACCGGCAGCTTTCCAGTCCCACAAGCTCCTGTAACTCCTTCTGTCAGTGTACTTGGCCTTGGGCCTGCACCACCTGCTCTAAGGACACACACCTTCCGCATTCTTTACTGTCTTCTGTTGATCGCCTCACCGTACCTTTCACACTTCCCGTTACAACCTCGGCAGTGCTGCCTGGGGCTCCCCAAGTGGACTCCTGTTTTGAAAGGACCCAGGTTTTATGATGGTGTAGCACCCCAAGTGGCACTTGTGCAGATCCGCGGGCAGTACTAGCAGAGGCCGGCAGTCTCTGTCAGGTCATTCAGACTGTCTTCCAAGTCCAGTTTAAAAATCACAACCAATATAAACAATCTGATTTTAAAAATGGGTAGGAGCTGAATAGATACTTTTCCAAAGAAGACATGCAGATGGCCAACAGACCCAGGAAAAGATGCCCCACATCACTAATCATCAGGGAAATGCAAATCCAAACCACAATGAGATACCACCTCACAACAGTTAGACTGGCTATTATCAAAAAGACAAAAATTAACAAGTGTCAGCAAGTATGTAGAAAAAAAGGAACCCTCAAACACTGCTGGTAGGAATGTAAATTGATGCAGACACTCTGGGAAACAGTGTGGCGATTCCTCCGAAAATTAAAAATAGAGCCACCATACAATCCAGCAATTCTACTTCTGGGTATTTATCTGATGAAGACAAAAAGACCAACTCAGAAAGACAGTCGCACCCCTATGTTCGTTGCAGCGTTTTTTACTATTGCCAAGTTACACTAAGAACCAGTTTGGATGCAACCTTCGTGTCCTGTTACCTGGAGTACAGATTCTGAGTTGGAGCATAAGGATAAGGTAAACAAGGGAAAGGAAAGGGCACTGACATTGATGAGCAGGTGCTTTTAGCATGTGATCTCATTTAATCCCCACAACAACTACACAAAGTAGGAATTGTTATCCCCATTTTACAGGAGAGACAACTGAGGTTCGAAAAGGCTCTCTAGCTTTGCCATAATCACCCAGGTAACATGTGGGGTAGGCAGAATTTGAACTCAGGACAGTCTGACTCCAAAGATAATGTTGCTGTAGTCACATTGTCATTTATCATAATTATGATCATTTAATGCCACATCTTTAAGAACATATCCCCCAAGGCATATATCTACTCATGTCATTCATTTTTTTCCTTTTAAAATTATATTGTGCTATAAATTAGAGATTTAAAAAAGCAAGTTAAATTCACTTCCAGTAGCTATGGGAGGGGAAGTAGAGTCACACCCACCTGGGAATGGTGTTTGGAGGCAGCCAAGAGGAAAGCAGGATACGGGATGAACAAGCCAGACCTCGGCTTCCGAGGAGTCTCCGGAGGCTGGAAGTGCACCAAAAGCAGAGACCCGTATTTGGAGAACGAACCCAGGGTGTGTTTGGTGAGCCCAGGCTGAATGCAGGAAATTAAGATTCCTCCCATGAACCTTTCCCACAGACACATAATGGGGACAGATGGCTCTAACAGGGGCCAGCCCCAAGAAACTGGGAAAGTAAACATAGATAAGTTTTTTTTTGGTGCAAATATTCATTACAATTCTTTTTTTTTTTAATGTATACTTTATAAAGTATAAAGATATTTTTAAGAAACTGAAAACAACATAATTTAAATGCATCTTTAATTTTTCCTCCTTCATCCTTCTAATAAAAATACTTTATATACTTATATAACATAAATAAAGAGTAATCAGACATGTATCCTTCCAGTTTTAATAACTGTCAACACTAGAAGGTCCTGGCAATGTAGTTTTCAAATTAAGGACTGGTTTATTTGGTATTTCAGAGCACCACCTGGTGGATTAATTAACAACAACAGTCTAGGACAGAAGTGAATCAAAATGGCTCTGAAACAACAGGGATAGAATCTATCCCTTTTCTTTTCTTTGCCCTCTCCTTTGGATCTCCTTCATTCTTTTCCTCTCTCTCCTCTCCCTCTTTTCATTTCCTATCTAACATCTCCTGCCTCTGCTTACATTTTAAGCCTGTCCATGTCACCTGTCAGTACTGCTGAGTCCTCAGGGCGCCTAGGAGCTCACTTGGGCCTCATTTAATAAAATCTACAAGGTTTCTAAATTTCATGTAGAAGGCAAATATACTTGAAGTTGAAAGATCTGATTTTCTTCCAAAGACTGAATCTGCCCAGGAATGGGTTCGTGTTTCCCCAAGGAGGAGTTTCCGTTTGTCTGTTTTACGGAAAAATAATCATTCTAACAGAACCCTTCTTTCATATCTTATTTGTAACTAACGACGGAAGTTGAGTAGTTCACAGTGTTTTAGCCTGCTGTGCTCTGGCTTCTGAGAAAGAGCGTGGTTTAGAGCAACCTTTTTACAGATCTCTGATCTCAAATGACCCACAAGTAACAGGAACCAGTGGAACGGCACAGGGAGAGGACCTTAGGGAGCAGTGCGCACTGCGGAGGCCTCGTGACTTGTCCACGGGGCACACATGATTCTGATCCAGCCAGCTCTTCCAGGGTTTAAAGCTCTTTCAGCTTTCCAAAAAGCTTTATTTTTATGAGAAACCTGTATGTGTTTAAATGTCAGCAAATTTTCAAAAAATGACTGCAGGCCAACCTGCAATGGCTTATAGGCCAGCTTCTGACTGAAAGTTGTGGGAACCTGTGCTTTATTCCCTTGATGATGCCACACGAATAAGGAAGTGGTCTGCAGCTAAAATCCACTCCTGCCTCTGAACAAAGCACTTGTACCACAACACACCTAAGGACCTCTGCCACCTCTCAGTCAGCAGTTCTCTGTCATTAACCCCTGTTTCTTAACATGGCCATATTTCTGGATCATGGACAGTAAGATGTCCTAGCAAGGGCCTTTTGTCCCCATGGTTGTCTGTGTGCCTTGAAATAATCTGAGTTCAGACTTTGGCTGCAACTACATACAGCAGAGCTGGCAAATGCAGTTGTGGGGCTTCTGGACTTGAAGTTTGACCTGCATTTCCAAACAAATGAACACCTAAGTTTTAAAAAGTATTTAACGTTTAAAATACCTTACCTCAAATTTTGGCTCTTACCCCACAATAAAGCCTCCTCATCCATACACACCGCTGCAGCAACCAGAGGCACCTTACTGATTGATTTAGAAAAGCTGTTGATAGTATTTACACATTTTAAAGAGAAAAATATTAATAGCTTCCTCCTTCAGAGTTCTCTGGGAAAGCACACAGGGTGTTTTGGGTTTTGATGGAAGAAACAAAGGATACAACAGTGATATTTTAATAACACATTTCATGGCAAAGAAGATGTAAGGAGGTCTGTCTGCTCAGGCAAAATACCCGCCAAGACAAAATATCATAGGTGCGGTATCTTAAACAACAGAAATTTATTTCTTCACAGTTCTGGAGACTAGACTTCCAAGATCAAGGTGCCGGCTGAGTCAGTCCCTGGCGGGAGCGCTCTTCCTCGTGTGCACAGGGCCGCTGTCTTGCTGTGCCCTCACAGGGCCTTTCCCCTTGCATGTGCGTGGAGAAAGCACACGAGTAAGCTCGGGACACTGTTCCTTCTACGACACTATTCCTGTCAGGATCAGGGCCCTGCCCTCATAACCTCATTTAACTTTATTTCCTAAGAAGTCTCATCTCCAAATGCACCCCCACTGAGGGTAGGGTTTCAACATATGAGGGGGGGCAGGCACAGACATTCAGTCCATAACAAAAGAGCTCCACTGTATTTCTTTATCATTTGCAGAATGCCTCTTGAAACTATAATAATTAGAGCATCCTCTTTTTAAAAATTCTAAGTTGTATTTTTTTATCTAGCCAAATTACTTTAAACCCTTTTACCCTGACCTACAGTCCTTTTAAATTACAGTCCAGTAAACACACTTGCTGTTTATTTTTACATATTTGATAGCCTTTCATAATGTTTCAACTTACTCTCTGAAACAATTATTCCTTTATTGTTAAAGAATGTCCAAGCTTTAGCTTTCCATGGAATCTCGAGGTATTACTTATAACATAAACAATAGGTATGACTTTTTTCAGAATTTCCTTTAGAACTCTGAGAAGTCATTAATTTATAATTCCTACTAGGAGATTGGGTTTAATAAACCTCTCAATTTTATCTTTGTTCTTTGGGAAATGAGCTACCTGACCAAAAACATCTGGTTTTGAAGAATGATAACTTGTAATATTTTCAGTTATGTATGATTTTTTTAAATGGGAGTTCCTTTAGTTCTGTTTCTTGAAAAAAAATACTGCAAAATGCCCTCAGGTACTGGATATCAGTAAATGGCCCCGCTTCCCCCACTTTTCCCTGCAGGCCCTGCAGCCATGTCTGCTCTGGCCAGGCTGCTGATTCAAGAGCAGCTGGCCCAGACCTGGACACCCCATGGGATTTTTTTTCTCTCAGAATTTGGAAGAAGGACAAAGTCTAAGACAGTCTTATATGGACGCTGGATTTGAATAGACCTGTCAGCCAAGGGCACCATTTGAAGGCAGCTCAGATGAACCAAGACAGCAAAGAAGCCAGAAAGCAAGAGGAGCGAAGCGGTCATGTGAGACAAGCAGACAAGAGGTCCCTGGGACCCAGAAAGACTTTCTCCATGGTTCTCCATGATCTCCTGAGACTCCATTGAAGAGGACTAGGAGTGGAGTCAGTGCCTTAGTGATTTAAAATATAGTGTATTAATAAAATACTTGAGATACAGGGAGACCAACAGATCATGAGACAACTGCCATTGGAAGGATAGTTGTGAGGGGGCCTACATGAGGACACACCAGGCTGGTTAGGAAGGGAGTGGGGAATTGTTGGCCAGAGCCTTTACTGAGGTTTCCACAGTAGGGAACAGGTAAGGCTGGGTAGTTTAGGACTGGCTACGTTGAATAATGTCAGTGGACTCTGGGGTGTGAGAGCTGTCCCTCCTTGTCTGGTGTCTGTTCCTGGGGTCATCAGGGCAGGTGTATGATTGCCCAGGGGGTGAGACCCTGATAAAGGAGATGGCTGGGGATGCGCACTCTGGCTTGGCTGGTCTGTATTGGAAAAGCACGTGCCTGATGGGAACTCTTCCTGAGGGGTCCTGGGAAAGAATGAGGGAGGCAGGAGCCACAGTAAGGTGGCTGAGGCCTGTCAGGGGTTGTCCAGAGCAAGGCATGCCCAGCATATTCATGTGCGGCAGAGGTTAAAGCATCAAGTTTATAGAAGCTAGACACATGGTTAACACAGTTATATCCAAACACGCTCTAAAATAGGTTCAGGAACTTGTGCAAAGTTGCAGGGCTAATTAGGGGCAACACCAGGACTAAAAAGCCAAGTTCCATGCTCACATGCCATACTGCTTCCAATGTACCTCCACTCAACTTCTCACGGGTCCGGAGCCTCCGGTCTCTTTGCAGGACAATACGGGGCACAGGACCCAGACCCATAATATCAAAAGCAAAACTCCATGCAAAGGATTTTTTTATCCTTCCTGGAAGGGAAAACATCACTTTGGGGAGAAAACTCCAAAGCTAAAATAGTACTTATAGAATAAGACTGTTCTTATTCTATAAGAAATAATACCTATAAGAAATAAGGTATTAATTTCTATAAGAAATAAGTAATTTCTATAAAAAATAAGAAAAAATTATTAAATAGAATGTTCCCTTCAGGCAATAACACAGAATTCACACCTATCCAGAACATCAGTAGCTAATGTTTCATTTACCTGTCATTTAGAATTGATATTACGTATCATAGTATGGTTAGTCTTTTGCAAAGATACAAAGTGGTTTTCCTGTTTCAAGGATGCTATTACGACTGGGATCTGAGTATGCCACTGTTGGATCAATAGCCCTTACCTCAGGATAGACAGGTGGAGCCTCTGCTGAAAATGCCCATTCAGCTTGATTCTCCCCACCTTGACCTCCTCATGTGTTGTACACAGACACACTTTGTCCTTGCCATCTACTCTCACTCTTCCATTGTCTGTGCCATGCACTTTGGGACTTTAGGTAGTGCCTTATTGGTGCACTGACCGGATAATACATTTTTGTGTCTTGCCTCTCCTTTTAGATTACGAACTTCTTACTGGCAAAACCATCCTATGTTTCTCATTCTTCCCTTTCTGTGAGGTTTTATCTTCCATATAAAAGTCCAGGCCATAGAGGAAGGCTTGATAAAACAGAATGAACAGAACAGCAGTAGACTCATAGACACTGAGAAGTGATCAGTGGTTACCATGGGGGAGGGGTTGGGGGAGGGGTTGGGGGAGTGGGATGAAGGGGCACAAAAATTCTCAATCATAATATAAGTCGGTCACGGGGATAGTAGTACAGCATGGGGAATATAGTCAATGACTCTGTAACATCTTCCTATGTTGACAAATAGTAACTGCACTAGAGGGGCTGAGGATTTAATAATATGGGTAACTATTTGCACCCCTGTGCTGTATATTTGTAATGAATATAAGATTGTGTATCAATGATACTTCAATTAAAAAAAATTGGTGACAAAAAAATGGTGAAAAAGGAAAAAAAAGAGGAAGGCTTGAGCATAAATGAGCTATCAGAATGCTGTTATAACAAAACCAAAAATAAATTAAATAAATCAAATGAGCTGCTTTTAAGCTATATGACTTTCAGCTGCTTGGTAATTACTAGCCTTGGTTTTAAAAATGTTTCCACTTGTCCTACAGTCCAGTTTAATTCATGTCCTTACTCATAGGTAACATGATTGGTCTGATATCAGTTGTGTTAAATACATGAAGCATATGTAAATTAAATGCAAGAAGATGCATTTATGTCATGAAAGCTTAAAATGAACAAAATAAAGAACACACATGTGAACATGCATGCACGCACACACAAACACACACACACAAACGTGCTACTGGTTTCTGACAGATGATTGCACTGCCTGATCTGGTGGTGTTCTGGGAATAGACAGAGCAGTAGAAGAGAATAGGGATCCAGAAATAGATACAAACTCATAGAGTTTATATAATTGTTGTAGTATTTTTACCTTGCTATTCATTCATTCATTCAACAAATATTTATTAAATATACAGTGTAAGGCACTATTCTAGGTATCCTGATTAAAATAAAGATCCAAGAAAATTCTCTTACCTTTTTAATCTATAGCATAGAAGAGTGTGCTATTATGTCCATTTTATATATGAAAAAAGTGAGGGTAAAATGGGTATATTTTCTCGCCCAGATACATACAACTCATATGTTATATACATAACAATAAGTGATAACACTGGGATTCAGATCCAGGCCCGTATGTCTTCAAGGCCCATGTACTTTTTAACTGACCCTGCTGCCCTCTCCCACAGTAAACGTTTACAGATTACCCTAAATTTCAAATCAAAAATACTAAATGAATCTGCTAATGATTTTCCTTTAAAACTGTAAGAATTGTCTATAGGAAGTGTGTACCTTAGAAAGCCTCATGTTTCTTGATACTGTTCTTGTACTCTCTGTGCAAGAATAGAACAAAAATCCTAAAAACAAAATAAAAAAGAATAAATCTTTCTCTCCACACATATATACTATACATATACATATATATGTATATATATATATATATATATATATATATACAGTACACACACATATATATGAAGTAACCAGTGTAAAGTCATTTATCCTATTTTTCCCTTATCAAGTCCCATGACTTTTTTAAAAAATCCCATCCATTTCCCCTGGACTAAAGATTTGTAAAAAAAAATTAGTTCATTATTGATTTCATGAAATAAATTTCAATGGCAGTAATATTTTTAAAGTATTTCTACTTTTACTTAAATGAATTACAGTTTCAGGTAGCCTTAATTTTTTTTAAATAAAATTTTTCTTAATTTTTAAGTTGCATAATTTTTATCACACAAACTGTGGCAACATTATTAATTACCCTTCAAACAAGCTCTTCTATTTCATAGATGATATTTTTCAACAAATTACATAATGCTACCTAAAAAGATAATGGAATAAGAACGTGTAAAATTATTTTTAAGACAATAATCAGTCTTACCATATCCTCTAACACTAATGTAAAACAAACTTGTGCACCAAAGTAAAGAAATACACTGTATTTTCTGCGCACTGGGATGTATATACGCCAGTTAAAAACTGAACTCTAGCTAAAGACCAAAGCACAAGATATGGAGGAAAATAAAAATACAACAGTGAGTAAAAAGGCATCTTTTTTTTCTGTTCAAACTGAAACCAAGGATTTTCCTTTGTTTTTTCCTAAGTTTTTCAATCTCGGTTATTGATAGCTGTTGGATTTACAGTTCACAACTGAATGCTAATTTCCAGAAACACCCTAGACTTCCAGGGCTAGCTGGGTATCAGTCCGGCTAGGCTAGGCTGTTCTGCGGGAACCAACAACCTGAAAACTCTCAGCAGTTTAAAACAGCTCATTTCTCACTCGTGTGCATATCCATCCTGGGTCAGCCATGGGCTTTGCCTGCTCATCGCATCATCGAGAAACCAGAGCTAACAGAGGCTCCCTCCTGACAAGAGGCAGGGAAAGACAGAACACGGAGAACCATGTGCTGGATCTTACAGCTTCTGCCCAGAAATGACACACATCACGCCCACGCACAGGCTGTTGGCCAAAGAAAGTCACACTACAAGCCTGAGCTCAAAAGGGTAGGGATAAACAATTCTTCCACAAACACTGAAGGTCTGTAAATAATACAGTCTTCCTTAAGCTCTAAGAGTACCCTGCACTAGGACTATAGTTTACACAGTAGGCTGTCTCCATCATTTCACTTGAGCCTGGGAACCCCAACCCCTGTGATACAAGGAGCGGGAAAGGTGGAGGAGGCTGCAGGACCAACTCCTCAGTGTCACCTGCTTCTGCTGTTTCTGATCTTCCACATCAGCCATTCATGGGACAAAGCAACGCAGGGCCCCTTCTAAATGCCTCTCATGCCCACCAGCTTCATCCACCCTAGTTCCTGATTTCTGAGTGCTCCCGCTTCCTTGTGCTCTGACACGCCCACGAATGGAGTGGGTGGGGCCGGCCTGAGGCTAAGGCTGCAGTGAGACAGGAGGAGGCCCATCTCAGAAGTGAAGCTGACCATCTGATCAGAGGGCATGGAGCTATGTTAGTGTGCAGCTGCGTGCCTGGAGAGGGACAGGAATGCTACATAGTGAGAATGCCAGGTCCGTGCTGCAGGTTAGCCCTTGTTGGATAAATGCTAATAAATAACATGTTGTGATAGGTAATCGTGTACATAAACTTCCTAGGTGATTAAACTCAGCCAGGGCTTTCAAGGGTCCAGGATGGCCCTCAGATTGTTTCTGACCCAGATGTCAACACTGCTCACTGCATCTGCCACAGTCACTTCTGGTCACCATACTCACATTGTCTCTCCCTCAGATAGTGGCCGAGATGCAGAAAGTAGCAGCTTGTAGACTGAATCCTTCATTCCCTACTGGGTGGCTTCCACCCCCCTCGGGCACCAGGTGCTGTACTGCATTCCCCTGGGGGCACAGAAGAGGGGTCCTCAGTGCCAAAGTGGGTCCTGGGCCTTCTTCCCGGGACTCTCCACCCCTCTGCCCTTGGCACTGGTTATGCACATGGGCACCACCATCAGACAAACCCAAGCTCAAATTTGATTCTATCACTTGCTGGTTGAATGTCCTTTGAAAGCTCATTGTGCCTCCATTAACTCATCTGTAAAACAGAAATTATAATTCTATTGATTGCTTAGAGTTATTGTAACGGTTAAATGAGTTCAGGTGTAATGCACTTACTGTAGAACCTGACTGCAGAACACCCGATCTGCTAACACCTGCTGCTAGTTAGTCAGAACTGTGATGATCATGGGCTTCTGAGCTGTGCAGACCACCCTCCACCCTAAACTGGGCTGCCGTCCACTGGCACTGCTGTAAAGCTTCCCCTTTTCTCCACCAGGAAAGTGGTTCCTGCAGACTCTCCATAAGCCATCAAAATGAAGAGGCAGTAGGCCTTGTCCCCCAGGGCCCAAACCCTTCATCTTTCCTTCTTCTTCAAAAGCAAAAAGTACGCCTTGAATCCCCGCCCCCTGCCACCACCAGCACCTTTTATCCATGAACCTTGTTATTAAAGTGCCTCCTGGGCCAGCGTTCCCCACCCCGGCCCTGCCCCAGGACCAACCCACGCTTGGTTGGGTCCTTCTGTCTTTGCAAACCCTGCTCCTCCAGAGGCACAAAATACTCTACACCGGCCTGCTGTGCAGTGACCCAGTGGGCCACTGAAAATGTTGTAATGTGAATAAAGAACAATAAAATTAATGTAAAAATGGTCAGAAAATTACATCTATTAAATTCAGAAGCTCACAAAATTCAAGTAATCTCAACTTCCAAATTCTAAAGTTCCATTAAGTTTGCTTTTTTTCCCATAGTGTTCTGCCTACTACCCATTTCTCCTGTCGAGCAAATGTAGAGCAAATTAATTTGTTTTTCATCTTTTGGCAGGTTTCACAGTATTAGAGGAAAATAAAAGTGTTTTATTGATTCAATGGTGAATCTGAAAGGCTTTCAGATCGATCCTCAAGTCAATGAATGCTTCAAGGGTACAGATCATTGAAAATAAAATAAAATTAAGGGCTAAAAAAAATGAAGAAAAGGAATAGATGTTGTATGGCTGGAATCCTCTGGAAAGCAAACCTTAATGCTAAAGCTACTAGTAAATTTATAGTATAGTGTAATGTAGTACAAATAGCCCTGGAATGGGAAGGACTTTGTTATGGTCAAGCGACAGACAGAAGGTCCCATACAGCTGGAGAATTGTGGGTGACAAGGCAGCTGGCATGTGACATCAGAGAGTGGTGTGGCGAATTGGATTATTAGCCTGAGCGCTTTCTCTTCTCTCTCTCTTTCTCTCTCCTTCTCTCCCCAACCCCTCTCACACACGCACACACACAGAGACACACAGACATATCCTTTGACATGTCACTTTACACTTCCTCTCATGAAAAAAGAAGTGTATTTCTTCACCCCTGTTTTGCCATGAAATGTTCTTGGTCGATGGGATGTCAGCAGATGTGACACAAGAATTGTGCACAAATGCTTAGGTTTGCCCTCTCTGCCACTGCCTGTTGGTGACTGGTACCCAGAGGGGAATGGGAGACAGCAGGAGTGTGGGGCAGACCTGCCCCTCCACAAGGCCTGGATCATCCAGCCCCCAGCCAACCTGCAGACATGGGAGCGAACCAGCTGAGATCAGCAGGGTTACCCTGGCTGAATAGCAGATCCATGAGAAAAAGAGTTGTTTCAAGCCAGAATTTTTAGGGTGGTTTGTTCCTCAGTATCATTGTGACAATATCTAACAGATATACCAATCTGGCTTTATATGCCAGAATAAGAGTATTGGTTTTACTCCTGGGAGAGGTTTTTAAAGGGTTCAATGACATCACCTGATTTATAGTGAATGTATTATAAAACCATTGCAGCAATCCAGGCCAGAGAGGCTTAGACTAAAGAGAGGACTGAAGGTGAAGAGAAGTGGATGGATTCAAGAAGTGTTGCTGTTTAGAGGAGCAGAGAAATGAAGTGCTGGATGACAGGAAGGTGAAGGGAAGGGAAGGTTTTGTTTGTCTGTTTGTTGAAGAAATGAAATTACTAGAGCATGTCTGTATGGTGAAGGGAAGGGTCCAGAAGAGGGAGGGGCTGACCATGCAAGGAGCAGGTAATGCAGGTAGCCCCCACTGTGAGCCTGGCCCTTTCCTAAGCATTTCAATAACTGCCTCCTTTAATCTGCACGACTCTGGAAAGTAGATAACATTTTACAGATGGGGCAACTAAAGCATGGAGAAGTTACATAATTTTCCTGAACTTATATAGTTAGGAGGCAGCAGAGCCAAGATTCATGCTCAGTCAGTCTGACTCCAGGGCTGGTGTACTTAGCCACTATGGCAAACCACTGGGGGAGTCCTGTCCCCAAGAAGTGACAGGGGATGGAACCAAGGCACAGGGGAGGGGTTCGTGGTCAGTTCGCTCAGGAACATTTCATCCACAGAAACAGGGGTGCAATGAAGACTACAGTTAGAGAGAAGTTGTTTGATGGAACAACAGGTGGAATGCTCCCAGTGGAGAGGGTGCAGGGGAGGTGATGTCCACAGGAAGCTCCCAGGTTTCAGTTAGGTAAACATGTGATGATGGCATTCAGAGCAGTTAAGGATCCAGAGGAGTTTGCCATGATAGTCCATAAACTCCAAATGGCATTGGGAAGAATATGGGAGTGGAAACGGAGCCGGAAGTTGGGTCAGATGAGTGAAGGCAGAGCATGGAAGCAGAGGATGGGGGCGGTGGCCTTCTGGTGGGATGTGACACATGATAGGATTAGTTCTGATAAGCCCTTGGGGAGGCCTGGTGTTCAGGTCAGGTGGAACAGTCTGGGGCCACTGGGCAACAATCCTCTCCTGCCTGTGGTGGTCCCTGCAGGAAGGTGGAACGTAAGGCCCCCTTTCATCTGTCCCTACACAGGGAGGGGCTGGCAGTCCAGGCATACAGAATGGAAAGGAAGAATTAGAAAATTAATTGAGCACAGCTCTCTTTATGTTGTATGACAAAGAATAATCATTTA
The DNA here is from genome assembly GCA_032199065.1 of Smutsia gigantea. Taxonomy (NCBI): domain Eukaryota; kingdom Metazoa; phylum Chordata; class Mammalia; order Pholidota; family Manidae; genus Smutsia; species Smutsia gigantea. The sequence goes on along the minus strand of JAVSCE010022737.1, from coordinate 179,250 downwards.
CCTGCTTAACTAGGACAGTGACTAAAGCTATTAGTTATTAGAAAGTATTGAATCACTCTGTCTTGCTATGAATTGTAAAATTACAAAATTCTAAGCCTGCTTTGAAACTGAACTTAGGCTCTTAACTATAACTGACCACTAATGACTTGAATCCAGAATTATAACCCACAGATTGTTCACCTAGATGGAATAAGCATAAATAAGATCCTTCTTAAGGGTTTTTTCCTGCTGTGAACAGAAAGTATTTAGACTTGATTGAGCTGAAAAATGCATTGTGACATTAGCGGGCATTCAGTCGTTATTTATGACAGATAATCTTATGGCATACTGCTTTGTTTCTAAGTCTAATATTTCATAATTCAAATATCCATTAATGGAAAGCTAGTTGATAAGATTTTAATACAACTACATATCATATATATACCTGCTAAAAAACAATGTATATTTCTCTATATATCAAAAAAGTAAGAAAAAGGAAGATATATTACACAGCATACAGAATGATTGTATGAGTTTGTACTTAGAGGCAGACAGTGTACACACAAGAAAGAGAATTATATATTATAGCTAATGTTTTTAAGGGTTACTTCTTGAGAGTAGAAACACTGAATGTTCCAAAGTCACAGGAAGAAAAGTACAGTGTAGGAAACATGAGTAATATTGTAATAACTTTGTGTGCTGACAGATGGTAACTACATTTATTAGTAGTGAGCATTTCACGATGTAAATAAATGTTGAATCACTATATTGTACACATGAAACAAATACAATATTATGACAACTGTACTCCAATTAAAAAAAGATGTATTGAGGAAGGATCGGAGGAAGATGGTGGCATGAGCAGGGCGGTGGAAATCTCCCAAAACCATATATATTTGTGAAAATACAACAAATACAACGATTCCTAAAAAAGAGACCAGAAGATACAGTACAACAGCCAGGCTACAGCTACACCTGTGAGAACTCAGTGCCTCATGAAGCGAGTAATATACAAAGTTGCGACACGGTGGGACCCGAGCACTCCCCCGCCCCAGCACACCAGCGGGAGGAAAAGAATCAGAGTGGGGAGGGAGTGGAAGCACAGGCCCGCCAAATAACCAGCCCTGGTGATCTGCGCCGGGAGCACTGACACACATCGCGTGGTGTATTGGAGATTAGAGAAATAGAAGTGCAGGATCTGAGATGGAGAACGCAAGCGGGTCCTCTCAGTCGGCTCCCCGGGAGAAAAGAAAAGCGGGCACTTTCTTAAAAGTCTTAAAGAGACAAGGGCCCAACAGTGGAACAAAATCGTCCCAGCGCACTCAACCCAGCAGGCTGGGAATCTTGAGGAACTTCAGGCACCCTAACCGGATGCTGGGTAAAGCAGCCCCAAAGCCCCTCACGGGGATAAGCAGCCTGCCGTTCGTTCCCCCCTGCCAGCGTGCCACAGCTGCAGAACAGCTGGAGGGCGGCCCTGCCCACAACAACTACACAGAATCTCCTCCTGGCGGGCACGCAGCTAACCGGGAAGGGCTGCACAGAATCTCCTCCCAGCAGGCATGCAGCTAACCGGGAAGGGCTGCAGAAGCCAGAGCAAGGGCCAAAAGGCACCAAGGGGTGCAGAATGCACCCGGCGTGGCTGCAAACCCCCGCAGTGCTCTAGGTTAGCCTGAGGGAGGCCCCGACCACGGCAGTTTAGGGGATTATCCGAGAGACTGCCTCCCAGTGTGCGGGTAACCAGCACAGGATGCAGAGAAGGGCAAGGAGAACAACAGGCAGGAAGAGACTTTGTTCTCCCAGGTGACACACGTGGCACTTTCCTGCGACCACTTCTATCGCCATGAAAAGACAGAAGAATATGGTCCAGTCAAGATTCACCCAGACAACCCTAGAGAGAGGGCCTGGTGGGATAGATTTAAACAATCTTCCTGAAAAAGAATTCAGAATAAAAGTCATAACCATGATTGATGGACCTACAGAGAAATATGCAAGAGCTCAGGGACAAAGTCAGGAGAGATATTACAGAAATGAAACAATCGATGACGGGCTGAAGAGCAAACTGGATGAGGTGCAAGAGACTGTTAATGGAATAGAAATCAGAGAACAGGAAGACAGAGAAGCTGAGGCAGAGAGAGATAAAAGGACCACAAGGAATGAAAGAATATTAAGAGAACTCTGTGACTAGTCCAAACAGAACAATATTCACATTATAGGAGTACCAGAAGAACAAGAGAGAGAAAAAAGGATAGAAAGTGTCTTTGAAGACATAATTGAGGAGAACTTCCCGAAGCTGGGAACGGAAATGGTTTTGCAGATCATGGAAGCCCACAGATCTCCCACCACAAGGGACCCAAGGAGGACAATGCCAAGACATATAATAATGAAAATGGCAAAGATCCAAGATAAGGACAGAGCAGTAAAGGGAGCAAGAGAGAGAAAAAAGATCACCTACTAAGGAAAACCCATCAGACTAATATCAGACTTCTCAACAGAAACCTTACAGGCCAGAAGAGAATGGTATGATATATTTAATGCAATGAAACAGAAGGGCCTTGAACCAAGCGAAAGTTGAGAGAATTTGCCTCCCACAAACCACTTCTACAGGATATCTTAAAGGGAATGCTATAGATGGAAGCACTCCTGAGGCTAAAAAGATGTCACCAGAGAAAATAAATTCATAGCAAAGAAAGCAGATCATCCAAATACTAACTAAAGGCAAAAAATAAAATCAACTATCCACAAAAACAGTCAAAGGAACGCAAAAGAGTACAGAATAAAACACCTAATGTATAAAGAATGGAGGAGGAAGAATAAGAAGGGATAGAAATAAAGAATCATCAGACTGTGTATATAATAGCTTAACAAGAGAGTTAAGTTAGACTGCTAGATAGTAAAGAAGCTACCCTAGAACCTTTGGTAACCATGAATCTAAAAGCCGGCAATAGTAATAAGTACATAACTACATATCTATTGATAACCACCCTAAAGGTAAATGGTCTGAATGCACCAATCAAAAGACACAGAGTAACAGAATGGATAAAAAAGCAAGACCAATCTATATGTTGCTTACAAGAGACTCACCTCAAACCCAAAGATATACACAGACTAAAAGTGAAGGGATGGAAAAAGATATTTCATGCAAACAACAGGGAGAAAAAAGCAGGTGTTGCAGTACTTGTATCAGACAAAATAGAATTCAAAACAAAGAAAGTAGCAAGAGATAAAGAAGGACATTACATAACGATAAAGGGGTCAGTCCAACAAGAGGATATAACCATTATAAATATATATGCACCCAGGAGTGCTGACATATGTGAAACAAATACTAACAGGATTAAAGGAGGAAATAGAAAGGAATCCATTCATTTTAGGAGACTTCAACACTCCACTCACTCCAAAGGACAGATCAACCAGACAGAAAATAAGTAAGGACACAGAGGCACTGAACAACACACTAGAACAGATGGACATAACAGACATCTCCAGAACTCCACACCCAAAAGCAGCAGGATACACATTTTTCTCAAGTGCATATGGAACATATTCCAGAATAGACCACGTACTAGGCCACAAAAAGAACCTCAGTAAATTCAAAAATATTGAAATTCTACCAACCAACTTCTCAGATCACAAAGGTATAAAACTAGAAATAAATTGTACAAAGAAAACAAAAAAGGCTCACAAGTACATGTAGGCTTAACACATTCTCCTAAATAATCAATGGATCAACAGCCAAATTAAAACAGAGATCACACAATATATGGAGAAAAATGACAACAACAGCACAAAGCCGCAACTTCTGTGGGATGCAGCAAAGGCAGTTCTAAGAGGAAAGTATATTGCAATCCAGGCCTATTTAAAGAAGGAAGAACAATCCCAAATGAATAGTCCAAAGTCACAATTATTGAAATTGGAAAAAGAAGAACTAATGACGCCCTAAGTCACCAGAATGAGGGACATAATAAAGATTAGAGAAGAAATAAATAAAACTGAGAAGAATAAAACAAGAGAAAAAAAACAATGAAACCAAGAGCTGCTTCTTTGAAAAAGTAAACAAAATAGATAAACCCCTAGCCAGACTCATTAAGAGAAAAAGAGAATCTACACACATAAACAGAATCAGAAATGAGAAAGGAAAAATCACGACAGACACTCAGAAATACAAAGAATCATTAGAGAATACTATGAAAATCTATATGCTAACAAGCTGAAAAACCTAGAAGAAATGGAGAACTTCTTGAAAAATACAACCTTTCAAGACTGACTAAACAAGAAACAGAAAAACTAAACAGACCAATTACCAACAACGAAATTGAATCAGTAATCAGAAAAATACCCAAGAACAAAACCCCTGAGCCCGATGATTCCCTGCTGAATTTTATCAGACATAGAGAGAAGAAATAATACCCATTCTCCTTAAAGTTTTCCAAAAAATAGTAGAGGAGGGAATACTTCCAAACTCATTCTATGAAGCCAGCAACACTCTAATACCAAAACAAGGCAAAGACCCCATCAAAAAAGAAAATTACAGACCAATATCCCTGATGAACATAGATGCAAAAATACTCAACAAAATATTACAAGCCGAATTCAAAAATACATCAAGAGGATCATACACCATGATCAAGTGGGATTCATCCCAGGGATGCAAGGATGGTACAACATTCGAAAATCCATCAACATCATCCACCACATCAACAAAAAGAAGAACAAAAACCACATGATCATCTCCATAGATGCTGAAAAAGCATTTGACAAAATTCAACATCCATTCATGATAAAAACTCTCAATAAAATGGGTATAGAGGGCAAGTACCTCAACATAATAAAGGCCATATATGACAAACCCACAGCCAACATCATACTTACCAGCGAGAAGCTGAAAGCTTTTCATTTAAGATCGGGAACAAGACAGGGATGCCCACTCTCTCCACTGTTATTCAACATAGTACTGGAGGTCCTAACCATAGCAATCAGACAAAATAAAGAAATACAGGCATCCAGATTGGTAAAGAAAAAGTCAAACTGTTGCTGTTTGCAGATAACATGATATTGTACATAAAAAACCCTAAAGACTCCACTCCAAAACTACTAGAACTACTATCTGAATTCAGAAAAGTTGCAGGATACAAAATCAATACACAGAAATGTGTTGCTTCTCTATACACTAACGATGAGCTAACAGAAAGATAAATCAGGAAAACAATTCCATTCACAATTGCATCAAAAAGAATAAAATACCGAGGAATAAACCTAATGAAAGAAGTGAAAGACCTATACCCTGAAAACTACAAGACACTCCTAAGACAAATTAAAGAGGACACTAACAAATGGAAATTCGTCCCATGCTCTTGGCTAGGAAGAATAAATATTGTCAAAATGGCCATCCTGCCTAAAGCAATCTACAGATTCAATGAAATCCCTATCAAAATACAAACAGCTTTCTTCAATGAACTGGAACAAATAATTCTAAAATTCATATGGAACCACAAAAGACCCCAAATAGCCAAAATAATCCTGAGAAGGAAGAATAAAACAGGGGGAATTATGCTCCCAGACTTCAAGCTCTACTACAAAGCCACGGTAATCAAGACAATTTGGTATTGGCACAAGAACAGACCCACAGACCAGTGGAACAGAATAGAGTCCAGACATTAACCCAAACATATATGGTCAATTAATATACAATAAAGGAGCCATGGATATACAATGGGGAAATGACAGCCTCTTCAACAGCTGGTGTTGGCAAAACTGGACAGCTACATGTAAGAGAATGCAACTGGATTACTGTCTAACCCCATACACAAAAGTAAACTCAAAATGGATCAAAGACCTGAATGTAAGTCATGAAACCATAAAATTTTTAGAAAAAAAATAGGCAAAAATCTCTTGGACATAAACATGAACAACTTCTTCATGAACATATCTCCCTGGGCAAGGGGAAAAAAAGCAAAAATGAACAAGTGGGACTATATCAAGCTGAAAAGCTTCTGTACAGCAAAGGACACCATCAGTAGAACAAAAAGACATCCTACAGTATGGGAGAATATATTCATAAATGACATATCCGATAAGGGTTTGACATCCAAAATATATAAAGAACTCACGCACCTCAACAAACAGAAAGCAAATAATCCAGTTGAAAAATGGGCAGAGGATCTGAATACACCCTTCTCTAAAGAAGAAATTCAGATGGCCAACAGGCACATGAAAAGATGCTCCACATCGCTAATCATCAGAGAAATGCAAATTAAAACCACAATGAGATATCACCTCACACCAGCAAGGATGGCCAACACCCAAAACACAAACAACAACAAATGTTGGTGAGGATGTGGAGAAAGGCGAACCCTCCTACACTGCTGGTGGGAATGCAAATTAGTTCAACCATTGTGGAAAGCAGTATGGAGGTTCCTCAAAAAACTCAAACTAGAAATACCATTTGACCCAGGAATACCACTCTTAGGAATTTAACCTAAGAATGCAGCAGCCCAATTTGAAAAAGACATATGTACCCCTATGTTTATCGCAGTGCTATTTGCAATAGCCAAGAAATGGAAGCAACCTAAGTATCCATCAGTAGTTGAATGGATAAAGAAGAAGTGGTACATATACACAATGGAATATTATTCAGCCATAAGAAGAAAACAAATCCTTCCATTTGCAACAACATGGATGGAGCTAGAGGGTATCATGATTAGTGAAATAAGCCAAGAGGAAAAAGACAAGTATCAAATGATTTCACTCATATGTGGAATATAAGAACAAAGAAAAAAAACTGAAAGAACAAAACAGCTGCAGACTCACAGAACCCAAGAATGGACTAAGAGATACCAAAGGGAACGGGACTGGGGAGGATGGGTGGGAAGGGAGGGATAATGGGGAAAAAGGGGCATTACGATTAGCAGACATAATGTACGGGGGGGCATGGGTAGGGCTGTACAACTCAGGGAAGACAAGTAGTAATTCTATAGCATCTCACTACGCTGATGGACAGTGACTGTAATGGGGTATATGGGGGGACTTGATGATATGGGGAGTCTAGTAACCATAATGTTGCACATGTAATTGTAGAATAATGATACCAAAAAAAAAGATACATTGAATGTTCATTTTTAAGTTTCCACAGTCTTTAATATCTTTTTATAGTGTTCATTTGTAGCACAGCGGAATGATAGATAAATAAAACTCTATTTATCATGGGCAACAGAGAATCTCAAACGTCAATCAAAAGGTTTTAACATTCCTTGGATGAATCCTCTTTGTCGCTTAAGCTCATCTGAAAACTCACTATTGCACCAACTAGTATACTTCCGTAGCTCCTTACAGTTCCTTGTTTTCAAGTAAACCTGCATTGCCAGCAGGGTGTCATGTGTCCAAACTAGATTGTGATTTGTAGAACTGGTGACCTAGAGGACCTTGTAGAAATCAATTAGTGTGAGTTGATAATGAAAAGGAATCACTTTTTTGACTATAGAGGCAGCAGTTCTTTCCTGGGTTAACAGAGGTACCCAGCAGGGAGAAAGAAGACAAGGAGATGAATGGCATGGGATGGATTCTGCCCCTTCGAAGTCCAAGGCTCTGGTTTTACACTGTGGGGGAGAGACGGTCTAATCATGAAACTGAAAGCATGGAAAAGATGCTCACCCCTACGTACAACACACTAAAGACCACAGTGTGCAACTGGCACTATGCTCACAGACAGTCCCACAGTGGCAGAGGAGCTTGGTGAGGAGGCAAGGGCAGAAGAATCTGAGTGGATACATTTCTTAATGCACGATTATACATAGCATGTTAACACAGTCAGAAGAACACAGACACCATCTTGGTGATGCCTGAAATAGGAGGACTATTTCAGGGAGGAGACAAAATGGTGCTGAGATCACCATGATTTGGGCAACAATGTTAAGGGGGCTGCATTTGCACTGAATCGCTGGAGGGAGGCTATGTGGGCCTCACATGCATGCGATCAGACAAGTTGTCAGGAGTTAGTCAGCCTGGCCAAGAATAAAGGTCCACCTCTCCTTTCATGCTGGGGGGTCTCTTATCTTATCCTTATTTCCATATTTTTGGTCCCTTTAGAAAACTGTGGCCTATTGGACTGCATTTGAATTTAGGTCATACTTCTTTAGCCTGTTGCTGAAGACTGCCAAAATACTTGAGTATCTCTTTTTTTTAATTAAATTAAATTTAATTTAATTTAATATTTTTTAATTAAGGTATTATTGATATATACTCTTATGAAGGTTTCACATGAAAAAACAATGCAGTTACTACATTTACCCATATTATCAAGCCCCCACCCATACCCCAGTGCAGGCACTGTCCTTCAGTGTAGTAAGATGCCACAGATTCACTATTTGCCTTCTCTGTGCTACACTGTTTTCTCCGTGACCCCCCTCACCATGTGTACTAAACATAATACCCCTCAATCCCCTTCTCCCTTCCTTCCCATCCGCCCTCCCACACCCCTCCCCTTTGGTAACCATTAGTTCCTCCTTGGAGTCTCTGAGTCTGCTGCTATTTTGTTCCTTCAGTTTTCCCTCATTGTTATACTCCACAAATGAGGGAAATCATTTGGCACTTGTCTTTCTCCACCTGGCTTATTTCACTGAGCATAATATCCTCCAGCTCCATCCGTGTTGTTGCAAATGGTAGGATTTGTTTCTTTCTTGCGGGTGAATAGTATTCCATTGTGTATATGTACCACCTCTTCTTCATCCGTTCATCTACTGGTGGACACATAAGTTGCTTCCATATCTTGGCTATTGTAAAAAGTGCTGCAATAAACATAGGGGTGCATATGTCTTTTTGAATCTGGGAAGTTGTATTCTTTGGGTAAATTCCAAGGAGTGGGATTCCCAGGTCAAATGGTATTTCTATTTTTAGTTTTTTGGGGAACCTCCATATTGCTTTCCACAATGGTTGAACTAGCTTACATTCCCACCAACAGTGTAGGAGGGTTCCCCTTTCTTCACATCCTCGCCAGCATTTGTTGTCTTTTCGATGCTGGCCATCCTTACTGGTGTGAGGTGATATCTCATTGTGGTTTTAATTTGCATTTCCTTGAAGATTAGTGATGTGGAGCATCTTTTCATGTGTATTTTAGTCTCTTTTAAAACGCATATTACTCTGTGCTAATATCATAAAAATTCATGCCATCCTCAATTTACCTTTGTATTTTGATCTAATTTTTTATGACACATCTTCACATGACATTGAAAACTGTCCTCTTTGAACATTTAATCAAACACTAATCACATATGGGTTCATTTTTTTCAAAGAACAGCCCCTACGAACTCAGAATCCTTGAAAATGCACTTGATTTTAAGTTAAATTGCTGACTGTTCCTAAATAAGAAAAGCAGGGTTAAGAAACAAAACAATGGAGACTCAGTGGCACTTGCCACATTGCCTCCATTCAGGTACTGAGCTTTACTTTTAGCAAAGCTGTCTTTCAGAATGTGCCATAGGCTCTATTGGAAAGAACATAAATAATAGAAACTGGAGCCTGGAAAATGACAAGCTGGCTCAATTCCTTGTAACATCATCCGTTACATCCAGCTGCAAAGGCTAGAAGTTATAAAAAATGTATGCAGGATTTCTTTTTAAGTATTAACACACCACTACTTTAAATGTTGGTTCTGAGTGAGAAATTCCTCTCTATAGGTGCTTTGCACCCCTGTATCCTCAGCCAGCTGCCACAGCCTCAGGAGACTAAACAAACTGCTAACTTAAAAATTCATTATAGTATCTGCTCCCTTTCCAAGACATAAAATGTACTCTATAATTTGCTCTTCTGAATCCCCAGAGACCTTAGTCTTTAAGGCCCCATGTGCTTGTGTGACGCCATCTCTTGTCCATTATTAATATACTGGATAAAAATGTTTAAAATGCATCACACCCAAAAGTCCTAAAACAGGAGGTGAAAATGCCACTAGCCAGCACATCAATTTCCCTGAAGTAAGCAATATTGCAAGTGATAACAAAGGTGACAGGAATGCTCTAGATTCCTGGGAAGGAAGTATAGGTGTTAAATTCCATAGCTTGTATTTACCAACAGATGGTGGCAGATGGATAGTGAGGCCCAGGGGCATGAAGTCACTGCAAGAAGTCCATGAACAAAAGGAATTCAATTCTGCACAGCTATGAAAGATGACATAAAACTATCAGGAATACAATATCAAAATCTGAAGTTAAAGTAGGCATTATTTTGAAAATGTAAATACCAGCCATCCAGGCAAAGGCCCAGACTCAGTACATATAAAGCAGGTGACTGCTGACATTATCACATTTCAAGGACTCTCTAAAAAGGGTGCATAAACCCAAGATGGTTATAACGCAAACAGACCCAGTCAAGACATTGCTCTCTCAATGGGCCCATGAGAGAACAAAGGAGCCTAGCATGCAGAACCAGGGAAACTGACCCAGTCACAGAGCAAAGTGGGATCCAAGAGAAAATGATAATAGTGAAGAATGCATGTTACCAGTATTATTCCAAACTAAACCCTTGGAGTCTAGGTCATGATTAAGAACCAGATTTTCTTTCTCCGAAGGCTTTAAGAGTTTGGCCGGGATATAGGGGGAAAAGATGGTGGTGTGAGAAGTGAGGCAGAAATCTCCTCCCAAAAACACATATAACAAAAAAATACAGCAAATACATCTAATCCTGAAAGAGTGACCAGAAAGAAGACTGCAATGGATGGCCTCCATCTGGGGAAAAGAGAAGACCTCACGGAAAAGGGTAAAGTAGCAAAGCCACGATCTGGTGGGACCCAAGCCCTCCTCCACACCAACTCACCAGCAAGAGGAAGAGAAACGGAGTGAGGAGGGAGTAGAAGCCCAGAACTGCTAAATACCCAGCCTTGGAGATCTACTCCGGGAGCATGAACCCATATTGCATGGTGCTCTTGAGGTTAGAGGAGTTGGAAAGCAGGGAGAGGTGGAATACTCAGAGAGACTGAGATTCCAGCCACTGGTAGAGAACAGGTACCCACAACTGGCCACTCTGGGACAAAACAAAGGCAGGTGCTTTGAAAGACTTCCCAACAGCAAGAGGGTTCCTAAAGGGGCAAGGATTATACAGAGCTTGCTGCTCAAGAGACAGGACAGGTGGACAAAAAGGACAGAATGGACACTCATCTTAGCAGGCTGGGAACTTTCAGGAGCCTCAGGCATTCCATACCACTATCTGGCAACACACGCCAAGGCCCCCCATGATGATATGTAGCCTGCTGCTCCTTCCTCCTGGCCAGCACCAGCTCGCAAACCAGCTGTCCCCACCATTACGCCAGCTGGCCAGAGGGTGGCCCCACATACAGCAGCTACAGGAGCGTAAAGCAGAGGCTGCTCCCTGAACACTTGGCCCACTGCTCTGGCAATGGAAGCACGCACTGCAGCCAGGAAGCAGGAAAGAGCTCTGTGCTTCCAGCAGGCATTGGTGCCGCTCACCTGTGACCCCCACCAAGATTAAAATTGTACCAACTAGCTTCTCAGACTACAAAGATATGAAACTAGAAATAAGTTGTGCACAGAAAACAAAAAAGCCCACAAACACATGAAGGCTTAACAACATGCTCCTAAATAATCAATGGATCAATGACCAAATAAAAACAGAAATCAAGAAATACAGAGAGACAAATGAAAACAATAACTCAACACCACAAAATCGGTGGGACACAGCAAAGGCCATGCTAAGAGAAAGTATATTGCAATACAGGACTACCTCAGGAAAGATGGACAATCCCATATGAAAAATCTAAACTCACAACTAATGAAACTAGAAAAAGAAGAACAAATGAGACCCAAAGCCAGTAGAAGGAGGGACATAATAAAGATCAGAGCATAAATAAATAAACATGAGAAGAATAAAACAGTAGAAAGAATCAATGAAACCAGGAGCTGGTTCTTTGAGAAAATAAACAAAATAGATAAACCCCTAGCCAGACTTACCAAGAAAGAAAGAGTCTACACACATACCCAGTATCAGAAATGAGAAAGGAAAAATCACGATGGACACCACAGAAATACAAAGAATTATTAGAGAATACTATGAAAAATTATATGCTAACAAATTGGATAACTTAGAAGACATGGACAATTTCTAGAAAAATACAACCTTCCAAGGTTGACCCAGGAAGAAACAGAAACTCTGAACAGATCAATTACCAGCAAGGAAATTGAATTGGTAATTTAAAAACTACCTAAGAACAAAACCCCTGGCCAAATGGCTTCACTACTGAATTTTATCAAACATTTAGTGAAGACCTAATATTCATCCTCCTTAAAGTCTTCCAAGAAGCAGAAGAGGAGAGAATATTTCCAAACTCATTCTATGAGGCCAGCATTACTCAGATACCAAAATCGGGCAAAGACACCACAAAAAAAGAAAATTACAGACCAATATCCCCGATGAACACAGATGCAAAAATAATCAACAAAATATAGCAAACCAAATTAAAAAATACATCTAAAGGTCATACATCATGATCAAATAGGATTTACTCCAGGGATGCAAGGATGGTACAATATTAGAAAATCCATCAATATAATACATCACATGAGCAACTTTTTCCTGAACACATCTCCTCCGGCAAGGGAAACAAAAGCAAAAATGAACAAATGGGACTACATCAAATGAAAAAACTTCTGTACAGAAAAGGACACCATCAGCAGAACAAAAAGGCATCCTACAGTATGGGAGAATATATTTATAAATGACATATCTGATAAGGGGTTAACATCCAAATATATATAAAGAACTTACACACCTCAACACCCAAAAAGCAAATAACCCATTTTAAAAATGGGCGGAGGATATGAACAGACACTTCTCCAAAGAAGAAATTCAGATGGCCAACAGGCACATGAAAAGATGCTCCACATCGTTAATCATCAGAGAAATGCAAATTAAAACCACAGTGAGATGTCACCTCACACCACTTAGGATGGCCAACATCCAAAAGACAAGGAACAACAAATGCTGGCGAGGATGCAGTGAAAAGGGAACCCTCCTACACTGCTGGTGGGAATGTAAATTAGTTTAACCATTGTGGAAAGCAGTATGGAGGTTCCTCAAAAACTAAAAATAGAAATACCATTTGACCCAGGAATTCCACTCCTAGGAATTTACCCAAAGAAAACAAGATCCCAGATTCAAAAAGACATATGCACCCCTATGTTTATCACAGCACTATTTACAATAGCCAAGACATGGAAGCAACCTAAGTGTCCATCAGTAGGTGAATGGATAAAGAAGATGTGGAACATATACACAATGGTATATTATTCAGCCATAAAAAGAAAACAAACCCTACCATTTGCAACAACATGGATGGAGCTAGACGGTATTATGCTCAGTGAAATAAGCCAGGTGGAGAAAGACAAGTACTAAATGATATCACTCATTTGTGGAGTATAACAATGAAGCAAAACTGAAGGAACAAAACAGCAGACTCACAGACTCCAAGAAGGGACCAGCAGTTACCAAAGGGAGAGGGGGTAGGGAGGGCAGATGTGGAGGGAGGGAGAAGGGGATTAAGGGGTATTATGATCAGCACACATAATGGAGAGGGGCACAGGGAAGGCAGTATAGCACAGAGAGGACAAGCAGTGACTCTATAGCATCTTACTACACTGATGGATAGTGACTGCAATGGCGCATGTGGGGGGACTTAGTAATATGGGTGAATGTAGTAACCACAATGTTGCTCATATGAAACCTTCATAAGATTGTATATCAGTGATACTAATTAAAAAAAAGTTTGGCCAGTATTCATGACCTATTACAGATGAGATCAGAGATAAGCAAAACCATTTTAAGAGACAGAGTGGCTAAGTTAAGAGTATGATCTGGCTGTAACTCAGTCTTGATGATACTGGCATATGTGACAAGAGAATGTTCACTTAGAACAGTAATCAGCCTGGAAACATAGAAAATGGAGACTTAGAATGAGTTAATGGTGAGTACCCTTCACTGACAAGATACAGGAACTGGGGAATATGATTGCTCACTCTAGAGGTGCTCGCAGCTGTGGGGCTGGGATTTAGAACAGGTAACCCCTTGGCCTGAGTAAATGATCCCTCAAAAACCACTTCAATTTTGTTTTCACTTAGCATCCCTCTGATTATAATTCAGCCTCTCAGTAACCCTGATGAAGGAAAAATTCATTAAATGTTGAAAATGAATATTTCAGTGGTTGGGAAGGGATATTCCCCATCAAAATTAGTAAATCAACCATTCTCATGTAAGCTAACATCTGTCGGTCCTCTTGTGTCAGGAAGCATCTCATGAGGCACTGGCATATAAACTTCTGGAACTGCAAATCCAACATCAGACCCAGACGACAAGAATGTCATCACTTTGTGGAGTAGCTTGGCAGCCAGTTGACTACCCTCCTTAAGTGGTTCTACCTCCTCATGTTACAAAAAAAGAAATATGTAAAATATATAATCCGCTTAATATCCTCTGAAGTTAGCACTACATGATTATGTGAATCATAAAACAACTATATAAATCAATGACCAATATTAAACCCATTACATCGTGCAAGAATAGATACCAAAACTATTCATTTGTTATAAGCCTTGATGTACTGTCTGATTATTTGGAACTCAAGAAATATTTTTTGAATAAACAAAAATTTAAGAATGGAAGAGAGATAAGGTGGGGGTGGGGTGAGAAAGAATTCAGGTTCTTTCCAGAAGATTAAGCAGCTGGAAAGACATGATGACTTTTCATATGACTATTATGCCAAGTGGTTTCCATCCTTTTAGGCAGCTATTTACAAAAATTTTTGGAGGCAGAGAGAGCTATGAATATACATTAGATGTGCAACTCGACGGTTCATTATAATACAAGGCTGTGAAGATACAGGTTGTTCCTGCTTTAATATAAAGATTAACTGAGATTATTTTAGAATCATTTCCTATTTATATTTACTACCCAGCTTAAAGAAAAGAGACATCTGAAGCCCACTGTATTTGTATATCCCATGACTCAGGTATACAGTCTACAGTTTCAACAAAAAACACGATGGATAGAAAATAGAGAACACCACCACATGAAAAGGTGGATAAACGGCTACCTTTTTGCTGTCCTTATGTGACCTGAGGAAACAGAGAAGAATGATATAGTAGATAATTCGGGATGCTCATAGCTTCATGAAGTCCATGAAGACTGGGCAGGACTTTTGCACACACTGTTGACATTGCTTTGGCAGCGTATATTATGCTGTGTTGAAGTATTATGAGCTCTCGAACAGCTAAGCTATTCCTCCACTGTTAAAAGGTCAGAATTTAAGGTCCAAGAAAAAGACCTATTAAAATCTAGTGAGGACATTATGCTAAGTGAAATAAGCTGGACAGGAAAGCGAAAATATTGTATGATTCCACTTGTATCAGTGCCTAGAGTAGCCAAATTCATAGACACAGAAAGTGAAATAGTCGTTACTAGGATCTGGGGGCGAGGCTGGAATGGGGAGTTAGTGGTTAATGTATACAGAGTTTCCTTTGGGAAGATGAAAAAGTTCTGGAGAAGGATGATGGTGACGGTTGCACGACAATGTGGTTGTACTTAATGCTACTGAACTGTATGCTTAAAAATGGTTAAAATGGTCAATTTTATTTATTTTTTCCACAATAAAATTTGAAGGCACAATTTGAATGGAGGGAAAACAGCAACCCTGGCACCACAACCTCTTCTCACTTACAGGACTGGTACATTGGAATGTTCTGAGAATTAATCTTCCCTTAACACCCTTGAGCAGATACAGAGTGTCCCTCTAGCCTAAGAGTAAATGAGTCCAGGAACTCCAGCACCTACTACTCAAAGCCGTCACTGTCACTCACTGACGGCTGGCTGTGTGCCCACACCAACCCCTTTTCACAGCCACTTCCTCAGAATGTGATTCAAGACCTATGTCCCCATCCAGCTTAACTTTCCTGCCCTGCTCTTCTCCTACTCCATGCTCAACACATACAAAATTATTTGCATTTCCCTAGAATGTATTTCATTGTTTTTCCCCCTGTGGCCCTTTACACACACACACACACACACACACACACACACACACAGCTTTTCTTGTTCTACATGCGGTTCCCTCCTCTTTACAAGTAGGGTCATCCTATAGGCTTCTCAGCCTCAATACTTCAGCTTCCTCTGAGAACCCCCCTGATCACAGCTTAAACCACTTGTTTCTCAAATGTGGCTCCAATTAGAATCATCTGGGAAACTTAATTATTGGTCCACCAGCTATACCCCTGGAAATTCTAATTTAACTGGTCTGTGGTTTGTGTGACGAGGATAGTGGTATTTCTTTTTAAAAGCTCTACAGGGGATCCAAATCAACAGTCAAGAAAGAGAACTACTAACCTTAACTGCTAAACCCCTTTAGTCCCTGAGGCCTTCTCACTATCTTATCCTGCATCTTATTTAATCACTTGTTAGCTTGGCCCTCCCCTTTGAACAGAAGGGTCTTCAGGGAAAGCTCAAGTTCACCACTGTCTTCTTAGGCCTAGTACAGTGCCTGCACAAGGTAAGGGCTCAATAACCACCTTGAGTTGCTTTCTTGAATTAACTTTGCACGCTGTGCATGACAGACATTATCATCCCCAATTTAAAAATGAGCCCCCACAGAGGCTCAGAGAGGCTAAGTCATTTACCCAAAGTGACACAGCAAATGAGTGGCAGAGCCAAGATTAGAACTTGCTCCAACTACAAAACTGTGCACTATGATACAGTGCTTTCAAACTTCTGGAAAAAGTTGCTCATATTAAATGAGTTGTTCCTACTGAACAAGTTAGAAATAAGCAAAAGACTAGAAACTGTAAGTGTGCTGGGAATACCTGGCTAAAACGTATCCAAAAATCACTCAATTTCCCAAACTTGTTGGGGACAAGGTTTTGCAGAATCACGAACAACCAGCAGAGTGCTGCTGAAGAGGCTGAATCACCATTCTCAGAGGAACATTTCCTCCTCAGTGATTAGAATTCTCTTTTCGAGGACTGCAGATCCAACAAAACCGCAAGTGGTTTGATGTATCAAGTTTCAGAGCAAACAACAAACAAAATGAAACTAGTAAAGGAAAATGGTGGAATTGTGACGGTCGCTGCAACCTTCTTAGGGAAGAGCACCAGGTACTGCTGACAACCACCCACTTGATTTTTGGTACAACCTGTAATGCCTGTGTTCAAAATACAGAAGAAAATAGAAACTATGAAATGCTGCAAAACTCAGGCTGCCCAGAACTCTGTTTTCAGCACAAGGCAAGCACTGCTGAGACATCCCACTGCCGGGCTAGCGGAGCACCGACGCTGCGGAAACACTCCACTCCCGGGCTAACGCAGCACCGACGCTGCGGAGACACCCCACTGCCGGGCTAGCCGAGCACCGACGCTGCGGAGACACCCCACTGCCGGGCTAGCCGAGCACCGACGCTGCGGAGACACCCCACTGCCGGGCTAGCGGAGCACCAACGCTGCGGAGACACCCCACTGCGGGCTAGCGGAGCACCAAGGCTGCGGAGACACCCCACTCCAGGGCTAGCGGAGCACCACCGCTGCGGAGTCACCCCACTGCCGTCTAGCGGAGCACCACCGCTGCGGAGTCACCCCACTGCCGTCTAGCGGAGCACCAACGCTGCAGAGACACCCTTCTGCCAACTAGCGGAGCACCTCCACGGTGCACGAGGCGCCACCAGGCAGTACTGACCGGCAGTCACTGACTTCTGAGGCTTACTGGGGTCCTGAGAGGAAGGCCCACTGCTCAGGTGTTCCTTACTACTCAGGAGCGGAGGTTGGCTGCAAAGTGACAGGAGTGCCACCTGCTTACTTCTCAGTACCCAATGCCACCTTTTATCATGGAAAATTTGATGTATACACGATAGTAAATAAACACGTCTAACCACAACTCAGCCAGACAGCAGCACAGAGTGCAAAATCTGTGATTGAAGACGGTGAGCCAAGCCACAAAGCCAAGTTTGTCCAATTGCTCTGGTGGCTTGTTATATAGAATGGGCCACTCTACAGTAAATCTTGGCACAAATGAATAAAGAGCCATTTTCTATCATCTTGAAGTCAGGAAGTTTTGCAACTATCTGTCCAAGCTTGCCATTGCAAACTTTTGGAATTTTATGGGTGGCCTCCGCCTTTCATTGCATCACTCCCTAGGAATAACCGAGCAGATGGGAAATCACAGCGGTTAGGAATGGGAGTTTCAGAGCGGGCTCTCTGGGTGGGAGTGCCAGTTCCCCTGCTTACTAGTCTTGGGTCCTTGAACCACTTGTTTAACATCTCTGCTTTCTTTCTTCAGCCTGTGAAAGGGGAATAAGAACAGTAGCTAACAAGTCGTTATAAAAATTGAGATACTGCAAGTAAGATACTTAGCACAAATTTGTTTTTGCTTTTTTAAGGTGTTCAGTAAATGGTAGCATTTGATATTGTGAGTTAGAGCTGAGTCAGTTGCTCTAACCTTTTCCCACTTGGTCTCAGCTTTATCAATGACCTCTTCCCCAGCAGCCAGCTCCCTGAGGTCCCCTAGTGGCTCAAGGCCACAGTCATCTCATTACATACCTACCCTAATATTCCAGGAGTTTGTGGATGGCCAAGTGAGTTGTATAATCAAAGCAGTCCTGAAGTCAGAGGGCAGTGAAGTCACTGTGGCCTGATGTGGCACATGAAGGCTTGGTGCAGGAAACGGGGCTTTTCAATTTAATTAGTTCATTGATTTATATCTTACCCTAACCCCAAATATTGGTGGGATTCTTTAAAATGCTCATAATCAGTGGTGAAAAATAAATAGCTGAGGGAGTCAGAGAGAGGAGACAATGCGAACAGGAAAACGTCAGGGCCAGCCATAGGATTTTACCTGATCGTGGCCCAGATGATCTTGGGCTAGATGCAACTACAAATGTCCTGTTATCAAAACAAAGAAGGAAAATGTGACCAGTTGCAAAATTCCTGTATTTGTACCAATATACGTCTTCTATGCCAGACACTGCTCTAAGCATTTTACATGTATTAACTCACTTAGTGGTCACACACCTTTATGAATCGGTGCTTTGCTGTTGCTGTTTACACAGATGGGAAACTGAGGCCCTGAAAAGTTAGGTAAGTGTTCGGTGCACACCATCAGCGCTGAAATTCACAGCCCAAGCGCTTAGACTAAGCAATGCTGTTTTGGTGGACGACATAAAACCAGCAAGAGCGAACCAGCAGTTTAGAGGAAGCATTTCCTAACACCGAGATCTCACAAAAACGAAACAGTATGTCAAAGGACGCTCACTTCTAGATGTGGGGATTTCCCAGATCAGCTCTTTCTTTTTTTCAATGTTAGGGGTAGAAGAATATGATGTGCAGCTGACAATATTTTTTTGTCTGTGTGTGTCACATAAAAGCATTAAAACAACTACCAAGGACTGTCAACATCATTTCATGGAATAAAAGACACAAACACCCCCCAAATTATAAGGCTTTGATTTCAGAAAGAGCATAATCTAACACATAGAAGACCTGTTTTTAAAACTTGAAGAAACTCAGCTTTGTGAAAAAATGTACACCATCCATACCTTTTCTTATTTGCCTCTGACAGCTGAAGAACAGAGAATATGAATGGTGCAGGAACTAGCATCGGAGAACCACTAGCATCCTTGCCTCGGACTCTAGAACAGCAAGGACCCAAAAGTGGAACTGAGACTCTGTCTCTCCTGGGGCTAGATCCCAGGAAGGTCTCATAATTAGATCTCTTAAGAGCCAGAAGAAGTGATTAGATCAGAAAACACAGGCAGTTTGTGAAAAGTGTGAGCCCTCAATTCATGATTTTCACATAAGATGTGCATAACACTCACAGATAAGAACACATCACTGCAATCTTTGAAATACACCACCGTGACACTTACTATAAGGCCATAATTTCAGTCCTGAGTGAAACCAATGATTGTTACTTTAAAAAGGACATAATATGCTTAAAAAATAGATGAGAGCAACACCAGGACATTATTAGATTTCCCCAAGGCTAACACATTTGGCAGAATTTTTCTATTTTGTTTGGTAAAGAATTTTAGTTGCTTATAAATATATGCTGAGACCCACTGGAAGCTTTCTGAGGCTGAAGCAAGCAGCCCTATTTGTTCAGGGACTTGTATTTACAATACCTCCTGTTCCTATATTTCCATTAGAATGCAATTATCCTGCTTGGGAAAAAATAAAGGTCACTGGGTTAATGGAGCTCACCTTTCTTTTTTAGTCCATAAATAATAAATCATATATAATATTTAAAAAGAAAACCACATCCTGCATATCACTGTATTTCTGATGCTTTTTTCATAGGACATTTGAGCACATGGCCCTTATATGTCCATAATCATTGCTGTCCATCAAGTTGCCACAGCATTGACTCAGTAAAGAAGCACACAGCATGCATCTATTAAATTGACATTCATCAATACTAAAACGTTCAAGAAATTTCCCATGACATTTTCAAATTGGATTATAATACATTCCACTATGAATCTGAGGAGCTTATCACAGAATGATTTATCCTAGCAAATATAGAGAAAATCTCATGAGCTTTATCTGGTAAGTACTGCCAAAGATATCCATTTAAAAAATTCTAAACAAACACAGATTCAAGCACATTCCTTTGCTTCCAGAATGGCCTACCAACAGTTCTTGGGAGTAGACAGGGCTGATGACCATGCTAATATAATAATAAATGTCTCTAAGCAAATTCTGCTGCCACTAGTTTCCCTAATGAAAAAAAAGAAGACTTTCCTGCCAGCTAAATAGCTGAATAGGGCTCTCGGCCCAAAAGCGCCTAATCAATGCTTTCACTTCAGGCTTCCCAAGGGATCAACTAAGCAATTGCTCCAGTACCCGGCACATCAAGATTTATAAGGCATATTAGGAACACATGGCCTAAATAGCGTCAGAAAACCATTTGTCTAGAGTAATAAAAAAACAAAACTTAGAGCAGCTGCTGGGAGATCACCATCCACTGAAACTAAGGCTGCGTGTCTCCTCAGATTTATCTGAGAAATGTTTTTAAAATATAAAACTTTTTTTATATTGCACCCCTGAGCCTGCTAACGACTGGTAAACTTGTAAATCCCAGTCCTCAAAATTAATGAAAACTAAAAACTCTGCTTTCCCTTTGATGTAGGCTTGTGTAACGAAATGCACTTCGATTGTCAACCAACAGAACCACACACAGCTCCTCCCACATCAAGAATTTCAGCAGCATTATTGCCTCTGTCCCTGTGAAGAGGCATTTCAACTTCAAGTTCTAAACCTGGCAATGAACCGGACAACCATTTTCCTAAACAACACAGCTTTCATAGTCACAATTTTTTTTAAAGTTAATTTGGAGACAACTCTCAGCAGCATGTAATTATTTGTTTTTATTATAATTAGTAACAATTAAAGTAATAACTACCATTTACAGAATGTTGTCCTGCCAGGCACTGATCTGATTCTTTTATGTGGATTGTCTAATCCTTGAAAGGTCATTATGGTCTGTGATAAGTGACAGAATATACCACCACCCCAAAATATGCCACACTGGCATAAGGATTATTTTGAGCTAAAGACACTTTAAAAATAGCAGATGTAAAAGGGGAATTCTAATCTCCACTTCCTTCCCAAAAATAAGAGAGAAAAACTCCCACAGGAAAGATGCCCTCCCTGGGCCAGGAGGAAAGATTCTTTGACCACGAGTCAAACCCCAGAGAATTCTGTACAACCAGAATTTGTTAAGATAATTCTTATGTTCCCCCTGCTTCCTCCTATATTTTAATTTTCCCACTTCTTTTCATCTTCATGTCATTACAGGCTTCCTGTGTCACCTACAGGTTTTATAAATTTTTATGCTTTTTCCTGTTAATCTGTTTTATGTCAGTTTAATTTTCATTTCCAGGTGAGACATCCTAAGATAGAAGGAAAATTTTAACTCCCCTGCATCTTTGATGGTTTGTCATCTAATTAAGGCTACTGATTCACCACCCCAAAGCATTGATTCTAACATTATTTAATATAAATAATTAAATGTGTAATATAAGCAATCAATTTTCCTGAGTATTCATTCTCACTGTATTTTTGGCTTTGAAATATATCTAGGCTTCCCAAAAAGGATTCGTTAAAACATTAATAATTTTCATAAATATTATCAAATACTTCTTTACTTCTTATCAGTTTTACATCTGTTTTCCACAAAATTTAAGTAGGCCAACTGGTATTAGTTTAAAGGCAGATTTCCTGAAAAACATAAACAAATGCATCTCTTCTAGAACTATTTTAGCTCTGACATTATTCTTACAAAATTCCTGGGAATGTGTAGAATTATAAATATGCATCATTTTAAGCAAATGATTTTTTAAAATACATCTTGAGTTTATAGAATAAATGAGGACTGGCCTGGACTTCTTTCATATCATCTATCAGCGCCAGCAGGATCAATTTGTACAAACTATTGTTTAAAAACCGAAACCCCCCGAGTCTCTGGTCTGGAATACCTCATGTGCTACAACGGCAGCATGATGGGCAGACTGACGTAATGCTCTTATGTATGCCCCATAATGCTCCGTAATGGGGTATCCCAGCTCCATTCAACACTGCGGCGGAGAAGAAAAGGGCGCTTTGTTCTGAAGACAGCAAATTTGGGATGGAGAGGCGGAAGCTCAATGAGGGGGCTGGTGTTAGTGTAACCATTTTCAATACTGCAACACTTCATGGTCATAATATTGAAAAAGATGTGGCAATAAAGAATCCAGATGGGGTTATCTTACAGAAGGGAGAGTGGCATGACCTTAAAATCTCTCTTTGCTTGAGCTGGACATCCCTCTTCTCCTGCCCTCAGGCATCAGCCCTCGGGGTTCTTAGGCCTTCAGACTCGGACCAGGTCTGACACCATCTGCGCCTCAGATCTCAGGCCTCTGGACTCTGACTGGGACTCACACCGTGGGTTCTCCTGGTTCTCAGGCCTTTGGACTTTGAATCACGTAACTGGTTTTCCTGATTCTTCAACTCACAGACATCAGATTGTAGGACTTCTTGGCCTCCATAACTGTGTGTGCCAATTCCTGCAATATATCTCATATATATATGTACGAGATGATCCAGATGACCTACAAGTTTCTTCCCTTCAGATGAAAAACCAGTGGCATTATTTGATCTGCACAGCTGAGGCAGCAAAGTGGAGCGAACAGAGCACTAAATTCAGGATTCTACTCCTATTTCTGCTACTAATTAGCTGTGTCAACTTGAGCAAGTCATTTAACATTCCTGGTTCTCTGTTCACTAAGGTGTAAAGCAGAACAGCTTAGCTGACCTCTGAGGCCCCATCTATCACTAACAGTCACTGATCCTGGGAAAGATCTTAGAGACCACAGAGGGTCATGAGGTTCTAAGAGTTCCCTGAGTGCCTCCAGCACCAGAATGTTCCAATCCCAGGCTGCCCAACTCCTTGACCAATGCTCAATCTGTCAAGAAAGTTTTGACCCAACAATAATGATTTATAATTAATTTAACAGTGAGAATGCCATGGAAAAATAAGGTTTGATTTTTATTGAAAATTGTTAGAAATACATCTGCTCTTTTTCCTTGGCCCTTCTCACTGAATTTGTTACCAATAAAAATCTCGAATCCATCTCCTACCTGGTAACCGCAAGTCCAATGCCTTGGTCCAGGGTCTGTTCATCAATCTCCCAATGTTCTCCAATTCCAGATTATCCCTTCTCTGCTAACAGAACCTCCACATCACCACACTGGTCATCTATCTAAATGTTAATCTGATCCATCTCCCTCCCACTCAGTGATCCTCAGTAAGTTCTATGGCCTGAATAATTAAGTCCAGATTCTTTAGCATTGTTTACAATATCATACTTGACCTCAGCTGATGCTTCCGAGATCAACACCAGCAATTCTCACCTCACAAGACCTTTACATGTAGGGACTTTTGGATTCAAGGATCTCCAAGTCCATCTGCCCTCAACTAAATACAGAAATGAATCAGGTTTTATTACTACACACAAGCTGCTTTCTTGTCCCAAATCTTATTCCTTTGGCATAAATTTTTTTGCAAGCATAGAATTTCATTAAAGAATCAAAAATAGTTCCTTGAATCAGTAATTGCTTGGGTATACTTTCCCTTTTTAATACCACCCTGCCTCCCAAACTCCACGGTTTGCAACTCATTCGTTTATCTGGTCAATCATTCATATAACAATCATTTCTGAATCTTGTGTGTCCTATACATTGACAAACTATATAGTTGGCTTTATATTAGCTCTATCCTGCAAAGAAAGAGTATATGTTTTTTCTGAGCATTTCAATTACTGAAATATTCCATCCTTGAGGGCAATACATAATTTTAAAATAATTTCTAAATAAAAAATGATTAGAGACCAAGAAATTGAGACAACATTTACCCCTATGAAGTCACCTTCTTCAAACTCACTTAAAATTTCAGAGTTGGTATTTTTGCTCATGCTTGTATTACTTGACATGACCTCTAAACGTCCAGCAAGAATCAAGTAGCATTCAAGTGTCACATGTCCTTGTCTTAGAACGATACTTTCAGCTTCAAATCTGAGAAGAAAGAATATCAAAAACATTTCTTCTGCAGAATGGCAAGCTTAAAATCATTGGTGGCAAACAAAATCCTGTTGTCTTCATTTGTAGAGAATTTTACTTTTTGTCAAGAGGCAGTTATCATCCTCTTCTGGTATTGACCTTGAAGGCAGGGAACCTCGCCAACTTGTTCGCTGCTGTAGCATCAGTGCCTGGGATGGTGCTTGGCTCAGAAAGTGGGCATTCAGAAATATATATTGAGTGGATTTTTGAATAGGCAAAAGGAGGTGGTGCACATCCCCAGAATATGTCTCCATACAAGTTAATCCCATAGATGAGCCCTGTTATTTCACAAATACAGGCATTTTTTGAAATATAATGCCTATTATATATATCACTAGAGTTCTGCTGAATTCATGATGTAAAATTTTTGACTTTTTGGGGAGACATAAATTTGGCATTGATTTGCAGTCCTTTTATAAAAACTTTTTAAAAGTACTATACCAGAACCAGTTTTGTAGATCTGCTACTTTTCTCCTATTTGTAGGTATTTAGCCAGGGGATGGTAGTTTGTTCATCCTTATTTTACAGAAACAACCTATCCTTGGTAGTAATGCATGGTAAACTGTAATGGACATATAAAAAATTATCTGGAGGATTGGATTAAAAACCCCAGATCCCTTCACACCCTGGAAATTCTGATCTGATAGGTCTGGAGTAGAGCCCAGGAATCTGAATTCTCAAAGGGCTCTCCAGATTATTTTGAGGAGGACTACACTTTGAGAAACACTGTATTTGAGGTTAAGAGCAAACATTACTTATTTGTTTTTCTTATATGAGTAATGTTTATGAAGACTGGAATAGAAAGTGTTCTTTGAAGTATTAGGAAGTCTGGATAATTTCAGATTTTCAGTTAGTAATTATACCACTAGAGTTCTTTCTTCTGAGAAAAATAACAATTATCAATTTTATATTCCAAGTCAGGCAGGTGTCATAGAGAATGTTAGTGAGGAAGAAGATGGCAGTATGCTATATTAGACACTTGCATCCCTGTGTTATCAGTGAGAAGGCCTGAATTCTTGTACTTGATATGCTATGAATTAATGAAATAATCTTGAGAATATCACTTAACCTCACCTCAAACTCCTCATTTATAAGATGGGAATAAACCCATATCTACATACTTCATAAATATGTTTTAGGGAAAAATATAGAATATATAACAGTTATTTGAGTTGTTCAAAAGGAAAGTATTTTATAAATAAACTATTAGGATTTTGCCTTACTTTAATAAGTTTGATGGCATGAAGGAGAGTTTGAGTCAAAACCCCACGAAAATAACTATACAAGTAAGCCTTCCACAGTTTGATGGAAGGTGAAAAAGACATGAAATTCTTGAGTCAGAGACAAAGGACTTTCCTAGTTTCAGCAAAAGGAGTAACAGGAGTATCAGTATGGTTGCGCAGTGCCCAAGTCCCACCGACAATGTGGAGGGCCCCGCAGAGCCAGAAAATACAGTGGGATGGGTCACAGTGGAGGATCCTGAGCTTAAGGAGTCCACTGCTATTATAACAAGCAGTAAACAAGCCTGTTTGTCTGGAAGGAGACCGGGTGCAGTGCAAGAAATGCAATGCATTATCTTCTCAGGATTGGCCCTGCATAAGCAATCCCAGGAAGTGGTCCAGGTAAACAAACAGTCAAAGCCTTGGGATTTTGGCACCTTCATCAAGACATTTAGAAGCAGATATGGCTCATAGCAGACTGTATCTCAACACACAGGGCATAATAATACAAATGAACACAACTTGAAAAAAAGGTTATGTGGTTACTTTAAAGAATTATGATTCTAGTTCCAAAGGAAAAAAATGCAAGGAGGAAACTTTACAATGCTATTTTCACTGCCTCTGGGAAAAGGATCACAAGATTAAAATGTGAGGATTCCTGACTTTCCGCTGTTTATGTTAACACATAGCAAGTTTTACAAACCACTGCTACTTGAACTCCATAGACTTGCAAAATTATTAAAAAGTGCTGAAGTAAATGTCACATGACAAAATATCTTCAGGATAATGATTGGTTTCTACGAACTAAGAATAGGAGAATTCCATCGCTAGGCCCAGCATGGAATCCTGAAAATGAGGCCAATAGTAAATATGTGATGGAAAAGGAAGGAGAAAGCATGTGGAATGGAGAATTAATATATGGATGATAAGCGCTGTGATGGATTAAGTCTGTATCAAAACTCAATTTGGATTTAAAGCATCACAGAAAGAAAAGGATTCCACATCCTGTTTTTTCTCCTTTATATTGTGAAAGTGTGGATGAAGGACAGTCGTTCTCAGCCAGGTTTTGAAGTGCATCATCTAGCTGCCAGATACCCATTATGCTAATTGGATCACCAGCCTCCTCACTATCTCATTGGCACAAGGATTCCAGGGCTACCCATTTCTTCTGCAGCATTAAAATTTAAGCTTACCATCCATACAATAAACCATAAAATATTCACATGGCCTGTCCTCTACTTTTGTATTATACTGTAACTCCAGAATGTTTCTTCAATAGCCTACTTCAGTGATGTGAAGGAATGCCAATACTAAATAGGCTTCTCATGCTTAAACATTTAATTTTATATTTCTGGAGCACCTGAAGCATTTGTGAATATTTACAGTTTGATTGGAATCATCATCCTCCCTAAGTATTTTTTCCTTATTAAGCCTTTACATACAACTACTCAACCTAATACATACAGAAATCAGAGTATTTTTGTTAAGAATAGAAAAAGATTTAATACCTTCACAATCAGGTCTACATAAATATACATGTGGCTATATATGTATATTGTATATTGAACTCTAAGAAGAGCCTATGAGCATTACTATTTACAGACACATTGGTTAGTTTTTGGTTTTATTCTCCATTTAAGGGATAAATTTGAATAAATATTAATATCAATCTTTGTTGAATGAACTGGTGCTTAAGTAATTCTCCCTTAAAATTTCTAAATATCCTTGCTCTTTACAATGAGAGTATGTTAATGCTACATTGTTTAACTTTTTCCAAGAAAGACTCATACACAATGGACCTTATGTTCAATGGGGTTCTGTGACAAAACACACTCTGACTGGTTTTAGAAAGAAAGGATTTACTACAGTTATTAGATAGCTTATGGAATCTTTGGGAAGGTAAGTGAAATCGTTTCTGGGCCAAACTTCAAGGAACAACTCTGGTGAAGACGCTGGGCAGACCCCAGAACCACACTGGCTCATTATGGGGAGCTATAAAAATGTAGAGTTTGTTCAAAAGATTGTGGGCAACCTCAAACTGCAAATGTCAACCTCAGATCTTTATTATAAAATTTAGGGTACTTTAGCTAATACATTTTGCATGTTTTTTTCTCATGCTAGATAAACAAGTGGACTGTTACAGCACTCCAGTGATTTTTTTTTTATTGTTTTGTTATTCTGTTTATAGTAAGTTTTGGTCATCATACTTCAGATTGCCTTGAAAATTTTGAAAATTCATTACATGACAGAGTTCAAAGCACAACTGAAAACTATTGCATATTTCTTTTGGTCAATATTCAGTTTGTAACATGTCTTTTGTCTCTGAAGTTTTGTCAGACTGCACTCATCATCTGTCACTGCCAAGACCCAAATGGAATATTTTTGTGTCACTTAACTCTTGATAGATTGCGGTCTGGCAAGGTTGAAGCTACACTTCATGTGGTGAACTGTGAACTTACTGATTCTTCTTGAGACATAATTGAATCTTTAAAAAAAGAAAGAAAATAAATAATAGCTTAGAGAAGGGCTAAAGGAAAATTATTATGATGCTGTTACTAGCTCAGATCACGTCAATGTTTCTGATCATGAAAACAAAAGTAGATTTTATGTGTTCTCCAAAATTTGCCATTTTTTAATGTGGCAGATGTTAGTAATTACGATCTTCATTATACGGATTAATGAAAATTTGGTTTGACTCTAAAAGCAAACTTTTCCTATGGAAGGGAAGGAGACACTGATACATTGAGGACATGACCTTCTCCAGCATTCATGAAGTTCCATGGTGTAACGGCCCCCGCCTCTGTGAGGAAGTTGGTAAGGAATGCATCAGAACCTAGGTTGCCCAGTGAAGCAGTCAGGATAAACAACAGACCAGAAAAATTAAATCTGGTCCAGGAGTCTTTCATTGGAAGACATTAGAAGTGAGAAGTTCAAACATGCCTTTTTTCCTCTTCCAAAGAATGAGGCTTTACTATGCATTAATATTGTATCTGTCTGCTATCTTTGAGAAGGAACTATGATCTAGCTAAATCTTTAAAATGCTTGCATTTTTAAAAGGTCTAAAAACAAAGATACCCTCATACCTAGGGTATTTAGACAAAGGTCTAAAAACAAAGAAATCCCTATCTCATACCATATACAAAGATTAACTCAAAATGAATCAATGATCTAAATATAAGACGTAAAAACTATTAAATCAGAAAACAGTGTTTAACCTTCATAACCTTGGATTTGGTAATGGATTCTTAGGTAGAACACCAAAAGTACAAGCAGGAAAGGAAAAAGTAAATTGTATTTCATCAAAATTAGAACTTTTTGCATCAAGGACATTATCAAGAAAGTAAAAAGATAACCTATAAAATGAGAGAGAATGTTAGTGCATCATATATCTGACAAGGGTTTAATATCCACAATATATGAAGAACTCCTACAACTCGCTAACAAAAAGACTAATGAGCCAATTTTTAAATGGGCATTGGCTTTGAACAGACATTTCTCTGAAGATATATAATTGGCAGTAAGTACCTGAAAAGATGCTTACCATCCTTAATCACTTGGGAAATGCAAATCAACCCCACTTTACATTTACTAGGACAGCTATTATTATTAAAAAAAAAAGCAAAACAACAAGTGTCAGTGAGGATGAAATTGGAGATATTGGAACCCTTGGGCATTGCTGGTGGGAATACAAAATGGTGCAGCTGCTGTGGGAAACAACTTGGCAATTGCTCAAAAAGCTATAGAATTATCATATGACCCAGCAATCCCACTTCTAGGTAGCCTGTTCCCTGATCCCCAATTCTGGCAACCACTGGTCTGTTTTCACTCCCTATAGTTTTGCCTCCCACAATATCATATAGTATCAAACTTTTGTGTCTGACTTATCAAAATGCATTTAAGATCATCCCTGTCTCACATGAATCAACAGTTTCTTTTAATTTCCCACTTCTACTTCATTGTATAGATGTATGTTTGTTTCTCCATTCACCTGTTGAAGGATATTTATAAGGATTATCATTAAATTTCCCTTTTCATTACTAAAGAATTAAAATTCCACTTAATTTCTAAATGAGTATAGTTTTATGTTAATAATTTCTTTCAATTCTTTGATATTTGGTATTTATGATATGCAGACTTAATTTACTGTTTATAAGAATGTTTGACTAACTAAAAGGTCTCATTTCCTGATCTGCTAGGTAACAGTTTTCTGTAATGTCTACTAGACGAAACAACTTGAAATTTTATAGTGCTTAAAACCTTAAGTAATAGCTTCTACATGTTATGAGCATACTTCTTTCAAAAAATTTTATGCCATCTTAACCACCATTATGCAACTATTACCACTACGTTTCCAAATGTTTTCCATCACTTTATATAGAAACTCAGTTACCTTAATAACTCCCTGTACCGCTCTTCCCCCAGGCTCTGTCAACCACCATTCTATTAGTTTGGTTATTTTAGAAACCTCATGTAAGTGAAATCATGCAGTATTTGTGGTTCTATGACTGGCTTATTTCATTTAGCATAATATCCTTAAAGTTCATCCATACAGTCATATGTATCAGAACTTCATTTCTTTTAAAGGCTGAAAAATAGTCCATTGTACAGATAGACCACATTTTCTTTATCTGTTCATCTGTCAGTAGACATTTAGGCTATTTCCACATCTTAACTATTGCAGATAGTGCCACAATGAACAAGGAGTGCTAGTATCTCTATGAGATCTTGATTTCAATTCTTACTGAAAATATCGTTAGTGGGATTGTTGGATCATATGATAGTTCTATTTTTAAGTTTTTGAGGAACCTTTATACTGTCTTCCAACAGCAGTTGCTGCATTCATACCAACCATGTATGAGGGATCCAATTTCTCCACATCTTTATCAATATTTGTTTTTTTCATTTTTAGAAAACCATACTAACAAGTACAAGGCCATATCTTATTGTGTTTTGATTTTCATTTCCCTGATAATTAGCTACCTTAAGAATCTTTTTCATAAACCTGGTGGCCCTTTGGAGGCCTTTGGAGAAATGTCTATTTGGTATCTTTGCCTATTTTTTAATTGAGTTATTTGGGGGTTTTGCAATTGAGTGGTAGAGGTTTCTTATATATTTTGGCTGTTAATTTCTTACAAAATAATTATTTGCCAATTTTTCTCTTATTCCATAGGTTGCCTTTTAATTTTTTTCATTATTTATTTTGCTGTGCAGAGGCTTTTCCATTTGATGTAGTCCCACTTGCCTATTTTTACTTCTGTTGCCTGTGCTTTTGGTGTCACATACATTAAATAATTGCCAAGAAGAATATCATAATAGAATACATCCCATTTATAACAGCATCAAAAATAATAAAATTCCTAGGAATAAATTTACCTAAAGATGTAAAAGATCCATATACTGAAAATTACAAAACATTGGTAAGAAATTAGAGAAGATAGAAACAAATGGAAAGACATCTCCTGTTCATGGATTGGAAGATTTTATATTGTTAAAATATCCACACTACCAAAAACAACCTACAGATTCAATGTAATCCCTATCAAAATCCCAATGGCATTCTTTACAGAGAGAAGAAAAAATTTTTTTTGAAATTTTAGGGACCCATTAAAGATCCTGAATAGCTGACAATCTTAAGAAAGCTGGAAGCACCACACTCCTTGATTTCAAAATATATTACAAAGTAATAGCAGGGAGATAAATTAACTAGTAATAAATGATTCTGAAGAGGAGACAAAGACCTTTCAAAACCTGGGGTTCATGTAACAGCAATAACTAGGAACCATTATGCTACTTGCTGCAGAAGATAGCCTGCCATCTGCTCTTCACTCTGAAAGCCACCCCACCATCAGAAGCCTTAGGCTCCATCCGCCAGCACTACTTCCGACCTCAGAAAACTTTCTGTGGTAATCTAATGCCATCTTGCTTGCCTTATGTGTACTCAAGCTATGTATTTTATAGCATGCATGTGATTCATAAAGGGGTGTGTAAATAGTGTTTATTTTTACACCGTCAGGAATGCAATTCTCTACTTAAAATACGTTCTATGAGAAAGATAAATTTAACTTAAATCATGTTTGTTTAAACTACTTTTTCCAAGTTGTAAATTCACTGTTAAGTTGAAGACTTTCTGTACCCACACAAGACTTTCAGCCTGTAGTAACAAGAACTTACAGGGCTATGTTTACTAGTGTTGGATCCTCCTGGGCTAAACTGGTATGGGTGGATTCAGGACACCAAAATATTGACTTTGAGCTTTCAGATGCCAAAGATGATAAATACTCATAATACAGCACTTTATTGTTTTAGAATAAAAAGAAATATTTTTTTTATTTTTTAGAAACACTTCATATCTTCAAATGTTTAAAAATCAATACCTCTTCATACTTTATAACTGGTTTACAAAACATCCTTTAGAAGCTAAAAGCAAATGTAAATCCAATTTACCTAAGTATATTAAAGTTTTAATAGAGACAGAGAAGTTTCACCTAATCTCTTTGGGACAAAAATATATATCTACATAATGGATCAGTAAAGTTCATTCAAAGATTTGTAGATTTAATTTACAGAAAACATTTTAAAGGTTTAAATAAATTGATTTATATTCAAGATCAATTATTTATCTCAAACACATACTTCAAACAAATATAACACATAGTAGGAATTCAATGATTAATATTCCTTTAAGGAATATATGAAATAAATGAAAGAAAAGAACAGCTTCACTAAACCAAAAGAAAATAAAAATACTCCAACCACCTTTATTTAATCCCATTTTGTTTTCTAAAACCCTAAAATTAAGACAGGATTAAGAGAGTATAGACATAAGAAAAATAATTTGGCATGATGTTTTTATAGTGTTAACCTGTGTTTGCTTAAAATGATAGAAGAAAATCAAAATTGATAATATCAGAATAATCATACAACAGAAAGAAAAAAAAAGCCTATTACCTCTCTAAAGGACAGAAATCAGCTGCCCCACCAGGACATTTCCCTTCCCAATGCTGCCTTGGAGTTCTGGGTTTTGTCAGTGGGTTTTGTTTGTGTGTTTCCATTTGGGTTGCACATTTCAAGCATGGCATCACTCCCTCAGGGCCTCCTTTAGACTATAACAAAACCCAGACTTCCCCAAAGTGTGAACCTCATCTGAATTCTCCACGTCTTAGAATCTGTGCCTTGGATGCCCAAGTTGTCACCAGAGTCCAGCTTTGTATCCGTGTCCTTTCCCATGAGGCAGAGCAGCCTGGCCCCAGTTATTCCTTCCCTTCTGGTCTTACCTCATGGAAATCGCCAGTGCCCTGTGCTTAGGCATATGCTCATCTACCCAGTGACTGGAGCACATGACCTCTAAGGTCTTTTCAACCCTGAGTTACTGTAACAAAGAGTAGATCAGTGGGGCCAAGAGGGGAGGATACTTTGGGGAGTGAGTATTATCATTATTTTCACTGTGGTGATTGTCTATGGGTAAACACACTCATCAGTTTACCAAAATGTACATTTTTCACTATGTCAGTTATACGTCCATAAAGCTGTTAAAAACATGTTTCCTTCTGATAGCCACTTTCTTCAATCAAGAAATTAATGAACAAATGTTGATCTATCATCCACTTTGGCTATCTGCATCTCTGGTAGGAATAGAGTTTTCTTCACCAAACAGCATTTCGGGGAAGTCAATCTATAATTTTCTTTACATTAAAACAGTACTTGAGCAGCATAGTTTCCATAACATATTTCATTGTGTTAATCAGGAGAGAAAGCCATCTGACACATGTTCAAAACCAGTGGGTTGTCTCTCTTTCCACAGAAAGAAATATTTCTAATGAATAAAGAATACCTGAAAGTTCACAACCCAGAATAACTGAGGAGTTGTTTTAGATCGGGTTTAGAATGACAATTCTTGTACAATATTAAAAAAATAGCTGTTGGCAACTTATACTCAAAGCAGCTGGAGAATAGGGGTGCCCACCTATCTGAAAACTCAAGTGTTTCAGTTTCCTCATCTATAAAATGGGACTAATGATATCATTTACTCATATGCTTGTCAAAACTAAATAATATGCATTAAAGCACTCAGAATAGCACTTCGTATTAAATAGTATATGTAATTTGCTTAGAATCACAAAAAGCATATAGCAAATGCTCAATAAATAGTATAAATGTAATTGATGTTGCTGTCACTGTGCTCTCGAAGGTGCCCACACCAGGTGCCTCACTGCCCACGTGCTATTCTGGTGCCCTACACAGTTGGACACCCAGGAATTTTTGCCCCAATGTTACTTAAGGGCAATCTAGGTGACTGCCTAGGTAAATACACACATCAGTTTTGTAGGACATTTCCCCCAAGTTCAAAATCAAGCAAGGTAACCTTTTCTGTGTTTCTCTTAAAGAGTAGGATGGCTGCTATCTCAACATTCGCTGCTTTTTATTTATGTGGGAGACCCTCCATAGATGGATTCTTCATCCAGCTCAGGACAGGAAAACCAGAACCAAAAATAAAGCCCCTCTCTTGCTATGCCGTGTGACCGACTCATGAAACCAGTCTTCTTCAAGCAACACAGTTCCCACAAAAGTTACACCCCATACTTGGAGCAACACTTCAAATCAACGCCACTTCTCTGATTCTTGCATTCTCCAGAGGCAAATACAGAAATTTTAGACTCTTCCTCCGGTTCTGTCTCCTAGTTTTGAAAACCAAATTGACATCTTACCCACAGCCGACTAAAGAAGGTGGGATGGGTCAGTGGTGACTAGACAGTGGTTCCCAGGAGAGGGAAGACAGCGATTTTCCTAACCAGGGAATGCCAGCAAATTCGAGGAGGGGGCGGGCTGCACGGCCATAGCTGTTTCACCCTCGGTTCTGGCGAAGGAGCCCGTGTTCCGGATGCTTTGAGGAACCTGCGCACCAAAATAGCCCCGGCGGGCGAGGCGGCCCTGACCGCGGCGGGTCGGCACCTGGGTGCTGTTACCTTTTCCTGCACAGGCTCAGTCCGCAGACGTGCCCTCGACCCCGCCGCCCGCCGGAGCCTCCCCGACCCCCGCCCGGTACGGTCCCGGGCGCACACGCCTCCCGCCCCGCCTCTCTGGCTGGACAACCCTTTGGGTTCCTCCCCTCTGGGCTCCTCAAAACGGGAAGCCCACGCAGTGATCCTGGGACGGGGAGGGGGGCTCCAGCAATGCGCTTCAGCTGGAACGGAAAAGGCGTGCATGGAGGTGGGGGAATTTGCACTTTTATTTTATACTGAAACTAATAAAGATAAGCTGTGGAGGTAGATGTAACTTATTCGTTCTTAAGGTAATGTAGGACTCTAAAATAAATTTATTGGGGGCGAGAGAGAGACCCTCGGGTGGCGACCGGCAGAGAGGTGCCCGGGTGCAAGCTTGAGAAGCGCCTTAAGTTGGCGGATGCCTTTGTAGGGAGTGCCTGCGGCTGCCCAGCTGCGCGCCTATCAGGATCCGGGACACGCCTGCGCTCCGCCTGGCGCTCCGCGACCAGAACCTGGAGTCAGACTCGTTTTCCAAGGAAGCGTGTGACTGGTACATGTGCGCTCACCGAGAAAACTCGAAGGACGAGGATAAAAAGCAGAACTTTAGGGACCTGGGCGGTGAAACCCCTGTCTCTGCTTTGACTTTAGGATAAACTGTACTGTTGGCTCAAAGAGCCCTAGAAGTTATTTTTTACTAAGTTGATGTATAAGTTATTGCCATTTCTGGTGGGGTAACTTAACAAAATAGCCCCATTTGCTTTCAGTTTGCTAGGAAACAAAGCTAAATGCATTTTAGTTATTTTTAAGTACTTACAGTGTCATCCAACAAGAGCCATGTAATAAATTGGTTGTCTGCAGATTTCACAGGTTCGTTCCATTGGAAAGGTCTCACAATGGAATTATGTCAGAAATATATGGAATCTTAATGGCAATATGTACAGTTAGGAGAGGATACAAATGTAGGAGGTTGCCTTTTTGTGTTTTCTTGGAGAGAAGAGAGTAACAAGTTTAAAGGTTTATGAAGAATTACATTGTCTTTCGGAGAACCCTCAAGTAGGACAAGTCTACAGGGACCAAGGGCAGGTAGCCCCAAAATATGCCACTTTGGCATATAGATTACTTTATATTAAAAAGACTGGAGAAACAGCAGAAGCAGAGGGGTTTCTCTGACCTACCTTTGTTCCCTTGCCTTTAAACCAGGAAATAAATCTCCCGTGGGAAAGTTTCCCTCTGGGCACCAGGACATGGACATCCTTATGGTCAGAGACAGGGAATTGAAGGCCAAAGAAACCTACATGAATAGATCTTATTACTTTTTACTAATTTATTACCCCAGCCCAAATGCTGTTTATAATTCCTTACTAATTGAAGCTCCCAAACCTAAGTTTTCTTTTTCCTGTCAATTCCTCACAGATTTATGTTTCTTTGTCTAAGATGGATAAAGCTGCGTGCCTTGGTCATTTCTTTGGGTCTCAACTTCATTATTGGGCTTCTGTATGGAGGTAATTAAACTTTGGGGATTTTTTTCCTGTTACTCTGTCAATTTGATTCTTAGACCAACTGGAAGAACCTTGAAAAATAGAGGAAAATTCTTTCTCCCCAACAGGCCCTAGGAGAGAAACAGTGAATTGGAAAAACTTATAGCTACCCTACTCTTTCTCGTGTGTTTCTCCTTTATTACTCACACAAAACACTTCACCTCTGGTCACCAAATGTATGGAGATGTTTTCCCCCACACCAAGCAATTGTCTACAACTCCAGCTGGGTGTCATATAAGTTAACTCAATTCTAAGACTACCTACCTGGAGATGGTGTCAGATCCCACCCACTTAGCGTTCAGTCCCCCAAAACTGCTGCATCCTACTTCAGCTGCCAAATGCTAGTAGTAGGACCCCAGGTTACCTACAACTTCTTGGCTACAAATCAGAGCTTCCCGTCACCCCCATCCCCTTGGATTTGATTACTTGCTAGAGCAGCTCACAGAACTCAGGGGAAAACATACTTATGTTTACCAGTTAACTAAAGACTATGATAAAGGACACAGATGAACAGCTACTGAAGAGGTAACACAGGGCAAGAGCTAGCGGGGGGGAGGGGGTTGCTGACAACAGGAGCTTGGGGTGCGTCACTGCAGGGAAACTTGAAGTTCCTATGGCCAGGATCCTCACCTGACCCTAAACTACTTGATGTTGTAACTGGCCTACTGCTAGGCTACTGCTTCCACACTCATAGGCAATAAGCTATTATTCACTTAATCACTATATAAAGAGCCTGGTTTCCTCAACTGTAAGATGAAAGAATTGAATTATCTAAACTTCTTTCTAGCTCCATAATTTTATTATTTTTAACATAGTATATTCTACAGGATATCCAGAACAACCAGCAGTAACATTTTCTAAAGATCATACATATTAGAAGAAAGCATCAATGAGCAAATATATTACATTAGGAAACACTTTGTCATGCAGTCACACCCATTTTGAAAGTATAATTCCACTACTCCTTCAGTTTTAGTCCATTTTATCAGTACCTAGAAAAATTGCAAATCTGATGATATAAATGCATATTTTAAAAATCTCATGTTGGTATCACCTTTTTATAAGGAACCTCATCTAAAACAGTAAATATGTGAATACCACTGTTTTGTGTAAAATTCAACTTAATTTTTTTTAAAAACCTTGTACACAATCAAGATTTTTTTAAAACCAGGGATAAGTACAAAAACACCCAAATCTCTTAAGATTCAAGCTGATTCTGAACCTGATATAGATAATGATCATGAACATAAGGTTTATCTGGTTAGTTCCAAACATACACTGACTTTCTTGTGCAAAATCAGCCCTAATTAATCAGATCACTCTCCTAGATACTGTAATAGATGATTTTTCCTGATGGTGTTCCCTGTCTCAGTGAATGGCACCACTTTGTCCACTTGTCCAAGACAGAGTGAGATCTGAGAATCATTCTTGACTCCTCCCCTATTCCAGTCCTTCTCAAATCCATTCTCCTTGCAGCTACCAGAAGAATCTTTATAAAACATGAAATTTTACATATATCACTCCCTTGCTAAAACCCCATTAGTGGTTCCCCACTGGTCTGAAGGAGAAACTCCCTCCCTACATTTTCTTCTTTAGCCTTGCCTCTTTTTACCTTCCCCACCTCTCCATCCATCTCCTGCCATGCCTCCTTCCCACTGACACTTGTTAAATTACTCTGATTTCCCATAGGTATGGGAAGGTCTCTTTGATCATTCAGCCTGAAATGCTCTTTGGCCCTTTCTCCCCTGGGTAGCTCCTGCTCTTCCATCAGATCTCTGATTAGATGATTTCTTCCAGGTTTCCCAGATTCCCCTTCCACAGGCTTTCAGAACACCACGCTGTAACCCCACCACAACCCTTATTACGCAGTGTTGTAATTGCCCATTTCTCTCTGTTTCACCACCAAGCTAAGCTGTGCCAAAAGGAAACTGCATGTGGAAAGAGCCTGAACTTTCAAATCAGACTTCCAAACCCAGTTCCTGCATTTGTAAGTTCTGTGCACATTAACAAGTTTCTTACCTGTGTGGGTCTGTTTCCTATCTGTAAAGAAAGGATCATTATGAAGGTTAATGAAACAATGTCTGCAAAGCATTTGCCAGACACTTAGTAGATGCTCAGTAAATAATAGTTACCAATGGTAACAGTTCTGCCTGTCTTCTCCTTAGACTCCTCTCAAGAGAGTGGACATCTTATCACTACCAAGTGGAGATACATGAAGAAAAAAACTATGACTTTCCTGACCCCGAAAAATCCTCATTAGCTATATATACTTAAGGAAGTTATTTGACGGGTTTTCATCCCTCAGTTTCTTTAACTGAACATGCCACATGTAATTAGTATAGTCATAGCATAGGGATGAAAGTATTTTGAACAAATACACATTTTGAAAAGATATGTTCCTTTTTAAATTATTTGTTAAAAAGAAATGTGATTTCAAACATTAAAATATTGAAACTAATTGGGGGCTGAGACCACAAATAGTGTAAAATAGCAAACACTCACTTTTAGCCATGATCCTTAACATTTTTCTTTCTTCATCCTTTATTCTCTTTATTCCAGAAAAGACATATTGTAAAACAAGTTGTTGGGAATTTCATCACACTTTCTGCCCCTATCTATTATGGTAGTAGTGTAACTAGGCAAGTGACCTGCTATAATAAGAAGCCCCAGTAGTCAGGAAAATCTATATCCTGTACAGCACAGCTTTGGATAGTTGCGATTAGATTTTTTTACAATTTATCATCCATCTTAGACTGCAGACTATTAGAAGTAGCAAATGCATTAGCATTCTGGAGAAAAGAGAAGATTGATCACATACATATCTAATTTCACTCCCTCTAAATTCTACAAAAAATTATAGTAAAAATATTGTTTTAAAACATATAAGAGAAAAAGAATGAGAGAGGAAGCTTTGCAGCAAAATATTGCAAGCTGTGAATGAGTGGTAATTGATTCAGAGAGCTGATTAGACCTCATCCTAAACATGCAGAGGGGAAGTTAAGAAGGAACCCAGTTCTACTACAGAACCCCAGAAAGATCCCGAGTTGGCTGCCCCAGCTGCCTCGGAAAGTAGACGCAAACATAGGGCCACTGAGGGACTGAGTTAACGCCTGTTTAAAAAACA
Organism: Smutsia gigantea; assembly: GCA_032199065.1. Classification (NCBI taxonomy): domain Eukaryota; kingdom Metazoa; phylum Chordata; class Mammalia; order Pholidota; family Manidae; genus Smutsia; species Smutsia gigantea. The sequence goes on along the minus strand of JAVSCE010022737.1, from coordinate 139,785 downwards.
GTTAGAGCCTCAGATTACTCTCTCCCATTCCAAGCAGTAGATCAAATGTTTCTCCACCGCCCTTCCCAAATGCTGAAAGTTTCCTCTCTGGAGATAGAAAACAGCTTCTGGATGAGGGGACTTTAGACACAGTCAAGGGCAGGGGTATTGTACTGAGTCCAGAAATATTAACAGTATATTTATATACTGAATGTTGAGAAGGCATCCACACACACCCTTCCCCAAACTCTTTTCCTGATTAGTTATGGAATGAAGGGAGCCATGGCTATATCTTAGAGCAGGATATTGGGAAATACTTCTCTAGGGAATACGAGTACTTCTCCATCTAAAGATGCCCACAAAATTTCCCTGCGAAATCACCCTTCAGTGAATCCCATAGTCAGCAAGCCCAGAGCTTCCAATCAGCTCAGAGCTCTTAAATATGAGCAGGTAGCCAAAGATTACCACATATCTGAAGGAAAGCCTGTAGCAAAGAAGAGAAAGAATAAAACAAAGGAATGGGGGTGGGGGGGGAGGCAACTTGGAGAAATAGAGACCTGGTAGGCAAAATAATGTTTTGTTCTTTTCTTATGGTTAATGTGTTATTTTACTCATAAGAAAAGAACAAAACACTATCTGACTTTAAGACTTACTATAAAATTACAGTAATCAAGTCGGTGTGGTATTGGTGAAAAATAAACAAACGGATCAATGAAGCAGAACAGAGAGAGCCCAGAAATAGACCCCCATAAATACAGTCAACTGACTTTGACAAAGGAGCAGTTGTCACACAGTGGAGCAAAGATAGTCTCTTCAACAAATGGGGCTGGAACAATTGGATATTCATGTGCAAAAAAATGAACACAAAAATTAAGTCCAAATGTATCACAGGCAAAATGTAAAACACAAAACCATAAAACTCACAGAAGACAACATAGGAGAAAACCTAGCTGACCTTGGGTATGGTGGTGCCTTTTTAGATACAACACCAAAGACACAATTCATGAAGGTAATAATTGATCAACTGGGCTTCATTAAAATTAAAAATGGGGAAGCTATACACCTGTGAGAAGAGGGGATAAACGGGAAATACTTGTACTTCCCTCTCAATTTTGCTATAAACCTAAAACTGCTCTGGAAAATAAAGTCGTAACAAGCTTAAGAAAAAAAGAATAAGATGTTCTTTTAAAAAAGAAACAGGAAGCAGAAGTTCTTGGAAATAACGTGTATAATAGCAGAAATGAAAACTCAGCAGAAAGGTTGGGAAATAAAACGAATGAAATCTTCCAGAAAGTAGAAAGCAAAAACACACAGATTGCTCACTTCAGCAGCACGTATATTAAACTGGAATGATGCAGAGAAGATCAGCACACCCCTCAAAAGGATGACACACAAATTTGTGAAGCATTCCACATTAAAAACAAAACAAAGAAAAAAAAACAGGAAATAAGTGCTGCTGAGGGAAAATGAGGAGAAATTGGAACCGTTATGCACTAATGGTAGGAACATAAAATGCTGCAGTCACTCTAGAAAACAGTCTGGAAGTTCCTCAAAAAATTAAACATAGATTTATCATGTGACCCAACAATTCCACCTCTGGGCATCTACTCAAAAGAATTGAAAGCAGGGGCTCAAACAGATACTTGAACACCAATGTTCATAGCAGCTTTATTCACAGTAGCCAAAAGGCAGAAGCAACCCAAATGGACAAACAAAATATTGTATATACATAAAACAGAATATTCAGCCTTAGGGAGGAAATTCTGACACATACTACAACACGGATGAACTCTGGGGACATGATGCTGAGTGAAATAAGCCAGATATAAGAGGACAAATTTCGTATGATTCCACTTATGTGAAGTTCTTAGAATAGTTAAATACATAGAGACAGAAAGACGAATGGAGGCTGCCAAGGCCTGGGGGAAAGAGGTAGTAGGGAGTTATTTTTTAATGGGTGCAGAGTTTCAGTTTAATTATGAAAAAATTCTAAATATGGATAGTGGTGATGCTTGTACCACTATTAAATTTCCACTTAACTGTACACTTAAAGTTAGTAATAGTAAACTTTATGTTATATATTTTACCACTATTTTTTAAATGAGCAATATAGCTTAGAGATACAGAGTCAAATACTAAGAAAAACAATTCTAAGAGTTGGAAGTATTTTTTTCTGAGGATGGGAAAATGGTGGGAGAAGGGAAGCTGTTTTCCAAACAAGCTTTGTAAAGTTGTTTTTATCTTTAACTTATATGCATGTAAAATCTTGATACTATAAACAAATAACAATCATAATAAATTTGAAATAATTTTAAGTCCTTCAGTTTTATAGATAACCAAACCATGGAGAGGGTAGGACCCCTGGACAAGGTAATCACAAAAAAAACAAGTAGATTAAGGAGTTGAACCACGATGTTATCAATCCAAATTCAGCATTTTACCACCATAACACACTGCACCCTATAATAGCATCTTGCTGAATATCCTAAAATAAACTTCAGGGAGTCCTGCCTTAAGCCTTCTTAAATTACTTTTCTTCATGTTTTATTAAATGCTTAATAATACTACAGATTTGTCCATTTTGCCTAGCCACTGTTTGTTAAAAATGAACTTTTTCTAATCCAAACACAACTTTTGAAGTAACACACTTTTCCTCATTTTCTTCTCAATCTTCATAATTCAAATTGAATGGGATTTTTGAGTCCTGCATTCCGTGTTGCTCCCTAAATGGTTGGAGAGTCTTTGCTATTGATGAGTAAGACACTGTCCTTTAATTCTCACACAGAGTATTTTGTACTGAGTCTAAAAACCTAACCTTGGTAACCTTTATGGCAACAGAAGCCATTTCCATTTCAATTCAACTCAAGTCACCAGTTCAATATTAATTTTAATGTTACATTTTTTCCACTAGTAATATGATATCACTATAAAGAACAGTTAGACTAAACAATGATGTATAATTTACCATGCCTCAGACTTCAGAATGAAACCCTATGTGTATACTACTTCCAATAATACTCCATTAGTTATCAGTTGAACATATACTAATGGACATCTATAAAATAATGTTTAAAGAACTATAAGGACCTGTCATAAGCATAACCTCCAACACTGACAAAGTGCCTTTTCCCAGAATAATGTGTTTGGTAAGCCATCACTCTCAGAACTCTAAACAAAGTTTATTATGGTCTTAAAATATCATTCCTTACCATAATAGTGTAGATTACTAAATATGGTTTCTAATCTTATGTGACTGTCTCACATTTGTCTCAGCCAGCTTGTGTTTCCTGAGGGCAAGCACAGGACTACATACATAATAAATGCTAATGAAGCATCTATGATAATTAAGCATGAATAGGAGTATGGAATCATGGAATATTAAAGCTGAAATGGGTCGTAGGGATCTATGGGCCTAATGACCTCTTTTTACAATTAAGAAAATATTAATGGACCTTTGAGTGTACACTGATGTCAGACATGTCATGGAATTTGCTTATGGCAGCCCCACTAGACTGATAAGGTGAAAGAAAGAGAGGTCAAGTGATGTGCCCAAAGTCACACAGCCGGTCAGTGCTATCACTGGGACTCCAACCAAGGTGACTGGAGACCAGAGCTTGTCCTTGGATGAAGCCCAAGATAGATGTTGACTGACTTAAACATGATCGTATGGCTGGCTGTTGACTCCCTCAGGCCTAGAACTCAGATGGGCTGACTGTGCCCAGTGCAGTTGCTCATTGTCAGACCCATTAGTGCATATATTAAGTTAAAAAACAGTTTCTGTCTGGTGATGCTCTTGACTATAATTCCTCATTTTTATATAGTGAAATTTGAAAAGAATGTACATGTAAGTTACCCCTGCAAAATTGTTTCTCTGCAACATAATCCTTAGAACTGAAAATGGTCAACTTTGTTTCTCTTCCATTATTTAAATAAGCCACAGAGGCTCAGAGAGGTGAAGAAATTAATCCAAGACCAAGCCACCACTAAGGTAAGACATGGAACGGTCTTACCCTCCTGAGGCAGGGCTGCCCCCCACCCCAAAACACACTCTGCTTCCAGGTATTGACAGAGCCTCTGTCTTCCATGCTCTATAAACCCATATTCCAGATCCTTCTGAAACTTCTTGTTTATCCGATTACTTTTATTTGTATTTACAAATACTTCCAATGTCTAATCTACTTCCTACCCATTCCTGTCTATATCAGATCCAATTTATGTGCATCCTCACATTAACTTGTTGCCACTTGCCACCTACTCAGTGGAAAGCTCTGGCCACTGCCACAGTTGCCTCCCTTCCTAACACTGCTGACGCTCCCCTCCTTCCACAGAGCAATCCTGGGGGGCCTCTGTGGTGCCCAGCATGGCAGCAGCTGTGGGAGCTCCAGCACCAAGTCCAGGCTTACAGACCGACAGAGGCTCTGTGTCACCAGGCATGGGACATGAATTTCCCACCAGCTGTCCAAAGGGGCCAAGTGACAACAGAAATGAGGTAAACTCTGACCAGTGAGCACCTTAAGGCAAGAAGGAACCAATAGATAAATTCATTTCATTTCTTTCCCACAGTGAACTTTTTCAACATGCAGTGGTTCCACAGAGCCTGTCTGGAGACATCCTCTGTACCAAAGTTCCAGCTGTTTTCTTCTGAAGCTGTGGCCAGTGCAGTTAACGCTCCGCCTTCCCTCTGACTCACACTCCTTTCCCCTTCTCTCTTACTGTACTGGGATTGCATTCCCCAATAAACGTTCACATGAACGCTCTGTCTCAGGCTCTGTTTTCTACCCAACTCAAGTAATAAAAGCCTAAATTTTGGAGGAATAAAATTCTTACAAGTTACAAATATTCTTTTACAAACTCAGCTGGCAGTTATTGTGGATGAACTTTTTTTCTAAGATCTCTTGTGTCCTGGCAATGGGGAGAGGTGGCATATAAGAGGAAGCACAGAGGAGGTAACAGTAAAGCTTACCATGGGCCTCCGCTTTTCTCTCCAGTTTAAAAAGCAAATTAACATCCATGCTATCAGCAGATATCCGATATTTATTAGTGAACATAGAACCTAGAAGAGAAGGTCTTCAAGTGAAGTAAGGAAATGGATGCATATATTCTTCTAGGATATCTGGGATATCTTGGCAGATAATCACTTCTAGTATGAAATCTTTGGATTGCTATTAAGCTCAATGATTAGAGCCAGAAATTCTCACCCCTTTTAAAGCTAGATGTTAGCTATTCCTCTGATCCTAGAGAAGTAAGGTGGTTTAATTTATGGAAAAAAAGGCCCAGGAAAGCAGCTAGCAGCCTTCAGATCTCAAAAACATCAGCCCAGCTATATTAATCATGATTTTTATTTTCTCTGTTTTATGATGCTTTGACTTGTAGGGGCCCTTGCAGACCCCAGAGGGACTGCTCCTACTAGGATTAGCTGATTTCTAGAAATAGCAAACAACTTGTCCATGAGCAGGGTTTTATATACAAATCAGCCAATTCAGAGCCCAGACCCCAACCACCTCCTTTATCAAACTCTCATACACCAAGCCAATATTCTCCCCACCCTAAATCACTCCAGGGCCAGGTACAGGATAGCTAGGGACCACTCCTACAGCCTAAAACCTGTCGAAATTATCCAAACTACCCAGTCCTAAATTATTTAATGTGCCCTGTCTTACCTTTCCCAAAGAGATCACAGTAAAGTCTTGAGTCCATACTTTCTCCTCCTCCTCCTGCTCCCAACCCATGCTGGGGCTTCCTCATGTGGCCCTGCATGGAACACCATGCTTCCTGTTTCCAGAAACCAGTGAGTATAAACTTCTTTCATGAAATCATTTCTTTGCATGTTTTGCTATACCTGATTAAAAACAATCTCAGGTACATTTTTCAAGACACCAGCCAAACAGAGCCCTTCCTCAGAGATCTGACTTTTAACTGGATGGGGCCTTGTCCCTAAATGTCTAAGTTTTAGTAATTTCAACCTCTTTCCTCGGCTTCCCCAGTCTTAGCAGGTGGTGGTTGTTTCCTGCAGTTGCTACATCCATGACAAACAGAGTTTCTTTTACCTTTGCAGTTGAAGATACTTTATATCCAGTCAACAATTCTGCACGTTAAATTTTTTCTGTCAAAATAACTGTTGTGTTTTCTGCCTCTTGACTAGACCCTAATAAATACACAATTTTAGGGTTAATCCTGGCCCTTGGGTTGCATCAGAGCTTAATAATTTATCCATAGTTCATGAGATATTGCCAAGGTAGGGGGAAGTGTGTGTGGAATAAACCCAGCCAGTAAAAATTCTGGGAAATCAAAGAGATTCAGATCAACTTACAATGTGTCATTCTCAAAAAAACAATGCTAAATTCCTCATACTTGCCAATTCCTCATCTTATGCAGCAAAGATATTCTAAATCTTCACCTTTTATTAAATCAATACTGGAGACATATCCAAGTATTTGTAGTCAATAAAGGCCATGATACATTTCTAATCTTATGAAAACCAAGAAGGTTTCAAAAACATATGCCTTTGTCCATTGGGGCCACTATAACAAAACTGTAAACTGGGTGGCTTATCAACAAACATTTATTTCTCACAGCTATAAAGGCTGAGAGGAGTGTGCCAAAACGGTCAGGTTCTGGTGAGAGTCTTCTGGGCTGCAGACTGCTGAGTTCTCTTTGTAGCCTCACGTGGAGGAAGGAGTGAGCTAGCTCTCTAGCCTCCTCTTGTAAGGGCACTAATCCCATAGTGAGGGCTCCACTTTCATGACCGAATTATCTCCCATAGGCCCCGCCTCCTCATAACATCACACTGGAGATTAGAATCTAACACGTGAATTTGGCAGTGGGGGGAGCAGGGAGGACATAGACAGCATATATAATAGAGAACAAGCTCTTGCACTGTGCTGGACTTCTCAACAACATCCATTTCTCCCTAGCACATCAGACTCATGCAGTTAAACCAACTATTATTGTGATGACAGGTAGTGGGAAACAGGTATTCCCTGCTTGTCAAAAGTTCGAATTACACCACTTTTTTTTTTTACACTTTCAGGACCCACGTTAGTATCTGTTTCACTAACCAAAAGAAATCTGAAGAGGATTTTTGCTTTCACACACGCACACACACACACACACACACACGAAGGCGAAAAGCGGAAACAGCATTCAGTGGGGTTTTTGCAGGGGACCATTCTGGAGGCAGCATGTACTCTGAGCAGTGAGAATGGCGCCACCAAGCTCTTTCTCCAGGAATTACACTCAGCGCCTCAGCAACAAACTATGTCTGCCCGCATCTGTGCTTTATCTTGATTTATTTTGTGCACCTGTTAGCAAGATGTGTCCTAAGGTATCAGAAAAAACTTAAAGAGAGGTTATTTTTGGCACCTAGGAACACTCAGTTTTTTTCTGTATAAATTACTGGTAATTGCTTCTTCATTTTATGCCATTCCAGCTTAGAAAATTTTTCATAGGAACACTCTACTTTTGGACAGTGGGGAAAACCTCTACTCTGTAATAGGTGACAAAGTACCTGAGTTCTAATCCAACTATACCACTCCAAACTTGGTGACCTTGGGAAAAGCATTAACAACTCTGAGACTGTTTATCTTGTCAAATGGGATTATTGATATTTCTCACTCCACCCATCGTGCAGGCTTACTGAATTTACTAAGTTTCTATACAGCATTGATAGGCAAGATCTTGTGTTGGTATTCCATGATATACAAAGAGAAGTAAAATATGGTCCCTGCCCTCGAGGAGTTTATAACCAACTATTTTTCTATGTATTCAACAAACAGATATGGCACAACCCCTTCTAGGAACTGTGCTAGGAGTTAAGAACACAAAGAAGTCTAAAATACTGTTCTTTCCTTCAAGGGGCTAGCAATCTTTTTGAGAGAGAAAACAAGGGCACAGAAAGCTAAAATAAGAAGTAGACTATGCAATTAAAATTTGAAATAAATCTGTGTGGCAGCTAATAAAATAGAAGTCCTACACCTAGTTGAGAAGATCAGGAGAGCCTTCATGAACCTGGTCCATCTGAACTGACCATGAACAAAAACCTGGAAGAAGGAAAGATAAAGGGAGTGGCCAGAAAAGTGAGCCTACTTAGCTGTCATAAATGGAGTGGAGTTGGTAGAAATCATAAAGAAAGAATGAATATAAGCAATATTAGATAAAAGATGCTTAGAATGCTTAGAAATCCCTGTGAGACAATTATCAGTAACTGAGAATTACTGATGAGGATGCAGTGGTCAATAAGTGGGGTGGCCTCTTGTTTTCAAAGAGTTTTAGATTAGTTGGGACGAGGGAAAAATGTTCAAAGATTCCCTAGTATGGTTTCTGTGTTAAAGTATAGTATAAAAATGGAAACTTGGTGGTTCAGTAAGGCCAACTGATCAGGAGGCAATTGCCATTGAAAAGGTGGTTTGTTATATTCACAGATCCCAAGAGGAGGGATATGTGGTCCCAAGAGGGACACACCATGGAGGTCCACACCAAGAAGCCCTGGGGTCTGTCATGATGAGAGTGAGGGGGAAATCATGGCAAGAGTCTCTATTGTGGCTTCCACAGGAAGGAACAAAGAAAGCAGGGTAGACAGGCTTAGGATTGTTAGTTTGAGTACTTTCAGTGGGCTCTGGGCTTAAGGGCTGTCCCTACAGGTAGGTTACTTGGCCTCAGGGTGATTATGCCAGGTGGCCTGGAGTATGAGAGCCCGATAAGGAAAGTGATGGGGCTATGAACCCTCTCAGGTCAGCAAGACCCCAGATGTCAAAGTATCAGAATACAGAAAACAAAACACCTGATTAATACAATCTCCTTAAAAGTAGGAGAGTCTATTTAGTTTTGTGCCCTCAGCACTCACCACAATACTGTGTACATAAGATGGAGAGGCTCAGTAAATGTTTGTTGAACAATCAGGTTAATGCATCCCCTCTTCGACTCTAACTTTGCTCGAGTTGGAAAACTCTAACACATCCCTGTGCATTGGCTCACAGGCTGCCTCCTTAGGGAGGCCCTCCTGATGCCTCAGACTAAGTTAGGCTGCCCTGTGGCGGACTCTGCAATGTGTCACCCCAATCCTCCTCCAGGCAAAGAGGGCTGACAGCAGACAGCCTTCAGTGACTGCTTTTGGGAGATTGTGAACAAAAGTTAAATCATGATTCCTTTTAAAAATTAAAGATACTATTAACACCAAAAGTGAAAAGTGAGCAAAAGTGGTTACTTCTTCTGTGGCAAAGCTACTCTATATTATAATTAGTGTTCTTTCAATTTCAAGAGACAGAAATCCAAGTCGAATTTGCTAAAGGGAAAAAAGGGTATTTATTGATGTGACTGGAACTATCTTCAGGCATGGCTGGATCTAAGGGGTCAGGTGATGTCATCAGAATTTTCTCCATCTTCATTTGTCTCTCACATCTATTTATCTCTATGCACGACCTCATCTTTTTTCTTTTAAACTGAAAATAGCCTCTCTGTGTTTGGGGACAATGGCCTCAAACAGCTCCAACTTACCTTATACTTAGAGCTCTTGATCCAGCAAAGAGAGAGAAACTATCTTTTCCCCCAGAATCTATGGAAAATTTCAGAGAGAAACGGATTTTTTATCAGTCAGGATCCAGTCTGAAGACAGGTACCACACTGGTTATTTGAAATGGGAACAGACAAAAACGGCATTTACTAACTTTAGACTAAGGATGAGTGAACAATAAGACGAAGGACTGAAGAGGTCCCCTCCCCCTCAACGACAAGATTCCAGTCTCTTTGAAGAAGGCACGGCTAACACAGGAACCAGAAGCCTGCTGGTGGTAAAGAAACGTGCCACAGGGCACTGGCCTGACCAGGCTATAGAGCAGCTTGCCTCTGCACTAGGGTGCAGATAGGGTGCAGCCGGTCTGTAGAAGCAGTCAGCTGTTGCCGGGGTACCGGTGGCTGCTGACCGGAGAGCATGGCCTGAGGACACAGCTAGAATCTTCCTGTGCAGCTGCTAGGCTCCCACCCTAAGTAACAGTAATAATGGAGGGCCGGAACCTGGCAGCCACGTATCTTCCTGCTGCTATTGCCTTGCAGAGCCATTCCATTGCCCTGTAAGGACAAAGTTTAAGCTTGCCTAGCAGGCCAAGGAGAAATATTTACAGGGCCTAGACTCAAAATCACAAAACAACACGAAAAAGAGAGGATTTGGAGCTGAGAGGTTAGGCACCATCCTGCTTGGGTCATATGCAGAGCCCAGAACCAATCACTGCAACCAGGGAAGGATTCTCATCGGCTAAGGCTAGGCCAGGCCAATGGCCTATGCCTGTGCTGCGGTCAGATCAAGCAAATGGCCCGGAGCAGCCCCACCACTACCCATGGAAAGGCTTCTGCATAGAAAAGCTGGTTTCTTCTAGAAGAAAGGAGAGTGCTGGGCAAAGAAAAACCAGAGATATCCTTTGTATGTTATATATGAACCTTAAAATGTCCAGTTCCATTTGGGGCTGTTAGTACAAGAAATTAACGTGTTTTGTTAAGAGTGAGAACTGCATTTTAATTCATTTAAGAGACATCTATTAAGCACCTCCTACAAGAGAAGCTCATCCTTACTAATCCTGAACTCCCCGCATCTTTGTGGCCCCAGGCTGGATTAAAAGGTCTAAAAATGGAAAGACAGTAGGAAAAAAAAGGTTGAGACAAGAAAATACTACCTTTACGTACAGACTGAAATGTCCTAAGAAACGCATCTATAACCTCATAGCAAAGTCTTTAAATACTACTCACGGTCATATTGGAGCAAGGCAGTCTGGTCTAGTGGTCAAAGCACACATTATAGAAGAGAGTGCTTGTGTACAAGTCCAGGCCTGCTACGATGTGAGATTGAAGAGTAACTGGTAACTTGCATGGAAGTTTTCTCATATGTAACACTTGGATAACAGAAATAACTACCTCATAGGATTGCTGGAAGATTAAATAAACTAACATCTGTCACTCTCTTAGAATAGCACCTGGCACTACATGACGATTTGCTCTTATTACAAATTGGCTATTATTACTAATTGGACATCAAGTAATGTGACTTTGTCTCCAAGAACTAACTAATTTGAAATCTCCCTTATCCCCAAATGAAGAAAATCTACTTGTTTGAAAACATCTAACTGCTATATATATACTTTATCACCCACAAAAGGGGACATCCTATAGAAATAATTTTATTATTTTCACTGCCTCATGACAGACACATCAAAGTAGTCTAGTAGTCTCTGTATGAGCATAAATCATGTATTCCATGGAACAAGTAAAACCAAACAAAAACTTGTTCTTGGTGTTATTCTATAGTATACAGAAGAAAACATAAACCTTTCTTTCATAACCTTTACAATTGTATGAAAAGACAAAATCTTCCCTGAAATGGATTTGTGTGTATATATATATATATATATATATATATATATATATATATACACATATATATCTTGTCAAAGGAATATCTTTCCATAGAGTACTTTTAGTATTTATGGTTCTTTTTTGCTGTTAAAAGGAAACTGCCTCTCTAAAGCCATTGTTTTTAAATGATAGTAGAATATTCTGAGCAAGAAATGTACTCCATCTCTGGCTGAGTCAGAGAAACCCTTTCTTAATGAGGGCTCTGGCACTGGCTGTGAGCCACTGAAGCCTTCCTATTGCAACACATTTTCAACGTTAGTGATAACCTGAAGTCTGCGATGGCGAGTATCTCAGCGAAACCTCACTGGTGACTGTCGGAATGTCAGTGAAGAGTGGGCACAAAAGAAGCTGCCACGTTTCTTTTCCTTTCAGGGTAGGGCTGTATTCTCCAGTAACTGACCACAGTCAGAGCTATGGGCCAGCATACAGAACCCATAACCAGAAGAAACAATTGGAAACAAAAAAAAAACTCCTTAAAAAGTATATCCATTTGGTACTTATCCTAAATCTTCAAAGTGCGTGCACACACACACACACACTTTTAGGCTGTCTAGGCTGCTGTAAGAGAACACTGCCAACTGGGTGGCTTAAACAACAAACATTGTCTCTCCCAGTCCTGAAAGCCAGGAAGTCCAAAACTAAGGCCCCAGCAGGTTGGGTGTCTGGTGAGGGCCTGCTACCTGGTTCTTCCCCTGTGTCCTCCTCACAGGAAGACCAACGGAGCTCTCTGGCTCCTCCTTTATAAGGGCTCTAATGCCATTCATGAGGCCTCTGCCTTTATGACCCAATCACCTCTCAGTACTATCACAATGGGAGTTAGTATTTCAACATATGACTTTGAGGGGACATAAACATTCAGCCCATTATACACACTCACATGCATGCGCACACATGCACACGAAGGGCTCCTAAATGAGAATTACCAAGGAAATACTTTGATTAAAGGACAAATATTTCCTGGATTAAGCAGAACATGATACAGTAATAAAAAATTTTGTGTGTAAAAAGACTAATATTTTGATATCAGCATTGTCCTGATTCCTACAAATTAAAGTTTAAGAGATATAAAACAGAACTGGCATTTTTCAATCTCTATATAATTGCACATAAAAAAGGTATCAAATTCAGGACTCTACTAATGAAGAAGGTTTAGTTACAGTAATACTTTATTACAAAAGACATCCTTACCAAAGGCAGAAGCAATAAATGTGGCACAGAGATGCATTATCCACTTTGTCAAGCTCTAATAAGGGCTACCATGTTTCCACAGCATTCTGTTTCCTCATAGGGAAAATGGAGACAGTCAGATATCTACCTCTTAGTTTTGCTGGAAGATTAAATTAAACATGCATATTGCAAAGGCCAACACTTAGACTCTGACATTGATAAGTGCTGATAAATAGTATCTTCCTTCCTTTCCTGGAGGCCACTCAGGGCTTCCTGATGTGAAGGCATACACAACTACAGCCTTTTGCTTAAGCAAAAGGGCTTTGGGATGAAGGTCTGAAAGAAGACACAGAGTTGGTTTAGTTGGGAGTTTCTTAACCAAAGCTCTGCCCTTCTCATGGCTGCTCTAGAGGTGCATGAGGACGTAATGGTAAACACAGAACAGAAGCTGAACCCCAACTTAAGAAACAAAATAAAGTCCTGAATTCTGTGCAAAATTATACCCCTACATTTTGTGAATGTACAAAAGGAAGAATCCTGTTATCATTTACATGTATTCTTATCCTGTTACTTATCGTCAATTAGGACACTTAGTCCCACAGTTCTTAAGCAAATATATAATTCTTTTGATTAAAGAACAACTGCAAGAGAAAATAAAATTGTCAAAAACTAAGTTGGGAAGTGATTACAGCAGAATTCCAAAACTGAAAATTTAAATAAAAATAGTTCCTTGATGTCTGAAAACTAAAATTAGTAAGAATAAAATGCATCCAGATTGTTTATAGACTTAGGAATTATATCTACTCTACTAGTTGTGGGTCTTTTAGAACCCAGGGTTCAGTTCCTCAGTTAATTAATCTACGAGTCTTACATGCAAGGAGGTCTTTTCTTCTGAGTAATTTGCCTCCCTATACACCAGCTGGGCTACAGCTACATGAACACAGCCTCATTACTTTATCCAGGATGGTGGGCTGGCAGGGCCTCATTAGTGAAACAGTAAGTGTTAAAAATTCCTTCCCTATAGAAAATACATCTGGGGGATGTTGGAGTTTTAAAAACAAGTGTTTCCAGAAAATAAGTCATTTTTTTGATGGTTTTCTCCTTATCCCCATTGACAATTCTATAGCATTTCAGAAAAAAAATTAATAAATAAACACACTAGAATAACCTTTGGCTGTGGGGAAAGAATGTTTCAATAGCTCTATTAAATATCTGAATGAACACTGTTGGTTGTTTATTTGTTATTTTCTTATAACCTCTTCTGTAAATGCTAGTTTCCAAAGATTTAGTACATATTCATCTTAACTGACAAAGAAATTAGGGTTTCTAAAGATTTTCTGTGTTTCCACTTTCAATGAATTATCTTTTGCACTTCTTTTAAGATTAAATCCTTCGGTTCTTTAAAATTTAGGTAATGTTTTGATAGATCGTTCTCACAGAATTATTTAGAACCTAAAAAAAGATGCCTATTTGCATTTTAAAATGACTTCTCCCCTATGACGGTCAATCAAATTGATACCGTAAGAATATTCAAACCAATGGGCAAATCGTTTCTGAACACACTTAGTTTATAGCAAACATTTCAATTTGGAACTAAAAGGTCACAATGTCAGTTCCTGAGCTCTAATTTCAATGTTACTTAAGACCATACTGAAATACATAGCCTTTCTTTCCTTGAAACCTTCCAGAGAAAGTTGTAGTATTTCCTCCAGACGTGCATTTGAGACTCTTACAACTAAAATCCATACATTCATGGCAACAAGAACAAACGGATGCTGATACAGGATACACGGTTGGTAAAACAGATGGCTGTGCACTCCAGCTGTGCAGATATATCACTGCAAAGTCAGCTATGACAAAAAAAATAAGTTATTGTAAGACTCTTTGATTCACTCATTTGTTCTTTCAATAAATATTGACAAATAAATTGACTGAATAAATGAATGCAAGAATGCCTATGATGTGCTAGGCACTGCACTTCATAATATCCTGGAGCAGGAAAAACACAGTTCCTGACCTCATGAAACTTACAGTATAGGATGTGAAGAAAACATAAAACAAAGAATCACATAAGTAAATATCTAATAAAATTTCAGTGACAATGTTACTGGTGGGTTGTTCTGGTTATCACAACAGTCTCTCTTTTTTTTTAACTCTATAGAAAGACTAAAACACTCAGGAAATAATTTTTCAAGTGTAGAAGTCAGAAATAACTGAAATTACTGAAAGTCTCTGTGATGTGGGCCCATTTACCCATTCCCTAGATGGAAGTGGAGAGCTGTCACGTCATATCAACTCAACCTTCTACCTTTCAAATCCACTCAGGCGCCATAGCTTATTGATTTCATCATCCTAATATATCTTATATTCATCCCCTCTTCTCCACTTCCATATCCAAAAGCATAGTACTAATGCTTTGGTCTGCTTGCCCAAATTATTTTAATAGACTCCCAGAATTACAAACAGAATAGGGGTAGGGAAGAAGTAGGCAAAGACTCTAGAGATCATTGTTCAGATAAGGAAACTGAAGTTCGGAAAGGTAAATGTGTCACCCAGGGCCCCACAGCACAGCCTAGTCATGGACATGCCATTAGTTTTTCTTTAGAGCAGAGCCAGAAGACGCTACTGGTTGCCTGCTTGCGGTCATTCCCATCTCCTTCTTGTTGGAAAGTCCCCTTTCCCATGACAGGAACCAAAAATGACAAATACTTGCTTTCCTAGGGATGGCCATGTGCCTCAGTTACAGCCCCCAAGATGTAAAGGCAAGTGTGCTGGCTGGTTTCTGAGAGTTTGCTTCCTACAAAAGAGAAATCAAGAAAAGCCACCCCCCACTCACCCTCTTTCTTCCTGCCTTTACTGCTGAGCAATAGCAGCCTGGGGACAAAAAGCCAACAGCTAAGCGTGGAGGACCAGAAGACTGGAAAACACTCGGGATCCTGATCTGTGAGCGCGGAGCTAACCCTGGGGCTGCCTTCTTGCAGATGTCTTATTAGGAGATATTGTTTAAAGTCTTTCCTATTTACACTTTCTGTCGTATGTTCTGTTACTTGTAGCTAAGTGAACCCTGAATGGCTCCTGCTTTGTTGATTTATTTTCCTTCTACCTCACTAAGCTCCACAAGAGCAAGGAACTGAACTATTTTTTCACTGCTGTCTTCCTAGTTCCTAGAACAGGGCTTGGCACAGAAGCAGCCCTTGAAAAATATTTGTTGAATGCATGAACGCCCCAAAATCTTCATTGGCTCTCTACTTCTGCAGAATAAGGTCCAAAGGATTTAAGAGGTATTCAAGGCCCTTCATGTCCTGGCCCCAGTCTATCTCTCCAACCTTATGTTTTACTTTCACACATGCTACAGCTTAGGCACACGGGACCGTCTCCTGTTCTTCAAACACCCCCGAGGTCCACTGAGTCGGGGCTTTGGCTCGCAGTGTTCCTTCCACGGACCGTGCTCCTCCCCCTCCTCCACTTCCACACTCGTCTCTCATTCACCTCCCCATCTACTCCCATAGCTCCTTCTCTGATACTCTTCAGGTACAAATGTCTTTTCTACACTCCCTTTTTTTTTGTGTCACTTACCACTTTTAACCATTTATAATTATTCAGTGTATTCTTCTCTATTAGATTATTAGCTCCTTGTGGGTAGGATATACACCTTCCCTAGAAACAAATAAAATTGCGCCGGTAGGTACCTAGTAAATGTTTCCTTGTGAGTAGAAGAATAAATAACATTAAAATGAGCCCATTTAAAAAATAATGTGGAGCCAGGAATTGGCACTGACTCTTCTAGAAGCAAAGATCTGAGTGAATTGCAGGAGAAAGAAAGGAGGCAAAGAGACCTGGAAGTGTTAGAAGCAGGTATTGATGCTTTTTCTCTCGCCCATGATAGCAAAGTTCTTAATGCAAGATGATCCCAATCAATACAGCCAGACAGCTGATTTATATAATGGAATCAAGCTGAAGCAATGGTGTTCCTCTGAAGAGAGTTATGAAAAGGGAAAAAGGCTACTAGACAAGAATAACCAGGGGACTCCACAAGTCTATCTGCCCGCGTCCATAAATATGTTTCCCATCAGCAAACCACAGGAGAGCTCGAGAAAGCAGCCTGCGCGAGCATGGACGCTGAGGAGTGACGGTGGGGCTGGGGCTGCGGCCGCCGCTGCCACCGGGCAGATGCCGCAGTGAGGGGGCTGAGCGCCCCGAGCGCC
This sequence comes from Smutsia gigantea, assembly GCA_032199065.1. Taxonomy (NCBI): domain Eukaryota; kingdom Metazoa; phylum Chordata; class Mammalia; order Pholidota; family Manidae; genus Smutsia; species Smutsia gigantea. Next base: position 123,037 of record JAVSCE010022737.1, on the reverse strand, counting down.
GCCGGGAGCCTGGCTCTGGGTAGGAGTGCGAAGTTGAGAGAGGGAGGGCTGGGTGGTGGGCAGGACTCACCAAGGAGCGGCAAACCAAAGCAAGAAATCTAGGGAGCAAAAGGAGAGAAAGGGTGAGCTTGCGCCAAGATATCAGGCCAAGTGCCACTGGAGGAAATGTCATCGTTGGTAAAAGAGGACTTGGAGAAGAAACTGTTTAAGCCACTCTCGCAGAATCTGTACGAGTTTATCGAAATAGAGTTCTCCGTCCAGGACAGGTATTACCTCTGTGTGTCAGGTAATCCATTCTTTCTGTTATCACTACAAAATGTAAATAACCCCAAGGTGTTAGGTGTTAGAGGGACATTTTTGTATTTCTTTTCCTACACAGTAACAGCACTCTTCCAGGGATAAAGCTTAAGCATGCCAAGTTTAAGAATTTGGATGCTATACAATTTGGGGGGGAGTTTTAAAATGGACAGAAAAATATTGTATTAAGAATATATTGGTTAATTGTTCAGAAATGAAACTGGATTTGTACTTTTCCTGATTTGATTATTTTGTCTCCAATCTTTCATAAATTCATTTTTGTTGTGTGCAACTTTATTGTGTGAGAGCTCATTTAAAAAAATTCAAGAGAACTCTCTTCAGTACATTTTTAAACACGTTGGAGAACTGAGTTATACAATTCTATTTCCAACCAGTCTGTTCAACTAGTGTTCTCTCTTTTCATGTTAGGAAAGAAAGAAGACCTTAGATTTTCTTCTGCGGGCTTATATAGACTTCCTGGTAGTTTATTTTGAAAAGATAATGATCTTTAAAATTTTTTTCTCTTCTAGGAAATGTGCTCACAGAAACAATACTTGTAGAAATTAGTTCATGAAGATGGAACTTTAACCATAAGGGAAGCTCCCTAAACTATCTGACATTAAGGTTCCCCCTTGTGTTTTTAAAATTAGTGAAAATTGTCCAAAAGTAGGAATAGGCTTTTGCATTTAATTATGATTTGCCTAACCTGTATTTTTTGTGCTGAATTTAGACAGAAATGCTTGTTGCCATTATTGAATTTAACACAGAGCATTCCCCTTTCCCAATCCATGCCTTTCAGTACTTTTCAGGGGCTTAGGAGGAAAAAGCTTAGAAACTCTATGGTTCATTGTGGACTTTCTTTTAAGGTACACACCTCAGCATTTTCAGGAAACAACTTGTTATAATTCCCTTCCTGATAACTGGCTTAGAAGGACCTTCTAGAGGTTTCAAAAGGGAGTAAGGAAACTAGAACATCTTTCTCTCATTCCTAATAATTAGAATGGCATTCTTAACATAATTAGAGTAGTAATACTTATCTAACACTTAACCCAGCAGGTTTTGCTATATAAATAAACAGTGTGAGGACTTGATCTATCAGCAAGGTAAAAAATTTAATCAGCCGAGGTAAAAGAAAGAAATCAAGTTGTTGCAGAGTCAAATGAAATGATTTTAGAAACTGTATTGTATCCTAATCATTAAATCACTATATCTTAAAGTATTTCTACTTAATATGTTAGAGAAGATGCTTATTCCAGCATTAACATTTAATAATTTTATGTCTGTTGTGATCCTACTTTATAAAGCTAATTACTTTTCATGTAACATCAGTATACAAGTATTTTTGAAGAAAAGCATAAAAAAATAAAATAATCACAATAATGTATGTTATAACTTACCAAATATATCTTAATGCATTCCTCCAATTATACAATTAACTAAACTTGTTCTATCTGACATGAAAAAAAGTCTCTTAGAATTAAATTTTTGAAAATGGATGCTAATTTTTTCCCTATGCCCTCAAGTTTTGAGAAAAACACTGTGCACAGGGGTCACTTGCTCCCTTTTTCATAAATGACATGAATCCTTTTAAATAGGATTGGAAGGGCAAGGGGTTGGCATTGTTAACATGTCAAAGCAACCTCTTTAGGGTATCATTTTCTAATCTGGAAAATGACCAAGTAAAGTAGGTGATTGCCTCATTAATAAAATGCAATGATGCTGTAATGTAAGAAGCAAGGAAAAAACAAGGTCCTCTCAGATGTGAGGAAGAGAAAACAATATTGTGATATTCCAGATAAAAGTTAACAGTATAAGTCTTATCAGTTCACAACTTTTCATGACTCTCCTGTATATCGCATCCATCATTTTGAGAGCACTTTCCCTAAATGTAACATCTTTTTATGACCACTTCAAATATGTTTAGACACAACAGTATATTTAAAATAAAGTCAACGTGATGCTCAATAGTCCTAAATCTGTGACCGTGTTTTATTCAGAAAAGTTCAATTGATAGGAATCTAACAGGTCATATCACAATTGCTGAGGCAGGTAACTCCAGATTTTGAACACTGGCCACTTTCAGAAAGTAGAGAGAAGCATAGTTATGATTTCCTCTTTATAGCCTACAATCCAGCAGTTCTAAGTTTGTGAGAATTGCAGATCTAGAGTGGTCAAATTCCATCATGCATTTTTCAAATTAAAGAAGCTACATTTAAATAAATTAAACCTTTTACTTATCTGATCAGAGTGTCTTTTGCAGAGGTCTCCCAATCAGATGGTTGTGATTTACTGTTATTTGATACTTCACCTGGTTGGTGTCAAAAGTCAGATGTCATAAACTCTATCTCCCTCTTTGTACTCTGCTGGGATTTACTTTGAGGCTTTCCTGGCACCTCAGACTCCTCCCACCTCAGGTTTGCCTGGTCATTTCTCCTTGGGATTAGCTTCCCCTAGCCCAGAACATCATTATCCCTGGCAGTTAAAAGCAGCATCTTCCTACAAAGGAGGGAGGAGTTCTCTTATGTGCGGGCACTAGGAAGCGCTAAGTCACTTATGCCATGAGGAGAGTGCAAATGAATTAAAGAAATTCTGAAGGACTTGAAATAGCATATAAAGCATTAGCCATAACTGAAGGGGCAGTAGCAGGGCGTGGTGGAACAGATCATGGAATGCTTGGAATCAGACAAATCTGGTGTGAAACCTGACTCTGCTTTGCCCACCTGCCAGCTGTGATATTTGGGGCAAGTATCCTCTCTGGCCTCTGTGCTGATATCTCTGAAATGGAAATAATAACACCTAATACTGCACATAGTCCTCTCTTGCAAATCCAACTAGGAAAAAAATTAAATTATAAATTATCTTCCAAATAAATAAAATAGCAGGGCTATACTTTTAAATATGCAGAAAAAATATATTTACTCTGAAGACATATGCTGAAATATACATATATAAAAGTACATACTGTAAACAAATATTTATAATAAAAATAAAATGTACAGTAAACATACATAAATATGTATGCCTAACATACAATGAAGCATTTATATAATTAGCTTATATATTTTATAAATACAAATTGTATACATATTCAGATACAGATTAAGTATTCTCATTTATTTAGAAAAACATTTTCCACCCATTGATATTAATTTGAAAATAAGTGGCATTTGCTTGAATTATGAAAATAGTATGCATAAATTCTCCATACATACATACTACATTTTGATGCCAGAACAAAATTTCTTCTCTGTGAACCAGAGCAGCTAACAATTTTGTCAAATCATTAGCAATAAGAGTATTAACTAAGAGTAAGTTTACAAGAAAAAGAAACAAAATGCTATAGACTGGGTGGCTTATAAACAATAAACATTTATTTCTCACAGCTCTGGAGATTGGGAAACACAAGATATGGGACCAGCAGATTCAGTATATGGTGAGGACTGACTTCCTCAGAGACCACTGTCCTCTCCCTGTAACCTCACATGGTAGAAGGGGCAAGGCACCTATCTCTCTGGGGTCTTTTTATAAGGGCACTAATGCCATTCACTACCTCCCAAAAACTCCACCTCTTAATCCTATCACCTTAGGGGTTAGGACTTCAACAAACAAATTTTTCAGTGACACAAACATTCAGCTACAGTGCCTTAAAATTAATTTATAAAAATATTATGTGAAAATTACTTTTTTGGTGAAATCAAAAATAGCATTCTCAACTACCCCAAGACATCATTAACGTATTGAAACCTTTTCACAGAGGCTTCTTATCTTTGACATCTCATGGTAATTTTACTCTATTATTTAATTTCAATGATGAAAAAATTATGCAACACTAAGATTATAAAATAACAATCATTTGTTTATTTAAAGCATCTCTGTGTAGCTTCTGTGTATCTGTGAGCTACTGTTTTTTCTCTATTCTGCCAAATTGTATTGGTTCAATTAGCCAACCTTCTTTCTATTTAGCCTTTTGAATAATAGTGATTATCTTACCAAGGTAATAGAAGCAGTTATTAATGACAATGTTTATTCTGAAATTAAAAGTGAAAGTAAATAGTTGGCATGAAGTTAAGATTGTAATTCTGAAACTGCTAACTGAAATATCAAAACTGGAGCCAGTTCATTCTGAAATTTCCTTGGTCTACAGATATCACTCACTAAATCATAATTATATAATGGCACTTCTGCTGTTACTGAAACCAACTCTTTAACATTTTGACTCTATAAACACATTTCTGTTTTAAGACAATGTGATAAGTTTCCACATTGCTATTGCATTAATGTGGATATGGCCACTTAATTTTATCTGGCAGCAGAGCCCAAGTGTAGAAATTAGGGATTGGGTCCACTCCAGCCTGAGTAGATTTCTTTGACTCTTGGCTAAAGACAATTCTTGGAGCCTCTTTGACTCCAGAGGAAGCTATTTTGCTAAATTAAAGAAGCTGTACTATCTCTGTGCTACATCATTGCATCAAATGGTTAACTTTTAAAGCCTGCTTTTTAATTTTCTTAGTTTGGTGTTAGAGGAACAATGACCATTCATGTATAAAAATTTGATAACTGGTATATCCTACCTTCTTAACATCCCTTTCTCCAATCCATCCCTTACAGAACTACCCAAGAAAACTTACTCAAATTTAAATCTCATCCTGTCTATTCACTAAAAATCCTTCAGTGACAACCCTCCCTGCTAGAGTCTCCACACACATAGCTTTCAGGTTAACATTCGAACTCCTTAGCCTACCATTCTAGACCCTTCAGAATCTAGCTCCTACCTAACCTGTTTCCTACCACCTACCCACCCTCACGCTTCATGCCAGCAATACCAAATACCTGTAATGACTCAGTGTCAAGTAGTTCACGCTTTTGTACACATGCTGATCCAGAACTCCCTCTACCCCTTCTTTCATTCTGCTAGCTCCCACCACCCTTTGCAACTCAGATGACTTCCTTCATGAAGCTCTCCTTAACCCCTAGTAGGATAAAGTTGACCCTTCATTTTCCTATATCACCCTGTCTGTGCCTCATTCACAGCACTGTGATCATGTGTTTTCTTTCTGAAGGCCCCACTCCCTGCAATCTCAGTGAGAGCAGGAATGAAGTCTTATAGGAATTCATTTTTTTCAATGCCTGGCACAGGGCTTTGTACACAGGGGCATTCAAATATTTATCAAATTAATGAAATGAATCAGTGGGTCTACAGTCAATTACCTGGTTATCATCACATTTAGCTAAGGCAAGGAATTTGTTTCAGACTACATTATTCACACAGTATCCAGTTATTTCTCCTCATACCCATCCTCTCCCACACCCTAAGTAGTGAGTGAGACAGCTAGCCTGAACAAGAACATCATCTCTGGTCCTTTGTCTGGACACACACAACTGCCTTCTAATAGAAGCAGCTGCCTCCAAGATCCTGTCTTAATATGACAGAATCAGCCATGCCTCTGCTTAAACCATCCTAATAGCTTCTCTTCTAATCCTTTCCTCTTCCCAAAGCTAACATCTAGACCAATGGGAATGGACTTTTTAAGGCTGGAGAAGTGTACATGGAACACTAGCAGAAACCACCAGCTTTTTTCTCACAGACCCTGAGCCAGTTTTTTGAGCCTGGGTTAAGATCTTCTGCTCTAGGTTTCCTCCAGGACATTCTCCTCAATCCCTTCTTTGTCCTAAAATATGCAATCCCTCCTCTTCCAAACACTTGGGATATGTGATCTAAATCATAGCCTTGAGTCTCTTCCGATTTCTTTTTTTTTAATTGTACTTATCCCAGGAACTGGCACACAGAACGGGCTTGGTACTAAACAGTGCATGAAGGAGTCATCCGCAAGCTGTCTTCTGCCCTCATCATTCCAGAAAAACTGCCCTTGGGGAAGAATCCACTGATCTTTACCATGTCAGAGTCAGTGCTAGGACTGAACTCTGCTTTACCCAACAAAGTGACTACATGGGATTGTCTCCAAATCTGTGCAATACTCTCTCCTCTTTTTTTTCCATAGCATTGTTTTGCTGGGCTTGTCTCCTTTCTGATATCCCCTTCTCAGACCTCACTGCTGGCACCTTTTTCTTCTCCAGTCTGTCTCACCTCTTTCTCTGCTTTTTTGCCTGTAAACCTAGTCTTGGAAAACAGTCCATGCAGAAAAATCCCAAGTCCTTATCTCTATTCTGAAACTATAAACTTCCATCTCCTTCTCTACTGACATAGTTTATGGATGCTTCATCTGTATGTCAAAAACTAAACTCATTATTCCACCCAACCAGCTCACCCCCCATACTTTCTTATTTTGGTTTCTATCCTGTGTTATTTCCATCCAGTGTTGTCAATGCCTCATTTGAAATCTTACTTGAATTTGCCACTTGTATGTCCACTGCCCACATCTTATGCCTATATTACAACAGCCTCTTAAAACAAACAATGAAACACTTCAACAATTACTATAAACCAGGCACTATCCTAAGTCCTGTATATACTTTTAATCTTTACACCCTATGGGTTTATATCACTCTGATGTCCACTTTACAACATGAGAAATCTGAGGTTTAATCTCTGTAGAGATTAAGTAACCTACTCAGACCACACTGTAAGAAGTAGTGCTATGATCCGAACCCAGAATGCCCGCTGCCAGAGCCCACTAGGGCACACTGCCTTTTCCAGGGACCTCCAGTTCCTCTTGCTTTTCTCCTTCAGTGAATCCTGTGCCTCGTTGCTTCTGGAAAAATAGCCCTTAACAGGTCTCTCCTGTATTAGTCTCCTGCTCATGGAGGAAGGAGGCTTATGGAATACATATTACAGTGCGAGCTGTCACTGAACACCTGGCCCAGTGCCCTCTTAGATTTGTCAGCCTGCTCAGACCCCTTCTCTAGGGGACCGAACTCAGCTCCATTATCAACTCAGAGCTCAACCGGTTGCCTTAATTTCAGTATCACCTACATCTTTAGAAGATAATTACTCCCTTCACCAGCCCCAGTTCTGGAGCCCTCACTGTCCATGCCAGCCTCCTACACCTCCCAACCAGAGAGAGGGACTCAGATACCACAGGTCCACAGTGGCTTCTGTGATTTTCAAGTCCAGTCTTTCAAAACACATTCACAGCCTTCTCAACCCATTTAATCCTATTGCCCACCATACTCTAACACCAACCAATCTATACACTCCACTTCCTCTATTCTACCCGAGGTCCAGCTTCTTTTTGTCCATTCATTTGCTCAGGCTGTTCTTGGTCTAGAAATGCCTTAGATCATCCTTGCGTTTCTGAAATGGACTAATTTTAAAGTCTAATCTCAAATTCTGTTTTTCACATAATTCCCTCTTTAACTGTTCCAGTCAGTCCTCTCTCTTCTCAGAACTCCTGTTGAGCATATCGTCTGCTCCACATCACTTATCTATCACTATGTTAATGTTATAATATATTGCTTTATATCTTCTTAACGAGGAGGGCATGACAAAGTGGCACTGTCCTGAACCAAGAGGGTCTTCCCCAAAGATAAATTACAGTCTTACTCTTAGAAGGCAGAATTACTTGCAACTCTCTAAGTGACATCATCTATCTTGATATTCAACATACTGTCCAACTAAATATACTTCAGATATTCAATTCCCACTGCCACCTCTTCATAGTGTAACTACATACCTTTATAATACATATTTTACATAACTCATGTGTGTTAGCCTTGTCTCTTCAACAAAACCATAAGCTTCTAGAGGGTTGGGACCATGTCTCATACTTGTAACCCCTGTGGCATATATAATATCAGGCAAACAGCAATACTCAGTAAATGCTCCTTTATTAACTCATTGATCATTTTCAATACAGGAGTTCTAATATCAAATGTTGATTCTTCTAATGTATTCATATGAGACTAGAGATGGTGATTAAGGCCAGGAAGTTATTTCCCTCATATTGTTTATGTGAAATAGGCAATGGTTTTCCCATGCCTTTCAAAGTCTGGTACTAAAGCTTTTCGTCTTGGTTGCACATTTTGAATGCTAGAATATTGAGACACACTGGAGAAGATTCAAAATCTCAGACTGCACCAAACAGTCACTGTGATGTAAGCCCTGCTGTATCAAAAATCTCACAGCAATTTTAAAAGACAGTGTACACAGTAGCATTTGCCCGGTTCCTCTTCAACACTGTGTTGCTGTTTGAGAAGAGTTCACTTTCCTGACCTCACTTTCTCATATTGTCATAAATTAAAATTCCAACTTGTTCCAGTAAACATTTTGGCATTGACTGCGTGCTAATGCTAAACCTCTTATTTCCTGCCACTAGTTGAACCCCATTCTCCACCACAAAGCTCATAGCTGAAAGCACATAACTCAGTATTCTATCTGACAGACGTAACTGTGGCGGTATGTGACCACAAATGTAGCAAAAATAGTTAGCACATCAAGCAAGTTTGGGGGCATACTCATGAAGGTTCACATACATCAGGGTTCATAATGAGGGTGCAAATATAAAGTAGATTCAAACTCATTATATGAAAAGGAGTTGCATAAATACTAAAAAGTATGACTTCATGAAAAATTTATTATCTTCTAAGAGTTTTATGTAAACTAAGTGTTTTTCTGTCCTACAGTGACCAAAAATGAAGAAGTAAAAATTATTATGGTGAAACACTACAGAATAGGTTTAGATGAAAAATATGAAATAACAAAAAAGTGGTCTTTGAATGATCTGCAGATGATTGATGGAAAAGAAGCAGATACCGTAAGTGTTATGCTTTGGAAGGGAGAAGTGGGATCAATACTGGAGATGTTTATGTTCAATATCCTACTTCATATATTCTTGGCATGTACTAAGTGTTAAGATGACATATTATTCTTAAGTGGTATGGTTTAAGCTACTGGGATGATCTACTGGGTTTTTTTGTTGTTGTTTTTATGAGTTTAAATTTTAATTTTGTCTATTAAATTTAAAAGTATCTTTCCCAAGGGCTTCTCAAACAGGTTAAAAACAATCTCCCAGTCAATTCTGAAACTTAAATACATGATACTCTCCCCACACCTTCTTCCCCCACCCCAATTTCCTCCATAAGTTTCGGGGATTCCTTCCCTCATTTTCTTCAAGTTTTACTGTTAGTTAGCGACTTGATGCTCCATAAGGATCAATAACCCTTAGAAATCCTATAACCTTAGACTTGATAGTGGGTAAAAGCTATTTACTCCAATCTCTCCACTTGACAAGTAGTTTTCCCAGTTTCTCCTTGAACTCTTCTGCTGATCAAGAACTCATTACCGCATGAGGAAGTCCATTGCATTTCTGAATTGCCAGACTTTATATTCAGATTTCCTACTTACATTTAACCAAAATCTGCTTCACTGTAACATCCACCCGTTTGGTCATTTGAAGCAACCCACAAAGCCAATCCTTCTTTCACATAGTAGCCTTTCCAATATTTGAAGACAGTTAAAACAGTCCCTCAAATTTTCTCTTTTCTAGGTCAAATGTACCCATTTCATTCTTTAAATAGCTTCCATATGAAGATCACAAAGAGATAATATGACAAGACAATACAAATACTAAGAGATGATAGAATTGTTGTTATTTTCCCCTATGTCATTTCTTTGACACCCGTCACAGAATTGTTTTCTCTCTGGAATGCTTCAGTTTTTCCAGAATTAAATACAATACTGTAGAATTAGTATGAGTAGTTTGTATCTCCTCTGGTCTGGATTACTTATTTCAATTAAATGCTTAACTGTAGCCTCAAGTCTTCTGTACATGATATGCCACTTGACTGATCTGCCATACCTTCTACTTACAAAGAATAAAATCGAAATAAAGGCCTTGGTGATCTGGCTTCTTTATCATCTGGCCATTGCCCCTTGTATTTGTAGATACAGCGTGCTTAGCTGCTGACTCTTGAGGCTTAGATTGCCCAGTAACCACCATCTCTCACCCTATTCGTAGAGTCTCCATTGGGTAAAGTCCTACTCATGTCTCCCTCTCTCCATACTCCCATTGCATTGTGAGTATGAATGTGTTATAGCCATAACCCTGCAAATTGTAATTGCTGGCTTACTCCATCTCCCCTCTGGATGGAAAGCTCCTAAAAAACTGGGACCGTGACTTTTCATGTTTTATCATAGCCTCCTGCCTGAGAGATTCTAGGCACTCAATAAATATTTGTGTTATTGTTGATAGAATTAGAACTTAAGATCATTTATTCTTAATCCCACTAAATGCCATATTCCTTGTTTGGCTATTTGTCTCGCCTATCACATCTAATATTTTGATATTTAAATATTCACTGTTGCATAATACAGATTTAATAAGCACTACATTTAGGACTTCATTCAACTTGATAATAAAAATGATGAAGCAGGCGGGACTAAAGGCATATCTCCAAGTAATTGATAGGTCATCACTATTGCTAGTATTACTACTACTAATAGTAGTGCTACTTGCTACCCATAAACCCTTATCAGGTGATAGGAACCATGAGAAGCTCTTCGCAAATGTAATTCCACATAATCCTCACCAAACTCCATGAATTAGATTCTATTAATACTCTCAATTTATAGGTAAGGAAAGTGAGACTTAAAGAGATTGATTTGCCCAAGGTCACATAGCTATTTTGCTTCTTTGCCTGCTTTGACTGGCTGTTTAACATCTCTAAAAATTCATATACTCATTCATTGAGAATTTATTTTTATTTATATTATATACTTTATGTATTATATATTTATATCTTAATACTGGGCCCTATTAGGCTCTGAAGGTACATAGAGAATTAGACAAAGCACTTAATTCTGCCTTAATTAATTAATTATCCTATCTGAATACCTAAATTTTGCCTTTAATATCTTTACTAAAATCAAATATGTTATCCGCTATTCTCTTGACTTACCACCTGGGAATCTTATTTCTAAAATTCAGTGTGTTTGGCATGACTTCTTGGTAAAAGCATGCTGGATTTCACCATTTTCTTTCCTAAGTACTCACATAGCATTTTTCTCATGGTACATTCTACCTACCTAGATGTTCAACACTTAGGAAACAGCTAAATTTATTATTGCATATCAATATGCTGAAATATCACACAGCCATTAAAAGTTGTGTTTCCAAAAGAATACCTCAGAACACAATTGTTCATCATTTGATAAGTTTTTAAACAGTCAGCCAAGTACAAAACTTCTCTATTACCTCATTTTGCATATTTAGTCCATCATACTGCTGAAAACTGAAATCTGAACCTTAAATTTTAGTATAGAAAATACATGTGGGTATATGTATATATACATGTATATGAAACAAACCAGCACTTTAATAATAACTATCTCTAAAAAATTACAAAATTTTAAATTATGCTTTCCTTCTTTATACCTTTATGTACTTGCCAAAAATTTTATACTGCATCAAGTTTTATGAGAAATCAATGTCAAATTCACTAATCTGTCATTTCAGGAATTAACTATTCCCACTTCTTTTTTTGCCCATTTTCATTTTTATTTTTCTGAGGTTCTCAAATATTACTGTCATAGTGATTTTTTGTAAGTCTGTTCAGTGCCTGAGGATGTATTCCTCAAGCTTATAAACTTAGATTCATTGGAAGCAGGTAACTGTGCTCTATTTTCCTCCTCACCTTTCTGGCCTTTAATTCCATCCCAACATTGTTAATTCTTCCCTTTCCTATTTGAAGATGACTATCCTGGATAATGAACTAGACACAAAAGAGAAGTTGAGTATTTCTACTCTTCTCATCATGGTAGGACCCAAAATATTAAACTACCAGAAGAAAATCTATAATATCCAAAGATTAGCTCTGCTAAAGATTTATTTTCTATGAAAGAAATAATACATCTTAGTTATTCTGGGAATTTCCACTTCTCTCTGTTGGAATTGAATTCTCAGGAGTCAGCATTGATTATATTTTTCTCAATAGCAATGATACAGTTTTAAATAGAGCGATTTCAAGCCAGAAAGTTGTCAACTTTAAAATGGAATGGAATTGAAATTGAAGTCAATTTATAAATCAGAAATCAAAATGACTGGGGATTTGGAGACTAATGTGGTACAATAGGAGAGAGGATGATGTAGCAAAAAATGGGATTGGGAAATTGAGATCTGAATTCTTGTCCTGGCTCTGCCGACAACTACATGTGTGACCTAGACTTCACCTCTCTGGAAATTTTTATTCCACCTATAAACAAGAGATTACTGAATAATGTGCGAGATATCCTCCTAGCTCTGGGATTCCATAGGAAGAAGACAGAGGGAGGGAGAAGGGAGGAAGAGAGGAAGAAAGGGACAAAGGAAGGACAAAGGAAGGACAAAGGAAGTCTGGTCAGGCTTCAGTTACTGGGCTAAAGGCAAAAAAGTAATCCTCTGTAAGTATCTCAAAAGCATAAAAGATATTTTCTACATGATAGGGAGCAAATGTTTTGGTGAACAAACTACATAAGGAGCATGATTAGTATCTGGTAATGGAATGGGTGTGATTTCCTTTTATCGAGATTCTCTGCTGAAGTGTCTTAGAAGCTACAATTACCTAGGAAAAACTTTGTGTGGTGTGACTAGGGGAACACTGCATTTAAAATCACATCACCCTTGAAAAAAAAATCACATCACCCTTGTACATTCTTTTTATTTTTTATTACTTTTTAAATTTTTGGTATCATTAATATACAATTACATGAGCAACATTGTGGTTACTAGATTCCCCCCATTATCAAGTCCCCACCACATACCCCATTACAGTCACTGTCCATCAGTATAGTAAGATGTTACAGATTCACTACTTGTCTCCTCTGTGCAATACTGCCTTCCCCGTGCCTCCTCACCCCTGCTACATTATGTGTGCTAATCATAATACCCCTTATTCCCCTTCTCCCTCCCTTCCCACCCACCCCCCTCGGTCCCTTTTCCTTTGGCAACTGTTAGTCCATTCTTGGGTTCTGTGAGTCTGCAGCTGTTTTGTTCCTTCAGTTTTTGCTTTGTTCTTATGCTCCACAGATGAGTGAAATCATTTGGTACTTGTCTTTCTCCACCTGGCTTATTTCACTGAGCATAATACCCTCTAGCTCCATCCATGTTGTTGCAAATGGTAGGATTTGTTTTCTTCTTATGGATGAATAATATTCCATTGTGTATATGTACCACCTCTTCTTTATCCATTCATCTACTGATGGACACTTAGGTTGCTTCCATTTCTTCGCTATTGTAAATAGTGCTGTGATAAACATAGGGGTGCATATGTCTTTTTGAAACTGGGCTCCTGCATTCTTAGGGTAAATTCCTAGGAGTGGAATTCCTAGGTCAAATGGTATTTCTATTTTGAGTTTTTTGAGGAACCTCCATACTGCTGTCCACAAATGGTTGAACTAGTTTACATTCCCGCCAGCAGTGTAGGAGGGTTCCCCTTTCTCCGCATCCTTGCCAGCATTTGTTGTTCTTATTCTTTTCTATGTACATTCTTTTTAAAAGCATTGTTTGATTTTAAACAAAATTTTAATGATATAAAGCAAGGTGGTTTTAACATCAGTATCATAATCTTTGGGGGCAGATTTGGGAAAGGGAACTATCATTTATTAAGCTCTGTACTACACAGTTTATATGACTAATCTTGTGTAAGCTTCAAAGCTACCTTATCTATAATCAGATAAGTAATTTGCTCATGATTACATCAGCGATTAAAAATGGTTGCCTAACTTCAAAACACATGTTCTTTTTCCTGCTTCCTTCAATAATTTTCCTATTTAAAAAAGAGATTGCAAATACATTAGTGGTTTGTATATAATGTTTACAGACTACGTGGTGACAAATTATGAATACTCTTTGGTCTCTCTCTGCCTCCTTGTCATTTAAGGCAATGTTACCTCCACTTCCTTTTTTATAGGACTATTTCAGATCAGATCAACACATATTTGCTGAGAACTTAGTGGTTGCCATGGATAAGCACCAGGAACACAAAAATAAATAATTCAAAACCTCAGGCCTAAAGGAGAGTTAGGAGTTAGGCAGATAATGAATGTGAAAGCATTTTGTAAACTGAAAAGCACTTTAAATGCAAGGCATTGTTGTTACTGCTATCGGTAATAGTAGCAATTATTATTATTTTAACAGGTAAGATCTAGATCAGGTTTGATGTCCACTTTTTCTAGAAACATTTCCACTAGAAGAATAGCAACAATAAACAATCCAATAAGAAGCAGTCTTTAGTAATTTGAAAGTTTCAGTTAAATAATTTAATGATCCTTGTTATTAACTTCAAAGGTAATTCCTTGTTATTAACTTCAAAGTAAGCAAGTTAGTGATCTATAGTACGCCAAAGGCTGACTGGCCCCCTTATACCACTGGAATAGCACAAGGGACCAACCTCCTACTAGAGAAAAGGAAAAACTTTTTCTCCCATCCAGATGTCTGTAAGTGAGTTATTCTCTTCTTCCATCCATACCTATCCTTTCAAATTCACTACCCTGGGAAGATTTGATAACTGCTCATTCTGAAACATGTTTTCTTGTATAATTGAAAAATCATAGATGCTTCAGAAATAATCTTTCTTATTGTTTTTCTTTTTAGAAGCAATATGCTTGAAACAAGGTTTGGAAAGCTCATTTGCAGATTTTAGAAATATGTTTGATACTGATACTTTCAATCAATAAGCATATATAAAAGAATATGAGAGATTCCAGGAACTTTAGCTACTTCCCTGGGTACAAACAAAATCATGTCTCTCTTTCTCTTCTAGGACAATCCATTTTTTGATCTGCACTTCAAGAAAGTGTACAGTTTGGAAGCATATAGTTGTGCTTCTAAATATGCCTTTGCTCGAACTGTAAATAAGCTGAATCATGCATACCTTAAGAAGAAGGACTTACAAATTGTGAACTTTGATTCTACTTACATTAATGATGATTCCATTTGGTCCTCCAACAACAAGGATTGCTTGGTTCTTATGAGAATATGCTTTTATGCTTTCAATCTAGTATGCTTGTCCCTGTGTCCTCTGCCACTCTGAAGGTGTATGATATGTTCCTTCATCAGTGTTCTATGAAAATGGTTCCCTAAGGAAATATTGATAATATGATTTTGTTTTTTCCTTCATCAGTGATTATTATTTATATGAAAATAAAGTGTTGCTTTGTGAATTGTGGTAAAATGTGTTTTAATGAAATCATTCAACATTTGGGACTTTTGCCTGTGTTCCTTGGTAACTTTGGAAGGAGTTGGATGGTCTTGCCTAAATTAGTATTCTACCTAAGAATATCAGGAAGTATCTTGAAAGGCCTAAATAAATGGAAGAATATCCTGTGTTCATCAATACGAAGAATTAATTTTGGCAAGATCAGTGTTACCCCAAGTGATCTACAGATTCCATGCAGCCTCTCTCAAAATTCAAGTGGCTTTTTTAAAGAGATGGAAAAGTCAATCCTTAAATTCATATGAAAGTGCAAAGGGCCCTAGAGAGCCAAACTATCCTGAAAAATAAGCACAAAGTTGGAGGACTCACACCTTCCAATTTTAAAACTTACTACAAAGCTACATTAATCAAAACTGTGTGGTACTGGCATAAGGCTAGACATATAGAACAATGGAATAGAGTTGAGAGTTCAGAAAAAAAAACTCATAAATCTATGGTCAATTGATTTTTGACATGAGTACCAAGTTCATTCAAAGATTAAATAATAATCTCTTCAATAAATGTTGCTGGGGTAACATACACAAGGAAAAAGAATGAAACTGGACCCCTATCTTATACCATACACAAAAATCAACTTAAAATGTATAAAGACCTGAGGCTTAGACCTGAAACCACAAAACTCTTAGAAGAAAATATAGGGCTAAAACTTCAAGACCTTGGATTTGGCAATGGATTCTTATGACATCAAAAGGATGAGCAGCAAAAGGAAAAAAAGCTAAACTGGACTTCATCAAAATTACTTTTGTATCAAAGGACATAATCAAGAAAATGAAAAACAAATCGGAGTGGGAGAAATTATTTGCAAATCATATAGCTGATAAAGGATTAATATCCAGAATCTATAAAGATTCCTACAAATCACTAACAAAAAAGACAAACAACCCAATTAAAAAATGGATGGAGGCTTGAAAAGACATCTTTCAAAAGAAGATGAACAATAAGCACAAGAAAAGATACTTAAAGTCAATAGTCACTAGGGAAATACAAATCAAAACCACAATGAGACACCACTTCATACCTACTGGGATCACTATTAAACAAACAACCACAATAAAAGAAAATAACAAGTGTTGGCAAAGATATTAAGAAGTTGGAGCCCTCATACCTTACTTGTGGGAAGGTAAAATGGTACAGCCACTGTGGTAAACAGTTTGGTGTTTCTTCAAAAAGATAAACACAGAATTACCAAATGAGCCAGCAATTCAAATCCTAGGTAAACACCAAAAGGAACTGAAAACAGGGGCTTGAGTAGATGTTTGTACACCAGTGTTCTTTGCAACATTATTCACAATAGCCAAAAGATGGAAACAACTCAAGTGTCCATCAATAAATGGATGAATAAGCAAAGGGTGGCATATCCATTCTATGGAATATTATTCTGCCATAAAAAGCAATGGAGTTCTGATACATGTTACAACATAGACAAAGAAAATATGCTAAGTGAAATAAACCAGATAAAAAGGACAAATACTGTATGATTACATCTATATGGAATATCTAGAATAGGCATATTCAGAGACAGAAAGTACATTAAAAGTTACCAGGGGTGGATGGAGGAAAGAATGGGGTGTTATTGCTGAGTGGTTACAGAATCACTGTTTGGAATAATGAGAAAGTTTTGGAAATATACTGGGGTACGTGATAGATGGTTGCATAAAATTGTGAATGTAATTAATGTTGCTGAATTGTACTTTTAAAAATAGTTAAAATGGCAAATTTAATGTTATATATATAATAATTTTAAAAAATAATGTAATATGACAAAAATCATTCAATTGTACACTCTAAATGGGTGAATTGTATGGTATGTGAATCATATATCAATAAAGCTGTTAAAAAGCAAAAGGGACTATCTTAAGTCTACTAGAAGAAAACATTTTTTTATGCACTGAGAGTGGGGAAAATTCCTAGCTATCACTCAAATCCAAAGACAACTTTTAAAAATTATTTATTTAACTACATAAATATAAGAAGATGGCATGAAAAAGCTATAAATATGCAACTTACAAACAACAAATTTGAAAAAAATTGCCACATATATATAACAGTATCATAATATACTAATATCCTTCATATATAGAATCTTCATCAAATTGAGGGGTTAAAAAGACCAACACTGCAATTTGCTGAAAAATTAGTGAAAGATATGAATAGACATTCCATAGAAAAAGAATTGCAAATGACACTTAAACATATGAAAAGATGCTCAACCTTGTCCATAATAAGAAAATTTGCCTATCACATTGGCAAAAATATGAAACTTTGACAACATTTCCTTGGAAACAGTAAAATAGATCCTCTCATTCATATCTGTTGGAAATGCAAAAAGGTACAAATCCCACAGGAGAGGAATTTGAAAATATCTTGAAAAACTACATATACATTTACTCTTTGACGTGGTGATTTAATTTTATTTCTAGGACTCTATTCCAAAGATACTTTAGCAAAGATATACAAAATGACAAATGAACACGGCATTTGACATTGTTTATAAGAGCAAAATACTTCAAATAGCCCAATATCCATCACTAGAGGATGAATTGAATAAACTATGGTACAAACACACAATACTGTACCAGACAGCATTACAAATTGGAAAACTAGGACAGCTTCAGATTTTCCCTGCTGGGAGGCTGTTGGCATGGGGAAGCTGTTTGTGGACTAACTAGAAGTGGGGCATCCTAGGTGATTGGGTAGAAGGTGGATCCTTTCGCCAATTGGTACTAAGTTGGAAGTGGGAGCTAAAATTAGGGAAACTGTCAGTTATTAATGAAGTTCTGGCCATTTG
Source organism: Smutsia gigantea (assembly GCA_032199065.1). Classification (NCBI taxonomy): domain Eukaryota; kingdom Metazoa; phylum Chordata; class Mammalia; order Pholidota; family Manidae; genus Smutsia; species Smutsia gigantea. The sequence continues at coordinate 104,805 of JAVSCE010022737.1, read as the reverse complement.
TGGCCCAATATTACAAGTGGTATTGTTTGACTTCCTACACTGGTTTCTACAGATAGTAGTTTGACTTCCTGGACTGGTTATTGCACATACTCGATTGGCTTCCTCAGCAGGTTGCTGCAGGCTGTGGGTCAGAGTTCTATTTCTGTATACAGTCTGGCCATTTTCTGTTGTATATTCAGAAATAACTTGATTTTGGTGGTTACATGACTATATACACTTGAACCTAAAACCAAATTCATAAGTTTAATTGTTAGTAGTAATATTGGTAGTGTTATTATGACACTATTATAGGAGTATTGAGTACTGTGACATAAAGCATAAGTTATGTTAATGTCATTAGAAAGCAAGACTTAAGCTTAAGAGAGAGACTATAAAAGAATAAAAATCAGAGAAATTAAAACCCTGCAATAGGAAATATAACTGGAAATATTAATATAAACTCTTCTTTAAAAAATAAGCATGTATATCCTAAATTTGTCCACTACCACTGAGACCTTGAAGCAAAGACATAATGAGCAGTGAGCATCTTAGCATGCAAGGGTGGTCTATACATACAATTTTCCACAAAAAAGAATGAAGACTGCTTAAAGTGATTACTGATACTAGGTCTGGGGCAGAAAATGTACAAGATGAACATGGGCTATCTTAATGTACCATGAAGAAAGGAAGCCATCAGAGTCAAGTGGGGTCAGACAAAGGACACAGGGGACAACTTGAAGTTGTCCCTCTAGCCTAAGATGGAACAATTTGTGCATAACAAAGAAAATGACTATTCTAGAATGAAACAGAAAATATACATAAGTCCATGAATTTCATAATACTAAAACAAAAAACCCTCAGTTGTCAACACTGAAACAATTGAAAACTGATAAATAAAGGAACAACTCAACCACGTATCTTGCCTTTCTTGTAGGAACTATATTTCAGGTAATAAATGATAAAGGGAAATTTTAAAGAAGTCCAAATAATAAATGCAGTAGGAAGGCTAAAACTAGAAAATTATCATTTTTCTATCAATAATGAAATAATGGATTTAGGAAACAAATTGTCAATGAATGCTAGAACTATGAGATGAATGGTTATGGGAAATTTTAAAAGGGAGGAACCAGGCTGACACTACCTGAACCCAGTGAGCAATCTTGGTCTCCTAAAAGGGTGAGTCTGCCTTAGGGAATCAAAATGTAATGGAATAAGAAGTACACAGCACCACCAATGAAGCAGTCTAACCCAAAATATGAACATGAACCTAATCAATCTTCCAACTCCAGCTACTGAGTTTTAGGAAAGATGGGAAGTGAAGGAATAAGCTAAATGACATCCAAAAGCAGAATGTGAAATTCTACACCACCAGTGATTCAGTTTCTCTAACAAAATCAATTTTAAAAAGTGTGCTGGGGTGGGGAGAGGGACACTGTTTATTATCATCATATTTAAGATAAAAGAAACTTAAAAAATACAACATCCAGGAGAGATTCAAGATGGCGGTGTGAGAGGTGACATGGAGAACTCCTCCCAAAACCACAAATAGTACAAAAATATAGTTAATTAATAAACTAACCTTAAACAGCAACAAGAAAGAAGGCTGCACACAACTGCATACAGACCTCACAAACAGAGCAGACCTCATGAAACAGGGTAACGCAGGAAAGCCTTAATCCAGCCCAGGCCGTTCCACCACCTCAGCTCACTGGCAGGCAGAAGAGAAATGGAGTCGGGGAGGGGGTGGAAGCTTGGGACCACTGAGCGCCTAGCCCTGGAGATCTGCTTTGTGAGTGGAAGCCTATATTGTGTGGTGCTCTAGAAGTTGGGGAGCTCAGACTGGCAGAGTGCTTGGGAGACTGACATTCTGGCTGTTTGTGGAGGGGTGGACAGCTCTGTGTCAAAGGAAGGGCAGGCAGTCTGAGAGGCTTCCTAGCAGTGCTGAAGGGGTGTAGTTTGTGCAGAGCTTGCTGCAAGGGAGAAGGGAGAGCTGGACAAGGTTGTCTGGTCAAGGATGTATGGGCGCATTCTGCCCAGCCGGTTGGGAACTTTGAGGAGCTTCAGGTACTCCATTCCCCTGGCTGCCTACTCAGCTCCTAGGCACCCCACTGTGACACACAGCCTGCTGCACCTTCCTCTTGGCCTGATGGCACCAGTTCGCAAACTGGCAGTAACTGTGCTGGTGTCAGGCCAGCCAGAGGGAGGCCCTGCCTACAACAGCTAGAGACGCAAAGCACAGAGGCTTTCATGTGTGTGCTTGGCCCACTGGCTTGACACTAGAGACAGGCACTGCACACGGGAATCAGGAAACATATCTTTCCTCCCCCCAGACACCAGCTCCGCTCCCCTATGGTGCACAACCTCACTCTAGAGGCTGAGCAGCTCCAGAGACTGAAGTTTCTGCACACTAGTGGGCACCACACAGAAATATGAAATGTCAAAAGAACATGGTTCAACTTCAGGGAAGAATGCGGCCTGAGGAGGGCAGGGGAAATCTCCTCCCAAAACCAAATATATTTATGAAAATACAACAAATACAACTATTCCTAAAAGAGAGACCAGAAGATACAGGATGACACCAGCCTGCAGCTATGCCTGAGAGGACTCGGCACCTGGTGAGGCAAGTAAGATAGGGAGCCGCGATCCAGCGGACCTGAGCACTCCCCCACCCCAGCGCAACAGCGGGAGGAGAGGATTCAGAGCGCACGGAGGGAGTGGAAGCACAGGCCTGCTGAATAACCAGTCCTGGTGATCTGCGCCGGGAGCACTGACACAGTTCGCACGGTGCATTGGAGATTGGAGAGACAGAGGTGCAGATTCCAAGATGGCAGGTCCACCCAGCCAGTTACCTGGACATAAGAAAAGCACGTGCTTTTTTAGGGGTCTTAAAGAGAGAGGGGCCCAATGGAGGAGCAGGATATTCCCAGCACACTCAGCAAAGCAGGCTGGGAGTCCTGGGGAATTTTGGTCCCCTTGGACTACGGCTGGGAAAAGCACTTGCACAGAGAGTTCCCACAGTAATCAGCAGCCTCCCATTCATTCCCTCCCCAGCCAGAGTCACAAAGGGCCCGGCAGAGCAGTGTGGCTGCAGAATAGTGGAGCAGCACCGCCACCTACAGGATCATCACAGAAACAACACCCAGCAGGTGTTTTTTTTTTTCTCTATTTTCCCTTTCTTCTTTTTTTCTTTTTCTGACCACTTCTATTGCCATGAAAAGACAGAGAAATATGGTACAAACAAAGCTTACCCAGACAGCCCCTGACCAGACTACCCCAGAGAGGGAGCCTGATGGGATGGACATGTACAATCTTCCTGAAAAAGAATTCAGAACAAAAGTCATAACTATACTGATGGATCTACAGAGAAATATGCGAAAGCTAAGGGAGGAAGTGAGGCAAGTGAGGAAAGATAATGCAGAGATGAGACAAGCGATTGATGGGCTTAGCAGCAGACTGGACGAGATACAAGAGACTGTTAATGGAATAGAAATAAGAGAACAGGAATACAGAGAAGCTGAGGCAGAGAGAGATAAAAGGATTTCTAGGAATGAAAGAATATTAAGAGAACTGTGTGACCAATCCAAACGGAACAATATTCGCATTATAGGAGTACCAGAGGAAGAAGAGAGAGAAAAAGGGATAGAAAGTGTCTTTGAACAAATAATTATGGAAAACTACCCCAAGCTGGGGAAGCAAATAGTCTTTCAAACCATGGAAGCCTACATATCTCCCAACACAAGGGACCCAAGGAAGACAACACGAAGAAACATAATAATTAAAATGGCAAAGATCAAAGATAAGGACAGAGTATTAAAGGCAGCTAGAGAGAGAAAATATATCACCTACAAAGGAAAATTCATCAGACTATCATCAGACTTGTCAACAGAAACCTTACAGGCCAGAAGAGAATGGCATGATATATTTAACATACTGAAACAGAAGGGCCTCAAACAAAGAATATTGTATCCAGCACGATTATCATTTAAATATGATGGAGGGATTAAACAATTTCCAGACAAGCAAAAGCTCAGAGAATTTGCCTCACATAAACCAACTCTTCAGGATATCTTAAAGGGACTGCTCTACATGGAAGCACTCCTAAGGCTAAAAAGAGTTCACCAGAGAACATAAAATCATAGCAAAGAAAGAAGACGATCCAAATACTAACTACAGGTAAAGAATAAAACACCTGGTATGTAAAGAATGGAGGAGGAAGAATAAGAAGGGAGAGAAATAAAGAATCATCAGACTGTGTTTACGATAACTTAACACGAAAGTTAAGTTAGACTGTTAGATAGTAGAGAAGCTACCCTTGAACCTTTGGTAACCACGAATCTAAAGCCAGCAATGGCAATAAGTATATATCTGTCAATAATCACCCTAAATGTAAATGGACTGAATACACCAATCAAAAGACACAGAGTTACTGAATGGGTGAAAAAGCAAGACCCATCTATATTCTGCTTACACGAGACTCACCTCAAACCCAAAGATATACACACACTAAAGGTGAAGTGATGGAAACAGATATTTCATGCAAACAACAGGGAGAAAAAAACAGGTGTTGCAGTACTTGTATCAGACAAAATAGACTTCAAAACGAAGAAAGTACCAAGAGATAAAGAAGGACATTACATAATGATAAAGGGGTCAGTCCAACAAGAGGATATAACCATTATAAATATATATGCACCCAACACAGGAGCGCCAGCATATGTAAAACAAATACTAACAGAATTAAAGAAGGAAATAGAAAGCAATTCAGTCATTTTAGGAGACCTCAACACACCACTCACTCCAAAGAACAGATCAACCAGACAGAAAATAAGTAAAGAAACAGAGGCACTGAACAACACACTAGAACAGATGGACCTAACAGACATCTACAGAACTCTACACCCAAAAGCAACAGGATACACATTCTTCTCAAGTGCACATGGAACATATTCCAGAATAGACCGCGTACTAGGCCACAAAAAGAACCGCAGTAAATTTAAAAATATTGAAATTCTACCAACCAACTTCTCAGATCACAAAGGTATAAAACTAGAAATAAATGTTAGAAAGAAAACAAAAAGGCTCACAAATACATGGAGACTTAACAACATTCTCCTTATTAATCAGTGGGTCAACGACCAAATCAAAACAGAAATCAAAGAATATATGGAGACTAATGACAACAACAACACAAAGCCACAACTTCTGTGGGATGCAGCAAAGGCAGTTCTAAGAGGAAAGTATATTGCAGTCCTGGCCTATTTAAAGAAGGAAGAACATTCCCAAATGAATAGTCTAAAGACACAATTAATGAAATTGGAAAAAGAAGAACAAATGAGGCCCAAAGTCACTAGAAGGAGGGACATAACAAAGATCAGAGAAGAAATAAATAAATTGGGAAGAATAAAACAATAGAAAAAAATCAATGAAACCAAGAGCTGGTTCTTTGAAAAAATAAACAAAATAGATAAACCCCTAGCCAGATTCCTTAAGAGAAAAGAGAATCTACACACTTAAACAGAATCAGCAATGAGAAAGGAAAAATCACGACAGACCCCACAGAAATACAAAGAATTATAAGACAATATTATGAGAATCTATATGTGAACAAGCTGGAAAACCTAGAAGAAATGAACAATTTCTTAGAAAAATATAACCTTCCAAGACAGACCAAGCAAGAAACAGAAAAACTAAACAGACCAATCATGAAAAATGAAATTGAATCAGTAATCAAAAAACTACCCAAGAACAAAACCCCCGGACCTGATGGATTCACCTCTGAATTCTACCAGACATATGGAGAAGAAATAACATCCATTCTCCTTAAAGTTTTCCTAAAAATAGAAGAGGAGGGAATACTTCCAAACTCATTCTATGAAGCCAGCATCACTCTAATACCAAAATGGGGCAAAGACCTCACCAAAAAAGAAAATTACACACCAATATCCCTGATGAACATAGATGTAAAAATACTCAACAAAATATTAGCAAACGGAATTCAAAAATATATCAAGGGGATCATGCACCACGATCAAGTGGGATTCATCCCAGGGATGCAAGGATGGTACAACATTCGAAAATTCATCAACATCATCCACCACATCAACAAAAAGAAGAACAAAAACCACATGATCATCTCCATAGATGCTCAAAAAGCATTTGACAAAATTCAGCATCCATTTCTGATTAAAACTCTCAACAAAATGTGTATAGATGGCAAGTACCTCAACATCATAAAGGCCATATATGACAAACCCACAGTTAACATCATACTTAACAGCGAGAAGCTGAAAGCTTTTCATCTAAGACTGGGAACAAGAGAGGGATGCCCACTCTTTCCACTGTTATTCAACATAGTACTGGAGGTCCTAGCCACAGCAGTCAGAAAAAACAAAGACATACAAGACATCCAGACTGATAAAGAAGAAGTCAAATTGTCACTATTTGCAGATGACATGATATTGTACATAAAAAACCCTAAAGACTCCACTCCAAAACTACTAAAACTAATATGTGAATACAGCAAAGTTGCAGGATACAAAATTAAGACACAGAAATCTGTTGCTTTTCTACACACTAATGATGAACTAACAGAAAGAGAAATCAGAAAAACAATTACATTCAGAATTGCATCAAAAGGAATAAAATACCTAGGAATAAACCTAACAAAGGAAGTGAAAGACCTATACCCCGAAAACTACAAGACACTCCTAAGAGAAATTAAAGAGGACACTAACAAACGGAAATTCATCCTATGCTTTGGCTAGGAAGAATAAATATTGTCAAAATGGCTATACTACCTAAAGCAATCTACAGATTCAGCGCAATCCCTATCAAAATACCAACAGCTTTCTTCAATTAACTCAAACAAATAATTCTAAAATTCATATGGAACCACAAAAGACCCCGAATAGCCAAATAAATCCCGAGAAGGGGGAATAAAACAGGGGGAATTATGCTCTCTGACTTCAAGCTCTACTACAAAGCTACAATAATCAAGACAATTTGGTATTGGCACAAAAACAGACCCACAGACAAGTGGAACAGAATAGAAAATCCAAACATTAACCCAAACATATAGTCAATTAATATTTGATAAAGGAGCCTTGGATATACAAGGGGGAGATGACAGCCTCTTCAGCTGCTGGTGTTGGAAAAACTGGACAGCTACATGTAAGAGAATGAAACTGGACTACTGTCTAACACCATACACAAAAGTAAACTCAAAATGGATCAAAGACCTGAATGTAAGTCATGAAACCATAAAACTCTTAGAAAAAAACATAAGCAAAAATCTCTTACACATAAACATGAGTGACTTCTTCATGAACATATCTCCCCGGGCAAGGGAAACAAAAGCAAAATGAACAAGTGAGACTGTATCAAGCTCAAAAGCTTCTGTACAGCAAACGACACCATCAGTAGAACAAAAAGACATCCTACAGTATGGGAGAATATATTCATAAATGATGTATCTGATAAGGGGGTGACATCCAAAATATATAAAGAACTCACGCACCTCAACAAACAAAAAGCAAATAATCCAATTAAGAAATGGGCAGAGGACATGAATAGACACTTCTCCAAAGAAGAAATTCAGATGGCCAACAGGCACATGAAAAGATGCTCCACATCGCTAATCATCAGAGCAATGCAGATTAAAACCACAATGAGATATCACCTCACACCAGTGAGGATGGCCAACATCCAAAACACAAACAACAGAAATGTTGGCGAGGATGTGGAGAAAAGGGAACCCTCCTACACTGCTGGTGGGAATACAAATTAGTTCAACCATTGTGGAAAGCAGTATGGAGGTTCCTCAAAAAACTCAAACTAGAAATACCATTTGACCCAGGAATCCCACTCCTAGGAATTTACCCTAAGAATGCAGCAGCCCAGTTTGAAAAAGACATATGCACCCCTATGTTTATCACAGCATTATTTACAATAGCCAAGAAATGGAAGCAACCTAAGTGTCCAACAGTAGATGAATGGATAAAGATGATGTGGTACATATACACAATGGAATATTATTCAGCCATAAGAAGAAAAAGTCCTACCATTTGCAACAACATTAATGGAGCTGGAGCGTATTATGCTCAGTGAAATAAGCCAGGCGGAAAAAAAAAACAAGTTTCAAATGATTTCACTCATCTGTGGAGTATAAGAGCAAAGAAAAAACTGAAGGAACAAAACAGCAGCAGACTCACAGAACCCAAGAATGGACTAACAGTTAGCAAAGGGAACAGGACTGGGGAGGATGGGTGGGAAGGGAAGGATAAGGGTGGAAAAGGGGCATTACGATTAGCACACATAATGTAGTGAGGGGGAGACACAGGAATGGCAGTATTTACAGAGAAGACAAGTAATGATTCTATAGCATCTTACTACGCTGATGGATAGTGACTGTAATGGGGAATGTAGGGGAACTTGATAAGAGGGGGTCTAGAAACCATAATGTTGTTCAAGTGATTGTACATTAATGATACCAAAATTCAAAAAAATATATATATATATATACATATATAACATCCACATATGGACCTGGTTGAGATCCTGATTTAAATACATCAAGTATGAAAGGACAGTTTTGAAACAGTCAGAGAAATCTGAATTGGGAGGGTAATAGATATTAAGGAATTATTTGTTAAGTGTGATAAGGATGTGGTGGGTATGTTTTATAAAAGTCTTTATAAATTAGATAAGATAGTTAGACACTGAGATATTTACTGGTGAAATGGAATGAAGTGGGGATTTATTTTGAAATACTTGAGGAAGATAAAAAATGGAGGGCAAATAAACATGTGAATGGCTGAAACTGGATAATGCATCCATGGGAGTTTAATGTACTGGTCTCTAATTTTGTTTATATTTAAATTTTTACATAATAAATGATTTAAAAATGCTTATGTCATCATTCTGAAACAAAGGTGGAAGATCATTTGAAATACCATTGTCCTATAAAAGGAGCCAGAGTTCTTTCAGAAGCATTGAGCAGGGAAAATATTAGATTAGCCCAGAAAAACTTATGATGCCAGAGGGTAAGGAAGTGCTCAAAAAAAGGAAGGAGATGGGATTAAAGATGGGGCGTGAGAAGAGAGACAGAAACCTCCTCCCCAAACCATATAATTTCATATAATATGAAAATACAGCAAATACAATTAATTCTGGAAGAATGACAGGAAAGCCTACGACAGACTGCTTACATCTGGGGTAAAGAGAAGATCTCACGGAAAAAGGTAAAGTAGCAAATCCATGATCTGGTGGGACCCAAGTCCTTTCCCCACCCCAGCTCACCAGTGGGAGGAAGAGAAACAGAGTGGGGAGGGGGTGGAGGCCTAAGACTGCCGAAAACCCAACCGTGGAGATCTGCTCTGGAAGTATTAACCTACATTATGTGGTGCTCTGGAGATTAGTGGGATTGGGAAGCTAAGAGAGGTGGAATACTCAGAGAGATTGAGATTCCAGGTGCTTTTGTAGAACAAGTACCCACAATCGGCCACTCAGGGACAAAAGAAAGGTGGGCACTCTGAGAGATTTCCCAACAGTGAGAGAGCTGCTAAAAGTGCAAGAATTGCATAGAGCTTGCTGTTCAGAAGAAAGCTCAGGGGAAAAATTGTCCCAGCACACTCATTCCAGAAGGTTGAGAACTTTTGGGAGCTTAAGGCGCTCCATCCCCCTGACTGACAATGCATCCCCCTGGCCCCCCACAGTGATACACAGCCTGCTGCTCCTTCCTCCTATCTGGTTCGCAAACATGTTGCATCCACCATTGCACCAGGCCAGCCAGAGGGTGGCAAAACCTATTAAAGCTACACGAGCATAGCAGAGAGGCTGCTCCCTGCACACTCAGTCCACTGGCCCTGGCAGTGCAGGCAGGCCCTGCAGCCAGAAAGCATGAAAGAGTTCTTCCCTCCCAGCAGGCACCAGCACCGCTCACCTGCAACCCTGCCATTGCTCCAGGTGCTGAGCAGTTCCAGAGAGTAGAGCTTCTGAGCACTAGGAGGGCACCACCTACACAAAGTTATTATTCCATATTATTCGCTACAAATATGAAACGTCAAAAGAATCTGGTACAAACCAAAATCCCACAAACACCAGAAAGAGGGCCAAGTGAAACAAAAATCACCAATCTCCCTGAGGAAGATCTCAAAATAAAAAACATAAACATGCTCATGGAGCTATAGAAAAATGTTCAAGACCTCAGGCAGGAATTCAAGAAAGATATAGAAAAATTTGAAACTACAGTATTCAAAATGGAACATACAATGGAGAGATTTAAAAGCATATTAAATAAGGTAGATGAGATGATAAATGAAATAGAAATTAAGAAAAGGAATACAAAGAAGCTGGGGCACAGAGAGAAAAAAGGATCTCTAAGAATGAAAGAATATTGAGATAACTGTGTGCCCAATCCAAACAGAACAATATTTGCATTATAGGGGTACTAGAAGAAGAGAGAGGAAAAGGGATAGAAAGTGTCTTGAGGAGGTAATTGCTGAAAACTTCCCCAATCTGGTGAAGGAGATAGTCTCTCAGGCCATGGAGGTGCACAGAACTCCCAACACAAGGGACCCGAGGAAGACAACACGAAGACATTTAATAATTAAAATGGCAAAGATCAAGGATAAGGACAATTAAAAGCAGCCAGAGAGAGAAAAAAACATCACATACAAAGCATCACATCCATCAGGCTATCATCAGACTTCTCAACAGAAACCTTACAGGTCAGAAGGGAGTGGCATGATATATTTAATGGAATGAAACAGAAAGGCCTCAAACCAAGAATACTCTACCTGGCAAGATTATCATTTAAATTTGAAGGAGGGATTAAACAATTTCCAGATAAGCAAGAGTTAGGAGAATTTACCTCCCACTAACCATCTCTACAGTGTATTTTGGAGGGACTGCCCTAGATGGAAGTACTCCTAAAGCTAAATAGCTGTCACCAGAGAAAATAAAACCACAATAAAAGAAGTAGACCAATCAATCACTAAGCAAATGCAAATTTATATCAACTACCCCAAAATTCAGTCAATGGATACACAAAGAGTACAGAATATGACACCTAATATATAAAGAATGGAGGAGGAAGAAAAATAAGGGAGAAAAAAGAATCTTTAGATTGTGTTTGAAACCATACTAACTGAGTTAAGTTAGACTATTAGATAGTAAAGGAGCTACCCTTGAACCTTTGGTAACCACAAATCTAAAGCCTGCAAAGGCAATAAATACTTATCTATCAATAATCACTCTTCATGTAAGTGGTCTGAATGAACCAATCAAAAGACACAGAGTCCTCCCTGACTTCAAGCTCTACTACAAAGCCACAGTAATCAAGCAATTTGGTACTGGCACAAGAACAGACCCATAGACCAATGGAACAGACTAGAGAGCCCAGATATAAACCCAAGCATATACGCTGAATTAATATACGATAAAGGAGACATGAATATACAATGGGGAAATGGCAGCAAATAATCCAATTAAAAAATGGGCAGAGGAGCTGAACAGACACTTCTCCAAAGAACCCTCCTACACTGCTGGTGGGAATGTAGTTAGTTCAACCATTGTGAAAAGTAGTATTGAGGTTCCTCAAAAAACTCAAAATAGAAATACCATTTGACCTAGGAATTCCACTCCTAGGAATTTACCCTAAGAATGCAGGAGCCCAGTTTCAAAAAGACATATGCACCCCTATGTTTATCACAGCACCATTTACAATAGCGAAGAAATGGAAGCAACCTAAGTGTCCATCAGTAGATGAATGGATAAAGAAGAGGTGGTACATATACACAATGGAATATTATTCAGCCATAAGAAGAAAACAAATCCTACCATTTGCAACAACATGGATGGAGCTAGAGGGTATTATGCTCAGTGAAATAAGCCAGGTGGAGAAAGACAAGTACCAAATGATTTCACTCATATGTGAAGTATAAGAACAAAGGAAAAACTGAAGGAATACAACAGCAGCAGACTCACAGACCCAGGAATGGACTAACGGTTACCAAAGGGAAAGGGACTGGGGAAGATGGGCGGGAAGGAAGGGATAAGGGGGAAAAAGGGCTATTACAATTAACACACATAATGTAGTGCATGTGGGGGTGCAGTGTGGGGATACAGAGCAGGCAGTATAACACAGAGAAAACAAGTAGTGATTCTATAACATCCTTCTATGCTGATGGACAGTGACTGCAATGGGGTATGTGGTGGGGACTTTATAATAGGGGGAGTCTAGTAACCATAATGTTGCTCATGTAATTGTATATTAATAACAGCAAAATTTTTTTAAAAAGCACAGATCTGTCAGCAGCAAGTAAAATATCTGGGCCTTAATCTCTCTCAGGGAACTAGAGCCCTGGGGGAAGAGAGAATTCAGCCCATTCTCTGCCATCCATTGCCCTCTACTATCAGGCACCTGAGGGGATTCTTGGGCACCACTGGGTATTGCAGAATTTGGGTCCCCAGATATGCAGAGTTAGCCAGACCCCTCAATCAGCTCTTTAAAGAAGCCCAAAGGGAAGGCACCATACAACTCCAGTGGGAAACTATGCTATTAAAGCTTATGAGGCTTTGAAGAAAGCCCTGCTCCAGGCCCCCACCTTAAGCCTGCCCACTGGAAACCAGTTTAACCTATTTGTTACTGAGAGATCAGGAGTGGCACTGGGAGTACTAACTCAACCTCAAGGAGAAATGCAGCAGCCCATAGCCTATCTAAGCAAGAAACTAGACGCAGTAGTTAAGGGCTGGCCACACTGTCTGAGATCTGGGGCAGCCGTAGCCCTGCTAGTACCTGAAGCCACAAAACTGACCCTGGGAAGAGACTTGACAGTGCATGCACCCCATAACATCACCAGCTAATTGAACACCTGGGGGACCTGTGGTTATCAGACAGCAGGCTACTAAAATATCAGTCACTCCTCCTTGAGGGCCCTGTAACACACCTGCGGACATGCTCCATCCTAAATCCTGCTACCTTTCTACCTGAATCCATAAGTAAAAAACTTGAGCATGACTGCCAACAGGTCCTTGCCCTAAACTATTCTTCCAGAGAAGATCTCCCAGACAACAGAGATAAAGAAAAAAATCATTGCACAGAACACCAAAATTCAGGAACTGAAGTATGCCTGTAAACCTATAGAGAATCTGAAACTACATTTCAAAAGAAAATCCTCAACTACCAGTGTTTGAGGACCTCCAAAGGCAAATCCAAGGTATGTCAGACCCAGAGATCCCGTGGACTACTACAATAGGAAACTAGTTTCTATGTCCTTTTAGTGGAAATCCATTTTACTCATTGGGCTCATCACTATCCTGATACTAATATTTGGCCTATATTAACCTAATAACATGATTTGTTCTCTCTCACCTAGAAGCCATAAGACTGCAAATGGTGATGGAAATGGAACCCAGGATGGAAATGCCCATCTTCCTAGGCCCTCTTGACCGACCACGGATGGAGACCTAACTGCGCCCCTTCTCAGCATGAAGCAGCCAGAGCAGTCATTGCCCCCTCTCCCTAACAGCAGCTAGGGTCTCCATCTGTAGAGGGGGAATGAGACAGGGACCGTGGGTGTAGTCAGAGTAGGGTGAGGGCCTCTGGAAAAAGCAGGGCGGAATATTTACAGTCAGAGCAATGTAACAATGGGCAAAGAAGTCCCTACTGAAACTCTGTGTTAAGCATTATGCAAAGTCAAGGTCACACTAATTCTTTAGAGTAAAGATACGAGACTAAGAATATAGACATCTTCAGTGAGAACAGTTAAAGGTCAAAAGGCCAAGAGCAACTTGGCCTGGAATGTTTGGGTGTTTCACAAATAAAGAAGGGTATCTCAGCATAACCTGTGAGTTCACTGTAAACAGCCCTAGCAAGCAGAGAACAACCCAGGCCACGTTGAGGGCAGGGCAGGTGGTACAAGTCCACATCCCTAAGCCTTTTTTTCATGTTTTTGAAAAATCATCATCTGCCTATAAAATCCCTAGACAACACACCACCCCGGACTCTCTTGCGCCCTCCTGGCATGAGCAGGGAGCTCTGTCCTTTCACTTTATCTCTAAATAAAAGCATTATGCAAAGAAGTCCCTATTGCTTTCCGACCTTGAGTGTTTGTGAAGTTCATTCTTTGGCTTCGTGAACAAGAGCCCCAGCATCAGTTGCAGGATACAAAATTAATACACAGAAATCTGTGGCATTCCTACATACTAATGATGAACTAGCAGAGAGAGATATCAGGAAAACAATTCTATTCACAACTGCATCAAAAAGAAAAAAATACCTAGGAATAAACCTAACCAAGGAAGTGAAAGACCTATACCCTGAAAAGTACAAGACACTCATGAGAGAAATTAAAGAAGACACCAATAAATGGAAATACATCCCGTGATCATGGATAGGAAGAATTAGTATTGTCAAAATGGCCATCCTGCCTAAAGCAATCTACAGATTCAATGCAATCCCTATCAAAATACCAACAACATTCTTCAAAAAGCTATAACAAATATTCCTTAAATTCATATGGAACCACAAAAGACCCTGAATAGCCAAAGCAATCCTGAGAAGGAAGAATAAAGCTGGGGGGATTATGCTCCCCAACTTCAAGCTCTACTACAAAGCTACAGTAATCAAGACAATTCTGTACTGGCCCCAGTGTAGCATGGCTCCCAAATATCCACCACCTTCCTGGGGCACACAGCTCAGCTGCTGTCCACAGCCCTGATGGTTTTTGGCACCTAAGGATATCCTTTGTTTGTTATGTTTATTTGATTGTGGGTTGGTTTGTTTATTTTGAACTCAGTTATATGGTTTTTATACTTGCTCATTTTATCAGCATTTCCATGTGTTTTAAGTGCAAAGAAGGATTTTCCATGTCCTCTCCTTTTCCCTTATTGACAAAAACTATATGCCATTTTATATATGGGATTTTTGTTGTTTTTTGTTTAAGATCATGAGAGTTCCCTGTGTCATTAAAAGTTCTTTATCTAAAAAAAAACAGGATGAGGAAAAAAAGACAAAGGAGACAACTTGAAATAGCTCCCAAAAAATAAATGGAAGTATTGGAACATAACCGAAAGAATAAAGTTAATATCTATGAGTCCATACTGAGAGAAATGAATGAATGAGGGGAGAAGGGATGACTCTTCCTTATGACATAATTCTAAATAATAAAAGCAGAAGGAATAAGGGAAACTAATAAATGTAGAAAAATGAGGGAAATAGAAAATCAACATTAAAACCCAATAATAACTATCGCAGGCAAGATCAACAAATGAAAGCTAAAATTAGTGATTGAAAAGTTAAGGACAAATAGGACATTTTCATAGCCTCTAAGTGTTTCCCCTAAAATATTTTTTGACTAAAAGGGGGAAAAATAGTAACTTCACAGTGGTAGATGTCTGACAGATACCCCCTTAACCCAGAAATCAAGGTTAACATCACCATTAGCAATGGGACATATCACTGATGTGTGCCCCCTGACAGGATGCACTCAGAAAGTCCCATTACCTCTGTAGTATTCTTTTCACAAACCCATAACCTTAGTCTCACCATGAGAAAACATCAGACAAATCCAAATGAGAGACATTCTAGAAGGTATCACTCTTCAAAAATGTCAAGGTCATGAAAGATAAGGAGGCTGAGTGTATTAGTCTGCTAGGGCTGCCATAACCAAGTCCCACAGACTGGATGGCTTAAACAACAGAAATTTACTGTCTCAATTCTGGAGGCTGGAAGTCCAAGATCCAGAAGTCAGCAGAACTGGTTGCCTCTGAGGGCTGTGAGGGAGGGATCTGTTTCAGGCATCCCTCCTGGCTCGTAGGTGGTTGTCTTTTCACAATGTCTTTGTATCATCTTCCTTCTGTACATGTCTGCCAAATTTCCTCTTTTTATGAGGACAATAGTCAGATTAGGTTAGGGCCCATCCTAATGACTTCATTTTAACTGTGGGCCCATCCTAATGACCTCATTTTAACTGATTACCTCTATAAGTCCCTATCTGTAAACAACATCACATTCTGAGGCACTGGGGGTTAGGATTTCCACATATGAATACGGGGGAAAGACACAAATTCAACCCATAATAACACCGAGGAACAGATTGGATGAGGCTTAAGGGGGCCTGACAACTAAATGATACATGGGATCCTGGATGGGATCCTGGAACAGAAAAAGGCTATTGGTGGGAAAACTGGTAAAATCTGGGTAAGAAATGTAATTTCCTTAGTGATGTTATACTAAGATTAATTTTTTAGTTTTGACAATTGTACTATAGATATGCATGATGTTAGCACTGGGGGAAGCTGGGCAAGGATTGTGCAGGAGTTCCCTGTACTATCTTTGCAATTGCTCTGTAAGGATAAGGTTTTTTCAAATAAAATTTTTTAAAGACATATTTGAGTTGATGTCTCCAATACAGCTAAAAACTGAAGAAGGCCATCATGTAAAGACAGCATCAAAACATGGAAAAATGAGTCTGTTGCATCTCACTCCCTGAAACCAAGTCACCTAGTTTCCTAGTTGTGTTGAAAATGGAAATGCCCTCTAGTTGAGTACAAGTAAGATCACCTTTTTACCAAAGCAGGCAGTTCAAATGATGATGTGCTAGAAAAACCTCATGTATCCTAAGCAAGCTTTGCACTGCCATCTCTAACTAATAAAAAATATCTGTACAGCTCGTGTGTTTGCTTCTCAGGTAAAAAGTTCAGATTGTGGTTAAATAAAGTGACCACTTCCTATATTAGAGTGTTGTCTTTATAGGGAGAATAAAGATAGTATCTTATTCCCCTTTGAATTTTACACAGGAGGCACTCCAGCTGGTATTCATTTTCTTGACATGCAATCCTTATAAAGAAAAGCAGACATTTTAGATACTTCCTGGGACCTGATCAAATTAGCATTATTTTATTGTTTTTCTCTCTGATGCCTTTTCTGTGGTCTTTTTGTCCCCCTCTTTTATTTCTCTATAACTCTTTCTTCATATGTTTTCTATTGTTCGTTTTACCTTAGCCACTGCAAGCAGTTGGAAGCTCTTGGGGCCAAGTTTGCCAAGTCACCCATGTAGGCATTCAGGTTGTATACCACAAGAGCGCCACATCTAGAGAATCATTCCTATCCTAGACATAAGCTAATTACATGACAATGAACAGGTGAAATCTCTAATTTCAAGCCACCCAGATGAGTTCTGGAGCAGTAGGGGGCAGCTCCTTTCTTCATAAACCCTCACCTGAACTCATAGCAGAGCACCTATGAGCAATCTCATTAGCACACACTCCGGCAATTGTCCACACTGCCTCTTGAGTATATTCTGAGCATCTCTTTGTATCAGCTGGCTATTTTCAAATAATGCCATTGAACAACTATAAATCTGATTGGCTTAAAAACCAATATTAACTCTCACTCAGGCATCTTTAGGCTTACTGGTATGTGGCTGAACTAGGCTGAACTTGGCTGGACTGGGTTGTGCTGGATGGGCTAGGCTCCAAGTTTCAGGTTGAATTCAGGTTTGCCCCACATCTGTCTTTCTCCTTGGACCAACAACTATCCCAAACTTCTTATGGTTAAAGACAGGAACACAAAGGGCCAATCCAGTTGTACAAGCCCATTTCAAACTTCAAAGCTCACATGATGTCCATTAGCAACCCATTGGTCAGAACAAGTCACTAGGCCAAGTCTGAATTCAAAGGGCAGGGAAATATACTACACACATACCATGAGGTCATGAGATCATATCAAAAATGTGAATGTTCAATAGGAATACAGGGTAATAACAAAAACAAATAATTCAATCTAATGAACCCTCATGTTGCTTCTTTTGCTCACCTGCCACCCTCAGAAGCACCCTCCTGACTTTCTCCTCACCTAGATGGGAGATGGGAGGGTGGCTGGTAGCACAGAATGCATTCTGCCTGCCTGGGCTTTAGAAATATACATCAGAGGAAGTTATTCAGGTTGTGCAAAAATGTACTAACTAAAATTTTATTTTGGTTTTTTACTTTCAAAAAATTAAAAGGTAAGCTTCATTCAAATTCATACCAGACATTGCATAGGCAAGGAAGTGGTAGCCCCACAGAGTGGATATGCCCAATGGTCATCCATTATCATTCCAAGGTCCTTGAGGCATGGTGAAACCTGGTTAATTTTTGTGTTCCTCCTGGCACATAGTACAGTGCCTACCCCAATAGGCGCTTTATAAATATAAAAGTAAGATTTTATTTCGAAGACCAGATTAATTTTTTGTAACAAGAAAGCCTAAATTTTAAAGGTATTCCTTTGATCAATAGTTGCCATTCTTCTATTTGCAAATGATACATATTTCTCTTATCCATAAGCAAACACCAAATAAGCCTACAATCGTGCCAGCCCTTTGACTTGTGACCCTTAAGGGCTGATGTGGTAGAAGCTTGCAAACTTTCAGTTTTGGGGCAAGTTGGAGCCACATCCTAATAAAAGAGAACTGATGGACACTTCAGCCACTCGTTTGTACAACCTCTGAGAGCAGCTTCTTCATGATGTGAGAACAGTCATTTTTCCATCCTTGGGGAAGTTTGAGCCAGGAAATTATGAAACGATATGAATGCACTTAATTTCATGGAAGTGTACACTTAAAAACAGTGAAGATGGTAAGTTTTATGTTATGTGTATTTTACCACAATAAAAAAAGTTGGAAAAAAAAACATTAATGAAAATGTTAAGAAAATGAAAACCCCTCTGTACTTTCAATTTTTTCCTTCATTTAAACAAATAATTAGACAATATAAAAACCATAAGCTGTCCTGAAAATTAGCACTGATAAGAATATTAAGCCAAGCAAAAATACTTGTAATTCTCCACAAATACAGATACTGACAAGTCCCATTGTTGTTTAAGTGTCAAAAAAACATAAAGTAGATTTTGTAGACATCCACAGATATCAGAAACAAATCTTTTATTTCAACCATGCCGATGGAAATTTGTTCCAGGTAAACTAACTTTTTATCAATGGCTTGTCTTAATATCAAGTTTGTATACATTATCTAATACAATATGTACATTGAATAAGGCAACTGTGTAAAAAAAAAGCTCTGAGATGCAATGTGATTATGCAAGTCAACCCTCTCTTTCTTGTGTTTGTATATCTTATTGTATTATTTTTCTATGTCCTTCAAATGTACATCTATTATCTAGTTATTTGTTTTTAATATTTATTTAAATAACAGTGATGCAGTAATTACCATCCTCACTTAGTGGCTCCCTGATTTCCTTCTATAAAGATGCAAAGAAATGGAAGGTATTATTTGGGGATATTTACATCCATTTCTAATAAAACCTAAAATAAACACCAATTGCTTTATGTGCATAACAGTAGAAGCTTTTCTCACAGGATGTAACATCCTGCCGCTGTTAAGCCATTTATAAAGAAAGAATCTGGGAAGTGGAGCACTGTGATTCTCTTTGTTCAAAAACAAAATAAAATACTTAGTATTCCTTGTGTTTGTATTAATGGTCTGACATCTCTGAAAAATTGTTCTTCTTTCCGTAGAACATGCATAACTGAATTATAAGAAAACAGTGTTAAGAAATAGAGAAAAATCGAAGGAACTGACATAATAAAAGCCTCCAAAATTAGGAAAAAGGAGAAAATGAAATTAGGTAAACCCATATGATTTCTTCAAATGTACAAAGACTTCCTGGCCTCATCCTCAAAATTAGTCAGTCTTGAATGAAACCACAGTGTGGACTGCAGTAACAGTGGACTACGAGAAAGTCCATTTCTGTGAATTTTGTAGGATTTCTCAGTGAACAAAGTTCACAGCACCACTTACACTACCCATCCATTGGTGCTTCATCAGGCAGAGCCCTCGGAGCCTTACGCTTTTGTCCTTCCCTCCTTGGGGCTTTCAAGCTGAGGAAAAGGGACTTCCAGCCCCCTCCACAAGGTACAAAATGAGTGCAGGTTACTCTGAGTGTTCTGAGACCATCAGGTCTCCCCAGGCTTCATGCCTCTGCTCTATTGTGCAGTATCAAGAGTGGTTTTTTTGAGGAAGCAGTTGACTTCAGTTATCCTGTTGATATTGTTAAATCATCAATATTCATGACACTTGACCATTTAGAAGAAATTTTTCCCTTGGAGCTCATTAACAAAGGAAATATTATCTCTTGCTATCCAAATATGAGATTGCCTCATACATGATACATATTAATACACATGGCCTTCCATCTAGGAAACAGAAACAGCTAGACCTCAGGCTGAGTGACTATCACAGGTTTCTCAAGAACAAAAATTTACCCAATTTTATCTTCTACACCAACCTGCATGTAATAATAGCTACCGTTTATTGAGTGCTTACTACGTGCCAAGCAATGTGCCAAATGGCTTTATAAGAAATATCTTAGCAAATTGCAGGAGAGTCCCAAAAGGTGGGGATTTTTACTTTGAACTTACAGACGAGGTAACTTGCCCTGTGGCCATTGAACCAGAAAAGACCAGATTTGAACCCAGATCTGAATGACTCCAGTGGCCATGTACTTTCCATTATTTTGTGTTTCTTCTGAGGCCTACTTTAAGCAGAGGACTACAGTAACATAAAGAGATAGTTATTGAAATATTACTATGTGTCCTTGGTCTAAATAATTAATCTGTACATCTGTTTTCTAGTCTTTAAAATGAGGGTAATAAAGATTCTTACCTCATAGGTTTGTTGTGAGGATTAAATTAGTTAATACATACAAAGTGCTTAGAATAGTACATAGAATATAATAAGTGCATTGGTATGAGGTCTAAGAACTGGGGATAAACAAAAAGCAGATAAAAGTCTTTGTCCTTACAGAGCTTCATTCTGGAGAAAGAGAAAGACAAGTAAACACACAACACGTGTCAGGATGTAATGTCACGGTATGTCAGGATTTAATAAGAACCTTCATTTAATAAGAATGAAGAAAAACAAAGCAAAAAAGGAAGATAAGGAATGCTAGGTTGGGGCACTATTTTAAGTAGGGTTCTCAAGGAAGGCCTCCCTGGGGTAACATTTGCACTCAGACTTGAAAGGGGTCCATTGTGAGCCATGCAGATGTTTAGTGAAAAATCATTTGCAAGCTGAGGGCAAAGCAAGTGCCAGTGTCCAGTTTGTCTGGACTTTTCAAGGAACAAGAAGGAGGTCTACATTGTGCTGTGTATTGGAAACCATCATAGGATTGTGTATCAATGATACCCTAATAAAAAAAGGAGATCTAAAGAACTGGCCTAGAAGGATCAAGCAGGGAAGTACTAGGTGAGGTCTTGGCGGACAGGGAGAGGAGCACATTATGCAGGGCCTTATAGGTCATTTTAAGAACATTGGTTTTCACAAGCTGTTGGATGGTTCTGAGCAAAGAGTAACATGATTTGACTCATGTTTTTAAAAGGATCAGGCTGGTGGCTGTATTAAGAATAGACTGTAGGGAGATAAGGGTAGGAAAACAGAGTATAGGAGGCTGTAAAAGACAAGAGGTCAGGGTTTCTCAGTCTTGGCACTTGTGACATTTGGGGCTGAATAATTCTTCATTCTGGAGGGCTGCCCTGTGTACTGTGAGTTGTTTAGTAGCATCCCTGGCATCTACCTGCTAGGTGAACCCTCCCAGTAATTACAACCAAAAGTGTCTCCAGACCTTACCAAATGTCCCCTGGGAGTCAACATCACCCCCAGTGGAGAAACACTGAACTAGACTAAAGCAAAAGGAATTGCAGAACTAGCTAACTTGTACCAATAGGAACCAGGGGAATATGTGTGAGACTGAATATATAGAATGTTAAACCAGAGGAATCAGGTTATAAGACAGGAGAGGGGAGAATTGATGATGTGGGGCCTTTCACCTGTGATTCTGGATTTAATGTTTTGGCAAGGACATCTGGAATAAGTTCTAATACACAGCTTCAGTGTCTCCTTAAATCTCAGATAGGATGATGGCCTGTACTAAATGAGATTATTGATTCCATTTTGAATGAGTATTGAGAAAGGAATCAGAAGACAGGGAAACAGGAATGTTAGAATTTATTATCTGCAACTAAAGAACCACCACAAAAACATGTTTCCCAGAAGTAAAGCTATTGGAATGAACTTATTGTGAAAGTAAAGTGGGATATGCTGCCCACAAGGGCTGTGCTGCAAGCTACCTAATGCTCAGGCCATCTGTTCCAGCAGACCTAATGGTGCTAGAGAGATCTATGATGTATAAGAACACTGCATAAAATTTATGGAAAGCTCCCAGTAAGAGAGGGGCAGCACAGATCCCTAATGTTCTGCAAGGCCATGCTTTCTGAGTTACATAACTATCCTCTACTGGGAAAACTAGAGCTATTTATCATGAGCTGGATACTATCAGATCCACCACGTCATAAGTGCATGGGTGCAGCAGCAATCTACTGAAGTATGGAAATGGCATAGGACTGAGCCTAAGCAGATCCAGAAGACACAAGTAAATTACATAAGTGAGTTACTCAAGACTCCCACTTTCTTCTATAGCACTGACATCTCCTTGTCAATCACTCCTATGGCCTTTGGGGAGTTCCCTGTGACTATCTACCACAGAATGAAAAACTTGAACCTTGTTCACAGGTGAGATGGTACATTATGTTGGTGGGTAGGCAAAATTGGACTGCTGCACTGTAGTCCCACTAAGGGATGCCTCTAAAGTACAAAAGTGAAGGGGAATCTTCCAAGCTGGCAGAGCTTAGAGGAGTATTCTTCCTTGTTTGCTTTATAGAGAGAAGTGTCCTGAAATAAAAATATTTAGACTCCTAGGCTTGCCTTTCTTGACTACAGTGACTCTGCCAACATCCACAATCACCAGAATTACAACATTCTTGATTAACATTATCTCAACCAAGGAATCCATTTTAGCCAAAAAAAAAAAAGTGACAATATACATATGACCATAGAATCCATCACTACCCGGAAACAGCCAGCTCATAGAAATGGTGGAATGGCTTGTTACAGGCTTAGCTAATGTGCCTGCTTGGGATTGAGATGATGTTGTCCTACAGGATGTAGTAAATGCTCAAACCCAACCAACTAACCGTGTCCCCAGTAGTTAAAGACTTGGCTCCAGAAATCTAGGAATGGGAGCAGGACTGGTCCATCTTATAATCTCTGCCAGTGACCCACTTATATACTTGTGTCTCCTAACTCTCAAATTTAGTCTTTGCCAGATTAAAAAAAATTAGTTCTCCAGGAGTGGGATGAGGGATGCTTCTACCAGGACACCCAGTATGGAATTCATTGAACTTGACTCTCGCTTTAACTTGGTCATACAGAGCTTCATTCTGGAGAAAGGGAAAGAACAAGTAAACAAACAACATATATATCAGGCAGTAGACCAGCCAGCAAAGAAAGGAGTTACTAAACTGATGGGAGTAATCAACTCTGATTAACAAAATGATCTGGGATTGTTGCTACACAATAACAATAGGGAGGAATAAATCTAGAATCCAAGGAATTCACTGGGGCTTATCTTGGTGTTTCCATACCCAGGGATAAGTTGAACAGGTGATTACAGCAATCAAGGCCCAGCCAGAGCAAGGAAAATAAAAGATGAAAGTCCTGGTTACCTCACCAAGGGAACAACCTAGATCAGCTGATAAGCTGGCCATGGGTGAAAGGTAGTTAGAATGGATAGTGGAAGAGGGAATTAATGAATACGAGTATGGTCTGGACATCAGTGTAGCGGCAGGGACTGAAACTCATTCCACTAACTCTTTTATATTATGACCTTGCAGAGAGTGTGACTGGCCATCATTTACAGGGAACTCTGTGAAGAACTAGACTTAACAGAGGGCAGGGCCAGATCTAGGGGTGCTAGCAGTGGACTAAAATGGACACCTCCTGTCCTTTTGTGCACCTCTGTCACTCCTTTGAATCCCTTCAATCTTTGATTACAACCGCAGCTGCACTCTGCATTCTGAGCAGTTTAATGAGCTTTGGGCAAGCATAGCAGGACAGCACCTCTCCTCTTACTTCCGGCCTCTAGACTTCTCTGATAGGGGAGTCAGCTTGGCAGTCACAATTGTGTAATTTGAAGTGTAGAGTAATAAATGAACAGCGGCATTACTTTTGATCAAAGGTAGATAGAAGGTGACAGATAAATGATTCCTCCATTCTTGCCTTCAGTGGACAGTTTTGAGACTCATCTCATAAAACTTCTCAGTAGGTCATAAGGGATTGAGAAAACATTCTGATATGGTGATGACCGACTCAATAACACATTATGTTGCCTCTATCTCTTCCTTGTTTTACTTTCTCCTCCCTCTTCTCTCACTCTTGTTCCCTGGAACCAAAGCCCCAAATTAACTACTGCACATAACCTTTGTTTCAGTTTCTATTTGGGGGAAAAACAGGAGGGGAGAGGTGTAAAGAGAATTTAAATTTTGGACACATAAATTTGAAATGCCTAACAGTCATCCAAAGGGAAACGTTGGTGAAGCAGTATATACACAAATCTGGAGTTCAGGGGAAATGTCCAGGCTCCTGAAAAGCAATTCATTTCCCGACTTTGAAGAGGGCTGTAAACATTCAGGTTTTTTTTTAAAAGACACATAGTAGGACAAAATAGTACAACGCAATTGTCACATAGTGTCTACAGTAAGCATTCTGAGACTCAGCAGGAAGGACCTAAAGAGACTTTATAAAGATGGGACTAGATACAGATCCTGCTCTTTAGAAGGAACTCATTGAATGAAAAATAATATAAGCAGATTGACTAGAGCATATTAATCTCGATAGTGAACAGGTCCCTACTAACTCTGCTGTTTTTTCCACCAAATTACACCTTCAGAAAAACACTGACAGATACTTTACACAGCTCATTTGTCCCTTTCTCGTGAATCCATTCATGACAGAGTAACCCTCTTTTGCAGTCCCATGGTACTTGGTCTCCTTTTTCTACCTTTGTTGCTGGACTTACCTCACTAAACTGTAATTTATCTATCTATTTAATTGTCTCCCCAGTGATAGTAAGCCCCCTTCTGGGAGGGATTCAGCACCTAACACAGTGCCTGGCATAAAAGATGGCACTGTTTGTTTGTCAAATAAATGAACACATGCATGAATAAATCACTGCAGAAACCTTGCAAAGGACTGTGTAGAGCAGAAGCAAAGGAAATTGTTCATTTGAATTCCCAACACCCTTATTGGACCTGTGCATCTCTTTGGTCACTTATTTTACATATTATTTTATATGTGTTTGTATCTATATCTTGTTTAGCCCTACCATACTATGAGCTTCTTCAGGATATGATCCATGTCTGCAACACCTCTGCACTTGCGGATCAAAGTGTCTGGAGTAAAACAGGTCCTAGGAACACCAAGTAAATGAATCACCTGCCTTGCAACCTGCAACTTTGGCATCATTTGTGCTTCTCAAACTTAAATGTGCATAGGAGTCATCTTGTTAAGAGGCAGATTTGGTATATCTGAAGCAAGCCAGAGAGGCTGCATTTTCTAAAGAGCCTTCAGATGATGCCCAAGCAGCAGGTCCACGAACCACACTGTGAGTATCAAGGTCACTGCCTCAATGGCTCTTGACTGTAGGTGCATATCAGAATCTTTTCATAAGATATTAAAAGTACCGGTCCCACCCCAGAGATTCTGATCTAACTCATTTAAACTCTCAATCCTGTAAGTAACAAGAATCTAGAGTTAACAGAGCTTTATATATGCCAAAAAGAAAACACTTAATTGCAGCACTATTTACAATAGCCAAGAAATGGAAGCAACCTAAGTGTCCATCAGATGAATGGATAAAGAAGAGGTGGTACATATACACAATGGAATACTATTCAGCCATAAGAAAGAAACAAATCCTACCATTTGTAAAACATGGATGGAGCTAGACGGTATTATGCTCAGTGAAATGTCAGGCAGAGAAAGACAAATCCCAAATGATTTCCCTCATTTGTGGAGTATAACAATGAGGCAAGACTGAAGGAACAAAATAGCAGCAGACTCAGAGACTCCAAGAAGGGACTAGTGGTTACCAAAGAGGAGGGGTGTGGGAAGGCAGGTGGGGAGGGAGGGAGAAGGGGATTGAGGGGTATTATGTTTAGTACACATGGTGTGGGGGGTCACGGGGAAGACAGTGCAGCTAAGAGAAGACAAATAGAGACTCTGTGGTATCTCACTACACTGATGGACAGTGACTGCAATGGGGTATGAGGGGGGACTCGATAATATGGGTGAATGTAGTAACCACATTGTTTTTCTTGTGAAACCTCCATAAGAGCGTATATCAATACCTTAATTTTAAAAAGTTAATCGGTTCTCTTCTTAAGTGAATTGCTGAACATAAATGAATAAACAACTCTTCCAGAGAAAGTAACATCATTCAGCGACAAATTCCCAGGTGCCCGGTGTCAGAATGATAGAGGCCCCGCCTCTGCCTGCTCTTGACACGCCCCCCCGTGAGTCCCGGCCCCGCCGCGCCACGCCCATAGCCTCCTCTCCTTCCTGCTCCACGGGGTCGACTTCCGGCGAGGGGTGTGTCACGTGCCCGGATGTGGGCGGTGGTGGCGGAACCGCGGTTCTCCGCCGCTCTGGTGAGGGTCCTTTCCTAGCAGCGGCGGCCGCCCAAGCCCGGTCCCGTCTCGGTCTTGGAGGACCCGCCTCGGCACAGCCGGGCTTGGTCCGGCCTTGCGGTAAGCCCTGGGCCGCGGCTGCCCAGCAGTCCCGGCGGCGGCGGACAGACTAGCCGGCAGACTGGCGCAGGGTCTGAGGAGACTCGAGTCCGGCTGCTGGCTCCGCGCCCGCTGTTGTTACCTCTCCTCCGCCGTTAGGCCTCCCTTTCTTTCCCCGCTGTGTAGGGAAGGCGCAGAGTCCGCTCGGAGCACCCACCAGCCCCTTGCTCTCATGGGGGCTGGGAGAGCGATCTCAGACATCCCTTTCCGGTTCCGCCCGTAGGAACCAGATTTCGTTTGTGCAAAATGGCTCTGATCATTTGTTCTTTGGCGTGGACGAGGAGAGGAGGGCGTGATGACAGTGCCTTTCCCTTGTTTGTCCAAATCCACATTTACTTCTAAGTCTCTTTAGGTGCATTTCCCTGTCTCCGTACAGTTTTCTCTTCTGAATGAGGATGGTCCACGAGCTAAGATATCTCCATAGCATACAGGGCCTAACCCATACGGGCACTCACATTGACAAGCTATTTGTCACGCAGTGTAATGATCTGACGGATTTTAAAGAAACAGTCAATACAACATAAGCAGTGGCTGCCTCTGGAACGTGGTCAGACATGGATTCTTAACCCTGGGAAATAGTTTTATACACTATCTAGTAATGTATTCACTGGCTTACAGAAAAGTAAAGACAGAAAAGTTCACTACTCGATCCTTAGAATGTAAATGCCATGGAGCAAGGGTCTTCTTGTCTTCGTGAACATCTCTGTCATAGACACCCCTGTGAACCAGAACAGTGCCTGGCAGTTACACATCAGTATTTGCTGAATGAATGAGGGCTACATAGTGCTTTCCATTACGCCTAATGCCTTTATGAGGTATGCCCAGTCCTCACTTGTTTTAACCACTTAACCATACACTGAGTTATTGCTTTTGACAGAAGAGGGACTATGGTAAATATTGGCTACTATTAACTATTCATGTGACCAGTTTTTACTATTCAGGGTTCAGATTACCTCGAGGTATTTGTTGAGTACCTACTGAGAAAGAACACCAAACTGCTAGGGCACCTCTCCCTCTCTCTTCCACAGGAGTTCTTGAGAGTCTTATGGTTTCATGAACCAATTAGACAGCAAGTGCTTGATTGTTCAATACATGAGTGCTGTAGCAGTTGAGAGGAGAGATCAATTTGGATTAAGGTCTTTATTGAATCAGTTTCATATAAACCATGAAATGTAATTAGGATTTGGATAGATAATAGTCCCTCCATGGAAAAGCACCTAAGCAAAGATTTAAAGACCTGAGTGAACAGAGGGCTTGGAGTGGAAATTTTGTATTTGGGAGCACTAGGAAAATGTTGAGCAAGGGCGTGTTGTGAGAAAAGCTATGTTTTAATATTATTTGTCAATGGTTTGGTAGTTATGGAAGCTTGAAAAGAGATGACCAGATACTTTCATTTTAAATAGCTATAGTTGATGTGAACCTGGGTTAGTGTGTTGGCAGTGGGAACAGAAAGAAGAATAAAGTATTAGTAGATGAGAGGAAATCAACAGAATGTGGTAGCAGATCTCATGTTGATAATGGAGGAGGAGAATCAAATGTCAGATTTTGAACCTGGAGGTTAGCTTACAGATGTGAGAGTTGGAATGGGGAAACCTTAGGGAAGTTATAGTTGTGTTATTTGGTGTCAATTTGGTTAACTTATTAAATGCCTGCTATGTCTTTGCTAAGTTCTAGGAATGAAAAGACGAGTAAGACATGGTCCTTACCTGCAAGGAGCTACTTCAAATTGGAGAGAGAATACAGCTAGCTAGAAAATATGGTGCTACACTATGTTAGCAGAACAGAGGGGAAATCTTAGAAAAATAGAAAAGGATTATTCTTTTTGTGTCTGTGACTATGTCACAGAAGAGGTGATGTTTTAGTAGAATCTTGAAGGAAGAGTTGGAATTTTACAGGGAGAAAATAATTCCAGGAAAAGGAAATTGTATGAGCAAAAGCCCAGACATAGAACAGTAAATTGGCCAGTATCCAGCATGGCTTGGAAGAGTAGAGCTTTTAACACAGTGTGTAGGCCCTAGAACATATTGAGTGATTAGTAACATGGACACAAAATTTTGTAATAGGCAGAATGGAGGTTAGAATGGGTGAAGATGTAGAGAGAAGAGAAAGAGCAGTTGGGAAAGCAGTTGTACTTCATGACGTCTGTATTCCCTGCAGGGTAGATAGTGAAATCATTTGTGGAGAGGGTGGAAGCTAGACTACAGTTGGAGATGGAAGGAGAAAGTAAGAATTTACAGCACCACTGATGGAGACTAGGAAGAAGAATCATCAAGGGAAGTATTAAAGAACTGCCAAGCACCATTGAAAGTCTAGCTTTGAATGCCTTACATATTTGTAATGAAGGCAATGAACATGAAAATGTGACCTTCTTAAGTGGCAAATGGTAGTAGTCCAAGAAAAGTAGAAAAAAAATAGTTTTTGGAGATTGATAAAACAGGGTGAACTGGTCTACAAACAAAGTAAGATAATTGAAAGGGATAGTGTGGGTGTAGGGAAATAAATACTACCTCTAGGCTAGGTTGAAAGAGAAATTAAGCTTGGAGAGGCCTGATAGAGGAATAGAAAAGAGGAAGGAGAGGAAGGTATGAAGACTAGGGGCTGAGGTGAGGTAAGAGAGATGGAAATGGGAAGATGTGATTTTTCTGAGAAAAGTACTTTTTTTATAGCAGAGATAAAAGTTTGACAACTTGAGTAAAATTGAGGAGAAGCCTAGTTTACAAAAGTGTCATTGCATTATAAAAATTCATTCTAAGTCATTTATTTAAAACTCACAATGTCTTTGTTTTTCTATGCAAGCAGTGTTAGAAGTAGAAGTCAATTTCCTAAGCAAGCTTGATACACTATGACATCTGCATCGGAAAATAGTTATAGATGTGCGTACACACACACAAATACGTGTTTATTCCAAAAATAAAATTTTAGAGAGATTTTTAAAAAATATTTAAGTTAAGCTTATATTTGAAAAAAGATGTTGAATTAGATGAGAAAGAGTAGATAAGTAGAAACTTATCTAACAGCTTTATTGAGATATAATTCATATACCACAAAATGTACCCTTTTCAAGTGTATAATTCAGTGGGGTTTTTTTTGTATTTTCACAAGGTTATACAATCATCAGTACCATTTAATTCAGGGAGATTTTTGTCATCCCCCCCATACCCATTAGCAGTCACTCCCCTTTCCTCTTTGCCCCCAACCCTTGGCAACCACAAATTATTCTGTCTCTGTGGATTTGTCTACTCTGGGCATGTCATGTAAATGGAATCATACAATATGTGGCCCTTTGTAACTGGTTTCTTCCACTTAGCATAATGTTTTCAAGATTCATCAATGTTATAGCAGGTATCAGTACTTCATTCCTCTTTTATGGCTAAAGAATATTCCACTGTATGGCTCTGCTTCATTTTGTATCAGTTCATCAGTTGATGGACAATTAAGTTGTTAACACTTTTTGGTTCTTGGGAGTAATGCTGCTGTGAACATTCATGTACAAGTGTTTGTGTATACATATGTTTTCAGTTCTCTTGAGTAGATACCTTGGAGTGGAATTGCTGGGTCATATGGTAACTCCAATTTAACTTTTTGAGGAACTGACAAACTGTTTTCCAAAGTGGCTGCACCATTTTACAATCACTAGTGACATAGGAGAGTTCCTTTTTCTCTGTATCTCTACCAACACTTATCTTTTTAATTTTAGCCATCCTAGTGGGTATTAAGTGATAAATATCTCATTGTGGTTTTGATTTGCATTTCCCTAATGGTTAATGGTGCTGAACATCTTTTCATGTGCTTATTGGCCCTTTATATATCTTTGAAGAAATGTCTATACATATCCTTTGCTCAATTTTAATTGGATTATTTGTCTTTTTATTGTTGAATTGTAAGAATTCTTTATATAAAAATTTATTTTAAAGATTGAGCATGGATTTTTAATTTTTTTCTTAACATTTTTTTTGTATTGTAACATTTGGTAAGCACTCCCAAAGGTTTTAGAGTTTGATAACTCTGGTTCTCTGATTTCTTTTCCAAACATACAGCTTTTTATTTTTATGATATCATTGTGCTAATATGTTAAATCACTCTTCCTATGGTTATTTGCCATAAATAAGATCACTTTTAAATCATAAATGGAACAGTGTAAGATAGAATGATTTTGAGAATGAGCTTAATATCTATAACTGAATTTTTTCAGCTAAATAAAGATGACAGCAATTAAGCATGCATTACAAAGAGACATTTTTACACCAAATGACGAACGCCTGCTGAGTATTGTAAATGTCTGCAAAGCAGGAAAAAAGAAAAAGAACTGTTTCTTGTGTGCCACAGGTGAGTATTTGGTAAGAAAAAGTTCTTGTTTGGCATTCCTTTATCCCCTAGGGGCCATTTCCTCCTTGTTTTAAATATCCTAATTGTTTCTATAATTTTCAGCCAACAAATTCATTTTTTAATCGTTTTTATTAAATATTGAGTAGATACAAAATAATTTCTGTAGCATCTATATAAGGTACAAATATTAACCATATAGTGACCACTGTATACTCTCCACGTAGTATAAGGAGAGTATTACCATTACCTTTGAAGTCTCCTATGTGCCCTTACTCGACCCCATTCCCATCTCTCCTTCATTAAGAGGTAACTAGTATCCTGAATTTTGGTTTTCTATTTCCTTGCTTTTCTTCATTTTATCATATATGGTTATAATCTCAAAAATATGTTAATTTAGTTTTGCATGTCTGAATTTTTTTTATTGAGGTATTATTGATATACACTCTTATGAAGGTTTCACATGAAAAAACAATGTGGTTACTACATTCAGCCATATAATTGTGTCTCCCCCATACCCCATTGCAGTCACTGCCCATCAGTGTAGTAGGATTGCATGTCTGAATTTTACATAAATTGAATCATAGTACATCTATTCATTTGTGATTTTTGCTATTCAACATTATGTTCATGATGAGTTTTATCTCTGTTCTTTCATTTTCACTGCTATGTAGTAGTCTATTCTGAGAGTACCACAGTTTACTTACCCATCCTACTAGTAATGAACATTGAGTTTGTTTCCAGGTTTTGCTATTCAGACAGCACTCCATGAATATGTTTATCCTTGTCTCCTGGTGTACATAGAATTTTCTAGGGTAAATACCTAATTCTGGAATTCCTGGGTCATTGGCATGTGAATGATCAAAATTATTCAAATACCAGATTATTTTCAAAAGCAGTTGTACTGGCTCTTCACTCCCAAGAGCGTGTGTGTTTTGGATTCTCTACATTCTAGTCAAACCTAGATTTTGACAGTTGGTTTTGACAGACTATAAATTGATTCCAATTTGGTGGGTGTGAAATAGTATCTCGCTGTGGTTTTAAGTTTCATTTCCTTAATTATAATGAAATTGAGCATCTTTTCATGAATTTATTAGCCATTTAGTTCCCTACAGAATTTGCCTGTTTAAGCCTTTTGCTCATTTTCTCATTGTGCTGGTTGTCCTTGTATTGATTTGTACAAGTTCTTTATATACAAACACACACATACACACACACACATTTATCCTGTGTTTGTTTTATGCATCCCAGTTTGTGGCTTGTGTATTTGCTTTTTAAGATGTCTTTTAATGAAATAAAATTACTCTGATCCTTTATGACTTCCCCTTTTCTGTCTTCTTTAAGACATCCTTCTCCATCCTGGAATAATAAAAGTATTCTCTCATATTATCTTCTAAAAGTTTTATAATTTTGCCTTCCATATGTTACTTTTTAATTTACCTCCGTGCATGTTTGTAGTGATGAATGTGAGTGTGTCTGTTTCTGGGTTCTTTCTTACATCTGGTTTTTATTTTGTCTTGTTATGGTTCTTTATTTTTTTACCTAAGAATCAACTTATGAAGGTCCAGACTTTGTTGGGATTTGGATTGGAATTATTTTGAATCTGTAGTTCCTTTTAGAGAGAACTTGAATTTTCCTGATATTGAGTCTCCTTGTCCATGATCATGGTATAGTTCTTCATTTATCTAGGTCTTCTTTAATGCCTTTCCATAAGTCTTATAGTTTTAAAGGCTTTCAATAAGTAGTACAGTTTTAAAGGTTTTGCACATATAGTTGTATTTATTCCTAGTTGTTTGATTATTCCTATTTTTTATACTATCATAAATAACTCTTACTAACATTTTTAGGACCTTATTTAAAGCAGTTTTAGGTTTACAAAATAATTGAGAAGAAGGTACAGAGATTTCCTGTATATCTCCTGCACCACAATGCATAGCCTCCCCCTTTATGCTGTGTATGACTCAAAACAATGGTACATTTGTTACCAGGGGTGAACCTACACTGACACATCACAGCCACCCAAAGTCCATAATTTACCTTAGGGTTCATTCTTGGTGTTATACATTTTGTGAGTGTGGACAGATAGGTAAAGACATATATCCATCGTTTTATTTTCATACAGAGTATTTTCACTGCCCAAAAAAATCCTCTGTGTTCTGTCTGTTCATCTCTCCCCCCTACCCCAAACTTGGCAGCCACTGATCTTTTTACTGCCTCTAGTTTTGCCTTTTCCAGAATGTCATATAGTTGAATTCATACAGTATATAGCCTTAGATTGGCTTCTTTTACTTAATAATATGTATTTAGGTTTCCTCTATGTCTTTTAATAGCTTGATAGCTCATTCCTTTTTGGCACTGAATAATATTCCGTTGTCTGAATGTACTACAGTTTATTTATGCATTCACCTACTAAAGGACATCTTGGTTGTCAATCCGACAGTTACAAATAAAGCTGTAATAAACACCCATTTTCAGATTTTTGTGTGGACATACATTTTCAGCTCTTTTGCGTAAATATGAAGGAGCATAATTGCTAGATCATAAGGTAAGAATATGTTTGGTTTTGTTAGAAGCTACCAAAACTGTCTTCCAAAATGGCTGTACTGTTTTGCATTGTCACCAGCATTGTATGAGTTTCCGTTGCTCTACATCCTCACCAGCATTTGATATTGTAAGTGCTCTGTAATTGTTTAGTAGTTTTTGTATATACTCTTGGGTGAAATTTGCCAGTACAATATTTGTTTTAATATTTTTCATCAATGCTCATTAGCAACATGGTCCTATAATTTCTTTTTTACACTATCTTTGGCCTTATAACCAAAGTTGTATTTTCTATACACTGGAACTGTTATTTGGAATTATTCCAAAACACTGTGTTTGGAATTATTCATTCCTTGGAAAGCTTGGCAGAAGATATCAGTAAAACTATGTTGGACCAGTTTTGGGGAGGATATTTTTACTTACTAATACAATTTCTTTAATGGTTAAAGTACTTAAGGTATTTTCTATTCTTAAGTCATTTTGTAAGTTGCAGTGTTAGAGATTCAACTACTTTATCTAACTTTTTAAATGTATTGGCATTCACTCCAGTCCATCCTTTATTCTGCTCCAGAGTAATTTTTAAAAACTAGAAATTAGAGCATCATGTCCTTTCCCTAGTTAAAATTGTCTAGGAGCACCCCCACAACTTCAGATAAAGGTCCTTTATGATCTGAACTTCCATTTTTTTTAGTAACTTCATTTCCAAATACTTCATTACATGTACCACTCATATTGAACTACTTATCGCTGTCTCTGAAATGGTGTTATGCTCTTTCAAGACCTTTTGGCTTTACACATGTCAGTCTTTCTTTAGAGCTCTCTTTACCTTATACTCTTCCTTTAAAATTGGTCTGAAACTTTACTTCTCAAGTAATCTGCCTCTGACCCTCTTGTCTGATTTAGATTCTCTCTCTAGTATTCTGCACATTCCTCAGTCATAACATGTGTTATAAAATACTCCTTGTTTAGTATCACCCAACAGCTATATTTACAATGAGTGAATGAATGAATGAAGAATGAGTGAGTGAATATTTCTAATGAATGTGTGTTTTACTCAACAGTGACAACTGAACGCCCCGTGCAGGTGAAGGTGGTCAAAGTCAAGAAATCTGATAAAGGAGATTTCTACAAAAGGCAGATTGCTTGGGCCCTTCGAGACCTTGGTGTGGTAGATGCCAAGGATGCTAGTAAGGTATGTTTTTCTTAGTTCTTTGACCTGTGTTCAGGAAGTGTCTTTCATTTCAGAACATAGCGTTATGTTTTCTCAGATCATCTAAATTTGTTTTGTGACCCACTGGCCTACCAACTAACCAAGAATTAATCTAGTGTATTAGTCAACCCTCCATCCTCCCACTCCCAATCTCAGGCTACTAAAAATAAATACAAATATATGCTTGTTTCATTGTTCTTGCTTTTTTTGAGCTACAGTTACATTCATGCACAAACTATATACACTACAGCAAAGTAACTTTGATTCTATGTATCTGTATATGTGTTAAATACACTTAGTATAAAAGCCATAAGTAGGTACAGATTTTCAAGTGGTATTGTGTGAGTGGTTTTTTAATAATCTTCATTGTTTTGGTAAACCTAGTTCAAAATCACATAGAATATAACCAAGGTGAATTTTCCTTAGTCCTCATGAATTAATGTATAATCACCAGCTCAGGCAGCCAAGCCTGACTTTTGAAGCCATGGTTTGATGTTTATGGCTCAAGTAAAGGAAGTGATTGTGAGTTGCACACCTTATTTTAAGGAATTTAAAGAATAAGATATAAGAATGTAAAAACTATACCTTTCACTTAAGCCACATTGAAACTCCAAGAAGCTGAATATGTAATAATCATGTTAAAGGCCACCTTTATTCCTGGTAGTTCAAGGCTTTCACAGCAATGCTCTTTTCAAAGAAATCAGGTGGAGCTCCTCTGGTTAAATTAGGTGTTCCTTCATATCTTCTCTGACCCCACCTCTTATTTTCCTCTGCAGCCCAAAGCACCTCCAGAGCTCTGGGATTGCTTTGCGCCACATCCGCTTGTACTTTGATGGAGTTCATAGCAAAGCTTACATTAATGTAATTACAGGTGCCCTTTGATTTAACCCTGTAAGTCTCATACATTTATAAAAAGCCACAAAGAAGTAAAAACTAGCTTTGCAGAGCAATCTGATTCAATAAAATTCTAGTTTTACCCTTACTGTTGTACAAATTTCTGAGGACTAAAAACTGGACAAAATGAAAGACAGTTGAGTCGGGTGCAAAATATTTTTTAAATGAAGCAAAAATGGCTTTAGGAGAACCCTGCATATCTGTAGAATTCAGATTTCTTCCAATCTGAATGCCTTCTCTTTAAGGCAAACTGGCCCTTTGCTTTATCCCTAAGGAACACCCAAAACACTTTTAAACACTATTTATTAAATAATTTCTGTTACTGTGGGGAAAGATCAAGAGTAGAGACTTTTTTTGATAAGTTTCTGTTTAAGAGAAAGTATTTTAAGGGCTTTTTAGAAGTGCATCTTTATTAAAAAGCTTTTTCCCTTCAATAGTTTTGCACTTCCTAACCCCATTGACTTGCATAATTCACTAACATTGCTGAATGCTTATTTGAATGCTTTCTCATAGCTGACACCTCACTGCTGACTTTCTTAGTGGATATTTTTTTTTCATTTTATATAGGCACCTTGGTATGTGTACACTATATATGGGTATAAAACAAAATTTTTATACATAGCCCAACATTAGCCATTTAATGTCACATATTGATTTGAGTATGTTGCCACTGGAGCACTCAGTTTCTTTTATGGCATATGGGAAATACTCCCAGGGAAAAGGTCATTTACCATCAGGTTTCATATTAGTTTCCAATACTCTTAGTTTTTAAATAAATATTAGTATAATTACCTTTCATTGGAAGAGCAGGTTTTTAATCTTTTGGTGCTTTAATTCTGCTTGTTAAACTATAAATTCAACTAATTAGTAGTTCCATGCTACTATAATACAGTTGTTGGACCACAGATCAAGTTCTGATCCTAAAATTATACTAACTCTTCACAGTAAAAATCTGATACAATATCTCTTTCTTTTAAGGTATTTATTTACATTTCCCCCCACTAAATAACACCTTAAATTAATTGAATATATTATTACCCTTCTGTAGAACATTAAAAACATTTGAGCCCATTTTTTAATTCCTCAGATATGGAGAAAACTATACATCCATGTTAGCATTTTTATATAGAAGTCAAGTAGTTCTACACTGAAGGGAGAACTATTAGCCTGGTGTGAAATCATTACTGTAATGTGGCCATAGAGAGCATTATTCAATTTTCTTTTATCATTTAAGCTTCTTTGTCATTTGAAAAAACTTTAAGGCTCACCAGCATTTTTTACTTTTGAAACACCTTTAATCCTATATTTTCAGAACTGAAAACTACAGTCACTGTTTTTTGCCTCATTTGTTCTTGGAAGCCACACAAAGATGTACCTTGTGTTTTTTCTTATATGTTATAATGAGAGTATATGTTTTTTGTTAAGGAGTTAGTGTATGTTATCAAAGAATAGGTATAACTCTAAAACATCCTAGGCAATTTTTTTTTGAAGTGGGGAAAAAAAAAACACTTTATTTAAAAGGCAGAAATGATTGTATCGTAATCCAAACAGCTAGGATTCTAAGAAATGACTTGAAAATATCTTTTGATATCCATGCATAGTTGGATTCCCATTAGATGTGCTTTGTTCTTCAGACATGTAACTTGAGGATGGAGCTGACCAGAAATATGGCTTGGTTCCCTCAAATCATTCTTGGGCTCCAGACAAAGTGCTGGATCATTAAGCAAAACAGGCAGGTGACTGGTCATGGTACCTAGGGAAAGACAAAGTTGTGGGTGTCTAGAACTTCTTAAACATAGCAACCCACCACTTTTGTCTTCTCCAATTTCTCAGGTGTTCACATGTTTTCATTTGTAAGTCATAGTGAGCTAGTATGATTCATCACAGAAACCCCTACGCAATTTAAAAAGAAAAATAAAGTCCACGTCAAAACGAGATCATTGTAATCTTACACACTAGGAAGCTGAGTCATAAACATTTTACATACTTAAAGTCATTTTGTAGTGTATTACTTAAGTCTGTACTTCCATTAGACTTAAGGGGAATAGAAAGGAAATTACCAAAACACTGTGTTTTTGTTTCATATAGTTTCTTTTAGGAGGTAAAAAAAAGGTTTTGCTTTAAATTGAATTCTCTGCAGATTACTTAGCTGATTTTTAATTGTGATTTTTTTTTCCAAGAACAGTTCAACTTTTCAGTTTCAGTTTTATTGAAATAAAGATTTTCAGTAATGAAAAGGGAATATGATCAAAAACGGTATCTTCTGTATATTTTTATTTCAGGAAAGTCCTGAATTTGACTTACATTTTGAGAAAATATATAAATGGGTGGCCAGCAGCACTGCTGAAAAGAATGCATTTATTTCATGCATTTGGAAATTGAATCAGCGATATCTCCGCAAGAAAATTGATTTTGTCAATGTTAGCTCACAGCTTTTGGAAGGTAAAGTTAAATAAAAACATATATATATAAAATCAAGTATATCTATAGGTGATTATATAATTGACATTACTCAAAGTAATTAGACACAGAATTACCTTATACTTGTAAAGGAATTTTAAAATAATTTTTCTTATTGAAGAAGTGATATTTGCTCACTATAGAAAATTGATACATTAAATAAGTAAAAATCACTTATAAACTTAAGCCTCAGAGATAACTATTAACATTTTGTTAGATATTCTTCTAGTCTTCTTAGTCTTTTTTCTGTGTATAAATACTTTTTTAAATAAAGAAATTTACATTATATTTTCTAACATACTTTTTCTTATATCATGAACATTCATGTTATTACCCAACATTATTTTTAATGATACTATAGTATTCCATTATATGGATAGACCATAATTAATTTAACTAATCATGTATCTTTAATTTTCCAATCTTTGCTCATTTTAAACAACTCCAAGGTGAATATCTGTGTTGCCATATTTTTGTTCAGGGTAAAAGTATAGTGGGTAAGAACACCTCTAAGGAGTCAGAAAGGGTGGTTTCAAATCCTAACTTTGTCACTAACTAGCTTAGGTGACCTTGAGTTGTTCTGGGTTTCAGTTTCCCTTATCTCAGAAATAGAGGTAATAATAGTAGCCACCTGGTAGGGTTGTTGTGAGGATTACATTACTTAAATATATGAACATGAACAATGGCAAGTATGTAGTAAGTGCTCAATAAATATTAGCTATTATTATATTAGGATAAAATCCTTAGACATGAAGTTATATAGGATGTTTTTGATCAGTATATCTTCAGGAATGTTAGTTTGGATTATTTTGTGTTACAAGACAAAAACTGTACTGTTGATTATTAAAAATGTACCATGAGATTTTAGTCTTTTAAGACTTCTTTCATAAAAATATAAACATTTTAAGAAAATGGTTCTGCATGCCTATGGATATAATTTGTGTTGCATTCTTCATCTCAAAGAAGGTAGTTGAAATAACAGCTAGTATACAGTTGAATAGAGCTGCTGTTCTTTATTGAGAAAAAAAGTATAAATTTGCTCTAAATTATATATTAGGAAGAATACTTAGATTTGTCCTGAGTTGTATATCAGCATGAAAAATAAAAGCTTCTATTCTATTAGGTTGAAACATCTAAAATTGGCAGTATTCAACCATTTTGACCTATTAAATTTGGCAGTCTCAGATTCTTCAAACTGTTCACTTAGTCACTTGCCTCTGTTCTTTCTGTACTTTGTTTTATTTATTCGTTTTCTGTTTGACCATGGGTCTTTCTTTCTTTCTTTAAATGTGGTATTCTTTACCCTCACTTA
This sequence comes from Smutsia gigantea, assembly GCA_032199065.1. Lineage (NCBI taxonomy): Eukaryota > Metazoa > Chordata > Mammalia > Pholidota > Manidae > Smutsia > Smutsia gigantea. The sequence goes on along the minus strand of JAVSCE010022737.1, from coordinate 65,405 downwards.
CTCATTAGTGAGCCCATCACTGGTGTCGGGTTTGATGCTTGGAATGGGCAGGGGCAAGTCCTATCTGTCAGGCCCTGTGCTCCATCCACCAGTGGGCCTGGCCTTTTGTAGGAGCCCTCAGGGTTGCCATCTCACCAACATTAGACCTGAATGTCTTGGCAGTTGACTGTGTTGAGATAATGACCTTCAAGAAATTGATGGTAATTTTTCATGCCTTGAGTGGTTGTTTATTTGTTTTGAGTGGCATTTATTTTTTCACCATTTCAGGGTTGAACTTTCTGATGACTGAATGATTGCTGTTCTGTTTTCATATATTATATATTTTCAGATATTTGTTATCTAAGATGTATTTTAAACCAATATATTTCATTAAGTCAACAATATGGGAAAGCACATACCTTACCTGGATCTACCTCAAGAAATATCAAAATCAATGAGAAGAGTATTGCTGTTTTTTAGAATTAAGTGTTTAGCTCTAAAAAAAAAATAATTTTTTAGGGCCTAAAACAAAAATGTAGACATTTTCATGTTTATAACATTAACCCTAATTGAGATCAGTTTTTAAGATGCTGAGAAGATCCTTAAGGATCTCATTTTGCAAATCACTTTCCATAAATTAAAAACTTGCTTTGATTTAGTGGAGTTCAGGGAATAGCTTTACTAATGTCTGCGAACTTGTGTTAACATTTTAATGGACTTTAAAATAATAGTCATTAAGTCCCATTTAAAAAAAAAGTCTCTAAGCTTTGAGTGACATTAGAAAACAAATTATCACCATCTACTTTTAAGAGATAAAAACATCATCCAAGGAAGTAAGACTGTTTATTGTGAATGCTAGCAGTGACAAGTTTAGTAGTTATTGGTAACAATTGAATGTGCTAATAACTGGGGCTTGTCAGCAAAAGGTTTTTAAGGATTTTAAAGGGAGACTTTGTTAGCAGTTGAAGTAGAGTGAAATTTTTGTTTGATTTTTCTTTTTCATTCTGGTATCCACATTTGAAAAAATCTTTGGCTTGAATCTTTAATAGCCAGCTTGAGTTGATATTTCATGTGTTTTTAAAAATTGCTTCAATTTTGTCCTAACAGTGTTTTATGACTAATCCATTGTGAGGGAGTGTCTGGGTGAAGTTTTGGGGCCTTTAGTGAAAATAACTAGACTAAATGCATGAGTCACAACTGACCTAAAAATAATCCCAAGAAGTTATCTGTTTCCCAGTTTTCTCCTCCAAGGACTGAACTAGTCAGTACTGTTTCTGAAAAGACTTAAGAGCAAATAGAAAGATAAATGTATTCTTAGTCACTATCAGAAAAACTCTGGAAATTTAGCTTATACGGATCTTTCCACTTTGTAGTTGATTTTGACATTGTCTTTCAAACCTTAATGTAGCATGAAGTTAAAAAGAAATAGTGGGTAGTATTTAGAATTTTTAAACCTGTGTACTTTTCTACCCAGCTAATATTCTTTGCTTACTTTCCTCTGCTTTTCTCATACCTTTTTACTCTGCAGAACTGCCTAAAGTTACAGAAGGTGCGTAACACCTTTTCTTCTTATTCTATTACATATATTTTTATTACTTGCCATTGTTATGTACTGTCAGTTGCATATTTTATGAAATTGTGTATAGGGACAGGTTTATTACTACAAAATCCATATAGTGATAAAATTGATGATAATATTCATTCTTGACTTCCAAAGGACTCTCGCATGGAAGAGAAAATACTTCTGAAGCAGTTATGATCATTTAAAATATATTTATTTTAAATATCTTCTCGTGTAATGAGCTATACAGAAGGATGTGGGCAGTCCCTGCCCCCTAGTGGCTAAAAGGCTGTCACACATGGCAATTTAACATTTCCACAGTAAACTAAAATGAACCCATTAAGAGGACGAGGAGCTAGGTGCATCTCTGAATAACTGTTGTTTATACCCTGTAATCTGTAATTGCCTGTACCAAAAGTTTTAGTCCCCCTCAAGACACCCCCTTTCTGGGACTTTGTCTAAATCTGCCTAATCATCATTCTTAAAAGTAAACCATTTGTTACTTTTAACTTAACTGGTTTTTGTTCTAGGACAAATTAGTCATATTGAATGTAAATATTCATTTTCATACAAAATAATGAGTATCTAAAGCATCCAGAGTTTGGGACTTAAAACTGTGTTCCATTAAGTTTATGAAAATCAGTACCTTTATTTAGAGGTTTATTTACAGGGTAAAAATTATATTTTTCATTTTACTCTCCTAACCTCAAGCTTTATATAAAATCCCACATGCTGAGTGTATTCTGTCAAAAAATTGAACTGGAACGTTTATCCAGAAAGCACCTGAGATTTGACTTCTTGCTCTTTTGTTAGGAAACATGAAGACCATTCGAGTTTTTATAATTTCAAACAACCATGTTGCTGTTGCTCTTATTACCATAGAATTACTGAGAAAGCTTCTGTAGCTGATCTTTAGAAATTTTATCAATGAATGTGAAAATTTTTTAAACAAAGAAATGGAAATTTTAGTTAATATTTTCAGTGTTCAAAATGTGAATTATAGATGCATTTTTTCATATCAATTAAAAGTTACTTGAAAAAAATATGACAAAAGGAACAGAAGAAAAATGTTACCTAGGGAAAAAAAGGAAAACAAATGGCTTTCATACATCCTGAATTCATAATCATTGTTTGGTTAGCACAACCCCCACGGCAGGTAGGAAAAAAAGGTTAGGCTTGTTTCTATATGTTTTGTTTCTGGTTTTGTATTTCTTTTTAGTTAGGTTTTGAGCAGTTGTGATAAAGCCTGCTTTAAACCTTGTAAGTTAGTGAATTAGACTGCATGCTTTTTATCTGTTATAAAAACTGTTATATTAATATGGGAAGTTCTTTATAAAAAATAAGGGGTTTATTAATATATATTTCGAATCACTCTTTCCTATTTTTCAGCCACTAAATGTGACCTGTGCTTAACTGACCTTGCCTGTAAGTACTGTGTTATTGCCCTTGATACATTTTTACTACTTTGTTTTTAATTTTTACATTCTTTAAGAATCTGTACCAAGTGGAGAAAACCAGAGTGTGACAGGAGGTGATGAAGAAGCAGTGGATGAATACCAAGAGTTAAATGCAAGAGAAGAGCAAGATATTGAAATAATGATGGAAGGCTGTGAATATGCAATCTCTAATGCTGAGGCTTTTGCAGAAAGGTTGTCCAGAGAGCTGCAGGTGTTAGATGGGGTAAGACTTTCTTATAGTCTATGAAGGAGTGATGTGCAGTGCATTGAAAAGACTGGTAATGTTCAAACTGGTTGCCTCAGCACCTAAGCCTTTTTTTTACCACTGAAATATACATGGTCATTTATCTCTACAAGTTTTCTTTTTTTGGTATCATTAATATACAATTACATTAACGACATTGTGGTTACTAGAATCCCCCCATTATCAAGTCCCCACCACAAACCCCATTACAGTCACCATCCATCAGTGTAGTAAGATGCTATAGAATCACTGCTTGTCTTCTCTGTGCTATACTGCCTTCCCTGTGCCGCCAACCCTACAATATGTGTGCTAATCATAATGCCACTTTTTACCTCTTGTCCCTCCCTTCCCACCCATCCTCAGTCCCTTTTCCTTTGGTAACTGTTAGTTCATTCTGGGTTCTGTGAGTCTGCTGCTGTTTTGTTCCTTCAGTTTTTTCTTTGTTCTTATACTCCACAGGTGAGTGAAATCATTTGATACTTATCTTTCCCCGTATGGCTTAATTCACTGAGCATAATACCCTCTAGCTCCATCCATGTTGTTGCAAATGGTAGGATTTGTTTTCTTCTTATGGCTGAATAATATTCTATTGTTTATATGTACCACATCTATCTTCTTTATCCATTCATCTACTGATGGACACTTAAGTTACTTCCATTTCTTGGCTATTGTAAATAGTGCTGCAATAAACAGGGGTGCACATGTCTTTTTCAAACAGGGCTCCTGCATTCTTAGGGTAAATTCCTAGGAGTGGAATTCCTGGGTCAAATGGTATTTCTATTTTGAGTTTTTTGAGGAACCTCCATACTGCTTTCCACAATGCTTGTACTAATTTACATTCCCACCAGCAGTGTAGGAGGGTTCCCCTTTCTCCACATCCTCGCCAACATTTGCTGTTCTTTGTCTTTTGGATGATGGCCATCCTAACTGGTGTGAGGTGATATCTCATTGTGGTTTTAATTTGCATTTCTCTGATGATTAGAGAGGTGGAGCATCTTTTCATGTGCCTGTTGGCCATTTGAATTTCTTCTTTGGAGAAGTGTCCGTTCAGGTCCTCTGCCCATTTTTTAATTGAATTATTTGCTTTTTGTTTGTTGAGGCATGTGAGCTCTTTATATATTTTGGATGCCAACACCTTACTGGATATGTATTTATCAATATAGTCTCCCATACTGTAGGATGCCTTTTTGTTCTACTGATGGTGTCCTTTGCTTTACAGAAGTTTTTTAGTTTGATATAGTCCCACTTGTTCATTTTTGCTTTTGTTTCTCTTGCCTGAGGAGAAAGGTTCATGAATAAGTTGCTCATGTTTATATTCAAGAGAGTTTTGCCTACCTTTTCTTCTAAGAGTTTTATGGTTTTGTGACTTACATTCAGGTCTTTGATCCATTTTGAGTTTACTTTTGTGTATGAAGTTAGACAATAATCCAGTTTCATTCTCTTACATGTAGCTGTCCAGTTTTGCCAACACCAGCTGTTGAAGAGGCTGTCATTTCCCCATTGTATATCCATGGCTCCTTTATTGTATATTAATTGACCATATATGCCTAGGTTAAAATTTGACTTTCTGCTCTGTTCTACTGGTCTGTGGGTCTGTTCTTACGCCAGTACCAAATTGTCTTATTACTGTTCCTTTGTAGTAGAGCTTGAAGTTGGAAAGCGAGAACCCCCCTGCTTTATTCTTCCTTCTCAGGATTGCTTTGGCTGTTCGGGGTCTTTTGTGGTTCCATATGAATTTGAGAACTATTTGTTCCAGTTGTTGAAGAATGCTGTTGGTATTTTGATAGGGATTGCATTGAATCTGTAGATTGCTTTACTCAGGATGGCCATTCTGACAAAATTAATTCTTCCTAGCCAAGAGCATTGGGTCAATTTCCATTTATTAGTGTCCTCTTTAATTTCTCTTAATAGTATCTTGTAATTTTCAGGGTAAAGGTCTTTCACATCCTTGGTTAAGTTATTCCTAGGTATTTTATTCTTTTTGATGCAATTGTGAATGGTATTTTTTTCCTGGTTTCTCTTTCTGCTAGTTCATCATTAGTATATAGGAATGCAACAGATTTCTGTGTATTAATTTTGTATTCTTCAACTTTGCTGAATTCAGGTATTAGTTCTTGTACTTTTGGAGTGGATTCTTTAGGGTTTTTTATGTACAATATCATGTCATCTGCAAACAGGGACAGTTTGACTTCTTCGTTACCAATCTGGATGCCTTTTATTTCTTTGTGTTGTCTGATTGCCGTGGCTAGGACCTCCAGTACTATGATGAATAAAAGTGAGGAGAGTGGCATCCTTGTCTTGTTCCCGATCTTACAGGAAAAGCTTCCAGCTTCTCACTGTTAAGTATAATGTTGGCAGTGGGTTTGTCATATATGGCCTTTATGATGTTGAGGTACTTGCCCTCAATACCCATTTTGTTGAGAGTTTTTATCATGAATGGATGTTAAATATTGTCAAATGCTTTTTCAGCATCAATGGAGATGATTATGTGGATTTTGTCCTTCTTTTCGTTGATGTAGTGGATGATGTTGATGTATTTTCGAATGTTGTACCATTCTTGCATCCCTGGGATGAATCCCACTTGACCATGATGGATGATCTTTTTGTTGTATTGTTGAATTCGGTTTGCTAATATTTTGTTGCGTATTTTTTCATCTATGTTCATCAGGGATATTGGTCTGTAGTTTTCTTTTTTTGTGGTGTGCCTGGTTTTGGTATTGGAGTGATGCTGGCTTCATAGAATGAGTTTGAAAGTATTCCCTCCTCTTCTATTTTTTGGAAAACTTTAAGGAGAATGGGTATTATCTCTTCTCTAAATGTCTGATAAAATTCAGCAGTGAATCCATCTGGTCCGGGGGTTTGTTCTTAGGTAGTTTTTTGATTACCGATTCAATTTATTGCTGATAGTCAGTTTGTTTAGATTTTCTGTTTATTTCTTGGTTGGTCTTGGAAGGTTGTATTTTTCTAGAAAGTTGTCCATTTCTTCTACGTTATCTGGTTTGTTAATATATCGATTTTCTTAGTATTCTCTAATAATTCTTTGTATTTCTTTGGTGTCCGTCATGGTTTTTCCTTTCTCATTTCTCATTCTGTTCATGTGTGTAGATTCTCTTTTTTTCTTAATAAGTCTGGCTTGGGGTTTATCTATTTTGTTTATTTTCTCAAAGAACCAGGTCTTGCTTTCATTAATTTTTTTCTATTGTTTTATTCTTCTCAATTTTATGTATTTCTTCTCTGATCTTTATTATGTCCCTCCTTCTGCTGACTTTGGGCCTCATTTGTTCTTTTTCCAATTTCAGTAATTGTGACTTTAGACTGTTCATTTGGGATTGTTCTTCTTTCTTTAAATATGACTGGTTTGCTATATACATTTCTCTTAGCACTGCCTTTGCTGCGTCCCACGGATGTTGGGGTGTTGTGCTGCTGTTTTCATTTGTCTCCATTTATTGCTTGATCTCTGTGTCAATTTGGTCATTGATCCATTGATTATTTAGGAGCATGTTAATAAACCTTCATGTGTTTGTGAGCCTTTTTGTTTTCTTTGTACAATTTATTTCTAGTTTTATACCTCTGTGATCTGAGAAGTTGGTTGGTACAATTTCAATGTTTTTGAACTTACGCTTTTTTGTGGCCTACTATGTGGTCTATTCTGGAAAATGTTCCACGTGCACTTGAGAAGAATGTGTATCCTGTTGCTTTTGGGTGTAGAGTTCTGTAGATGTCTGTTAGGTCCATCTGTTCTAATGTGTTGTTCAGTCCCTCTGTGTCCTTACTTATTTTCTGTATGGTTAGTCTGTCCTTTGGAGTGAGTGGTGTGTTGAAGTCTCCTAAAATGTGTGCATTGCATTCTATTTCCCCCTTTAATTCTTTTGTATTTGTTTCACATATGTAGGTGCTCCTGTGTTGGGTGCATAGTTATTTATAATAGTTATATCCTCCTGTTGGACTGACCCCTTTATCATTATGTAATGTCCTTCTTTGTCTCTTTTTACTTTCTTTGTTTTGAAGTCTATTTTGTCTGATACAAGTACTGCAACATCTGCTTTTTTCTCCCTATTGTTTGCATGAAATATCTTTTTCCATCCCTTCACTTTTAGTGGGTGTGTGTCTTTGGGTTTGAGGTGAGTCTCTTGTAGGCAGCATATAGATGGATCTTGCTTTTTTATCCATTCTGTTACTCTGTGTCTTTTATTGGTGCATTCAGACCATTTACATTTAGGGTGATTATTGATAGATATGTACCTATTGCCATTGCAGGCTTTGAATTTGTGGTTATCAAAGGTTCATGGGCAGCTTCTTTACTATCTAACCATCTGACTTAACTCACTTATTACACTATTATAAATACAGTCTGATGATTCTTCCCTTCTTTTTCTTCCTCCTCCACTCTTTATATGTTAGGGGTTTTATTCTGTATTCCTTGTGTTTTCTTTGACTGATTTTGTGGATAGCTGATTTTATTTTGCATTTAGTTAGTATTTGGTTAGTCTGCTTTCTTTGCTGTGGTTTTATTTTCTCTGGTGACAGCTATTTAGCCTTAGGCATACTTCTGTCTAGAGCAGTCCCTTTAAAATGCACTATAGAGATGGTCTGTGGGAGGTAAATTCCCTCAACTTTTGCTTATCTAGAGAAATGTTTAATCCCCCATTCAAATTTAAATGATAATCTTGCTGGATACAGTATTCTTAGTTCGAGGCCCTTCTGTTTCTTTGCATTGAATATATCATGCCATTCCCTTCTGGCCCGTAAGGTTTCTGTTGAGAAGTCTGAAGATAGCCTGATAGGTTTTCCTTTGTAGGTGATCTTTTTTCTCTCTCTGGCTGCGTTTAATACTCTGTCCTTTTCTTTGATCTTTGCCATTTTAATTATTGTATGTCCTGGTGTTGTCCTCCTTGGGTCCCGTGTGTTGGGAGATCTGTGGACTCCCATGGTCTGAGAGACTATTTCCTTGTCCAGATTGTGGAAGTTTTCAGCAATTATTTCTTCTAGGACACTTTCCATCTTTTTCTCTGTCTTCTTCTTCTGGTACCCCTATAATGCGAATATTGTTCCATTTGGATTGGTCACACAGTTCTCTTAATATTCTTTCATTCCTAAAGATCCTTTTATCTCTCTGCCTCAGCTTCTCTGTACTCCTGTTCTGATTTCTATTCTATTAACAGTCCCTTCCACCTCATCCAGTCTGCTCTTAAATCCTTCCATTGTTTGTTTCTTTTCTGTTATCTCCTTCCTGAATTCATCCTTAGTTCTTGAATACTTCTCTGTAGCTCCATCAGTATGCTTATGACTTTTATTTTGAATTGTTTTTCAGGAATATTGGTGATTTCAGTCTCACCAAGCCCTCTCTTTGATGTTTGAGGGATTTTGGACTGAACAAGGTTCTTCTGCCTTTTCCTGGCGATGGGAGTCATCGCCAGTGAGTGGTGTCTGTGTCAGCTGGGAGAACAAAGTCCCTCCTGCTTACCTGTTGCCTTGCCTGTCTCCACTCTGTGCTTGTTAACTACACACAGGGAACAGCCTTTGGGTTAATCCCCTAAGCTGCCATGGGTGGGGCAGCTTTTGAGATGGCCTAGGGTGATGGCAGGGGTCACAGGCCAGCAGCACATGTTCTGCCACAAGAGCAAAGCCCCTTTGTGCCTCCCGGTCTCCGTGCCTGTCTCAGCTGTCTGCGCCAGTCAACCGCGCACGGGGCAGCCTCTGGGTTAAAAGCCTGAGCTGCCATGGGTAGGGCGGGGCGGCCCTCAGGATGGCCTAGGGCACTGGCAGGGGTCGCTGGAGATCGGCGTATATTCTGCTGTGAGAACAAAGCCCCTTTGTGCCTCTCAGAGTCTGCACTGTTCCCCTCTGTCTGTGCCAGTCAACCACATGCAGGGAAGAGCCTCTGTGTCTGGGCTGTTTAGCCACATGCAGGGAGAAGCCTCTGTGTTAAGCTGTGTGTTTGCTGTAGGCGGGGCTGCTCCCCAGCTGTTCCTCAGCAGTGGCTGGTCAGCCAGTTTGCTTGCAGTGCTGGCTGGGGGGAAGGAACTTTAGGCTACTTATAGCCGTGAGGAGGTTCAGAGCTCTGCTGCCACCCAGGGGGTTAGGGCGCCTGAAGTTCCTTAAAAGTTCCCAGCCTCCTGGGTTGAGTGTGCCAGGATGATTTAAATCCTTGTTCCTTTAATACTTTTAAAGCACCTGCTTTCCTTTTGTCCCAGGGCAGCTGGCTGTGGGATTCTGTTCACAGTCTCAATCTCGGATTTTGCTTTTCTGTCCCTCTAATATCCAGTGCACCATGCAATGTGTGTCTGTGCTCCCAGAGCAGATTACTAGAGCTGGTTATTTAGCAGTCCTGTGCTTCCACTCCCTCCCTACTCTTGATTCTTTTCCTCCCGCTGGTGAGCTGGGGTGGGGGGAGTGCTAGGGTTCTGCCAGGTCACAGCTTTGTATCTTATCTTACCCTCTTCCGTGAGATGTTGGGTTCTCGCAGATGTAGCCTGGCTCGTGTACTGTATCTTCTGGTCACTCTTTTAGGAATAGTTGTACTTGCTGTATTTTCAAAATATATATGGTTTTGGGAGATTTCCACCACCCTACTTATGCTGCCATCTTGAGAATCCCAGCACTTAAGCCTTTGATTATGATTCTTGCTGTATGATTCTTGCTGTCTTTCTCTATTAGTGCATTACCAAATGCCTTCTTTCACTGCCCTTGTTCAAAAGACAGAACCATTCTATGAAGGCAATTAGCTTAGGTTCTGGATTTTGGGAGATTCTTGATATCAAATGATGGCAATAAAAAGTAACCAACCAAAAACAAACTTGGTTGCTGCTTCATCATAGCCTCTGAAGCATCTCAGAGTAATTAATTGCAGAAGAATAGCATTTTTGTGGTTTGAGAAAAAAAAGTATAAAAAAGAAATAGAGAAATTAGGTTTAAATAAGTGAACCATTTACCCAAAGATAGTATAGTAAGTGTGGTGAAAACAGAAGAGCTGGAGAGGAAGGCCTTTTCACTTAACCAGCTATAATGTTTTGGAGTAGATCTCTTTAATTTGCATAGTTTCTGAGTCTGAATCTAAATGCACATCTTCAGAAAAGAGCTGAAGAGCTAAAAGAGCTTATGTGAGAAAAATCTAAACAAGAACATTTGGGGTTTTTGTTTTTTAGACAAGCATTTAGGAAATACCCTCAGAAAATGAGGAATTTTATGAAGACTTAAAGAATTTTGACCTACAAATGAAAGGTACAGAAGTTGTAAGCTGAACTCAGGCCCAGAAATTACAGGAATATTTCAAGCTTACAATTTTACAAAACTCACTGGAAGCCAAGCCTAGAAGAGATTTCGAGATGTAAAAGTGGAAATTATCCTGGACAGGTCCACACCCCAGTTCTGCTACTTAAAAGATGGATTCAGTGTGTCTGAGTCCTGCTGACTCCTATAGTTGGGCCGTGCTTACAGTTGAGTTATTATCAATGGTATATAAAGTGATGTGTACAAAAAAAAAAGTAATGTGTACAAAATGACAGCATCAGCCGTAGAGTGATCTTCTTTTCATTCCTTGTCCAAGTTTTTCCCCATGCTGTTATCTGCTTTCTTAATGTGGCTTAGTGGTTTATATTTTCTTTTCTAATTAATATTACATATAGGTTCCAAGTCATCATATTGGCTTTGCAGTTTAATTTTGGATTTGGCAGCTTCCATATTTCAGGGAATTTAGAATCAATAGTCAGAGTCACTTAGAAAATGCTGATAAAGGGATGGTGATCTGTTACTGTTTTGCCTGGAAAAAAATGTAAAAGTGCTCCCTCATCCATGGGTAATACATTCCCAGATTCCCAGTGAATGCCTAAAAGCATGGATAGTACTGAACCCTTATATACTATGTTCTTCCTATACATATACCTATGATAAAATTTAATTTATAAATTAGGCACAATAAGAGATCAAAAACAACTAATAATTTCAACAATATATTGTAATAAAAGTTATGTGAATGTGGTGTCTCTCTCTACCTTATTGTACTTACAAACCCTTCTTCTGGTGATGATGTGAGATGTTAAAATGCCTACATGATGGGACTGGGGAAGATGGGTGGGAAAGGAGGGATAAGGGGGAAAAATGCTATTACAATTAGCACACATAATGTAGCGGGGTGTGGGGGTGGGGTGGGGGGATACAGGGAAGGCAGTATAACACAGAGAAGACAAGTAGTGATTCTATAACATCCTTCTACGCTGATGGGTAGTGACTGCAGTGGGGTATGTGGTGGGGACTTGATAATAGGAGGAGTCTAGTAACCGTAATGTTGCTCATGTAGTTATATTAATACTAGCAAAATAAAAAAATTAAATAAATATAAACAAACAAATAAATAAACCACAGGGGTAAAAATTTTTTTTAATTAAAATAATTTTGTATAACTTAAAAAAAAATGCCTACATGATAAGAAGTGGAAGGACCTGGCCATTGTAATGTAGTCTAAGGCTCTTAATAACCAGATAATGCAGCAGAAGGAGGATCATCAGCTTCCAGACCACAGTTGACTGCTGGTAACTGAAACCGCAGAAAGCAAAACAGCAGCTAAGGGAGGACGACTATAGCTACAGATGAAAGAGGAAAGAAAGATGATAGGAGCTAGCTTGTGGTCATGTGCTCTTTCACACCCTGTTAGTACAAATTGTACTACAGTTATAAGTTCCATGTGTCCTTCAAAGACTGGCAGACTACTGCCACCCTCTTGGCTAAGGAAGCACATAGATGATTATGCTTTTATTTACCATTTCACAAAAATGTTAGGAAGTATAGAAAATTCGTATAGCTGGTAGAATTGGAAGAAGTATAAGAGATGACAGAGTCTAATGTCTGTCAGTTTGTAGAACTGAGAATACACCATTACTGATGATACATGGTGGGGCAGAACATTTCTTGTGTAGTATGCAGAGGTCAATACTGAGGCATGGTCCCTAACCCAAAGACCGGTGTACCATCTTAAAATACTGTAAAAAGTAGAATTACTTCCAAACATGTTTCTATTGGCACTGAGAACTTTTCCATTTCAGTTCTTCCTGATTGACCATCAGTGACCCTAACACCATGATTTTTCTTTACTATTGTCCACAGAACCTAGCAACAAAGTATATGTTCTGGTTAGACTAGCAGAGCCTAAGGTTCTGCTAGGCCAGTGGTTCCAAAACTTGAGTTTGCATTAAGATCATCTAGAACATAAACATAAAGTGATAAATTAAAAGTGTGTAGATGTATATCAATCTTTGTTACTCTGCTATCAAGATATTTAGCAACATTTCATCTTTATACTTCCTTCACACATTTAAATAATATGAAGAGTTACTTTTGTTTTTTTTAACTTTGTAGGCCAATATCCAATCGATTATGGCCTCTGAAAAGCAAGTGAACATCCTCATGAAGTTGCTGGATGAGGCGCTAAAGGAAGTGGATCAGATTGAATTGAAACTGAGCAGTTATGAGGAAATGCTCCAAAGTGTCAAAGAACAAATGGATCAGATCTCTGAAAGCAACCACCTAATTCATCTTAGTAACACTAATAATGTAAAACTCCTGTCCGAGATAGAGTTCCTTGTGGTAAGTATGATTATAAATTACTACCATCACCAAAAAACCAGAAAACCTAATGATAATATGTAAAACCCATTTGTAATGTAAACATTTTCTAATTTCCTTATGAGATCAAGATTTAAAATAATCCAAAGACCTAGTGATAGGATTGAGTAGCATTTTACCCGTAAATTTCCCAAAATTACATATGCAAATGGTATGTATGTTCCAGAACCACATGGACTTGGCCAAAGGTCATATAAAAGCCCTTCAGGAAGGAGATCTTGCTTCCTCCAGAGGCATTGAGGCTTGCACCAATGCAGCTGATGCACTCCTACAGTGCATGAATGTAGCTCTTCAACCAGGTATGTTCTTTAGAAATGATAAAACCTGACCAGGAATCAGACTAAACCTATAACTTTGTATAAAGCTTCTACCAAGAAATACGTAAGTCAAGTGGTTTAGGATTAATATATCATTAGCTTCTCAGACAAGTTTTGCTTATTTCCAAACATGTTTCTGCTGGCACCAAGAACTTTTCCATTTCAGTTCCTCCTGATTGACCATCAATGACCCTAACACCATGATTTTTCTTTACTATTGTCCACAGAACCTAGCAACAAAGTATATGTTCTGGTTAGACTAGCGGAGCCTAAGGTTCTGCTAGACCAGTGGTTCCAAAACTTGAGTTTGCATTAAGATCATCTAGAATGTTTGTTAAATACATATTGCCAACTGCCCCACCAACCCCACCAGATTTAGTAGGTCTGGGCCAAGGCCTTAGAATCTACATTTCTAACAGTTCTCAGTTGATACTGAGGCAGGACCACATTTTGAGAACCACTGTACTATTTTTTTCTTTTATTTATCTTTGTTTTACAAAGCAAACAAATAAACCAGTAAAACTTAGGAATTTTCAGAACTGAAATAGGGATATTGTTATAAATGTATTCATTAAACATCCGGGAAATTTTTTTACCCATTCAATCAGTTAAGAAATGTTCTGATTTCAGGCCATGACATGCTCTTGGCAGTCAGACAGCAGCTGCAGCGTTTCAGTGATTTGCGAGAGCATTTTGCCCGAAGACTGGCCAATCACCTCAACAATGTCTTTGTTCAACAGGTAATTGTATTTTATTATTAAAATTGGGATATTCCTGTATCTTTTTTTATATATTACCATAAACTTAAATTCCCACAACAAATTTTAATGTGCTTAACTGGGATCACAGGATATTCCTTTACACGTTTATTTGAAGATTTTTAAATATGTGCATATTTGCTTATAGGTGTATTTTGGGTCTCAACTGCCTCCTTAGGTAGACAGTCTAGTTCCTTTCAATTAAAACTCTGTGATTCTAGAAATCACATAAGTAACTCTGTTTACTTACTGTATATACTATTTAGACATTCTTATTTATAAAAATAAGTCTAGACTTGTTATATGTTTACTGTTTGACCTTTTTTATTTTTCAGTATTTTGAGATGAGAACCAGGCCTTGATTCAGGGTTTTTAAATGTTTTGTTGGCTCTGTGTACTTATATACACGAGAAAAATAACTATAGCACAGTTGTAAATTCCAGTTGATTTAATCTTACATAAACCCTCTGTCTACATTTTTATATGGAAAAGGATGTTGTAATTAGGGTTGTGGCAATATTAATAATTAATAATAGTACCTTAGAGACATCTAAGTAGAAGGCATTTTAATAGCTAGTGTAATTAATTATTAGGTTTCTTATGCTTTTTCGTTTATTTTTTTAGGGTTATTGGGCAAAAGAAAAATAGAGGGAAATTTTGTTCAAGAAATGTGTGAAACATTGGATTCTTACTTTGTTTTCTCTTTGCAGTATTCTAAAACATTTGTATTTATATATTTTATTTCCAATTAGTTTACTCAGGCCCTCCTCCAACTCTATAACAGGTCCTACTTTCTTTCCGTGCCTGTGAGTACATCAAATTTGGCTCAAGCTTCTCTGGTTCTTTCTTTTTTCCTATAAAGTTTACTAAACTTAACAGCAGCAGAATCTTTATAGATGGTAACTTTATGATTTAAGCTATCTGTTAACCACATTTATAGCAGTACTTTAATATCCTATAACAAAAAGTTGCTTTATCCAAAAAGGCATTTGATCTCATTCTGCTTGCCTTTGTTCCTGTCATTCTTTTTCTCACCCACTTCTTCATTTATTTAGAAATTATTTACTAGGTGATTGAAATGCAGACCAGACATTTACTTGGGATAGACAAGAGGGTGATCCTGCCCTTGAGTAGCTACAGTCTGGGGAAGGGAGCTAGACAGCTATACTGAGGGAGGATAAGTGTTATGATACTGATATTATGGAAGCGTAACAGAAGGCCACCTGACTGAACATGCAAGGTGAAATCGGGGAAGACAGTCCGAACATTTCACTTAACCTGAAAAGTGTCAAGAAAAAAGTAAATCTGAAAGTCACCTAGAAATACTACTTCACATTTTTCTTATGTTATTATTTCTATAATACCTATATTTATATAATTCTTCAGTTTTTAAAAATGGCCCTGTTGATAGTGATGTTATCTACATCTGTAGATGGGTATTAAAATACCACTCAGTAAACAGTGAGTCCTTTCTGCACCCACAATTGTTTGTTTTAACATGCATTTATTTATGATTTTGCTTCTTTGCCTTATAAACTAATAGCTTTGTTTAAAATCAGTGCTTCCTAGTTCTGAAAATCTAATGTGTATTGTTACATGTGAATGATGCATGTTAAAAACCAGAATGTTGCAACAACCTGGAATGTGCTGAAGAAGGTGGAGGAGCATGTCCAAGTACAGAAAAGAGATTTTTCTGTGTGTTGAATTCAATGCATCAGATAACCTAGCAAAGGAGTTGGGAAACTTGGGTATTTCTGTTCGTGGTTATGGGATAAACTAGATGGGAAAATTTGATTACTGTATTATGGTAAATCTCTTTGTCAATAGCCAAATTTTCATTGTGTGCCTATTATGTACTTGCTGTCATCCATATGTAAGGATAAGAATTGTCATCTTTAAAATGCTTATAAGGAGTCATTAAAACTAGTGCACTAAAGCTCTGGAGCAATGTGTATGTTAAATTGCTGATTATATACGAAGTATATATATGTATAAGTGCTAAAGAGGTTTAAGGTGAATATACTGAGAATTTAAGTAGTCAGATATGGCATCGTGTATAAAGCAAGACTTGGACAGTGTGCAGTGCAGTTTTTAGCAAATGTATAGATATTATAATATAACTACTGTACAGAAGAATTCAGTGGAAATAATCTGTTCACAGCATTACAGTAATTTAAGAGCATTCCCTTTTTTTTTAATTCACACATCAGTAAAATTAAAGAAAATTGGGAGTCTTACCAAGTCACTGCTTTTTTATTTTACCAAATAAAACCTAAGAAAAAAATGTTGTCACCTACTTTCACTGTTTTTTTGTATAAAAATAACATTTTGACCTCTAAAAGAAAAAAAAAGAACATAATTTCAGATAATACATTTACCTTTATGAAAAATTCACTCCCATCATTTTATTTCATATTGCTGTAGGCCAGTAAAAAAAAACTTCACATTTGGGAACCACTCATCAAGAGCATGCTATATATGATGTAACTTTTGTATTAATACTTCTACATAGCTATATTTTAATGAAAACTTGAAATGCATTTTTATTTAATATTTGCTTCTTACTGTATATACATTTAATATGGGAGTGATATTTTAACAACGGCTAGACTTTTGACTCTTGTAGATCTTCTTACACCCTCAGCTTCCATTGAAATTACAGACTTTTCCACATAATTTTTGTATTTTCTAGGGATTCGTGTATTCAGAAAGATACTAAGCTAGGAAAAGCAGACGAGTTGTCCCAGTTAGGATTCTGATATTGAAAGCAGGCAGTCAGATTCAGGCTAATGAAATTGAGGAAATACTTGTATATCCTTTAAAGAAATTCTTTTGATCATTTTTTTTGAAAGATTTATCTCGAAAGGATAACTGTTCTTGCCGTTTTTTTCCCCCTTTGGCTCTACAGAGCTCTCATAATTCTGTACATTTTCCGTTAGCAACATGAAGAGACTGATATGTACTGAACCACAAAGTAACTGAAGTTGTGAGGGGTTTTGCTGTATACTTAAGTTTGGAAATTTTTCTTTCAACATGTATTTATAAAAACATCACATAGTAAAATAAAATAAAATAAAACCTATGTAATGTAATAGAACACCAATACTCAGTTCATTTCACAAAAATTGTTTCCTTAATAAGCACATTTCAGAATTTTTCAAACATAGGTTGATGATAGTTTAAAAGCTTTGAAATAATTACAATGACTTAAGGTCATTTTTGTGACATTGGTTGGAACTTCATGAAGATTTTCTTCTTTAAGGAAACAAAAATAAACATGCCATACACAGAAAGAGAGTTCTAAATCTTGAAAATGTATTCAACATTTGACATTTCTATTAAAAATTCAGTATAACCAAATGGTTAAGAGTGCAACTAAATGCTCTAGCCAAACTTCTGGAATCAAAATCCTGACTGTTACTGCCTGCCTGGGTGACCTTGGACAAGTTAGTTGACCTCTTTCTGCCACAGATTCTAGTAATATATACACTAGTAAACATTTGTAACTCAGTGAGTTTTTAGAAAATGTATTTCTCTTAGGTTAATTTGGACAAAAGCCTAACATATTATTTTTAAGTGAAGTTAATAATAGGTTTTGCTGTTTTTAAAATGAGGTGGAAAGTACTTTGCAAGATTATTGTGAAGATTAGGGAAGATTAGAATTTTCATATATATATATATACATATATATATATATGTATATATATATATATGAAGTACCTAGCATGGTAGAGGGCATTCAACAGATTATTGTTGTTACTAATCTATTATTTATAATAGGAAAGTTTAAATAATGTCTTCAGTTTTTAAATACATAAAGAATAAAATTTTTGCACATTAGAGTTCTAGATATGAATTATTTTGATTGTTATTGATATTATTGATTGAATTACTCAACTTACATACTTAATTTTCCTATTTCCTATAGTTATTTTGGAACCATCCTCTCTAAAATTCAGTCTTTTTGTTAACACTAATAACATTTAATCTGCCTCAATAGTAATAGTTTGAAGGTAATGATGTTCTTCATTTTAGAAGTAGATTTTTCAAGAGATGTTGATCTTAAAATGCTGTTTGCAAAAGAAAGCTTTGAATAATAATATATATATGAAAGAGCTTTGTAAACTGTAAAATCCTCTATAAACATTAATAATTAATTCTCCATTTTCAGAAAAGGAGAAGGTTTTTAATTGAATAATTTCCTGATACTGAATTAAATAGTATAACTTAACATATAATGGCCTGAGTAAACAGTTGTAGAAGAACATAAACAATAATTCTGAGTCTTTAATCATTGAGAAAATTACTGAGGAAGATTTTGAATAATAAAAAGATATCTAATATTGTTAATAAAGATGGAATATTTGGAAAACATTTATAAGCTATAACAAGTCTGTCAAATATTCTTCCCCTTTAATCAGTGTAACTAAGGCACACAATTTGGAGACATTAGTAGAAAAATTACTGAGGAAGATTGTTTTGGATAATAAAAAGATATCTAATATTGTTAATAAAGATGGAATATTTTGAAAACATTTATAAGCTCTAACAAGTTTGTCAAATATTCTTCCCCTTTAATCAGTATAACTAATTCAAGGCACACAATTTGGAGACATTAGTAGACCTAAAACTGTGATTGATATTAATCTATGCTTAGTATCTATTGTTTGTGACTTAACACAGTCCCAGTCATCCTTCTGATGTGGCAAAAAAAAAACATTTCTGTATTGACCTTGGGCAGCTGTAATTAGATATATAATTCCATGGTAGTACCTGTGTGTTTTATTTAATATTATTAATTTTGTTCATATTTGTTGTTAGTCTTTACAGAAAACATGCAAGTGCCCAGGCATTACAAATATACAGAATAGTTCCATTTCTCAGCACTGTAGCTCTTATTCCTCAGTCATTCTGCTGGAAGATGTGATTGTTTCTGTTTAGTCAGCCATCCAGGAGACAACATTCACAAAGATTTATGATCCCTAAAGTCTTGGTGTCAGCTGTGTTTCTAGAATTTCTCAGATTTTAGAAAAGTAATACAATGTATATACTGTTTATTATATAGCCATTCTAGCACAGTCTGTAGCAGGGCACTGTAATCAAGCACAGAATATTTCCTTTTTTTTCTTTATTAAAGTATCATTGATATACAACATTATGATGGGTTCAAATATACAACACAGTGGTTCAACTTGCACCCATATTATCAAGTCCTCACTCCCTAAAGTGCGGTCACTGCCTATCACGTAGTGAGATGTTATAGAGTCATTAATTGTGTTCTTTGTGATATGCTACTCTTCCTGTGACCTACCTATATTGTGATGGTGAATTATAGTGCCCCTTAATCCCCTTCTCCCTCCCCAGTCCCTCCCCTTTGGTAACCTCTAATCCTTTCTCGGTGTCTATGAGTCCACTGCTATTCTGTTCCTTCTATTTTATCCTTCACAAATGAGTGAAATCATTTGGTATTTGTCTCTCTCTGCCTGGCTTACTTAACTGAGCATAGTATGCTCTAGATCCGTCCATGTTGTAAATGGCAGGATTTCTTTTTATGGCTGAATAATATTCCATTATGTATATGTACCACATCTTCTTTATCCATTCATCATGATGGACACTTAGGTTGCTTCCATATCTTGGCTATTGTAAATAGAAGCACAGAACATTTCTACAGCAAAAAATATGAATAGTTTCTAAACACTGTAAATAGCCTCATGACAGTGAATGTCAAATTTCTACATCAAAATAGTTTTGGCACCAAACAGTTTTCAGTTTTTTTGTGTTTTAGAATTACAGAAAAGGATTATGGACCTATATACCTAATATAACTTGTATATAATATCTTATGATAGCTGTGAATTTCTCTTGCCTCCACCTTCTGAGTTCATGTTATTTTGAATTGATCAGTCCACTTTTTTAATACTTTTCTGCTCTCTCTGGTCCAGTTTACCAAAGTAGATATCTACAAGTTAACCTAAGTAGATATCATTAAGATTAATCTTAGAAGTATATTGATTTTTCTTTAGTTTTATATGTAATTTCTACATAATGGGTCCTTATTTTTGTATTTCCATTTTAAATTTGGGATATACTCTTACAAGGAGATAATTCTCCAACAGACTAATTTGAAAGCTTTAATGGAGAACAGACTCAGATAATGATGATTTTTAGTACTTGCTGTGTCTTTTACTTTCATCTTTCTTACTCTAAAGGTACTTCTCAGTTACTAGAGAATTCTTTATTTCCCTAGGCCAGGAATTTTTTGTGGATACTCTGTATTTAAAAGAAGTTATTTTAAAAATCTATACCACTAAGTTTTTATTTTATGTATATAGCAAAGCATATAAATTAGATAGGCGAAAGAAACCCCTTTAAAATTAAAAGAATTTAAATTCAGGATGTTTATAAGCTAATGTATACCAGCTACTGTAATCCACATTTAATTAGTTTTAGGTAATTTTACCAGGAAACGAATCCCAAATGCCAATAGTCTGTGCCATTTTAATACAGTTTTCACAGAAATGCTAACAAATAACTTCTGTCTCTCTAGGCAAATCAGGTTGAGTCACAATGACATCATATAAATCTCTGTCTTTTTTTGTCCTTTCCTTATTCTTGGGAACTTTTTTAAGGGGAACCTGCTCCTTTAATCTTCCAACTCGCCATCTCTTAAACACTGGCTTTGAGTTTTACAACAAATATTAACCAAGTAGCAGAGAAAGAGAGGTGGATTGTTTCAAAGAAGTGCTGGGAAGATTATTGTTTAATTTTTTGTTTTTAGATACCAGTAACTAGTAGGCAGTTGCAGTTTTTGAGTCTGATTTAAATGATTTTGTTAGATGTTTTTTTTTTTGCTTGCAAATGTTCTATGTGCTTTTAGATTTTTAAAGTATATACATGTATTTATTTTTACAATACTAGGGCCCACATTATACATACTATTTAAAATCTGCTTTTTTCGTCTAACAGTACGTAATGGACATGTATCCATATAAACAAATATGAGACTCCATCATAATTTCTATTGGCTGTAAAACACTCTAGCATATGGCTATATCATCATTTATTTAACCAATTTCCTACTGTTGGGTAATTAGGACATCTGCAGTTTTGCTATTCTAAGCAATAATAAAATAACCAACTATCTGTCCATATCTTTGCTCATTACCAGTATTTTCCTCTTAGAAAAACTCTTAAATGTGAAATTTCTTGATTAAGAGTATGTACTTAAAAATAGATATATTTTAGTATACTACCAAATTGATGCCCAGGAAAAGCTGAGGCAATTTACTTGCAACAGTAGTGCATGAAAATGCCTATTTCCACACATTTACACCAACAGTGAGTCTTGGTAAATGTCACACCCTTGCAAGTCTGACCATATTGGATCAATGATTTTGTTAGATGTTTTAAAAGAAAACAGAAGTGAGATTCACATGACTAAGATTCCAATTCTAGCTTTCCTCCAGTGTGATCTAAGCAAATCACTTAACCTTTTGAATTTCCTTTTCTAGAAAATAATATTTTAGATGAGATGATCTAATAGGTCTGTATTTTCCAAAACAGAAGTCAGGATGCATACATCATCTGTCTTAGGCTGTTAGATAATTTACTGATTTACTTGTTAAAAGTCTTGTCAAGGTTTAAAAATCATGTGTAGTTACTTATTTAACAAATTACTGGAAGAACTAAAATTACATTATTATTAGAGAATATCCAGGAAAGTCTAGGATATAATCATCTATAGGCCTTCCTCACTCTAAAATTCTATATTCTGTATATTTTTATTTGTTGTTTCATATGGTGTAGACTCTAATGGAAATACCATATGTTGTAGACAATTTGTTCTGAATGACTTACATATCTGGTGTGTCTCTTAATAACAGTTTGTATCATGAAATTTATTTGCTTAATAAATTGTAAAATGATACGGTATGGGAGAAACAAGCTTGATCAAAACATTCATTTTCAACTCCTTTTAGAAGATGAAATGACTAGTTGATTTATCAGCATCATTCTCACATGTCTATGATTATTTTTGGTAGTGATGTTCAGTTAGTATACACAGGGTGATGAAAGAAGACAAGTAGGTACTTGCTTTTTATTTTTCTATGTCCTATTGGTTTTGCTCAGCCATTGGTCATTGTTTAGATTTTCAATTACAACAATGTTTCTTATACTATCAATGTATTAATTTACTTCTTTACTCACTCTAGGGTTATGATCAGAGTTCAACTCTTGCTCAACACTCTATTGAACTGGCTTTACCCAATCATCATCCATTTCATAGAGACTTGCTCCGATATGCCAAATTGATGGAGTGGCTAAAGAGTACAGATTATGGAAAATACGAGGGACTGGCAAAGGTATGGATTTGACATCAATTATTCACTGAGTATAGAGCATAGTCTTTAAGAGTCAAGAGGTCATATATTCAGTTCCCCAAGTGACTTTTGAAATACTGTAGCACATACTTAGCAAAGCAGAAAGTAATTGAATTACTGAGTGCTCATTAGCTAGGGAGAACATTTATTTTATTTACTTGGATAAAGAAGAGCTCAATTTTGAACCTCAGTTTACTCTGGTATTGGGCCATATTCTAGCACAAAGGGTCATTCAATTTAGTTAAATGCTATAGTTATTTCCTGAGTTTTGTTTATGTGCAGTATAGAAATTAGGGAGTATGAAGGTGTGTGCGTGAGGCATTTGCCTTCTGATAATTGATAATCTGTTCAGTAAGGCAAGTACGAAGCATTCCACTACTCCAGGCACACAGGGCCTAACAAGCAAGCCTCTACTTCTAAAGAGCTTTGAGTCTGACTGGGAAGAACAATTATACTTATGACAATCAGAAAAAAATTAAGTGCTAAACTGGAAATGAATTTAAATACATGACGGTTTAGAGAAGAGAAATCCCTATCCTAAAACCATGGGGAAAACTTCATGGAAGATACTGGACTTAAATTGAGTTTTAAATGAATGGGATTAGTACAATATCTAAAAGAAAAGGAGCATTCCAAGGATAAGGAATAATATGTACAGATGAAGGTGAAAAAAAATACATCATTTTCTCAGGACAATGAGGAGGCAAACCTGACTGAAACAGGAATTTCATATTCTGGATCAGGGAGAAATTATGTTGAAAAAGATGAGCCTTGAGCCCTAACCAGCATTCCTCTCACATGGGAAAAGACTGGATGAGGGAAATAAAGAGCCTAATTATAATAATTCAAATGATATGAAATCTTAGAAAGATAGTGGTAAGTCTAGAGAACATAAAAGAGTGACTCCAAGGACAGAAGGGACAGGATGTTGCCAAACTTGCTGGATTTGGAGCCTAGGAGAGTAGTGGTATATACCACTGACTACACATCAGCAACTGAGGAGTGTACGTCACTCATTCATATGTTCGTTCAGCAAACGAATAATACCCTTATGTGCTAACACTGTTTTAAGTGCTAGAGACGGAGCACTAAAGGAATCAGGGAAACGCTTGTCTTCTCAGAACGTGTATTCTGTATGACAAAAGTCAGTAATATGGTATGTTACAAGGAGCTGCTGAGTTTTCTAGAGAAAACAAAGGAAGCAATGCTAGGGCTGGGGGAAGGCTGCAGTTTTAAATAGGACATGAGAATAAGGTGATGTTTGAGCACGGATTCTAAAAATAAGCAGGGATGAACAGTAGGAGTTTCTGGGGGAAAGCTTTCCAAGCACAGTGCAGGTGCCCTAAGGCAAGAGCATGCTGGCGTGCCTGAGAAAGCAGCCAGGGGGCCAGTGTGCCTGGAGCATAGTGATCCAGGGGTCTGAGAAGAGCAAGTGGGAGAACTAAGGTTGGGTGGAGCGGGCAGACTTGAAAGGAACTGTGCACCATTGTAAGGATTTGGCTTTTACTGTGAGGGAGATTGGGCAGAGGGTGGGGGTGGACTTTGGACAATGAAATGGCATCATCTGACGTATATTTCATACATGGCCATTGTAGCTGGAAGCTATGGGTATAGTACTTTTCTGGCACTTACACTGTGACCTTCATTTAGTATTGGAATTGGCCATGTCACTTAGGGAACCTAAAGAATTGCTACCTAACTTAAATATATAAATAGCTATATTTATATATTACATGTAAGAGCAGTTTACATAAAATTTTGAAATATCCAGGGAAACATTTAAAGTCTTTCATCTGTAAGTTTTTATGAATTTAGAGTTTAAAAATAAAAATTCCAAGTAGGCATAAGCTGTTGTAATTAGTAATAATTTAATCATGTGGACAATATGACCTTAAAAGACGTTCTTGAATTGAAAAGAGTGATGTGTTTTGTCTCTGTGGAGTGAGAATATTGGAATCGTTAATGTAAAGACTCTTCTTTATGCTAACGGCCAAGAATTTCTTAACAGAGAATTTAGATAGCAAACTCATGTTATTTTTGTTAGTTTTTCTAGCAAAAATTTTTCCTACTTTTATTCACAAAGTACTGCTCTTTTTCAGAGTATTTTATAAGTAAAGATTATTCTCTCAGGAAACTAATGTTTATACATGAATCCATCTTGATACTTACTGAAATAATTATTGCAGTTCCTATTCACTATCTCAGGTTTATGCTTCATGAGAAGGTAGAGGGTTACGTAGAAATTTATGAAAAGCATTATGATAAGAAAAAAGCAGATTATATATTCCTGTCAGTCTACTGATATCAATATACTTCGCAAAAGGACATTCTTACATAATAGTGTTCATGTATTTTCTCTTCAAAGTGCTTTTGCCCATTTAAAGTAAAATCTGGCTCCTTTACCTTTAAGCTGAGATCATAAGAAAGGGGATATAAACCTTGGTAAAATAAATAATATTTTTGAATGAAAAATGCTTTTCAAAGAGGAAATTGACTTGCAAGAGGGCAGCATGAGAGGTGAGATGGAGAGCTCCCCACAAAACCACAAATTGTAAAAAAAATAGAGTTAATTAATACAACTAACCTTAAAAAGCACCAAGAAAGAAGGCTGAACCAGACTGCAAACAGATATCACAAACAGAGCAGACCTCACGAAACAGGGTAATGTAGGAAAATCTTAATCTGGTGTGACCAAAGCCCTTCCCCCACCCCAGCTCACCAGCTGGAGGAAGAGAAAAGGAGCAGCGGAGGGGATGGAAGACTGGGACTGCTGAACACCTAGCCCTGGAGATCTGCTTTGTGAGCAGAATCCTATAGTGTGTGGTGCTCTGGATGTTGGGGAGCTCGGACAGGCGGAGTGCTTGAGAAATTGACATTCCAGCTGTTTGTGAAGGACAGGATCCACACCTGGCCGCTCTGTGGCAGAGGATGGGCAGGCAGTCTGAGAGGCTTCCTAGCAGCAAGAGGGCTGCTGAGGGGGCAGGGTTTGCACGGAGCTTGCTATGCAGGAGAAGGGAGAGCTGGACAAGGTTGCCTGGGCACAGTCTGCCCAGCTGGGTAGGAACTTTGGGAAGCTTCAGGTGCTCCATCCTCCTGGATGCCTACCCAGCTCCGAGGCCCTCCACTGTGACACACAGCCTGCCAGGCATTCCTAATGGCCTGCAGGCACCTGCTCGCAAACCGGCAGTCACTGCGCAGGCATCAGTTCAGCCAGAGGGAGGCCCCACCTACAACAGCTAGAGACGCAAAGCACAGAAGTTTACACGTGTGTGCTTGGCCTACTGGCTCTGACACTGGAGACAGGCACCACAGACAGGAATAGGGAAACAGATCTTTCCTCCCCCCAGGAACCAGCTCTGCTCCCCTACGACCCCTAACCACACTCTAGGGGCTGAGCAGCTCCAGAGACAAGTTCCTGTGCACTAGTGGGTACCACACAGAAATACGAAACGACAAAAGAACATGGTTCAGACCAAAATGTCTAAAACCCCAGAAACAGGGCCAAATGAAACCAAACTCCCCAATCTTCCAGAAAGAGAGTTCAAAATAAAAATTATAAACATGCTTATGGAGGTACAGAAAAATATTCAAGAACTAAGGAATGAATTTAATTTGCAGATTCAATCATTAAGAAATTCCATATCTGAAATGCAACATACAATGGAGGGATTTAAAAGCAGATTAGATGTAGTAGAAGAGACAGTAAATGAAATAGAAATTAGAGAAGAGGAATAAAAAGAAGCTGAGGCACAGAGAGAAACAAGGATCTCTAAGAATGAAAGAATATTGAGACAACTGTGTGACCAATCCAAATGCAACAATATTCACATTATAGGGCTACCAGAAGAAGAGAGAGAAAAAGGAGAGATAGAACGTGTCATTGAGGAGGTAATTGCTGAAATATTCCCCAAACTGGGGAAGGAGATAGTCTCTCCAGCCATAGAGGTGCACAAATCTACCAACACAAGGGACCCAAGGAAGACAACATCAAGACATAATAATTAAAATGGCAAAGATCAAGGATAAAGACGGACTTTTAAAAGCAGCTAGGGAGAGAAAAAAGATCACATACAAAGGAAAACCCATCAGGCTATCATCAGACTTCTCAGCAGAAACCTTACAGGCCAGAAGGGAGTGGCATGATATATTTAATGCAATGAAGCAGAAGGGCCTTGAACCAAGAAGACTTTACCCGGCAAGGTTATCATTTAAATTTGAAGGAGAGATTAAATACTTTAAAGATAAGCAAAAGCTGAGAGAATTTACCTCCCACAAACGACCTCCACAGTGCATTTTGGAGGGACTCCTATAAGGCTAAAAGATGTCACTCAAGGGAATACAAAGAGTACAGAATATGATTCATGAGATACAAAGAATGGAGGAGGAAGAAAAAGGAGGAGAAAAAAAAAGAACCTTTAGGTTGTGTTTGTAATAGTATATGAGTAAGTTAAATTAGACAGTTAGATGGTAAGGAAATTGCCCTTGAACCTTTGGTAATCATGAATCTAAAGCCTGAAATGGCAATAAATACATATCTATCGATAATCACCCTAAATGTAAATGGTCTGAATGCACCAATCAAAAGACATAGCACTACAGAATGGATAAAAAAACAAGACCCATCTATATGCTGCCTACAAGAGACACTTCAAACCCAAAGACATACATAGACTGAAAGTAAAGAGATGGAAAAAGATATTTCATGCAATTAATAATGAGAAAAAAGCAGGAGTTGCAGTACATGTATCAGACAAAATAGAATTCAAAACAAAGAAAGTCACAAGAGACAAAGAAGGACATTACATAATGATAAAACGGTCAGTCCAACAAGAGGATTTAACTATTATAAATATTTATGCACCCAACACAGGATCACCTACATATGTGAAAAAAATACTAACCTAATTAAAGGTGGAAATAGAATGCAATGCATTCATTTCAGGAGACTTCAGCACACAACTCACTCAAAAGGACAGATCAGCCATACAGAAAAGAAGTAAAGTGACAGAGGCACTAAACAACATATTAGAAAAGATGGACCTAACAGACATCTACAGAAACAACATCCAAAAGCAACAGGATACACATTCTTCTCAAGTGAACATGAAACATTTTCAAGAATAGGTCATATACTAGGCCAGAAAAAAAACCTCAGTAAATTTAAAAAGATTGAAATTGTACCACCCAGCTTCTCAGATCACAAAGGTATGAAACTACAAATAAGTTACTCAAAGAAAATGAGAAAGCCTACAAACACGTGGAGGCTTAATAACATGCTCCTAAATAATCAGTGGATCAATGACCAAATAAGAACAGAGATCAAGCAATATATGGAGAAAAATGACAACAATATTTCAACACTGCAAAATCTGTGGAAAGCTGTGAAGGCTGTGCTAAGACGGAAATATATTAAAATACAGGCCTTCCTCAGGAAAGAAGAAAAATACCAAATGAACAGTCTAACCTCACAATTAGTGAAACTAGAAAAGGAAGAACAAATGAGGCCCAAAGACACTAAAAGGAGGGACATAGTAAAGATTATATGGGGCAAAATACAGCAGAAATAAATAAAATTGAGAAGAGTAAAACAATAGAATCAATGAAAAATGAAAGCAGGAGCTGTTTCTTTGAGAAAATAAAATAGATAAACCACTACCCAGACTTATCAAGAAAAAAAGAGAGTCTGAATACATAAACAGAATAAAAAATGAGAAAAGAAAACTCACTATGGACACCACAGAAATACAAAGAATTATGAGATAATACTATGAAAAATTATATGGTAACAAACTGGATAACCTAGAAGATATGGACAACTTTCTAGAAAAATACAACCTTCCAAGGCTGACCCAGGAAGAAACAGAAAATTTGAATAGACCAATTACCAGTAACAAAATTGAATTGGTAATAAAAAAACTAACTAAGAACAGAACTCCTGGCCAGATGGTTTCACTGCTGAATTTTATCAAAGACTTAGTGAAGACCTAATTCTAATCCTCCATAAAGTTTTCGAAAAAGTAGAAGAGGAGGGAATACTCCCAAACTCATTCAACAAGGCCAACATCACTCTAATAACAAAACCAGGCAAAGACACCACAAAAACAGAAAATTACAGACCAGTATCCCTGATGAACGTAGATGCAAAAATACTCAACAAAACATTAGCAATCCGAAATCAAAAACACATCAAAAAGGTCATCCATCATCATGATCAAGTGGGATTCATCCCAGGGATAAAAGGATGGTACAACATTCGAATATCCACCAACATCATCCACCACATCAACAAAAAGAAGGACAAAAACCACATGATCATCTCCATAGATGCTGAAAAAGCATTCGAAAAAATTCAACATCCATTCACGATAAAAACTATCAAAAAAAATGGGTATATAGGACAGGTACCTCAACATAATAAAGGCCATATATGACAAACCCACAGCCAACATTATACTTAATGGCGAGAAGCTAAAAGCTTTTCCTTTAAGATCGGGAACAAGACAAGGATGCCCACCCTCACTACTGCTATTCAACATAGTTCTGGGGGTCCTAGCCACGGCAATCAGACAACACAAAGAAATAAAAGGCATCCAGATTGGCAAGGAAGAACTCAAACTGTCCCTGTTTGCAGATGACATGATATTGTACATAAGAAACCCTTAAGAATCCACTCCAAAACTACTAGATCTAATATCTGAATTGAGCAAAGTTGCGGGATACAAAATTAATACACAGAAATCTGTTGCATTCCTATACACTAACGAACTAACAGCAAGAGAAATGAGGAAAATAATTCCATTCACAATCGCATCCAAATGAATAAAATACCTAGGAATAAACCTAACCAAGGAAGTGAAAGACCTATACCCTGAAAACTACAAGACACTCATGAGAGAAATTAAAGAGGACACTAATAAATGGAAATTCATCCCATGCTCTTGGAAGAATTAGTATTGTCAAAATGGCCATGCTACCTAAAGCAATCTACACATTCAATGCAACCCCTATCAAAATACCAACAGCATTCTGCACTGAACTAGAGCAAATAGTTCTCAAATTCATGTGGAACCACAAAAGACCCCGAATAGCCAAAGCAATCCTGAGAAGGAAGAATAAAGCAGGGGAAATTACGCTCCCTGACTTCAAGCTCTACTACAAAGCTACAGTAATCAAGACAGCTTGGTACTGGCACAAGAACAGACCCATAGACCAGTGGAGCAGACCAGAGAGCCCAGATATAAACCCAAGCATATATGGTCAATTACTATACAATAGAGGAGCCATGAATATACAATGGAGAAATGACAGCCTCTTCAACAGCTGGTGTTGGCAAAACTGGACAGCTACATGTAAGGGAATGAAACTGGATTACTGTCTAACCCCATACACAAAAAATAAACTCAAAATGGATCAAAGACCTGAATGTAAGTCATGAAACCATAAAACTCTTAGAAAAAAATACAGGCAAAAATCTCTTGGACATTAACATGAGCAACTTCTTCATGAACATATCTTCCCGGGAAAGGAAAATAAAAGCAAAAATGAACAAGTGGGTCTATATCAAACAAACGCTTCTGTACAGCAAAGGATACCATCAGTAGAACAAAAAGACTTCCTACAGTATGGGAGAATATATTTATAAATGACGTATGTGATAAAGGGTTGACGTCCAAATTATATAAAGAGCTCACGCACCTCAACTAACAAAAATCAAATAAACCAATTAAAAAAGGGGCAGAGGAGCTGAACAGACACTTCTCCAAAGAAGAAATTCAGATGGCCAACAGGCACATGAAAAGATGTTCCACATCATTAGTCATCAGAGAAATGCAAATTATAACCACAGTGAGATATCACCTCACACCAGTTAGGATGGCCGCCATCCAAAACACAAAGAAGAACAAATGCTGGCGAGGATGTGGAGAAAGGGGAACCCTCCTACACTGCTGGTGGGAATATAAATTAGTACAACCATTGTGGAAAGCAGTATGGAGGTTCCTCAAAAAACTCAAAATAGAAATACCATTTGACCAAGGAATTCCACTCCTAGGAATTTACCCTAAGAATGCAGCAGCCCAGTTTGAAAAAGACATATTCACCCCTATATTTATCGTAGCACTATTTACAATAGTCAATAAATGGAAGCAACCTAAGTGTCCATCAGTAGATGAATGGACAAAGAAGAAGTGGTATATATACACAATGGAATATTATTCAGCCATAAGATGAAAACAAATCCTTCCATTTGCAACAACATGGATGGAGCTAGAGGGTATTATGCTCAGTGAAATAAGCCAGGCAGAGAAAGACAAGTATCAGATGTTTTCACTCATCTGTGGAGTATAAGAACAAAGAAAATACTGAAGGAATAAAACAGCATCAGACTCACAGAACCCATGAATGAACCAAAGGGAAAGGGACTGGGGAAGATGGATGGGAAGGGAGGGATAAGGAGGAAAAAGGCTATTACAATTAGCACACATAATGTAGCGGGGGTGGGGGTCGGGTGGGGGGATACGGGGAAGGCAGTATAACCCAGAGAAGACAAGTAGTGATTCTATAACATCCTACTACACTGATGGACAGTGACGGCAGTGGGGTATGTGGTGGGGACTTGATAATAGGGGGAGTTTAGTAAACATAATGTTGCTCATGTAATTGTGTATTAATAAAAAAAAGTAAAAAAAGTGCTTTTCAAAAAGAATATAACTATCCTGGGTGTTTATATACACCTTATCTGGCTAGCTATTTTAAGTAAGATTTTTATTTTTACTCTTCAGAATTAGTCTTTTAAGTGTAATGCAGCTCTACTGTTGTGTTATATTTTTTGTTTTGATTTGTTTTCATTCAACATAATTCTGATTTAGACATAGCTTAAGGAAAAGTATTTACTGGAATTCTTTGCCTTTTGAACTTTTAGGAGGATTAATATTTTGAATAATTAAACATTATTATATCTCCTTAAGAGTTTTGTGCCAACAAGGGCTTTGTCCCCTAGTGAATATTCAAATAAGTAATCAATAAGCTTTTTACCTAATTGTGTTTTCTGTATTATTGCCCTATCTTTATATATAATTCAGTTATTCATGAATGTAAAGTGAAGAAACTAGACATTATATAATCAACCTAGAGATGATGTATAGTTTCATTCTCCACTCACAGTATGTTTTCAATTGACAATATTAATGAGCTTTTTTAAATGAAATTGCTTATTTCCCAGGCATGTTACTTGATCTTGTGGTTTGAACTTTTGACAAGCTATGTATTTTACCTCATAATTTAATTTAGTTACTGAATTGTCAAAAAGAGAAATTTCACTAAAAGGGAAGGAGAAAAAATTGAGTGAAAGAAGAAAAGAAAGAAAGAAGGAAACAGACAAACCAGTGTTTCTTTAGTAAGAAAAAGATAATTAAATCCAGATAACAAGTTGCACTTGGTTTAGTGTACACAGCTCACACGTTTTGGCAGAAGCAGGAAAGAAAGCCTGTTTCAAATTCTTTAGGGAGAAGAATCACTAGGCCCTGCCCCAGGCCTACTTACAGCTGAATCTTAGCACAACCCTGACTTTTATATACACCATAAGAGCCTACGGAAAATAGGGTTGTCTTGGTCATGTAATGAGCTTAACTATCCAGATATCCCTCTCCCCAGGAACTACGACTCCTATCTGTGGCTCTGGGTAATACATCTAGAATTTAATGATAGATGGTTCATCCATGCTTGGTAAGGAAATGAACTTTCCTCTATTCATAACCTCCTGAGGTGAGTCAGTCGTGAAGGTTCCTCAGACATCTCTCAAATTCAGTTCTGCCTTTGTGGAATTTACCCTTTAGTGTAAAGAAAAAGTAAAACATGGAGATCCCTGTGAGACACTACAACCAGCAGAAAACAGTTGAAAAGACTGCCTAAGACAACAATATTTAAACTCATGACAGTTAAATTTTAAGTTGGGTGATGTATAAGAGTTATGCATATTCACAGTGAGGCACACCCTTCAGGGTTTGGTAAATGAATTAACTGATAGGCACACCTGTCTGGCCTTCCCTCACTAGTAAGATCTGTTGAGTACCTGGGAAAAAAGTATCCAGTCATTTGAGATGCATTGAAAAAGGGAGTGATTTTCCATAGCCTGCTCCAATGGCTGTTTTCTAGATACAAAAATAGCTATTTTGAAACTGTTTAATTGCTTGGGTAGGAATGTGTACATTAAACAATTTGAGTATTGGAATGCAGTCTCTGATACTGAGTAATTTCAGTACAAACCATTGATGAACATTTAACAAATGGTGCAAAGCTAATTTTCCATTTGTCAATCATTTGCTGGTTTGCAGTGATCTATTTTTTAATGAGAATTTAAACTTATAAAAAATGAGACATTGAAAAAGAGAGCCCAGTGAAACGGGAATTCATTTTAAGCTTTATTTTAATTTATGTTTGCTTTTAAAGTCATATAAAGATCATAGGAAATAATTGCCCATTAAACTAACTTCTCTGACGGAGAGTATGTGTATGTCTTTGGGTTTAAAGTGAGTCTCTTTTGGCAGCATATAGATGGGTCTTGTATTTTTATCCATTCAGTGACTCTGTGTCTTTTCATATGTGCATTCAGTCTATTTACAGTTAGGGTGATTATCGAAAGGTATGTACTTACTGGCATTGAAGGCTTTGTTTTTGTAAGGCTTTGGTATTTCTAAGTTACCAAAGCTTCGAGGTTAACTTCCTTACTGTCTAAGAATCTAACTTTTAACTCAATGTGCTATTACAAACACAGTCTAAAGGTTCTTTTTTTTTTCTTCCTCTTCCATTCCTTATATATTAGGTATCATATTCGGTACTCTTTGTCTATCCCTTGATTTACTTTGGGGACAGTTAATATAATTTTGCATTTGCTTAGTAATTAGCTGTTCTACTTTCTTTACTACAGTTTTATTACATCTGGTGACAGCTATTAAAAACCTTAGGAACACTTCCATCTATAGCAGTCCCTCTAAATTACACTGTAGAGATGGTTTGTGGGAAGTAAATTCTCTCAGCTTTTGCTTATCTGGAAATTGTTTAATCTCTCCTTCAAATTTAAATGATAACCTTACCGGGTAGAGTATTCCTGGTTCAAGGCCATTCTGCTTCATTGCATTAAATACATTATTCCACTCCCTTCTGGCCTGTAAGGTTTCTGTTGAGAAGTCTGATAGCCTGATGGGCTTTCCTTTGTATGTGAT
Source organism: Smutsia gigantea (assembly GCA_032199065.1). Classification (NCBI taxonomy): domain Eukaryota; kingdom Metazoa; phylum Chordata; class Mammalia; order Pholidota; family Manidae; genus Smutsia; species Smutsia gigantea. The sequence goes on along the minus strand of JAVSCE010022737.1, from coordinate 31,868 downwards.
CTTATTTCTCTCTCTGGCTGCTTTTAATAGTCTGTACTTATCCTTGATCTTTGCCATTTTAATTCCTGTATGTCTTGGTGGTGTCTTCCTTGGGTCCCTTGTGTTGGAAGATCTGTGCATCTCCATGGCCTGAGAGACTATCTCCTTCCCCCGATTGAGGATGTTTTCAGCAATTACCTCCTCAAAGACACTTTCTATCCCTTTTTATCTTTCTTCTTCTTCTGGTACCCCTGTAATGCGAATATTGTTCTGTTTGGATTGTTCACACAGTTCTCTCAATATTCTTTCATTCTTAGAGATCCTTTTTTCTCTCTGTGCCTCAGCTTCCTTGTATTCCTCTTCTCTAGTTTCTATTTCATTTATCATCTCCTCCACCGTGTCAAATCTAATCTGCTTTTAATACCGTCCATTGTGCTCTTCAGTGATTGAATCTCCAACCAGAATTCATTCCTGAGTTCTTGAATATCTTTCCGTACCTCCATGAGCATGTTCATGATTTTTATTTTGAACTCCCTTTCAGAAAGATTCATGAGGTCAATGCATTTAAATCTTTCTCAGGAGTTGTGTTAATAATTTTATCCTGAACCAGGTTCCTTTGGCATTTCATATTTGTATATGGCGCCCTCTAGTGCCCAGCATCTCTACTCTCTGGAGCTTTTCAGCCCCTGAAGCAATGTCAGGGGTCACAGGGTAGTGGTATTGGTGCCGGAGGGAGGAAAGAGCTGTTCCCTGCTTCCCTGCTGCTATGCCTGTCTCCACTGCCTGAACCAGTGGACTGAGCACACAGGTATAAGCCTCTATGCTTTGCGTTTGTAGTTACTGTAAACAAGGCTCCCCTCTCTGGCCTGACACCAGGGTAGAGTTTCCCGGTTTGTGAGCCAGGTGGGGCTGGTTAAGAGAAAGGTGTAGTAGGCTGCGTATCATGGGTCCTTGGAGCTGTGTAGCCAGCCAGGGAACTGGAACACCTGAAGATCGTCTAAGGAGGAAGATTTCTTTTTCCTCCTTAAATATAAGAGTCTATATGGCAAAACTCCCAACCTGCTCTGCAGAGAGCACCCGGACAATTTTGTCTACCTGCCCTCTCTCCTGAGCAGTACGCTCCGTGCAATCCTTTCCCCTTTAGCAACCCTCTTGCTAAGGGCTTTCTTGTTAGGATGTCTCTCAGACTACCCACCTTTCTTTTGTCCCATTGCAGCCAGATATGGATCCCTGCTTTCCACAAGCATCTGGAATCTCTGTTTCTCCAAGAATTCTGCCTGTTTTAGCTTTCCAACCCCGTAATTGCGAGAGTATCATGCAAGCACCATGAAATGTAGGTTTGTGTTCCCAGAGCAGATCTCCAGAGTTAAGTATTCAGCACTCCCAGGCCTCCACTCCCTCCCTGCTTGGGTTTCTTTTTCTCCCGCCAGTGAGCTGGGGTGGCGGAAGGGCTTGAGTCCCGCTGGGCCACAGCTTTGGTACGTTACCCTGTTCTGTAAGGTCTGCTCTTTTCTTCAGTTGTATGCAGTCTGGCGCAGCCCTCTTTCCTGTTGCTCTTTCAGGATTAGTTGTATTAATTATACTTTAGTATTATTTGTGGTTTTAGGAGGAAGCCTGTGTCTCACCTCTCACACTGCCATCTTTAATCCCTATCTATCATTTAAATTTGAAGGAGGGATTAAACAATTTTCAGATAAGCAAAAGCTGAGAGAATATACCTCCCACAAACCACCTCTACAGTGCATTTTGGATGAACTCCTATAGATAGAAGTATTCCTAAGGCTAAATAGATGTAACCCAAGCAATAGGAAAAGAGTACAGAATATGATTCATAACATACAATGAATGGAGGAGGAAGAAAAAGAAAAAGGAGGAAAAAAAAGAAGAACCTTTAGGTTGTGTTTATTATAGCATAGGAAGTGAGTTAATTTGACTGTTAGATAGTGAGAGAATTACCTTTGAACCTTTGGTAACCACCAATCTAAAGCCTGCAATGGCAATAAGTACGTACCTATCAATAATCACCCTAAATGTAAATGGTCTGAATGCACCTATCAAAAGACATAGAATTACTGAATGGATGAAAAAACAAGACCCATCTATATGCTGCCTACAAGAGACTCACTTGAAACCCAAAGACACACACAGACTGAAAGTAAAGGGATGGAAAAAGATATTTAAAGCAACTAATAGGCAGAAAAAAGCAGAAGTCGCAGTATTTGTATCAGACGAAATAGAATTCAAAACAAAGAAAGTCACAAGAGACAAAGAAGGACATTACAAAATGATAAAAGGGTCAGTCCAACAAGAGGATATAACTATTATAAACATCTGCGCACCCAATACAGGATCACCTACATATGTGAAAGATACTAACGGAATTAAAGGGGGATACAGAATGCAATGCGTTCATTTTAGGAGACTTCAACACACCACTCACTCCAAAGGACAGATCAACCAGACAGAAAATAAGTAAAGAGATAGAGGCATTGAACAAGGTATTAGAACAGATGGAACTAATGGACATCTACAGAACACTCCATCCAAAAGCAACAGGATACACATTCTTCTCAAGTGCACATGGAATATTTTCAAGAATAGATCATATGCTAGGCCAGAAAAAGAACCTCAGTAAATTGAAAAAGATTGAAATTGTGCGCACCAGCTTCTGAGATCACAAAGGTATGAAACTAGACATAAATTACACAAAAATAATGAAAAGGCCCACAAACACATGGAGACTTAATAACATGCTCCTAAATAATCAGTGGATCAATGACCAAATAAAAACAGAGATCAAGCAATAAATATATGGAGACAAATGACAACAATAATTCGACAGACTAGAGAGCTCAGATATAAACCCAAGCATATGTGGTCAATTAATATACGATAAAGGAGCCATGGATATACAATGGGGAAATGACAGCCTCTCCAACAGCTGGTGTTGGCAAAACTGGACAGCTGTATGTAAGAGAATGAAATTGGATTATTGTCTAACCCCATACACACAAGTAAACTCAAAATGGATCAAGGACCTGAATGTAAGTCATGAAACCATAAAACTCTTAGAAAAAAACATAGCAAAATGTCTTGGACATAAGCATGAGTTACTTCTTCATGAACATATCTCCCGGGGCAAAGGAAACAAAAGCAAAACTGAACTGGTAAGACTATATCAAACTGAAAACTTCTGTACAGCAAAGGACACCATCTGTAGAACAAAAAGACATCCTACAGTGTGTGAGAATATATTCATAAATGACGTATCTGATCAGGGGTTGACATCCAAATTATATAAAGAGCTCACACACATCAACAAACAAAAATCAAATAAGCCAATTAAAAAATGGGCTGAGGAGCTGAACAGACACTTCTCCAAAGAAGAAATTCAGATGACCAACTGTCACATGAAGAGATGCTCCACATTGCTAATCATCACAGAAATGCAAATTAAAACCACAATGAGATATCACCTCATACCAGTTAGGATGGCTGCCATCCAAAAGACAAACAACAACAAATGTTGGCAAGGATGTGGAGAAAGGGGAACCCTCCTACACTACTGGAGCAAATGTAAACTTGTTAAACCATTGTGGAAAGCAGTATGGAGGTTCCTCAAAAAATTAAAAATAGAATTTCACTCCTAGGAATTTAAGAATGCAGGAGCCCCGTTTGAAAACGACATATGCACCCCTATGTTTATCGCAGCCCTATTTACAATAGCCAAGAAATGGAAACAACCAAAGTGTCCATCAGTAGATGAATGGATAAAGAAGATGTGGTACATATATACAATGGAATATTATTCAGCCATAAGAAGAAAACAAATCCTACCATCTGCAACAACATGGATGGTGCTAGAGGATATTATGCTCAGTGAAATAAGCCAGGCAGAGAAAGACAAGTATCAAATGATTTCCCTCATCTGTGGAGTATAAGGACAAAGAAAAAAACCAAAGGATCAAAACAGCAGCATACTCACAGAACCCAAGAATGGACTAACAGTTACTAAAGGGAAAGGGATTGGGGAGGATGGGTGAGAAGGGAGGGATAAGGGGGAAAAGGGGAAAAGTGTGGTGGGGGGACACGGGGAAGGCAGTATAACAGAGAAGACAAGTAGTGACTCTGTAGCATCTTACTACGCTGATGGACAGTGACTATAATGGGGTATGTGATGGGGCTTGATAATGGAGTCTAGTAAGCATAATGTTCATGTAAGTGTACATTTATGATAGCAGAATTTTTTTTTAAGTCTGTCTTTATCCTTGATTTTTGCCATTTTTATTATTATATATCTTAATGTTGTCTTCCTTGGGCCCCTTGTTTTGGGAGATCTGTGCATCTCCTTGGCTTGAGAGACTATCTCCTTCCCTGGATTGCAGACGTTTTCAGCAATTATCTCCTCAAAGATGCTTTCTATTCCTTTTTCTCTCTCTCCTTCTTCTGATACCCCTATAATGCGATTATTCTTCCATTTGGGTTGGTCATACAGTTCTCTCAATATTCTTTCATTCTTAGAGATCCTTTTTTCTCTCTGTGCCTCAGCTTCTTTGTATTCCTCTCCCTAATTTCTATTCCGTTTACCGTCTCTTCTACTACATCTAATCTACTTTTAAATCCCTTGTTGTATGTTGCATTTCAGATATGGAATTTCTTAATGATTGAATCTCCAACTTAAGTTCGTTCCTGAGTTCTTGAATATTTTTCTATACCTCCATAAGCATGTTTATGATTTTTATTTTGATCTCTCTTTCAGGAAGATTGGTGAGTTTGGTGTCATTTGGCCCTTTTTCTGGAGTTTTTGAGATTTTGGTCTGAACCATGTTCTTTTGACATTTCATATTTCTGTGTGGTGCCCTCTAGTGCCCAGAAGGTCCAGTCTCAAGCTTCTGGGAGCCCCTAGAGTGAGGTTGGGGGTCATTGGGGAGCGGAGCTGGTGCCTGGGGGAAGGAAAGATCTGTTTCCTGATTCCTCTCTCTCCTGCCTGTCTCCCTTTTCAGAGCCAGTGGGCCGAGCATGTGTAAGCCTCTGTGCGTTGCCAATCTAGCTCTTGTAGGTGGAGCCTCCCTCTGACTGGCCTGACGCCAGCGCAGTGACTGCCAGTTTACGAGCGTGCCATCAGGCCAGGAGGAAGTCTCGGCAGGCTGCATGTCACAGTGGGGGGCCTTGGAGCTGAGTAGCCAGCCATGGGGATAGAACGCTTGAAGCGCCTCAAAGTTCCCAGTCTCCTAGCAGAGCATGCCCAGACAACCTTGTCCCCCTATCCCTTCTCCCATTCAGCAAGCTCCATGCAAACCTTGCCCCTTCAGCAACCCTCTCTCTGCTAGGAAGCCTCTCAGACTGGCTGCCTTTCCCTTGTTCCAAAGCGGCCGGGTGTGGATCCCATCCTCCACAAACGGCCGGAATCTGTCTCTCAAGCACTCCACCTGTCCGAGCTCCCCATCCTCCAGAGCACCACACAATGTAGGTTTCTGCTCACAAAGCAGATCTCCAGGGCTAGGTGTTTGGCAGTCCCAGGCCTCCATGCACTCCCTGCTCCATTTCTCTTCCTTCTGCCAGTGAGCTGGTGTGGGGCAAGGGCCTGGGTCCCACCAGATCAAGGCTTTGGTACGTTTCCCTGTTTCATGAGGTCAGTTCTGTTTCTGAGGTCTGTATGCAGTCTGATGCAGCCTTCTTTCCTCTTGCTCTTTTAGGGTTAGTTGTATTAAGTATATTTTTGCACTGTCTGTGGTTTTGGGAGGAGTTCTCTGTCTCACCTGTCACGCTGCTCTCTTGAATCTCCTCAACTTTGTATTTTTATAAATTGCTAATGGTACGGTGCCTGTTCAACTTTTTTAAGACAGAAGATAGCCTTATTTTTTTCTTCCTAGGATTTTTATGTCCTATGAAATGCACCAAATTTTTAAATCACAAAATTTAAAACAAGCACAAAGGTTTTGGGGGCACTGACAATGTGAAGTGTTATATTTGTTTTATTAATAAGAAGTACATGTTACTTTTATTTTAAGAATTACATGGATTATTTATCACGACTATATGAGAGAGAAATTAAAGACTTCTTTGAAGTTGCAAAGATCAAGATGACTGGTACAACTAAAGAAAGCAAGAAGTTTGGTAAGCTTAGGCACCTCAATTCTGTGTTTTCTATTAAAAATGGTTTTGTTTATGACAATTCTAAAACTTTTCAAGCAAGGTGGAAGAAGATGCAGTTGAATTAATAAGAGTAAGTCTAATGTATTGGCTTGATTTATAGGTCTTTCATAGAACAAATATTTACATCTGTAAATATGTTTTTACTAATATCCTCTATTTGAATTTGACAGCAATTGTATATTCATCCTATAATTAAAAGTATTTATAGAAAAAGGAGTTGGCCAGAAAATACTCAGTCTGGCAGAGAAAATGTTAGACTTAAGAGAGACAAATTTATAGTTCACTTTATGACTTCCTAAAAGACCTTTATAACAGTTGGGAGCAAGTCACTGATCTCTTAAGGCATTGCTCTCCACAGGGAAATGAAAGTGATTCCTGGCTTCTTACTTCTCACTGGCTATTTTGAATCAAAAAAGAAAGTTTGTAATGTTTTCTCCAAAGGAGCTATAAAAATGTCACCAAAATTTCTGCTGCAAATATACCTTATTTTAACAGAGATGTTTTTAAAGCATTTTTTTTTGTTGCTTCTAAATATGTTAAACAGACAAAAACACGATTTGAAAGAATAACCAGTGAAAGTATAAAGTTGGGAGGAAGGTGATTTGTCAAGGCCACATTCTGCTCTTGCATGTGCCCATCTCGAGTTCCTTTTCGATGGAGTTCTGTGCCTATTCAAGTCAAAACCTGGCCTTAAATGGCTACAGTGTGTGCTCTTCCCTGTGTCTTCCTAGCTCCTTTAGTATAATGAGTTTAGCATTTGCTTGTTGAAAGGAGCCTATGCCCTAAGCAACTTTGGTAATCAGAAAACAGGATTGAAATTGATAGCACATCTTTCCATTCTTTTCTTTAGGACAGAGAAGACTGTCTTTAGTGGGTAATTATTTTATAATTCACTGGATGGTTTGTTTGTTTGTTTTTTTAAATACAACACTAATATATTGATTTTACTAGTCCATATTTTTGAAAATGAATCTGTATATAAATATGTTACACTTAGGGAAAGATAGTAATAAGAATCTTGGGACAATAGGCTTTTGGAAACAGAAATGCTAACTCATCCTAAAGGTTAAGTGTTCTTAAACACAGTGTGTTTATATCCTTGTTAATGTTTCACTGTGGATATGTTATGCTTTGTTTTTTTTTTAGTAAACAGTGTATTAATGGCAGTACATGTTTAGTGTTTTTTGTCACTACTTGTTAGTGAACCATTTTATTTTGAAAGAACTCTAGTATATGAAAACTGGAGGTAAAAGAGAAATCTTTCTAAAATTCTTTCTTCAGAAAGTCATTAATCCCAGTTTCATTATACTTTATCAAGCCTAAGATTCATATTGAGATAAATGGCATAATAAAAATATGATTTAAATCAAGTACAATAGTATCTTAATGGTATCATTGTATTAACCCGAAACCTAAATTTTTTCGTACTCCTTGAGTTCTTAAATGTATCTTGTAAAAATTTTAAATTAACATAATACAAGTATAGGAGACTCTTTTATAGTTTTAAAACAGCATTAAAATTACATCTCTTCTGTGAATCTATTAAATAACATTAAGAGAATAATTTGTGATGGTTGATGGCACCAGAAAATTAAAGTTTCACTTTGATATCATCAACTACAGGAGAAGACAAACTAAATAATAAACAGAATGAAGATAAAAAGACTTTGTTTCATCTGTGAATATCTAATTTGTTAGCATTTAAAAATAAATTTCAAGTTAAATACAAATGACTTAAGTTTTAAATAAGGTAGAATGTAAATTTTTTCAAAGATATATTTTCCATGAGTCAAATTATGTTTAAATCAGTTTTTAATAATAATTATAATTAAAACAAACCTGAAATTTTGGAAAGATAACTTCAGTGAATCAGAATTAAGCATAAAACTTAAATTATTTTGTTTTTTACTTTGAAAATGCTGAGGCATAGATGCTAAAAAGAATAGAAAGTCAGATTGAATATATTTTACAAAAGGAAATTGTACAGTCAGTATAGTTTCAGAGATTCAGGGAATACTCTCTCTTTGAACCAATCTGGACTCAAGTCTTTATAACATCTACTTAGTTCAAATAATTCAAAATAATGTTCAAACACAGTAAAGTATCTTTTCTTTGTGATAGGCCTTTATTTAGGTTCCTTTTTTGACTAATAGGTTTACTTTGATATTCCCAGAGGCATGGAATTCCTCTCCCAAGATTGGTATTTTGGTGGGTTGTTTTCCCCTTTGTGTTCAACAGATATACATAATGAAATGGCAAGCAAAGGAAATGTGATGATTATTTTTAAATCACTAGTTTTTTTTTACAGCTAGGATACACAAACACACACAGCACTTTAATCCATTAATGTATATATTTACATACTTATTGCTTCCCTCTTATTTATCAAAAATATGGGAAAAAACAGTATGCCAGAGTCATTTTTTTCAATCTGTGGTTCTCCACTAAACTAAGAAACCTTGTTGATTCCAAAGGAAGTCTTGAATACAAGACTGAATTCAGTGCTGGCTAGAAGATTTATTCAATAAATATGTATTATTTACCTCATATATAATAATAACCAGGTATTAAGAATGTAGCAATGAGCAAAGCCCCTAACCTAATGAAGTTTATAGACTAGTGGGAATTATTTAAAGATAAGTTTACCTGAATATTGTTGCTTGTTGCTGATAAATAATATAGACTTCTTATGAGCCCCACGTTGTAATTAATAGGCACTACTAGTAACTCTGTATTCGTTATTGGCTACTAAAAAAAGGAAGAAAAAAGAAAAGTACATGAAATATTAGGCTTTGCTCTGGAACTGGTGAGCTTAGTATAGTGACACCCTAAGGCCACCAGAATGGACTGTTCAGATTGGCTGGCTAGTAGCTCTGGCAAGATTCCTGCTTGGCACTTTACTGTCTAGCCTTATTGTTTCATATTTCTTTGAGCTTCAGGTAGCCAAAGCTGGGAAGATAGATGTGTCGCCATTGTGACAAGTTAATAGCTTATATTTGGGCTTTCGTCTCAAAGTTTGGCACAGATAGTGACAGTTGACACATTGTTCTCTGTTTTTAAAATATTTCTGGGTTATAGTCTCTTATTTTCTGTTTCATTCCATAATTTCTTTGCCTTTCATATTAACTTCTAATCTGAGTTTAGAATGTTTCACAAGATGATATCTGCATCTTGATTGATCTAATGTATATATACTGTATAGAGAGAAGTTTTAGGATAAACGAAATACTAAATGACCCTAAAAGAACTCAAATTCCTGTATTAAATGAGTTATTCCCTTGGCTTTACCCTTCCACCGAATTAGTATTCTGATATATACCTTTCATTCTAGTTGTTCACAAAGCCAGTTACTAAGCAGTTCAGCTTCATATTTTGAAAAGCCCCGCTCGTCATTTTTTATCAGAGATAGTATAAAATTATTAATCAGATGTATAAAAAATTATTTAATAAAATTAATTAAATAGAATTCAGGAGCTTTCTGGGATTACAAGATTGTTGATGTATTTAAAGTCTAAATTTAAAACTTCATTCTATAAATTTCCACTGTATTAAATTATTTCCTTGAATGTATTTTCTTCAGAAACCAAAACTTGCAAATACAGTCTTTTAAGGTTAAGTATACCAGCTTCATAAACTTAAAAGAAAAGTAATTATTTAAAAGTGTGGGAGTGTTTACAAATACAGATATTTTTACGTGAATATTTGAGTAAAAGCAATACATTGAAAGACTAGTAAATTTTTTTCCCTCAGATAATTATTCAAACAGTAGCCGACCAACTAAACATATGTTACATCTCTCGTTACTTGATGCTCATGGTTCTTTGCATGTGTCTTTTAAACAAGAGCTTTAACTTCCTCTTGTGCATGATTTGTGCAAATTGCAGTTTATTAACTTGTCTTTGTCTTTGATGCTTGCAACCTAATCCATCACAGCTACACTGCCTCGAAAAGAAAGTGCTGTCAAACAGGAAACAGAGAGTGAGTATGCTGAGTGTGTTAGTAGGTATTCTCAGTGCATGTTGGTTCAATGCCTACAAATTAGTTACGTCTTGAAAAAGGTACACCAAAAATACTGATTGCTAGGTATTGGTGAAAAAAACCAACATGATAATAGTGGTATGGCTACATCCAAGAAATATATAATATAGTTAAAAATATGTGGTGGGTAATCAGAAATTTGTGGAAAGACTTAACCATTACACTTCTGTTTTCGGTCTGTGTTTAGAAACTTGAAAAATTCTTACAGATATGGTCAGATTTTGCATAATGAAACCAAAGTTTGTCTTTAATTGTCCTTATTATGTCTTCACTTGTTCCTTCTGACCATCAGCAGGTAATACAGGTTAACTGGGAAATATTCAAGAAAAAATTTTTTAAAATTATTTGTCATTTATATTTAATTCTAAATGAAAACGTTGCATCTTCTTGTGAAAATGGAATCCTTTAACTTTTAAAATCCTTTAATTCCTTGATGTGTGTAGGATACTGTCCATTAAAAATATATGGTGGGTAGGAACACCATATATTGTTCTCATTTTTCCTTATGGCTATAATGGATACCTATGTTTATATCTAAACACAGATGTCCTGAATTAATAATAATATTAATATATATTATATTTTAGCTGTGCTTTAAATATGACAAGTTTTCAGTGTGTTTTTTTTTCTCTTTGGTTAGTTTTTAAAAAACGATAATCAATTCAGTTACTGTTAAAGCAGTGTTTCTAGGTTGAATCGTATGTAATTGACTTTTTTTGTAGGGCAAGAAGGAGTATTAGCAGTGTCATATTGTTCACTCTAATACGTTGATTTAATGCGGAGGCGGGTAATATCAGGATATGGCAGTTTTCCTCAGAAATATAACAAAGTCATATTAGCTAATGCACAGGGTGGTGGGGGGACAGTCAGCGACTTTTATCGATATTCATGTCTTCTTAATGGGAAAAAAAAATCCTCATCTATTTTAGTCTAGAGATAGTATCAAGCAGTTTTATGGTGACACTGGGCAGGGCATAAATAATGTGATCTTTAAGATCACTTTGTGTCCTATTCTGTAGATCTGTGTGGTTTCACTACTCTTTACATTATGCTCAGGAATAGGACATAAATGTTAATGAAAGAGGGCACTCTACAGCTTGTGCCATGTGGCAGACTTGGGCACTAGCTAATAAGAGCCCTGGAAGACCAAGACAGTGGAAGAGAGCCCCAATTTGTGCTACAGATCTTTTATTCATGAAGGTCACAACTTACAGAGTTTTATTTCTTCTTAGGTCTTCATGGAAGTTCTGGGAAATTAACTGGATCTACTTCTAGTCTAAATAAACTCACTGTTCAGAGTTCAGGGAATCGTAGATCTCAGTCATCTTCCTTGTTGGATATGGGAAATATGTCTGCCTCTGATCTTGATGTTGCCGACAGAACCAAATTTGATAAGGTAAAATAAAATAACAAGTACTCTGTAAACATTAATATTAGTTTTCTAACAGCAGTTTGTTACTGCTCTAAGTGTGTTCAAAGATTTGGTCTCTGTTGGCTCTCTTAATTAACCATGTCTTCCTTTCCAGTTCTGAATCTGAAAAAAGTAATAGTCAACTGGCAAATGAAATGTGCACCATCAATTTACCTGACATAACAGCTTTATTAAAATTTGTTATAAATCATAAAGTTCTTATATCTCAAACATAAGTTCCGTGAGTAAATACAACGTAAAAAGGAAATAACAGCTTTTATGAAGCTAAACTATTCCCTGCAATGCATTAAATAGGATTAAAAAGTTGATCTCTATGTTCCTCTTTCCACATTTCAAAATGAATAATTGTTGTGAGTTTTCTTTTAGGTATGTCTGGCCCGGTGATAGCTTCATAATTCTGCATTGTCCTGTCACTCTTGAGAGGGTTTGTTTTGGGGATTCTGTTGAGATTCTAAATAAAGCATCAGGGGTGCCTGTGGAAAGTGAATTGAACATGAAATATTACATTAAGTGTGTGTTGCAGTTCTCTCACTGTAGGGTCCTTCTGGTTTCCTTCAGATCTTTGAACAGGTCCTCAGTGAACTGGAGCCTCTATGTCTGGCAGAGCAGGACTTCATTAGTAAATTTTTCAAGCTGCAGCATCAGAGTATTCCTGGAACTGTGGTATGGCACACATTTATTTATTGGCTAGTGTTTATGATCTGTAGCATAATTACCTAATGACTTTGTCATGATTTCAGTATCAGAACAGGGAAAGAAAGTTTATGATATAAGGATTTTTAAAATAATTTTTGTAATATCGTGAAATAATAAAAACAGTGATAGAATTTGGGCATCTAATTTAATATTCCAGACTGTTTTAGACCTAAACATTATCTAATTAGTGAGGGGGAAAAAAATGTCTGAATTTACTTAACAGAAAACATCATTTAAAAAGCAATTTTAGTATTTTAGTAGTCAAGAAAAAAATACAATTTTTTTAAAAAGATGTTTTATTGTATATACCTTGGTCTACCAAAACAAAAAACAAAAAAAAAAGCAGAAGAAGAAAATGAAATGACTTTGTTACTATGAGACCTTAAACCAATTATTTAATTCCCAGTATTTCTTATCTATACAATTATAATAATACCTGTTCAGCATGCCTCTCAGGTGCCATAAATGTAACAAAATTAAACAAGAGATTTGCTAGAATATTTTGAAGAACTTATTAAAAGCACAATGCAAATAAAGCTATTTTTAAATTAAGGTCATCTTTAAAAAGAGAACCAACATATAAATAGTCATAAAATGAATGAGAAATTATCTCAAATGGTTGGGGATTTATTGTTGTAAATGGGAATGGTAGTAAATTTGCTTACTAGTTTCTGTAGGAATCCTTGGTAGCCTTTTTTAAATGCCAAAGTTTTATTAGAATGATAAGATTAATTTTTAAACTCTCTCTTGAAAGTTGTTTATGGATGCTTCCTGGTTTTTCTTAAGCTTTTCCCCCATTCCCACACCCCCTCTGAGCCTCCTGTACCTTCTCACTCCCGGCTTCTCCCTCGCGGGCAAGCACGCAGACATGCCTCACCCTACAGTAATTCTCAGATGAAATCTAAGAACAAAGCATTTCACAGACATTCTTAAACAGCATTCTAAGTTATATAGTTTGATTAGTAATACTACCTTTAAAAGTCATTGTTTTTCATAATGTATTCTCTCCTAGGAATCTTAAGACTGAGCAGGCTTTTGCTATATAAGCTAGTCAAATTGTTAGTCTTTTATTATGTAAAGTACCTGAATAATTTTTGCAGACTGAAGCAGAGGACCTAGATGGAGGAACATCATCACGGCAACATAATTCTGGCACACCACTGCCTGTTTCATCTGAGTATGTGTTTGTTACTATCTTTTGTTCATTTTGGAAAGAAAATTAACTTTTAAATTAACCATAGGGGAGTGATGCTCAGTGAAAAGTCCAGATCACTCTCAGTAACCTGACAGCACTCAGAGCACCAACGTACGTGCCCACTGTCTTATCAAGACATTTTTACTGAATTGAAACTGGTCCTGTTGCAGGACTTTTCAGCTCTTCTCGGCTCTAGTAATCACAAAAATGCAATCAATTTTTATGTTTGCTGGTAGGAAGTAGCATTTGAATTATGCTGTTTTTCAGTAATCACAAAGAACGTTTCAGGACCCAGATTTAGAAGTGACATAAATTTTTTTAGTGATAAAAGTTAACTCCTCAACAAATATTTTTATATTGTAAACTGTTGTAGAAAAGTTAGTTCATCGTATTTGGATATTTTTAGTTAAAATACCAAATTTTAGTTATTTTGTATATACCCAGTGGCTTAAAGTTAAAGGTGAATACAACTGAAGTTTGTAATAACTTTCTGTGTTTTGTATGTCTTCTGAATAGGAGAGATATGATTCGCCAAATGATGATTAAAATATTTCGCTGCATTGAGCCAGAACTGAACAACCTAATTGCATTAGGAGACAAAATTGATAGCTTTAACTCCCTTTACATGCTTGTCAAAATGAGTCATCATGTGTGGACTGCACAAAATGTGGACCCTGCTTCTTTTCTGAGTACTACCTTGGGAAATGTTTTGGTGACTGTCAAAAGGAACTTTGACAAATGCATTGTAAGGTTTTTGGATTTTTTTTTAAACTTAGAATTCTAGTCATTGCAAAAAATAGGTAAATGTATTTAAATCAAGAGATTTCCATCTTTCCATTGGGGGATGTAATGTTCACAGGCATTTCAGCAGTCTGTTACATTCTTAACTGCATTTAATTTGCTTTCCAGGATTCTTCACACTAGAGTGATATGAATATGCACTCCTAAACCTTCAAAAATGATATGATAGCATTAAATTGCCATGGAAAAAGGGTAGACAAGTAATATAGTGATATGTAACTAACATCAAAGTTGTAGCCTTAAACACTGAATAACCACCATGTCTTTCTCGAGGCTAAATGATTGGACAATCAGCTTGAAATGATATATATACCTTTAGCTGGTGAGAAATTTTATTTTTGTGAGGTTTTGTTCATTGATGGCTCTTTTCTTAAATGAATGCACTGTTTCTACCCTATCAGTTACAAAGCCAGAAAAGACAAATGTCATTTAGAATATTTCCTGTTAATGTTCAAGTATGTTCCGGCTATGATTACATCCTGTGCATTTAAATGTCACACAGAACAGAAATCTTCATGCAGCTTAATAACAATAGACTAGCATTAACAAATCCATGTTTACTATATATCAGGTACTGGTCTAAGCAGTTTACACACATTATATTATCTAATCGTCATAAACTCCTCCCTGCCCCTAACATATGGTAGATGACCTGAGAGGCTATGTTATATTTCCCAGGTTGACAGTTTTAAACTGGTAAGAGTTGTATTCACACCTAGACAGTCTGGTTCCAGTGCCTGCAATCTTACTCTACCCTCTCTGCTGCATCCATTTTTGTTCCTCACAGTTACCGATATTGATGAAGTGGAATAGTAGTAAAGACAATATGAAATGTTTGACAGTGCTCACAGGGCTTTCCAATACTAATACTTGTAACCTAGAAACAACTCCTATTCTAATTCACCTGTTACTTGTTTTTCAAGTTATACCCGCAAAATCTCAAGACATTGAAATCTAAGGTAGAAAGTGAAAATGATCCAGCAGTATTTAGCAGTGTAATTCTTACTGTGAATAGATCTAGACCTCCTGAGAGGTACACAGAACCGTAATTGAATCCATGGATCTTTTTGAATCCAAAGATCTAGAGTCTGTCTATACAAAACATCCCTTTTACACTTTGTCACCATTATACATTAAGAACTTTGCTGAACTTAGAATAAGTAACTGATAGATACATGGGAAACTGTATAATGCAAATCCGTAATAGAAATGTCTGTTCTCCCTCTCTGTTCTCACACTCAAAAAATACAGAACCTATCTATCCAAACAAAGTTTAGACAGATAAGAATTGAAAATGACGATAATTCTCAAACCACACGGCCACCAACCAGAAGTAACCAGAGAGATGTGTGTGCTCTGGCAACTGTTCTGCCCCAAAATAGGCAACCACCTTATGCTTATCTTTCAAAAGTGATATAAATATTTATTGGTTCTATTTACTTTGAACAGACTTGAAGTTCACAAGCTTTGACTGCATCTTGTTTTAAGTAATTTGGATTTTTTCCTTGACTTTATTTTCTTAAATAAAAGATAGGTACTTTTAAATCTATGGGAGTAGTTTTCTTAGTTATCCCTAATGTATTAGTCTTTAATTAGTAAACATCCAAAATGTTCTAGGTACTAAACTATGTCTCACCTCTGTGATATATATTTTTACTTACGTGTTATTTCTAAGTTGCTTAGCTATTTCTCTCCCTTGCTTTGTGCCTAACTTTAGAGTAGCCAAATAAGGCAAATGGAAGAAGTAAAGATCTCAAAGAAGAGTAAAGTAGGAATTCTTCCATTTGTTGCTGAATTTGAAGAATTTGCTGGACTTGCAGAATCAATCTTTAAAAATGCTGAGCGTCGTGGAGATCTAGATAAAGCATATACTAAACTTATCAGAGGAGTATTTGTTAATGGTAAGCCTTTTTTATTTTCTAAAGAATTTTTTGGTTGGTTATTATTTTTGGTAACTTGAAAGCTGGGGGACAGATATTTTCATTATTTTCCATATTCTGTAGTATGTTTTAAGTTCTCTGAAATAGAGATTTCTTGAATTTGAAAATCAAGCAGTACATAAAACCCATTCATATTCACCTGAAACCATTTATATTTTAGGATTCATAGGGGCTTATCACTATGCAAAATTGAAATTCATTTTTAAAGATAAAAAATGACCTTCCAGATTACATTTGCATTTTAAAATGTAAGAGTCTTCTGGAGATGATAGGTAATGAGGTCTGTGTAACCTTAAGTAAATCAATTTACTTCTTTCGATGTCAGTTTTCATATCTGTCACATGAAGTAGATTAATGCTGTAATACTATAATTCGCTGTTTTCCTATGTCAGATCCCACAATTAAGTTACAGAAATAGTGTGGATGCTTCATTTAATTTGAAATAGATTATCTAATTGCATATATTGAGGAATTTTTAAAGCTAAAAAATTAGGAAGTGGAATCATCTCACCAATTACATATAAACATGTTTTCAGTAGAAGATCTAAGGGAAAGAAAGATAGATTACATGATTAAATTTTGTGTGATTAATATTTCTTTTAAAATTCCAAATAACTTTGCCTTGTCTGATTGTCAAGTAATATATGCTGAATACACACCCCCAAAAATCAGAAAACAGATTTTCAAAATCAAGAAGAAAATAGAGATAATTTGTAATCTCATCATGGAGAGATTTTTATCCTTCTAAACATTTCAGTGCCTCCCTCCCTCATATATGCATTTATTGTGTGGGTGTGGGTTTGTGTTCTTCAATGTAAAAATTTTTATCGTATCTTACATGCTGTTTTAGAACCTGCTTACCCTGTAAGCCCAGTGTCTGTCTTTGTCAGCCTATGTAGATAACCAAAATCATTTTTAGTAATTGCATAGTATTCCATGTATCATTATTATTTACCAAATCTCCTATTAATATATGTTTAGTTTGTTTCCAGTTTCTTGCTTATGCTTTTGTGTTCTTGTCCAATAATTTCCTTAGGGTAAATTACTAGAAACGGAATTATTGGGTCAAAAGGTTTGTATGTATCTCAAGGCTTTTGCCAAGTTGCCATACAAGAAAGTTATACCCGTTTAGCCTTAGGATCAATTTGTGAAACTTTCATCACATGTACCAATGCTGAATATTACTAGGTATTACCAATCTTTTTATTCTTTGTCAACCTAATAAGCTATAAATAGATTTTATTGTATTTTTTACCATGCAAGAGCTTTCAAATTTTATGTCACATTTATCCATCTTTCCCTTTTATGACTTCTAGGTTTTGGACCGTTCTTAAAATTGTCATACTATCACCAATTTTTTTTTAATTAGCTTTATTTTCATTACAGTTTATTATTGTATTCCTTTATTTATTTGCTTTTTCATTTTAAGTGCTTGATCAATTTAGAATTTGTTTGGCTAAAAGATGTGAAATAAGAATCCAGATTTAATGTATTCAAAAGGACCAGCTGGTTGTCCTAACACATTTTGAATAATTTATTTCCCTACTGATTTGAAAAACCACCTTTATTATATACCAATTCCATACATACATGGGGCTGTTTTAGAATGATTTTTTGTATTAGGTTTAGGTAGATATGAAGACCCTTTATTTAATACATTTTATTATTAAGTCCAGAAATGTGCCTACCTCTTAAATGTACAAATGAAAAAATCATATAAAATTTTTTATAGCTAAATATGGTCATACTCATGTTGGGATGTTATTATGTTTTTTCTGTTTTGATTTTAGTAGAGAAAGTAGCAAATGAAAGCCAGAAGACACCCAGGGATGTAGTTATGATGGAAAACTTTCACCGTATTTTTGCTACACTTTCTCGTTTGAAAATCTCATGTCTAGAAACTGAAAAAAAAGAAGCCAAACAAAAATACACAGATCATCTTCAGTCCTATGTCATTTATTCTTTAGGACAACCTCTTGAAAAACTAAATGTAAGTGTATTTTCATTTAGTATATTTTTCCTGATTTTGAACCAGTATACCTATGTTTACATATGAATAACAACAGACATTTATCCTAAATTTGCTCAAGTATTGATGCAGGAAGATTAGGAGGGAGGGACTCAGTTATTGAACCTGCCAGTGTGCCAAGACACTGCTAGATGCTCTATATATCTTATTTTAGTTCTTGTAAATTGATATGGCGGAAGATAGTATTAACCTCATTTTACAAATGAAGAAACTGAAAGTAAATAAACTTGCTTGAAGTTACAAAAACTGGCAAGTAGCAAAGCTGGGGATGAACCCTACATTAGGCTTTTCCATTATACCAGACTTACCTAGTAACTGGCTGAACTTTACCCTTAGTTCATATGAAGATTTCAAAGCTTTCTTAAAATAAATAGAAAACAAAAAGTTGTTTTCTTTACTGGTCTTTCTTTCACTTCTTTTCCTGATTTGAGTCATTCTTCAGAGAAGTCTGATTATTAAAATTAAAAAATGATGGTTTTAGAGAACTTTGCAACATTGTGGAAACTCAAATGGACCTTTCTAACAAACTTTGTCTACAATGTGGTTAGTCATCTTTTGTAAGCTTTTAACTTGAAATTAGAGTTAAATAAAAAATGTGTTATCTGTTGTCAACAATTCAAAGAAATACTTAAAAGGTATTTAATCAAATGCAGAACCCATTCCTTAAACTTAACAACAGACAGATATTCCTTTAGAGTAAAATGTCTGTCTCAGGCCTAAAATCTACATGATACTTAACTGCAATGTCAGAGGCATTCCCTTTGAAATCAGATTTAAAGCAGAAAAATTGCTAGATCATTTAGTATTTAACATTGTTATGAAAGCTCTAGCTGATGCAGTAAGACCTGAAATATAAATAAAAGACCTAGGAAGGAGAGTCAGGATTCATTCTAATTACCTGTATATAATATGTCAAATTATTGGTCTATGGTAAATTGGCAGGATTCAAAATAAATATGTCAAAAAAATGTATTTATTTCCTGTATGTTATAATAACCAGTTAAATGTAGAAACAAAAATTTTAAAGTACCAGGAATAGACTTGTTTAAAAAATTAAAAAAAAACAATAGTTTAATGAGGAATAAACAAATAATTGCTAAGAAAATTTTAAAGAAAAGTGATGAGAGGAGATTTGGCTTGTCAGTATTGAATCATATTGTATAGTACTCAGAAGCATGGCAGTCAATAAAAGTGCATATTAGAAAAACAAATACTTAAGAGACAACCTGTGAGAACATTTGTAATAATACAACAGTCAGTACAAAAGATCTTTTTAAAATCAGTAAGAAAAGCACTAAGATGGCTTCTGGAGATACTACTAAATGAATGGAAACAGGTTAGCCAAAGAATTCTGAAGTAAAATGGCAAATAAACATTTTCCACTCATCAATATGGCAATAATTTCTTTTAACTGTGATAATGCTGATGATAGTATGGGAAGATAGCAGTCTCATACTGTTGACAGAAATATAAATTGAACTTTTCTGGGAAGCAGTTTGTGTATATGAAGAATCTTCAAAATATTTATAATTATACTCATCTGAGGAGTTGTAGTCCTAGAAACTTATTCTGGAAAGTAATCAGTAATCAGTAAAGATAACTACTTATGTATAAAAGGTATTTATGACAACTATTTATAATAGATTTTTTAAAAATCTGAGATTTTGCCACCTCCAAAAAAAAAGTGAAAAATATTAAATATCTGATACTGGAGGAATGAATTAATAAATTGTAGTTCAATCATGGGGGAATATTATGCAGCCATTAAAATTTATACTTCAGAAAAACGAAATATTAAATGGAAAACAACATACAAAATTAAAATCTCATTTATGTACTCATCAAAAAACTAGACAAAAATCTAAAATGTTAACAGTGGTGTGATAATAGATGATTGTTATTTTATCCTTTATACTTTTACGTATTGTCTGGTTTTTACACAATGAATATATACTATTTTATAGTCAGATTTTTTTTTTAACTTGTGATAATAAAAGCAGTTCTTAGCCATTATTGCTTTGCATTTCTCTGAAGCATTTCTTTGAAGGTGTTGAAGCCCGTGTAGCACAGGGTATAAGAGAGGAGGAAGTCAGCTATCAACTTGCATTTAACAAGCAAGAGCTTCGTAAAGTTATTAAAGAGTATCCTGGAAAGGAAGTGAAAAAAGGTCTAGATAATCTATACAAGAAGGTTGATAAACACTTATGTGAAGAGGAGAACTTACTTCAGGTATGTTTAGTTCTTTTAACCATCAAGATTGTATATTCTTACATATATTGCTTTTCTCCAATTATTCCTCTGGAAATGCTACATATTTTCTCATTTTAATGCAGGAGGAAAGTTCCATAAAAGTACAGGCCAGACTGATGAATTGTGAAAGAGAAAGGAACAATATTTATATAAGTTTATATGGCTATTCCTGCTTATTTTATATTTGTTCTATTGTTTTGAGGCATTAACTTGTTTTTCTTTTGTTTGGAGATAGATTTTTTATTTGTTTGTCTTTTAGATTTGAGGTTAAGTGAATGGAATATAGTACAGAGGAGTGATTCTGTGCCTGGGGGTTGGAGTTAGAAATGGGTTCATTATCTGATGCCAGGTTAAGCTACATGCCTTTGGGCAAGTTACTTAACCTCTGAGACTCAATTTCCTTATTTGAATAGTGGAAATAATACCTCTCTCATATGATAGACAGTAAGTACTATTGTCAGTACCATTTTATAAATGAGAAAATCAAAGCTGAGGGAGGTAGAATAATATAACTAAGATCCCATAGCTAATGGATGGGAGAGCCAAAATTAAACCTAAATTGAACCATTATTCTTTACAAACTATACTGAAAGGCCCAGAGATTAACAAGAATAATTCTGATTTCAGCATCATCAAAGGCTTCATGAGGATATTACATTTGTGTTAGCCTCTGAAAGTCAGAGAGTACTGTAACAGGTAAAGTGGAAAAGTGGCATTCCAGGTGGAAGAAATACCATGAGCTAAAAGACGAAAAGCAAAAAGTATAATACTGCTGAGTTAACATTCTTAAGTTAACAGTAATTTAGGATTTATGAGATTTAAAGTTTACAAGGAAAAATCCTGGACTATCAGGTAATGATGCTGATCATAGTATCTACCTTTGCCAGGTTGTCATGAGACTTAAATAGGATAATATGTACATAAAGCACTTTGTACTATCCTGATATAGAGTATCAGTAAAGGTAACCTACTAGTATTAACTAATGTGTTAATATGAATATCAGATTCTGTCTTGCTAGTTGTCCACATGTTAGTTTCCACTAAAGATTGTAAATTCCTTAGATTGCAGATAGTCTGTCTCATTTTGGCATCCTCCATGGTACAAGCAGTGTTTTACATCACCAATTTTAGATGAAGAAATTTTTTAACTTTCATCTGAAATGAAATTCAAGCATTAACTGTTGCATTTCACTTAATCACTAGTCTTAGTTCCATACATAATTCTGCATATCCAAAACTGTGTTGGATATTGTAGTAGATACAATAATAGCTAAAATGTAATGAGCACTTACTGTGTCAAACCCTGTTCAAAGCACTATACATGATGCACTTGGGAAAGTGTTGTTATTATTACCCTGGTTTACAGATGAGGAACTTGAGGCACAGAATAGCGATGTAACATCGTCAAGGTCACATATTTTACCAATAGAAGAAGCATGTTCTTCACTGTTATAGTCTGCTTAATTCCTCAACTCTGTCTTGAGTTATTTTGACATACTTGATTAATGTCTTGTTTCCATTCATAGTTTAATGGCTTTTATTTTCATTTTTGTAATAGGTAGTGTGGCACTCCATGCAAGATGAATTTATACGCCAATACAAGCACTTTGAAGGTTTGATAGCTCGCTGTTATCCTGGATCTGGTGTTACAATGGAATTCACTATTCAGGACATTCTGGATTATTGCTCCAGCATTGCACAGTCCCACTAAACCTTAGGCAAGAAGAAAAGATAAATGAAAAAAAGCACTTTGAATACACCAGAAGCTATTCAAAAATATCAAGCACGTATTTTGAGAACCCAGACCTGAAATTTTATGTATTATTAAATGCCAGATAAATGGGTAATGCCATACTACAAATACTCAAAAGCAAAAGTGCCAACATATGTAGCAGTTTTATTTCCCAATAGGTTGTGTACTAACATAAAGCATTTATCTCATCATAAAATGCCTTTAGAATTTTTCTATGACTGAACAAGAAATATTCTCTTATTGCCCAGCTTCTTATAGCTGAGAGTGGTTATCCTATGAATGCATTGGGAGTTCTTTAGCTTTCACGAATTCACTATTGTTTACAAATCATGGAACTGCTAAAATACTATTCAGAATTTTTTCCCTCTAACAAGCATATGGATATGAGATCAGTTATAAACTTGGGTTTTGAGGATTATGTGACTGTAGCAATGAATCTGAAATAAAGAAATTTTGAAAAAGTTGAAATTTGATAATATTCTTAAATCTGCTATATGCTGTTTTTTTAATAAAAACAAGTTCTTACAAAATCAATATACAGAAATTAATTACATGTCCATTTACCACAAAATACTTAAAAGTATAATGAAGTAATAAAAATAAAACCATTTATAGTAGCATCAAAAATATTTAGTATTTAGCACTAAATCTAACAAAACCTGTGCTAGGACTTTATGGTGTTCCCCCTAATTCATATGTGGAAGCCCTAACCATCAGCACCTCAATGTGACTGTCTTATAAAAAGGGCTTTAAGGGGTTATTAAGGTTAAATGAAATGGCAAGGGTGGAGCCCTGATCCAGTAGAACTGGTGCCCTTATCGCCGAGATAGGCCAGAGCTCTCTGTCTGCCATGTGAGGACACAGCAAGAAGTTGGCCATCTGCAATCCAGGAAGAGAGCTCACCAGAACCCAACTATCCTGGCACCCCGATCTTGGATGTCAAGCCTCCAAAGCTGAGAAAATAAATTTCTGCTGTTTAAGCCACCCAGTCTTGGGTATTTTGTTATGGCAGCCCAAGCCGACTAATGCAAGATGTATAAGACCTTTATGGAGAAAATTATAAAACTATTGAAAGATGTTAAAGAAGGCCTAAATAAGTGGGAGGGCTATTTCATGTTTCCAGGTAAGAACACGTAACAGTAGAAATGGTGGTTATTCCCAAATTTAAAGATGCAGATTTCCATTCTGGCCTGTAAGAAGCTTGGAAGTCGCCTCTCAATCCTCACAAGTAAATACTAGACAAACTGGAAAACTAACTCTTGTTAGAATCTTTTAAGAGAATCATCACAGGGCACAAGCTGCAATGTCCACAGGAACCAGTGCTGAGATAGGAAAACATGAACTATAAGTGATGAACTGCTGGAGGCTGAGTATGGATAAACCTGAGAAATAAAAACTCCAGGGGGACCCAGTTCTTGACAACTCCCACACACACACTCTTGGGAGTAACCTCCTGTAGCTCCACCAGGTTTCTCACAGTGGATATCAGAAAAATCCCCTTGGCCTCTGGCAGTGGTGAGGAGAAAAGGAACCATTCTAAAATATGCCAAAGTATTCTGTTCTTAACAAGTTCTATCCTCAGGAGAAACTTAATTTAACTAGATAGTGTAACTTACCTGAGAAGGGAAATACCCAACTCCAGCTGGGTCCAGCCTTACATATCAAGGAAGGGAAATAGCCAACATCACCCCACTCTAGTCATCCTTTCCCACCTAAAAGGGGAAAAGGGACTGAAAAACACAGATAAAAGTACACAGACCGGGCTCAAGATGCTGGCATGAGTACGGTGGCAGAAATCACCCCCCAAAAACATGTATTTTGAAAATACAGCAAATACAACTATTCCTAAAAGACCAGAAGAAACAGTACAAAAGCCAGGCTACATCTACATCTGCAAGAACTCAGCATCTCACAGAAAGGGTAAGACACAAAGCAGTGAGCTGATGGGACCCAAGCATTCCCTGACCCCAGTTCGCGATCGGGAGGGTAAGAATCAGAGTGGGGAGGGAGTGGAAGCACAGGACTGCTAAATAACCAGCCCTAGAAATCTGCACCGGGAGCACAGGCACACATGGGCATGGTGTACTGGATATTAGAGAAATGGAAAAGTAAAATCCGAGACGGAAACTACGAGTAGGTCCCCACATCCGGATCCCTGGGGACAAAAGAAAAGTGGCCGCTTTAAAAGTCTTAAAGGGACAAGGGTTTAACAGGTGAACAAAATCGTTGTGGCACACTCAGCCAAGCAGGCTGGGAATCTTAAGGAACTTCATCCCTGGGGGCAATGCAGCTCCAAAACCCCTCACAGCGATAAGCAGCCTGCCGTTCATTCCCCACCACCAGCACTGCAAGCAAACTGGCTGACCCACCATTCCTGCAGACCAGCCAGGGAGCAGCCCCAGCCACAGCAACCACACAGAAGCTTCTCCGAGCATGCAGCTAACTGCGCCAGATGCCGAGACTGCTGCAAGCATGCAGCTGCCCAGCAAAGGCAGAGGAAGCCGGGGCAAAGTCCAAAAGGCACAAAGGGGCGCCGTTCTCGCAGAACACAATCAGTGCGTCTGTGATGCCCAGCACTGCCCTAGGCTATCCAGACGGCCACCCCACCCATGGAAGCTCAGGAGATTACCCAGAGACTTCTCCCTGTGTGTGGACCAGCACAGGCAGCAGAGAAGGGCAAGGCAACCAGCAAGCAGGAAGGGACTCCGTTCTCCCAGTTGACACACGTGCCACTGGCCGGTGATCACTTCTATCGCCATGAAAAGGCAGAAGAACCTGGTCCCGTCCAAAATCACAAAAAACGCCAAGAGAGAGGGCCGGGTGAGATAGATATAACCAGTCTTCCTGAAAAAGAATTCAAAATAAAAGTCATAACCATGTTGATGGAGCTGCAAAGAAATATGCAAGAACTAAGGGATGAAGGTGGAGGGAGATAACAGAAATGAAACAATGGAAGGACTTAAGAGCAGACTGGATGAGGTGCAAGAGACTCTTAATGGAATAGAAATCAGAGAACAGGAATAGAGAGAAGCTGAGGCAGCGAGAGCTAAAAGGATCTCTAGGAATGAAAGAATATTAAGAGAACTGTGTGACCAATCCAAACGGAACAATATTTACATAATAGGGGAACTGTAAGAACAAGAGAGAGAAAAAGGGATAGAAAGTGTCTTTGAAGAAATAATTGCTGAAAACATCCCCAAGCTGGGGAAGGAAATAGTCTCTCAGACTATGGAAGCCCACAGATCTCCCAACACAAGGAACCGAAGGAGGACAACACCAACACATATAATAATGAAAATGGCAAAGATCAAAGACAAGAACAGGGTATTAAAAGCAGCCAGAGAGAGAAAAAAGATCACCTACACAAGAAAACCCATCAGGCTATCATCACACTATCATCAGACATCTCAGCAGAAACCTCACAGCCAGAAGAGAATGGCATGATATATTTAATGCAATGAAACAGAAGGTACTTGAGCCAAGAATACTATATCCAGCAAGATTATCATTTAAATTTGAAGGAGGGATTAAACAATTTCCAGACAAGCAAAAGCTGAGGAAATTTACCTCCCACAAACCACCGCTACAGGATATTTTAAAGAGACTGCTCTGGGTGGAAGCACTCCAAAGACTAAATAGATGTAACCAGAGAAAATAAAATCACAGCAAAGAAAGCAGACTATCCAAATACTAACTAAAGGCAAAAAATAAAATCAGCTCACCACAAAAGCAGTCAAGGGAAATACAAAAGAGTACACAGTAAAACACCTAACATATAAAGAGTGGAGGAGGAAGAATAAGAACGGAGAGAAATAAAGAATCATCAGACTGTGTTTATCATAGCATAATAAGTGAGTTAAAGTTAGATGGTTAGATAGGAAAGAAGCTACCCTTGAACCTTTGGTAAACATGAATCCAAAGCCTACAATGACAATAAGTACATATCTATCGATAATCACCCTAAATGTAAATGGACTGAATGCACCAATCAAAAGACACAGAGTAACAGAATGTATAAAAAAGCAAGACCCATCTATATGCTGCTTACAAGAGACTCACCTCAAACCCAGAGACATACACAGACTAAAAGTGAAGGGATGGAAAAAGATATTTCATGCAAACAACAGGGAGAAAAAAGCAGGTGTTGCAGTACTTGTATCAGACAAAATGGACATCTAAACAGAGAAAATAACAAGAAATAAAGAAGGACATTACATAATGATAAAGGGGTTAGTCCAACAAGAGGATATAACCATTACATATATCTCTGTACCCAACAGAGGAGCACTGATATATGTGAAACAAATAGTAACAGAATTAAAGGAAGAAATAGAAGGCAATGCATTCATTTTAGGAGATTTCAACACACCACTCACTCCAAAGGACAGATCAACCAGACAGAATTTAAGTAAGGACACAGAGGCACTGAACAATACACTAGAACAGTTGGACCTAAGAGACATCTACAAAACACTACACCCCAAATCAGCAGGATACACATTCTTCTCAAGTGCACATGGAACATTTTCAAGAATAGACCACATACTAGGCCACAAAAAGAACCTCAGTAAATTCAAAAATATTGAAATTCTACCAACCCAGTTCTCAGATCACAAAAGTATAAAACTAGAAATAAATTGTACAAAGAAAACAAACGCTCACAAACACATGGAGGCTTAACAACATGCTCCTAAATAATCAATGGATCAATGACCAAATTAGAACAGAGATCGAGCAATATATGGAGACAAATAAAAACAACAGCACAAAGCCCCAACATATGTGGGATGCAGCAAAGACAATTCTAAGAGGAAAGTATATAGCAGTCCAAGCCTATTTAAAGAAGTAAGAACAATTCCAAATGAATAAAGTCACAATTATTGAACCGGAAAAAGCAGAACAAATGAGGCCCAAAGTCACCAGAAGGAGGGGCATAATAAAGATCAGAGAAGAAATAATTAAAATTAGGAATAATAAAACAATAAAAAATCAATGAAACTAAGAGTGGGTTCTTTGAGAAAATAAACAAAACAGATAAACACCTAGCCAGACTTATTAAGAGGAAAAGAGAATCTACACATATAAACAGAATCAAAATGAGAATGGAAAAATCACGACAGACACCAAACAATGTGTTGTATACAAAGAATTATTACAGAATACTATGAAAATCTATATGCTAACAAGCTGGATAACCTAGAAGATATGGACAACTTTCTAGAAAAATACAACCTTCAAAGACTGACCAAGGAAGAAACAGAAAATCTAAACACACCAATTGCCAGCAACAAAATTGAATCGGTAATCAAAAAACTACCCAAGAACAAACCCCCCGGACCTGATGGATTCACCTCTGAATTTTATCAGACATTTAAAGACATAGTACCAATTGTCCTTAAAGTTTTTCGAAAAATAGAAGAAGAGGGAATACTTCCAAAGTCATTCTATGAAGCTAGCATTACTCTAATACCAAAACCAGGCAAAGACCTCACCAAAAACGAAAATTACAGACCAATATCCCTGAAGAACATAGATGCAAAAATACTTAACAAAATATTAGCAAACCGTAATCAAAAATACATCAAGGGTATCATACACCATGATCAAGTGGGATTCATTTCAGGAATGCAAGGATGGTCAACATTCGAAAATCCATCAGGATCATCCATCACATCAACAAAAACAAGGACGAAAACCACATGATCATCTCCACAGATGCTGAAAAAGCATTCGACAAAATTCAAAATCCATTCATGATAAAAAAAAACTCTCAACAAAATCAGTATAGAGGGCAAGAACCTCAACATAGTAAAGGCCATATATGACAAACCCACAGCCAACATTATACTTAACAGCAAGAAGCTCAAAGCTTTTCACCTAACATCAGGAACAAGACAGGGCTGCCCACTCTCCCCACTGTTATTCAACATAATACTGGAGGTCTAGCCACAGCAATCAGACAAAACAAAGATATGAAAGGCATCCAGATCAGCAAGGAAGAAGTCAAACTCAATATTTGCAGGTGCCATGATATTGTACATAAAAAACCCCAAAGACTCCACTCCAAAACTACAGGAACTAATATCTGAATTCAGCAAAGTTGCAGGATACAAACTTAATACACAGAAATCTGTTGCTTTCCTATACACTAATGATGAACTAACAGAAAGAGAAATCAGGAAAACAATGCCATTCACAATCGCATCAAAAAGAATAAAATACCTAGGAATAAACCTAACCAAGGAAATGAAAGACCTATACCCTGAACACTACAGGACACTCTTAAGAGAAATTAAAGGACACTAACAAATTGAAATTCATCCCATGCTCTTGGGTACGAAGAATTAATATTGTCAAAATGGCCATCCTGACTAAAGCAATATACAGATACAAAGCAATCCCTGTCAAAATACCAACAGCTTTCTTCAATGAACTGGAACAAATGGTTCTAAAATTCATATGGAACCACAGAAGACCCGGAATAGCCAAAGCAATCCTGAGAAGGAAGAATAAAGCACAGGGGATCTCGCTTCCCAACTTCAAGCTCTACTACAAAGCCACAGTAATCAAGATAATTTGGCACTGGCACAAGAACAGACCCACAGACCCCTGGAACAGAATACAGAGTCCAGATATTAACCCAAACACATATGGTCAATTAATATATGATAAAGGAGCCATGGATATACAGTGAGGAAATGACAGCCTCTTCAACAACTGGTGTTGGCAAAACTGGACAGCTACATGTAAGAATGAAACTGGATCATTTTCTAACCCCATACACAAAAGTGAGTTAGTAATGGATCAAAGACTTGAATGTAAGTCATGAATCCATAAAACTCTTTAAAAAATATGTTGGCAAAAATCTCTTGGACATAAACATGAGCAACTTCTTCATAAACGTATCTCACCGGGCAAGGGAAGCAAAAGCAAAAATGAACTAGTGGGACTTTATCAAGCTGAAAAGCTTCTGGACAGCAAAGGACACCATCAATAGAACAAAAAGGCATCCTACAGTATGGGAGAATATATTCATAAATGATATCCGGTAAAGTGTTGACATCCAAAATATATAAAGAGCTTGCGCACCTCAACAAACAAAATGCAGATAGGCCAATTAAAATATGGGCAGAGGGTCTGAACAGACACTTCTCCAAAGAAGAAGTTCAGATAACCAACAGGGACATGAAAAGATGCTCCATATCACTAATCATGAGAGAAATGCAGATTAAAACCACAATGAGATATCACCTGACAACAGGATGGCCAACATCCAAAAGAAAAACAACAACAAATGTTGGCAAGGATGTGGAGAAAGGGAAACCCTCATACACTGCTGGTGGGAATGTAAATTAGTTCAACCATTGTGGAAATCAGTATGGAGGTTCCTCAAAAAACTCAAACTAGAAATACCACTTGACCCAGGAATTCCACTCCTAGGAATTTACCCTAAGAATGCAGCCGCCCAGTTTGAAAAAGACATACGCACCCCTATGTTTATCACAGCACTATTTACGATAGCCAAGAAATGGAAGCAACCTAAGTGTCCATCAGTAGATGAATGGATAAAGAAGATGTGGTACATATACACAAATGAATATTATTCAGCCATAAGAAAACAAATCCTACCATTTGAAACAACATAGATGAAACTAGAAGGTATTATGCTCAGTGAAATAAGCCATTTGGAGAAAGACAAGTATCAAATGATTTCACCCATCTGTAGAGTTTAAGAACAAAGAAAAACTGAAGGAACACAATAGCAGCAGAATCACAGAACCCAAGAATGGACTAACAGTTACCAAAGGGATAGGGACTGGGGAGGATGGGTGGGATGGGAGGGGTAAGGGGGGAAAAGGGGCATTACGACTAGCACACATAATGTAGGAGTAGGGGCACAGGGAAGGCAGTACAACACAATGCAGACAATTAGTGATTCGATAGCACCTTACTACCCTGATGGACAGTGACTGTAATGGGGTATGTAGTGGGGACTTGATAATGGGGGGAGTCTAGTAACCATAATGTTGCTCACGTAAAAAAAAAATACACAGACCAGAGGTACAAGCTAACTTAAAGACTGACACCTATTCATAGAACTATAGAATCTCTCCCCTCCCCACACACCTTACCACCATATTACTAATGGCCTACTTATAACACTTTCTTTTACCCAGTACATCATTTCTGGATATCAAAAAAATTTTTAAAGATGTACTAAAAGGCAAAATAACTCTGTTGAAAAGACCAGGGCAAATACCAGAACAAGACCAAGATATGGCAGGGATGTTGGAATTACAAGACCAGGAATTTAAAACAATTATCGTTAATATGCTATGGGTTCTACTCAATAAAGTATGAAAGTATGCAAGAATCAATGGGCAATGTAAGCAGAAATTCTTAAAAGGAACCAAAAGAAAATGCTACCAATCAAAAATCATTCAACAGAAATGAAGAATGCCTTTGACAGCCTTATTAGTAGACTGGACATAGCTCAAGAAAGAATCTCTGAACTTGAGTATATCTCAGTAAAAACCTCCAAAACTAAAAAGCAAAGAACAAAGAGTGGTAAAAACAAAACAATATCTAAGGACTGGAATAACTGCAAAATGTGTATCATGCATATAATGGGAATGCTGGAAGGAGAAGAAAGAAAGGAAGAGAAATATTTGAAACAATAATGACTGAGAAAACCCCTGTTAGGGATGTCCAGCACCAAACCACAGATCCCAGGAAGCTCAGGGAAGAACAAGGAAGAATGCCAGAAACACTATACCAATGCATATCATTTCAAGCTTTAGAAAAATAAAAAATCCTGAAAGAAGCT
Source organism: Smutsia gigantea (assembly GCA_032199065.1). Lineage (NCBI taxonomy): Eukaryota > Metazoa > Chordata > Mammalia > Pholidota > Manidae > Smutsia > Smutsia gigantea. Next base: position 772 of record JAVSCE010022737.1, on the reverse strand, counting down.
AAAGGTAAAAAACACCTTACCTACAGCAGAAGAAAGAAAAGAACTATATCTGACTTTTCCTCAGAAACTATTGAAACAGAGTGAAGTATTTAAGGTACTGAGAGAAAAAAACACAAACCTAGAATTCTGCACCCTGAGAAATTATTCTTCAAAAGTGGAGAGATATTTTCTCAGACAAACAAAAATTGAGGAAATCTGTTGCCAGTATACCTGTCTTGCAAGAAATGTTAAAAGAACTCCTTTAGAGAGAAGGAAAATGATATTTGTCAGAAATTCATATTTGTGTAAACGAAAAACAACAGAGAAAGAGTTAGTACAGGTAAGACAAAAACTTATTTTTCCTATTCTAACTGAGCTAAAACAGAACAATTTGTTCAAAATAATAGCAGTAATATATTTAATTATATGCATATATAAAGAATGTTAAGACAAAACTAGAAACAAAGAACAGGCAACAAATAGAAAACAGTAATAAATATGGCACCTATTAATCTATCTCTATTTTGAATGTCAATGCTCTAAATTAGCCAATTAAAAGACAGATTCTCAGAATGAATAAAAAAGAAAAACACCCAGTAGGCATACCTCATTTTATTGCACTTCATTTTATCACACATCACAGATACTGTGTTTTTTTAACACCCAATTATAGTTCAGCATTTAGAAAGTAATTGAATAATTTGAAAACACAAATATAAAAATATATGTATTACATTTTGTAAATATTAATTTTTATTAAGGTATCATTGATACACAATCTTATGAAAGTTTC